>OX384030.1:18700940-19900940 GCA_947534325.1 Agonum fuliginosum | reverse complement strand
TTCTAATAATGTAATTAAAATTTTATAATGAATGAGTAAATTAATTTCATTTATTAGGTGTTTATAGCAGGTATTTAATACTAATTTTGCAAACCCAGTGGAATTAAACATGGACCGTTTGTATATTCTGTCTATACTGCCCCTATTTTCCGAATTAATGAAATATCAGTATAATTATACAAACTTATATTTCAATTCAATTAGTATTTATTGAAGCAACTCTGATACAGTACAAAAACTGTATAGCTTAACATCAACCATTTTTTTAAATATTTTTATGAAATTTCGTAACGTCTCTACCTTATCTCGGTAACTTTTAACTCGTCTCGTCTCGTCTCGAAAATCAAGGTAATATATAGCCGAGACGAGATAAATCGTAGGCATGACGAGACGAGACATCTCGTTTGTCTCGTCTTGTATCAACACTATTGATAATACTGAATGACAAAATTTGAATAATTCTTGGAAAAACAATTAAAAATCGCATACATGTCATTTTTAAACTAAACTTATCTCCCCGAGAGCTTTAAATTGATACTGAATTCAGTATAATTTGAAAAATTTATTTAAAAAACAATTAAAGAACGTTCAAATGTTATTTTTAATTCTTCTGTTAGAAATATTTTCCCAAGAGCTTTAATATAATACCACATTCGATAGTATTTTGATAATAATACAAACATCTCGAGCTGTCAAAAATCGTGATTACAATAATTCCCCCTATTGCATAGGTAGGGGAAGTAAAAAAATTATATACTTTAGGCCACGTGGTTTCAAAATGAAACGAATGCATTTGCATTATAAGAAGTTTTATTGCAAACAAATATTTTCTATATTAGTTACTGCGTTCAGAAACTATGTAAAAAAAATTAAATTTCAAAATTTACTTGCCATTCTACTCTACATAATTCGAGGGTGAATTGAACAGTTTCCGGAATGGGCTACTGGGACTAGCTTTTTTCAAATATTTTTGTCGTTATCTTGGTTACTCTTTCATAATAATTGACACAAAATTTCAAATTTTGATGACTATTTTAGTGCGAGTAGGTTTTTTCGTTTTAAAAAATGGATAAAAAAGAAATTCGAGCGGTTTCCAAATTCGTTCATTTGGAGGGGAAAACCGCAACTGACATCAAATCCTGATTTGATGACGTACTTGGAGATTTATCTGCTTCATTTTCCACCGTAAGTTTCTGACTTTCTGAATTCAAGCGTGGCATAACGCACACAATTGATGAATCACGTTCAGGACTACCACACCATAGCAGAAATGGTGGATAAAGGCCATTATACGGTTTTGGAAGATCGACGAATAAGAGTCCGTGAAATTATGCAAGGTATATACACGAGTTGTTCATAGTTTACATAACGAATTAGAGTTCAAAAAATTATTCGCAAGGTGCGTGCCGCATTTGTTGAATTCAGAGAAAAAATGCAATCTAGCGAGAACCTCAGTCGATTGATAGTTTGGTAGAATTTAAGAGAAATCGAACCGATTTAAAGAGGCGATTCATGACCATGGATGAGACCAGGATTCACCACTACACACCTGAAACAAAACTTCAATCACAACAGTTGACTGACCGTTGGGAATCTGCTCCGAAGAAGGCAAAGACCATTCATTTGGCTGTAAAAGTGATGGCATCCCTTTTTTGGGACGCCAAACGAGTTTTACTAATTGACAATCTTGAAAACGCAAAAACTGTTACAGGACAATACTACACAACACTTTTGAACAAGTTTAAATCAGCCATTCAGTAAAAACGTCCCAGGAATTGCCAAAAATAGTATAGTTTTATCACGACAATACACCCGCACATTCAAGCACAATCGCACAGCACAAATTATTGGAATTGAAGTTTCAAATCTTTCCACATTCACTTTTTTTACCTGATTTGCCCCCCTCTGACTTCTACCTATTCCCGAAACTAAAAAAATCCTGCCTGGAAACAGATTTCTGTCGTGTGAAGAGGTGATTTTGAGGACCTTCAAGAAAGTCACTTCCGAGAGGGAATCGGAAAGCCTTATAAATATTGGGCCAAGTGTGTTGAACCTCGAAAGGGATTGTTACGATAAAAAATATATAATTTGAACCAGATTTCTTTTGTTCTCTTTGTCATTCCGGAAACTTTTGGGGATCTCGAGAACCATAAAGATACAAAGTTTGTTATAATAGACAAAACATGTTGCCTCTTTAGGGGGGTTATTTAGAAATGTTTTTGTTTGCCCACAAAAATGCATAGGTGACTAAATATACGCGACGATGTAAATTTTGCCAATTTTGTATTTCATCTATAAATTTTTTGTTTGAATTAGAACAAGCCTTAAAGTGGCAACTTTTGTCTATTTATCTCTTATGGTTCTCGAGATCCTCATGCTTAAACAGTTTCATGGATACCCTGTATGCATTATAAGACACAGAATCGCACAAATAATGTTAAAACGGATAATGCGTCATAAGAAAATATTTTTTTATCCTCAATTATTGACTTTTTTGATAAAGTAAATTTTGTTTTTAAAAAATGACACATGTGAACACTTCTAAAAACCATGGTTTCAATCTGAAACCACTGCGCTGCAAAAAAATAATTTGAAAATGATTTCACTATGAAACCAGGAAAGGAAAATTTCAAAAAAAAGTTTTAATCATTTATCGAGATTGATATCAGATTAAAGGTCTTGATGAGGATTGATTATTGATAATTGATATTCAAAATTCTTCAAAATGGAGCTCGACGATCATACCGAGTTTCGTATCAAGTTGAAGGTCTAAATGAGAGGTATTATAGAAGATTGTTATAAATAGGAACCAACGATCGGCATTTGTATTTATCAAAAAAAATTAAAAATCATTCCAAGTTTGATATCAATTTCTGGTGAGAGCTGATGTTTTTATTTAAAAAATAATAGTCATATCAAATTTGATAGTATCAAATTAAAGGTCTCAATGAGGGCTAATGTACAAAATTATTCAAAATGGTGGCTCATGAATCATGATTAGTAGGTAGGTATTGGTTTTGATTTTTAAATGATGGAAACATCCAGTTTTGTATCAAATTAAAGTTCTAAATGAGGGCTAACGATTCGCATTTGTTTTAATCATATAACTGTTGTAATTATATGTATTATAATGTTTAATATCAGTTTACAGGTGTCAGGGAGGACTGATGTAATAAATAATTTAAAATGGTAGGTGAGTATAATTAATTATTGGCATTTATTTCCATCAAAAAATGTAAGAAAATAATCGTATCGAATTTGATATCAAACATAAAGTAATCTCATATCACAAATTCATAAAGTTTGGTTTTAAACTAAAGTATTTGATGCGGGCTATTTTGTAAAATTGTTAAAAATGGCGGCCGACGATTGGCATTTTGTCTTTTGAAAAATGAAAATTTATGTAGCCCTATTAAAAGTATAAATAAAAAACGTCAAACAGTAAGGAATTTTGACAATAAATACATTTACTTGCAAAAAATATATGTTTTTGGAGACATTTTTCAATACTATTCATACGGCACGTGGTTGGTACACTTTAAGTTTCGTAAAGAATATACCTTTGCTTTATATAGTTTATTTTTTGTTGCTTCTCTATATTCTAATTAAGTTATTAACCTGTTATACACAGTAAACCGAATTGCGCAAAATTGTATTAAAGATTAAAGCATAAAAGGATTCGAGTTTCCTTTCAACTCTTATTAACGAAACCTACGCAACGCTACTGATTATCTTGAACTTGAAACTACAAAGGAAACAAACTAAAGCACAACTCTTCGAACTTAGTTTCATTTCTACTTATATTCTTCATACATATAATACTAGAACTACAAAAAATGTCCTAAATAGGAAAAAATAATAAACTAACACATCTTCTTACATATCACGTTATCATCAAATCTATCATTATTTGCAATTGCATATCAATTTATGACGTTCGAAAGTAATTTAATATCTATTTAATCACTTTTTTTAAATTTCACTTTGAACTTGTGTAATATTCTATGATTTAGTTTACATGTTTTTAAATATTCTCAACTGAAACTAGTATCTACCTATGAAAAAAGTTCTAGGTACTTATTTTTTTTAATAATAATATAAAAGAACAATAAAATAAATTTCCATTTATTTCAATACTAAAATATTGTGCTTTATATTTATATTGGCAATTACGGATCATTAAACATAAAAAATAAGAAAAAAGCTAAAATTTCCCAATTTTCACTTCAGAAAAATCTTAAAATTTAGGCTTAACTAAGGCCCTTAAATTTAAAAAAATAATCAATCTTATAGAGAATTAAAAAATAACAGTAACAAATAAATAAAAGAAACCGAAAGACAGAAATTCAATTTGTTCACAAGTTACAGATCATTAAACACAATAAATATGAAAAATGCTAAAATTTATCTTGTAGAAAATTTTAATATTTTGGCTTAACTAAGGCCTTCAAGAATATTAAAATAATTTATCTTATAGAAAATTGTTTGCAGAATTTAATAGAGAAACCGGAAGTGAACATTTTTATTTTCAACTTTCTATCACAAAGTGAACGATTTTTACTAAACATCGTACTTAAAAGCTTGATAATATGACGACATAGGTTTGATCCACTTGGAGTCTTGCTCTTATATGATTACTATTATAAAAAGGAACATATATACCAATTTTCAGCTTTTTATCACAAAGTGAACTATTCTAATTAAAAATCGTGCTTAACAACCTCACTATAAAGCAATAAATTAGGTACTCCTAAATAATATTGGATATACAATTGGCAACAAAACAAGTTGTAGATGTAAATAATGCCATAGTCATACTATAAACACTTGACTGTATTTAATCAAAACTAAGTAAAATTTGTTACAAATTGGTTAGGATCAATTACATCCAAAAGTATTGTTCTAAAATATAAAGCTAGCATTGAAATTTAAAATGTGTCATAATTTCAAAATTAAATTTAGTGGGTAAGTTAAGTTTGTTATCGAACAATTTTGAACCAAAATTATCAAGTGGTGCTATTATATTTAATATAGATGGGCTTTTAAATTTCAGTTGGTTATTTGTCTTAGTAAAAAATATACAAGATACACTTCCATAATTAAAATTATTTTTTTGGTCAGAGTTTGTCTACAAAGAAAAGTGTAATTCTGGAATTTGTTAAACTGAAAATTTAATTTGATCTATTATAAATTAGGTTTCAATTTTGAAAATCTCTTGTGTTTAAATAATTTAAAAAAGTATCTTAGCTGATCATCAGGTCATAGTAATTTTTTGTAGCGGCTTCTCTAGAGCTGTAAATTAATAGATTAAAATTAATCAGAATCGATCAATGATTAAGTTAATCCGATATTAATCATTAATCGAATACCTAATGATTAAGTTAATCATACAATGTTGAGACTTGAAAGCGATTATAGATATGGTAATTGTAGTGCTGACAGTAGTGTAAAATGAAGTTGTTTTTTTTAACAATAATTGCATATAATTTTTTCTTTGGAAATATTTCCAACGAAAATATTCTGCAATTCTTACTGAGACGATAAAGAATCAATCAAAGAGCTTATCAATGAAGCTATGTAGGACTTAAATAATAACATCAAATTAATGGAGTCAATTGCAAGTATTGTAGTTGTAATCATAATTGAGGGAAAAATTGAATGTTTTCAAGCAAGAATTCGAGACGGTGGGTCAGGAAAAGCTAGTATTAAACAAAAAATGTGAGATCTTGCACATGCTGACAAACTCGAGCAATACACAAGGCGCAACATCCTACGTGTGTACGAATTGTTCGAACAAAAAAAATTAAACATAGAAGAAAAAGTTATCAAATTATTTAAAGAAAAACATGGAGTCAACATGAACCTGGATTCAATTGAACGATGTCATCATGAAGTTGGATCTGTCCGGTCGTGAGGTTTGTGAGTTATCGTGATCGTGCTCTGGACACTGGTCTTTATGAATAAAAACAGTTCACCGAAATTAGTAAAAGATTTAACAAAGATGCGTGTTAATCTTTTAAAAGCTGCAAATGAAAAATGCTACTGTATGGACAGCAGATGGGAAAATTATAATAAACAAAGAAGAATTCTTAAAAAACCATAAACAAAGAGTGCGATTTCGATAAAATTATTGAATAATGATGATTGCAATATTGTTTAGTTGTTTTTATAGTTACATTTATTATTATTGAAAGTCACTAATAAATTTATTTCTTGTGGTATTTCTCGTTTGTCACTGCGAATAATTAAACCTCAGCAATCTGTTTTTTCCCATCTTCGCTTTTCCTCCTTATTTTATAAACAAAATGAATCAAAAGGGTTTGATTGATAATATTAACTACTGCTACTCCAAAAACAGTTTGATAAAATTATCTACTGCTACTTCAAAAACAGAAAATTATGTAGGTAGTCAAAAAACAAGTTGAGATTGTCAACGACGTAAAACTTGGTATAGTTTAATAAATGAATGACAATATGCAGTTTACATTCAAAAAAGACGATTTGGTTTCGTCACGTATGATTTATTTTAAAAATTATGTAAAACAAATTACCATGTTGCACTGATAATATGTTCATGGTCCTCTACAAATTTATAAATTTAAAGACCTTACTATACAAATGCTTCTTCATAACACGAAACTAGAACATATACACTTTCTTTTACCAAGTTTCAATCTTTTAATTATACTAATTATAGGTAATTATACTTATAAACTTCAAAAATACTCATAAGGTTATACATGGAACTAGAAGACAATACGTATTACAGCCACCATTTTCAAAGCACAACAGCGCCGCCAACGGTAACTTTAGTCGCGAATAAATTTTGTCTTGGAGTAGTTTATAATCCTCATGTTGATTTGCCCCCATATTTACCAATCCCTATTTATCACCGTCCCTTTTTTACCAACGTATTCTTTTACCAATCCATTTTTACCACCGTCCCTATTTTTACCACTAAATCTTTTTACCACCAACATATATATCAACGTGTTTTTTTACCAATTTTTAACAAAGCTAACAAAACCGTACTAAAGCCCCACAAACTCGGTTTTGGTATTTACTACACTAACAAAGCTAACAAAACCGTACTAGAGCCCCACAAACTCGGTTTTTGTTTTTACTACACTAACAAAGCTAACAAAACCGTACTAGAGCCCCAAAAACTCGGTTTTGGTATTTACTACACTAACAAAGCTAACAAAACCGTACTAGAGCCCCACAAACTCGGTTTTGGTATTTGCTACACTAACAAAACCGTACTAGAGCCCCACAAACTCGGTTTTGGTATTTACTACACTAACAAAACCGTACTATAGCCCCACAAACTATTAATGGTAAAACGGAATAGCGGTAAAAAAGTATGGCGGTAAAAGTTGTAATGGTAAAAACGGAGTGGTAAAAATGTATTAGTGGTAAAACGAAATAGCGGTAAACAGTATAGTGGTACAAATGCAGAGGTAAAAGTTGGGGTGGTAAAAATTGAGTGGTAAAAAATGGGTTAACGGTAAAACAGGATAGCGGTAAAAAAGAATGGTGGTAAAAATGCTGTGGTAAAAGTTGGAGTGGTAAAAATAGAATGGTAAATATGTAGCACAAAGCTCATGTTGAATATTACAGGGAGACAGAATTTCTTAATTCCATTTTCAGGCAGATTACTTAATTTGTTCTGGAGACCAAAATATTAATCTGAAGGTGAGCGATTTTCAATCTAATTTCTCTCAGAGTATTTTGCAGAGGAACGATATGTACCAAACCATTGATTCAATTACTAGGCCTAGATCTCATAGTCTAATATAGTCTAATAGACATTATTGCTGTTTCAGATGTTTCATTAATTTTACATTCCGGAGTCATCAACTCATGTAATATCTCAGATCACAATTGTGTTATCTGCATAGTTAATTTACCTAAACCTTCAACCACACGCAAATTACATATATTTCGAGATTTAAAAAATACTAATATTGAAAAATTGGTAAAGGATTCCTAATTAATTAACTGGGAGGAAATAGTAGGTTTAGAGAATATTAATGATAAAGAATCAATTAATAAGGCTTTATAATACTCATGCGCCACTTAAACCTATTAAATCCCATAAAAAGATTTGTCCTTGGATTACCTCAATTATAAATATAATGCAGAAGAAGCGTAACAAAGCCTTGTTGCATTATAAGAAGCATAATACACCTGAGAAATTGAAATATTATAAACAACTACTATACAACTGCTATAAGACGTGAAAAAAGCCTTTTTAAAACACTAAATGAATTAACATAAAACTAACGCTACTGACTTATAGAAAATTTTAAAATCAACAAAATTCATCTGAAATACCAGATACGCTTAGGCTTAGTAACCCAGACATATAGGGGAGTAGATATCTAGTTCAGAGAACGAAATCAGCAACAATAAATCATGATTGTATGAACTTTTATATTAGTAATGTCCATCCTGGAACTATAGTAACCAAGTTCGAATTTACTACTGTTTCAAAATCGGAAATAGAAAACATTCTCAATAATACAAATATAATATAAATCCGCGGTAAGCGCGGATGGGCTATCATTGATCTAACTAATATTTCCAATTATTAGCAAATTTATTGCGCATATTATAAAATACTTGTTTAATTCAAGGAATATTTCCCAACACTTGGAAGTGTGCAATTATAAAATCTATATAGGTAGGTAAAAAATACCACCCTTGCTCATTCGATGATTTAAGGTCGATAAGTATTCTACCAGTTTTGTCGAAGGTTAATAATAATAATAATAATAATAATAATAATAAATTTTATTTCATAGATATGTTGAGTACATATATGGAAATCGTCAAAACAGAAAAATATACAATATACAATGTACAAAATAAATAATATAGGATAATACCATTATAAAAAACATCATAAGATCATAAGAACGAGACAATTCAGATCTGAAACTCAAGAAAGAAGAAAGCAACAGTTTTTAGATCATAAAACTCTTGTAAGTTGTAAAAAGAGTGGCTCAGCAAGAAAATTTTTAAACCACTTAAAATGATTTTAAATTTGTGCAAGACTTAATTTCGTTTGGCAGAGTATTAAAAATATGCAGGCCTTGTATATGCGGTGCATTTTTAATTACATTGTACTTAGTTAAGGGAATACAGAAATTATCTTTTTGTCTCGTAGGTATCAAAGCTGTGGTAACTCGAGTTTAGAGCAAATGAGGATTTATTTTTGTAGACAAATTTACATACCTCGAAAATGTATAAACAAGTTACTGTAAAGATATTGTACTTTTTAAAAAGTGATTTGCATGAATACGTACGTGAACATTTAGCAATTGTCCTAATAATTCTTTTTTGGCAGATGAAAACATCACACACCGCAGACGAAGCACCCCAAAAACAGATCCCGTATCGAAGAAGCGGCTCCGCTTTAGCGTGATAAAAAAGAATAAGTTGTTGTTCAGAGAGAATATTATTTAAATGCCTAAATTGGAAACATATCGTGCTCAGTTTTGCAGCTGTACACTCGACTTGAGCTTTCCAAATAAAATTTTCATCAATAAGCGACCCTAAGAATTTGGTTTTATAAATTCTAGAGACTTTATGATCACCAATAAAAATATCTACATCAAGATCGTTTTTATATTGTTGGTTGTGAAAACGCATGTAATGAGTTTTTGATTTGTTAAAAAATAAATCATTACTACAAAACCAGTCCGATAGGCGATTTAAGCAATTTTGGCATTTATCTAAAAGTTCTTCGGTACAAGGATCTGATATTATCATAGAGGTGTCATCAGCATACATAGTGATGGTACATTCACCGCTAAAGATTGAACTCAAATCATTAATATATATAGTAAGAATAGGGTAGGCGATTCTTGATAAATATGTGCTAATCCAATTTCGCATTTATTTAACGGACAAAAATATATTACCTGCAAATCAATCAGGATTTAGACATGGTTTTAGTACAAAAACTTGTCTTTTAAATGTAATTGGTGAAATCATTTGCAATGGGGGTTTTCACGATTTTTTGGTTTTTTATATGTTAATCTATACATTAAAATATAAGACCCGTATTTTTTCTTTTCGCTTAAAAGTTGCTAATAAGCCAGAAAAAAATTCATAAAGTTTAAAAAAATAAGTGCCGCGAAAATCGATGTCGCGTGTAACAGTGTGACGTCACCAACATCTAGAACATACGTTCAACGCGCTGACAAGGACTGACGCGTAGGTCTTACCTTACACAGTCAACATCTTGTCAACTTGAACAGAAAAACATAACCAAACTGTTTCATGCCGTTTCATTTCGATTAAAACCAACACAAATATTCTTCAATAAACTGTAAGTAATCGTGTTTGAACCTAACCAAACTCGACAACGTGAACCCGTGAACGTTGATGAACGTATCAAAAATCGAAAAATCAACAGGTGGTCCGTCGTCCAAACGACAAAAAACGAACTTTCACGAACCAACTTCTGGTTTGATATCAATGTTGGCTACGTCACACATGGCGCATTTCAATGAACGATTCAAAAGACTTACATTTTCATTTCAATAAAGAGGTAATAAAACTATCTAAATTAACAATTATTATCACTTTCCTATAATTTATACATGCTGAAAATTGATATCCAATAAGTATTTCTTTAAAAGCCGTAGGCTTGAAAACCCCCATTATGATAAATTCTTAACCACAGCAATAATACAAATAGACTTTTTAAAAGCCTTCGACTTGGTTAATCATAATCTTCTATTAGCTAAACTAAAAGACATGAATTTTTCACAATTAGCACTAAGCTAGTTTGATGCATATTTTAAGAATCGTGCATTCATGATCAGTATGCCGCATAATAGTGATGTGTATAACTCTCGTTTGGTCCAGCTTACCAGCGGGGTAGTTCAAGGGTCGTTGCTGCGACCTATTCTTTTTAAATTTATGTTTCACCATATCTGTTTGAGAGATTAAATTTTAAATCATATAGGTATTTATTCTTTGAGACTTCCTGTACAATTCAAAATTCCGTAATTCTGCAATACAAAGTTTAAATCTTGTTTCTTATATCTAGATCCTACGCTGTATAATAAAGTGTCTAATTCCATTAAACGTTATCTTTGTATACATTTAAGAAAAAAATCATCGAAGTTTTGTGTGATATTTAAATTATTCATAAATGCTCATCCCAATTAAGTACCAAATTTGTATACTTGTTGTACAGCATTAATGTTTGAGTCATATACTCGTAAATAATTTATATTATTTTTGTATCATCGTTTAGGTGTAAGAACAACTTGAAGCTGAACCTCGCCATTGAAAAAACGATTTTCTTTTTTTCAATAAAGATATTTTATATTATTATTACTAGCTGTACTCGGCCACGCGTTGCTGTGGCTTATCTGGTTAAATTTAAAAAAATGAAAAGAGAAAGCACACGTTTCTAATAATGTTTAATTTTATAATGCTCCGCGAAGAGGTTTCTGTAATTAACTGAGGTTTTTTACAATTAAGACACGTAGTGCCGAATCTTCTGAAATTGAGCGAATTCCCCTGTCCCGCGAAGAGGTTTCTGTAATGAACTGTTTTTAATATTACGTGTGTTGCTGTTACGTTCAACATGCGATGGGTGCAAAACGTCCTTGTGTTGTTGTGTTACGCCATGCGGCCGCCCCTACTCAATGATCTAAGTCGGGTTACTGAAAAAGCTGGTATTAAGTACACTAAATTAATGTTGTAGTTACTACCTAAAACCTGTGAAAATTTCAAGTCAATAGTTTCAACAGTTTTTGAGTTAAATCATTTCGTACAGACAGACAGACAAAAAAATATTTTAACGCTTTAACGTTATGTATGATTATTATCTATAAATAACAAATAATAAATTATGTAGACTAGCTAATGAATTTTTAAATATTTTGTTTCTAACCTAACACTTTTTAGTTCGTACGGTTCAAATTACTACAAACGATAACCTATGAAGTCTATGAGACGTCAGCAAAATTATTTACTTAACAGTAACTAATAACAAAACACAAATATTATTAAACGCATAAAGTACCTACACGGCAAGGTCCCGGCAGTAAAACATAAGCAATTAATTGCGTTGCTCAAAATCGTGTTTTGCATTTCCAACGCACAAAAAGCATGTACCTATTACCGCACGCTGATTACGGTTATGCTCCAGAAATAATTTCGTTTTTACTCGTGAATTAATTCGACCACCTTTTCGCGGATGGCGATAAATATAAATACAGAATGAAAAACTACGTTTCATTAAAACATCAAGATCAGACGCAGGTACGTCATTACAGCAACAATAACAGCTTGAACAAATGTTGCAGTTAATATACCGTGCGTTATTTTTAATTGATTCGCTGTTTTCCGGCAGTTTACAGTGGCGTACTTACTAGAGGGAGATTTATCTACCGGGCGTTTCCTGAAACAGGCGCACCCCCCAAAAAATTGTATTTTTAAGTCAATTACATTTATATTATAGATTTATAAACTACATTCAAAGGCGCATTAAACTACATAAATAATTAATTTGTATTACTTCCTGTTTAGCCGGAAGTGACATGAATTTCCTTATTTTAAATGGAACACCCCGTAAATAATAATTAAAATATTACAGAAACAAATAGAATCATTCATAGTTAGCTATGAAATAAATCATAGAAAACAGATTTTATGATACCAAAAATGTCAGTTTATTAACAAAAATAAATAATTTAATAAGGAATTGCAATTCAATTATATTATTTATAGTAAATTTTCAAAATGGCTTCCATTTTCTTGAATACATTGTAACTCTTCGTATAATAATATCATTATCATTTATTTCATAGGTAACTAGGAATGATTCGATTTGTTTCTGTAAGATTTTAATTATTAGGTATTTTACTTTGAAATCTACAACGAAAAAGTAGTTTATTATACATGGCTGTATTCAGAATTTTATGTAGAATTAAAATCTTAAAAAATATACGGGGTGTTTCATGTATTAATTAAATGGGTTAGTTGGAGTATGACGCGTGGCAACATTAATTTTTTCATTTTTAAATTAATTTTGTCCTCACCCATCGCTTGAGAGCGCATAGACAATAAAATATTGCATATTTCATCTTCATCCGAAATTCGGAATGATCATTTAAAGCGTCTGCATTGAGAAAGGTACTTGGTTAACTATTATTGCGCTTTAAATTTATATTAAACTCTTTTAGAGCATCCCATATGTTATATTTGCTGTTATTTTTTTATTTTGTATTCCAAGTAGGCTTGTTATTTCAGACGTATGGATTTAGTAACAAGATTTCTCAAAATTTTGTAGTAATTCCAATCGCGCAGTAATTTTATTCTTTTGAATTCAGCAAACGCATTATCTCTACGTCTCATCATAATTTTGATCACATCTGTAATCCATGGTGGTTTACGCACTATTATTTTTTGAACCAGCATGTATCGTATGTATCAAAAAGCTGGAGAACGTTACTATTGAAAATGTCAAGTTTGTCATTCACATCAGTGCATGCATAGAAATTATGCCACCATAATAGAGCGAAGAGTTTCAGAGAGCTGAGTGTAGTCTGCATTTTTTAAGTCTCTTACAAATATAATTTTTGACTGAAAGGTACAATAATTTATATTAATAGTAAAATAAGTCAGCATAATATGATCAGATATATTATGAGCATCAATATTTACATAGTATAGATGTGATAAATATTTATTTAGTTCATTCAGAATTCATATTTAATTTGGATTTAACACTGCACAGTTACCACTAAGCAGGGTTGGCAAAAAACATGTTATTTTTATTTTAAACAAAAAAAACTGTTTTTTTTGTTTAAAACTGTTTTTTTGTTTAAAACGTGTTTTTTACTGATTTAAAAAAACATGTTTTAAACACAAAAAAAAACAATGTTTTAATCAGCAAGGAGTTCTGAAATATGCATCATTACGCACTATGGCGATAAATATGCTGGGGATTCCCCTACCTATACTTATTATTATGGCTATGGGTGACAACAATAGTGAGAAACAGTATATGTTATAGGTACACTATTATTAGCAATAAGAACTTTGTTTTGTTACGTAGATAAAGTATTAAAAATGTTTAAAACTTGTTTCAAATATATGTTTAAAATGTGTTTTAAACATGTTTAAAACGTGCTTTAAAAACTTGCTTTGTTTTAAACAAGTTTTAAACATTTGTTTAAAACGAAATGTTTTAAACGTGCCAACCCTGCCACTAAGTACTGATTTTTTTTTAAATGTTGTGTTCTAGTTTTCCCAAGATTTTTCGTTCCATATGTCGGCAAGCGACCATACACGCTTGCGAGATTCTATTTATTGCCAAACTTGCTTGCTCATTATTTTAATATTAATAAAACCCAGTTCATGGATTCTTTGACGATTCTCTCATGATTTAAAAAAATATCGTGATTTTTATGTAGTATGTGTAATTATTAACAACCATAGCCGCGACATTTAATTTATAGGTATATTTGAAAAAATTATTAATACATAATATACTCATTTTAGTTCATTTTAAATTTAAACAACAAATTATTATTACCTAAGCTGACCTCATTATCTTATAATAATAACAAAACTTAATTGAACATTTCATTAAACAATATTACATAAATATAAGTGATTAATATTAGTGCCGTAATGAAAAATTGAACTCAAATGTGCAATTATTCACCTATATTGAAATTGATTTTGCAAAATTTTAAAGATCTATTTTGTTCTGCAAATAGCATATTAGAAACATGATCAATGAAACCAGTTAAAGACCTACCTTATACTGTAGGATTGACATGACACATTTAATAATATAAATTTAAAAAATTATTGTAAAATTTTAAAAATCTGCTTACCAATTTGTGGATTTGCGAGAAAAAATCACAAAACAGTCTTTAAAACGATTATTCCTCGTTCGGACTATAATACAGGTGTTCTGAACTAGATGTAAATCGGGTTCGAATCCATCGTTTGCAGCTGATGCTATTTCTACCTTAGATAAGTTGCCATTTCATTAGCAAAACCTAATAAGAAATGAACACAAATATGTTAATACAAATGTTTAAAATTAATTTATAATTATTTATTCGCTTGCATTTTTAATACAAACACACACCCTACAAATTAAAGTTGAAATACTTATTTATTGAAATATACAAATAAATTACAGATTTGTTAGCTTCAATTTTAATTGATAGAAATAAATAAAATAATTTATGAATTTTAATTGTTTGAAAACCTAGTACATTAAATGCAAAACTTACCTCCAATAAACAAAAGCCGATATAGGTACTCATTCATCGTACAATTTGTCTATCTCCACAGAGTAACGAAATTATTTTAAATTTGTTTAAAACAACTATAAACATTTTTTCACACACTGTACAGCATAATAATAAATATGAGCTAAGGAACAGCTAAAGCCTCGTACACACTGAGAGCGTTCCCCGTAAAGGTGGGAACAGACTATAAGCAAACATTGTTGAACAACAGTTGAGCAACTGTTGGGGAACATACGAGTTTGCTCAATGTGGACGTATTGCTCAACTGTTGGGCCACTGTTGACGATCTGTTGCACTATGTTCGCTCCAGATGCGGTACTTCAAAGGAAATGTGGTTCAACAGTGCGCCAACAGTATCTCTAGTGTGTACGCTGTATACTATATAACCCACTGAACGAACATCAAACAACTACTATCAGAGTAATTAATAAGTATAGTCACTCGGATGTAAAGTTGAATAACTTGTTTAAAAATAATCCAAAAAATTTAAGTAAACCTTTATACTAAAGTATGCACATTTCTACGTTATTGTACAGAATTTAAAATTTTTAAATGTATATGTGTAGAAATAACAAGAATTTATATCAAAAATGAGCTATGATTTTGACACATTTTTAGAAACTGTCAACTTTAATGACGTCTACTGTCAATATACATCATCAATTTTGGTATAGTATAGTTATAAGCTTAGTTAAGTTATTGTTTCTCAACTGTTGTTCAACAATGTTTGCTTAATCTGTTCCCACAAGAGACAATAATAAAATCTGGAAAGACAAATCATTTTGTTGCCAACTGTCAACTGTAAATATGAATTGATTTGTCTTTCAGATATAAGCCCCGACAGACCATTATTAAACAATTCACTGATTGGTCTAAATCTAATTAAATTACTTATAATTAATTTGTTGTAACGTAGGCATATTACGATCATATTTCGGTTAACTTTATTCAAATTTTAATCAAATACCTAGGTACCTACACATAATGATGATAGTGATTTAACAGTAAATTAATATAGTATTTTTAGGTAGGTATCTTTTAAGATCACACAATGTAATTATTATGTACGCAGATGCAAATTTATATATCATCTTTTTATTGTACTAATATAAACATATTCATTCCACAGAACTCAGAAGATTCAGATTCGAATCCAGTCAGGAATTCATACCAAAAACTCACGGCTTTGAGATGACCATATGAACAAGATTCTTATATATTTAAATGTTCTTTTCTTAAGAAAAGGACATGTCCAATAATTCTTTATAATGTTATTTTCTTATTTTAAAAAGCATCATACAACATACGTAGATTCAGCCTTGTTCACGCATGGCTTCTTTGAGGATTCTATCATTTGTGAATCCTGGAAAAAAGAAATTCACTGTTTTGAAGCCATCAATGTATTACAAATTATTCTTTTCCAAAATTCGTTGAAGGTACAATTTAGCGGTGCCGCTATTTGACATGTAGGTAATTCTCACCAAGATTATTTATGTCAGCCATATGGTCTGCATGTTTCTTATCTCGAGGAAAATAAAAACGCACCCCTTGAAAATGCACCAAAAATGACACAATTTCAAAGTGCGATATCTCGGCTGCATTTCGACGAAATTGGATGAATCTTCGAGTTCTAAGAAAACCGAATGTATCTGATGTCCAAAAAGGTCCAACTTTGGCAACTCATACGGGGTGACAAAAAAATCGTGGACCTTATTGGCCAACAGAGTAATAAAGATCAGATTTTTTCTTCAAGGTCCGCAAAATTTCAAGTACCTATACCTACGATGATTTGGCGCGAAGTGCCTTTTTGAGGTTTTTGGCCATAACTTAGCGAATTTTGCACGAAAATCAATAAATTTTGGATTTCCGAGAACGTTGAAGGTTTCTCTATTCGGCACTGTAAGTTAATCTGCCACCAAACCTGATCCACCCCCTGCCACCCCCGAATAAAAAACATGTTTTTGACTGAAAAATGTTCAATTGTAGCAACTTGTAGCGTGAGTAAAAAAAATCGTGAACCTTATTGCCCAACAGGTCAATAAAGTTCAATCTTTTTCCTTCAATTTTCTCAAAATTTCAAGTACGTGAGATAATTTGGCACGAAGTTATGAATTTTTGAAAAAAATTGGTATTTTTGTGCTTTTTGCCCATAATTTGTCCGATTTCGCACCAAATTCGTTTATTTCTTAAAGCATCTAAAAATAAAGGTGTTTAAAGAAATAAAAATTTTAAAGTCACTTTTAGATAATTGTTAATGCAATTCAGAAACCTCAAAAAGGCACTTTTTTTTCAAAAATTCATAACTTCGCGCCAAATCATCGTAGGTCCTTGAAATTTTGCGGACCTTGAAGGAAAAAGTATGATCTTTACACTGTTGGCCAATAAGGTCCACGATTTTTTTAAAAACTGCGTATGAGCTGCCAAAGTTGGACCTATTTGGATATCAGGTACATTTTTTTCTAAGGGGGGTGAGAAGAGGCGGAGTGGATTTTTCGTCATATTGGATATCATCACATTAAAGATCAGAATTTTTAGTGGTACAAATGCAGAGGTAAAAGTTGGAGTGGTAAAAATTGAGTGGTAAAAAATGGGTTCACGGTAAAACAGGATAGCGGTAAAAAATAATGGTGGTAAAAATGCTGTGGTAAAAGTTGGAGTGGTAAAAATAGAATGGTAAATATGTAGCACAACACCCTTGAAATTCTAATACTGTACCTATACCTGAAACCATGGCATAATAAATATCTGATTATGTAGGTAGGTACTTTATTTCTAAAAAATAGAGGTTATTCAAAAAATTATTGTAAACTACAATTTATAATTGATTTTGTACAAATTTTTGAGATACCTATTGTTGAAAATAATTTGGTTTTTCTTCGAATTTTTTTCCACTCCACATATTTTTGCGGAGCAAATTGAATATTGAAAATCACTTTCCGCGAAAAATATTGTGAATTCTCACACAGGCAATTATTCATTATACTTTTACAAAAAAAAAAATACATTCATAGTTTTTATCTGCTGTAACGCTGTAAGGTAAAGACGAGAGATCGGCAGAATAAAGAGCTATCATTCACGTATGTCAGTAAAATTTCAGGTCTTTCAGTAGCTCATAGCTCTCCTGCTCTCCAGTTCTGCAGTTGGCAATATGATGAATGGGACTAGCCATGCGTGTGAACGTTTCGGTAGAGCTCTAACGAATATTGACTAACCATAATTCCGCACAACACAGTTATCGCTATATTAATTTGAGTTTAATTAATGGTGCTTGCGGTATTAAAATCTATTTCACTTTATTTTTATTGGACAAAAGTTTTAATGGTCCCATAAATCTAGTACCTTTCGGGATGCAATAGAAAGTTACTTTTAAACATTAAGCCCCCCTATTTTTACTGTTAATATTTGACCTGCCAATCTTTTAAGTCGAAATTTTAAATAAATAGTTTAAAAAGTTTGCATCATGATTTTTATATGACAAAATTTTATTGCTTAATGACAGTCCAGGTATTAACCAGCACATATCATTTAATTTGTAGTATTACAGAGTCAAAACGTAACAAAAGTTTTCTAATAAAATGTATCGCTTATGTCATTGTCTTTAAAATAAATTTATTAGATACATACTCGTATAATGCATTTTTGTTGTGTATTCATGTATCGGTTGGGCAGAGGCAGATAGCAAAATGTGACATAGTAAAACATATTCCGAAACGAAAATATATACGTATGCGTGCTGCTTGCACAGACAATACGGATCTATAGAAGATTGTGAAGAAGGAATTTCATGTGTTAATCTTCCTAAAAGTGCCCCACTTCAAGTTTAAACAGTTGCAAGGACTGAAACGTACCTATATGAAGGAAGTTTTGGCAAGAATATCAAACATTTTTATAAAAAGCGATAAAAAGTATTTTATTATTAATGGTATATTTCGATCATTTTTGTCTTTTTCTTATTTCAAATTATTTCGGGTTAGTATTCTGCTCACAGTCATGTGTAACACATGAAACCTGCGACTAAATTCAAATTGACATACCAATCTTGTTTTTGCGGACTCTATGAGCCCTTGCAGCTGTTTTAACTTGAGGTTAGCCAATTTTAGGAAGATTACCGTATGGGATTTTGGGATTCCTTCTTCACAAACTTTTATAGCTCGGTAAATTTTCCTTGCATAATATACATACAGTGAATTTATTTTAACGTGAATTATGGGATTTATCATATCCATGGTTACGAATTTGACAGAAATGTATTAGAACGTTCTTTTTTAAAATGAAACATAGGAAAATCAATTTGAATTATTTGTTAATTGGTGTCACACTCCTGCTACCTGGAAATACGATTTATACTTTGAACAATTAAAAGTAGTGTTGGAAGCGTACCTTGGAACTATATTGCAGCTGCCCAAATATCTTATATTATTCAAGAATAATACAGAATACAGTTAAATTGATTCCCTATGTTTCATTTTAAAAAGAACGCTCTAATAAATTGCTGTCAAAATCGTAACCATGGATATAACAAATCCTATGTTTTGCCCAAATTAAGATAAAGATACCTATATGTCACATTTTGACATCTGCCCTACCAAATTAAAAATAAATTTTTGTAATTATAACTCGTACGCCATGTTTTGTAAAAAATTTGACATAAACCAACAAGCACACATGAATACACGACAAAAATGTATTTTTTATATCTAATAGTGTACCTAGTGCTAAATTTATTTTACACACAATTACATAAGTGATACATTTTTTGCCAAAACTTTTGTTATTTTCGATTCCCAGTACGACCGACAATAATAGGTACCACTGGATCGGAGTGGTTGGATTCCACTAAAATAGCATCTACCATTCTGATATTACTTTCATATCCTTGCATAACAGAAACATGAGAAAAACTCTATTGAGAATTATGATAATTTAATTTAAATCTGATTGTTACAAGAGTGCTATGGAAGAAAACAATTGAATATTTTGTTTAATATTAATTGTTAGTGAAAAAGATTCTAGTATAACCGTTATACTACACTGATGAGACCAAATAAGGTCTAAACACGTGGCCGTAGCTACCGCCACCCTACTTACTGAATACCTACTTAGTAGTTCCTACCAAGAACTTCTATTCACTTAGTAGCGGTCCGGAGTAAAATCAAAGATTTCTTTTCACTAACAATTAGCACTCTTATAATAATCAAATTTAAATTGATTTATCATAATTTTCAATCGCGTTTTTCTCACGTTTTTTGTTATGTGAGGGTATGAAACTAATATCTCGTTGAATTAAAAAAAAATACTGAATCGAATAAGCAAATAAAAAATAGGTTCCCATTTGAAATAAGAAAGTTGCACCCCGTATTTTGAGAGCCACTGGTCTAAAAAAAATTCTTGTTTCGTCCATTAAAATAGTCTTATAAAATAGAAATTGTTTGCTAATTTAACCAACTTCGTAGCTCTTATACTTCTCGAGATAGCAATGGTGCTCCACTTAAAATTAACATCCTGTATGTTTAGTTTATATGAAAAAAATCGGTATTTGGTTAAGTTGCGGTGTGTTTATATTTATGCACCTTACAAAACTTAAACTACACTTTTTTGCTAGTTTAACTGCACAGAAATCTCCCCTGTAGTGCACTTTACTAACAATCATGATCAACAAAGCTTATCGGAGACTTTCAGCACTGTTTGTAAGGTCAGTGTTTCTCAACCTTTTTGTATTGGCGCCTCCCTTTTCCTTGTAAATTTTTATTGCCCCCTTCCCTGTTGATTTTTAATTTTCACGAATAATTTGCATATTTCATTAAGAATGAGAACCTAGGGTCAAAAATTTTTACTAAAACAAGAAAAATAGATTTGAATGTTGCTAAATTGATGCCAAGAGCTTATTATGTGATGTTAGTACAAGATTAGAACCACGAAGTATATAATATATACACAGATGTGGACACTATATATCTTAGCTATAGTTCTGTAGATTCGTGGCATTTCTGTTTAGCCTGTGCGAGAGAGAAATATCACTACTGGGTCCGTGCGTTACCAGCATTACCGTTGTTTACTTTATCGTCATAGAAGCATAGAATGCATGCTCCGAGCTGGCCCGTATTTTCTGTCTCGCTCTAAAAGGTAAACAGAAAGGCCACACATGATCCGCCCTCACTCCTCTCATATATTATACTTCGTGATAAGAACCTAATAAAACTATTAGTTTACTAATAATTTTAATTCGGTACAACTTAGAGAAAAATATATTTGGAAAAATGTCTATACTTCATTCTTAACATCGAACAGTTTTAAATTTTTCAAGATTTTCGAAATAAATGAAAACCTAAAAATGTATTATTTTTTAATTTAAAATGTGGGATGTTTTTTGAAGAAATATTGACAGTTCGATGTTAAGATAGTACATAGAACAGCAGATAATGTGTATTTTTTGAAAAAGATATTCTAATCGACAAAAGCGTTATTGGTAAACTACGATTTTTGATGTTTTTCTAGACTTTCCATTATTCAAAACAAGTGCGAAAAGTCAGAAAAGACGATACATATATAACTAGTATACTGTAAGCACAATTTGGTTCATAAAGCACTAGAAATGCACGAGTAATTAATTTAATAAGGAACTACACTACTGCTACTACATGATAAGTATACTAGCACCTTAATGCGATTCCCGGAAATTTCATCGCGGGAAAATTCATCGCGGAAAGTTCATCGCGGAAAGTTAATCGCAGGAAAATTCATCGCGGGGAAAATTCATCGCGAGGTAAATTAATCGCATTAAAGTTCATCGCGGGAAAGTTCATCGCGGGGTAAATTCATCGCGGGCAAGTTCATCGCGGGAAAGTACATCGCGGGGAAAATTCATCGCGAGGTAAATTAATCGCGGGAAAGTTAATCGCGGACAAGTTCATCGCGGAGAAAATTCATCGCGAGGTAAATTAATCGCGGGAAAAATCATCGCGAAATAAATTCATCGCGAGGTAACTTAATTACGTAAAAGTTCATCGCGATGATAATTAATCGCCAAAAAATTAATTTCAGACATATTCATGATCTGTAAATTCTTCTTTGCAGACAAATAAATCACAATGTTGCGTTTTATTAACAACAGTTGCATAAGCGCAGAAGTGCACATTTGAAAAGCACGATGGTTTTAGGGATTGTAGGTACGACAGTTTTTCTACAATATTTTTTGAATTTTTTAAAACTAGAAAATATTTCTGCCTAACATTTTTCTGAACTTAACCCCATCATACTCTAAGAGTATTTTTAACAATATTTTTTGCATTTTTTAAAACTAGAAAATATTCTTGCCGAACATTTTTCTGAACTTAACCCCATCATACTCGAAGAGTATTTTTAACAAGATTTTTTGAATTTTTTAAAACTAGAAAATACTCTTGTCTAACATCATACTCGAGGAGTATTTTTATCAAGGTTTTTTGAATTTTTCAAAACTAGAAAATATTCTTGCCTAACATTTTTCTGAACATAACCCCAACATACTCGAAGAGTAGGTATTTTTAACAAGATTTTTTGAATTTTTTAAAACTAGAAAATATTTTTGCCTAACATTTTTCTGAAGAGTAAATGCCACACCACCGAAAACCACAGCGTATAAAAACCATAACCACACGTCCGAAAAACCACAGCGTATAAAAGTTCCCGCACCACAATGTCCAGCTACCCATATACCAATTTTCACACTTCGATTTGCACATTTGTACCCAAACTAATCAATACTAACAAAACCCTAATTGAGTCCAACAGATCTCCGTTTTTTAAAAATAAACTAATCAATACTAACAAAACCCTAATTGAGTCCAACAGAACTCCGTTTTTTTGACATAAACTAATCAATACTAACAAAACCCTAATTGAGTCCAACAGAACTCCGTTTTTTTGACATAAACTAATCAATACTAACAAAACCCTAATTTAGTCCAACAGAACTCCGTTTTTTTGACATAAACTAATCAATACTAACAAAACCCTAATTGAGTCCAACAGAACTCCGTTTTTTTGACATAAACTAATCAATACTAACAAAACCCTAATTGAGTCCAACAGAACTTTGTTACACCAGTTGGGTATACTTGAGGCCTGAGGTATTAAATATATTCAGGTGTTATTAAGTTTCTATATCTTTCTTCGAAATTTGCAGTATTACACTTTTGTTTCTTAGCTATTGATGTTGTGAATGGTAAATGACTTTTTAATCCTATTATAGAAATTGTAAGCCAAAGAACACCTGCAAACGTTAGAATTTTATGAACTTTCTTCAAGTGCAGTTTGTAAGGGAAAATATTAAATTTCATATTATAAAATAATTCGTGATCAATAAGGATTAACATAACACAACATACCATTCCACATTACTACAATAAATATATTCGCGATGAATTTTCTCCGCGATGAACTTTCTCGCGATTAATTTACCTTGCGATGAATTTTCCCCGCGATGAACATTCCCGCGATGAACTTTCTCGCGATTAATTTACCTCGCGATTAATTTTCCCCGCGATGAACTTTCCCGCGATTAACTTGCCCGCGATGAATTTACCTCGCGATGAATTTACCCCGGGATGAACTTTCCTGCGATTAATTTACCTCGCGATGAGTTTTCCTGCGATTAACTTTCCGCGATGAACTTTCCGCGATGAATTTTCCTGCGATGAATTGTCTGGACACGCCTTAATGCAACACAAGCGATCGGAAAGCTGGCTTCCGTATAATAGAGGTGCCCGTTTATTGAAGATATTCGCTATGAGATATTTTACCCCACTGTATGTGTGTATTATGTAGGTAATTAAATATCAAATGATAGATATATTATACTTTATTAAACCTAGTAATGTCTATTTAACTTTTATGGCATAGGTAGCTACATTTTTATTACAGCGAACAAAAAACTTTTATATTGAAAATGTGTTAATAGTGGTATCTACCTAAATAATTATTTTCGCCTGGAAAATTTTGATTAATAATTCAGATGAATTTTATTGTGTAGCATAATAATATGAAACATTTCATTCTTAATAATAAACAATAACAGCAGACTGGCAGCCAAAAAGTACGTTTTCTTCTTGTGTAGAATCTGCATAAGAAAAGATCTAAATGAATTTATCATTGATTTAAACATTTTAAATCTCAACAACATGGAAAACATCTACTATTATGATTAGCTGCATTATATAGAGTAGAGTATAGAGGCACAGATAGAAATTATTAAAGAGCTGTATGCAGTACATACTTGGTAATTAGTAGTTAACGTGTTAACGCACATGCTGCAGTCTCAAGTACTTGGTGCACTGAGATTTTAAGTGCGAAATACTGTACTGTGTAGTTTCTAGTAGTTTACGTCGCTAACCTTCCTACCAGTTTCAATGTTTGGTGTTTGGTGGTAGTACCTATCTTATTTTTTGTCAATGAATGTACCACCTAAAAAGATTTTTATATTCGTGTAAATAAGTATGTTATTGTTGTTATTTTAAACAAAACTGATTTACGTCCATACATTTACAGAAATAAAGTCAAAAAATAACGGTAACAATAAAAAATTTTAAGCTAATCTCGCTTCGCTCGCTAGTTTTTTTGTATAGGTACTTTGTAACACTACATATATAATATAAATGTAAAGGTATTTTACTTTGAACCAGGGAGTCGAACCAAACCGGAATAGGGACGAACCGCAGTTATTTTAGTAAACCGGGAACCTTAACCGTTAAATCTAATACATTGAAAAATAAGTATATGTAAATTGAAGATGACTTGCATATGCTACGCTCTGTATTTTTGTTATCTTAAGTTATTTTTAGATACAAAAGTTCAGAGGTCATCTACATCCCTCTGTACCCTTTAGGCCAGACGTTCCCATGATTTGGGGCGTCTGCGGACAGTTCTTCGACAGCCGAGCTCCAGATAAGTCCAAGATGTAGCCCGTTTCTACGGACATTACGCTTTTGAGCGTAATTTTAAGTATATTTTTGTAGAAATTCGTATTATAAGTTTAGTTGAAACGATAAGTCATAAGATTATTAATCTTTAATCGTCTTTAAACGGTAATTTTGTGTTTATTAAATGTCAAATATTTGTAAGTAAAGTGCTCTAGTTTTTTGTATGTCATGATTAGTGCCGCTCCCTAATTCATCCCTTCCTAATTCGAGCCACGACTGGTTTATCCTTTTCCCTTCAGTAAATTTCTTTATTTTTCCATCCTAACCCCTATTTCAACTCCACTTTTGTTACAGCGCAATCGGTATGACTAAATTACTAAGTATCAACAAGTTTATCTAACTGAAAAAGGGATAATTAAATATATTTGAAGAAGAGATCAAAACTTGGGTCCCGTATTTTTTATTTTGACAAAATTTTTATTTACAAGCTCCAAAAAAAATATTTAAATTTAAATATTCAATATGTGATGTAATAACTAACCCAACCAATGAATGGCGGTTAAGCCATAGTAACGACTGTACTAGTGAACGCCCCTAACTACGGCTTGCGCGGGAACGAGTTTGTCCAACTGACAGATCAGATGTGTTTGACATTTTTGTACTTCGTACATGTTTTGATGCTGTAAAATATAAGTAAGTATTTGTGTTTTCATAAACTAAATAGTCTACATTTATAAAATAATGTACTGTTACTAAATTTTATGTGTATTTTTGACTAGCAAATGTCAAATTCAAACATTTGTTGACGGACTCGCACGCTATCTACAGGTTACATTATTAACTATGCTTCTCTACCTTCTGTTCACACAAATGACGTCACAGAAAATTTAATCTCAATTTACTAAAAAACATATAATTTTTTTTAAATAAAATTTGTATTTTTACCTATGTTTTAGACCTAATCTAATTTTCAGTACCATGCAAGTACCCCATTATAATTGTACCTAATTGCAAATGCGCTGCAGTCGAATTTTTTGTTACGTATTTATTGTAAAATGTCTACTCATAGAAGGGGCACGTGCCTGGGTGCCACCACTGTCTCGTTTGCATCTTATGAGTTAAAAATAAACCCAGTGCACTATATTTCATTGTTAAATTAATTTTTTATACAAATTTCATCGCAAATTTGCTATATTCACAATGGGTATACTGAAATGCAAAATAACCACCTGTCGCGATTCAGGTTAAAATAATGTCTTTTTCGGGCGACTCGTACGATGTTCATTTTTTTTAATACATCATTAAATATCAGTCGACAAAATCAATACCAAGAGCACTTTTCGCCGGCCACAAGATTGAACTCAACCGGAAAAATTCGTATGAGCAAACTGTAAATCAGATTACTTTATCCGAACGATATAAAAGAATTGATTTATTCAATCGGAAACTAGGATATCATAAATTAAAGGTTATATCTACTAAAAACTTTAAATAGTTAGAAGTTTAAATTTAATGCTGTGTGAGCAATGTGCAGTAATTGCAATGTGCATACATAGCGCAATTAAATATGACTTATTTGAATTTCTGAGAAGTTGTTAAAAATTAGTTTGAAAAATATATTATTTCTTAGAACATAAATAATGATGCGCGTCCGTGTGATGACAACACACCAAGAAATGAAAAGGTTACGTCCATAGTTCCGATCTTCCTGGGCGCCAGGATTTAGATTTACTGCAGGCGTCCGCTTATTTAGTCAAATATAGTTTTGTCAAAACGTAATTTGACCAAAAATAATTAAGCCAAACTGTATTTTAGTCAAACCGTAAATATGCCAACCCGTAATTTGGCCAAACTGTATTCTAGACAAACTGTTATTTCACATTCCGTAATTTGACCAAACCGCAACTTCGACTAATATTTTATTGTCAAATCATTTTCAGGTCAACCGTAATTTACATAAAACGCAACTATACCTAACTGGAATAATCCAAAACGGAATTTATTCAAAACGTATTTTTGTCAAATCGCAGTTATGCATAACCGTAATCTTGCCAAACGCATTTTACTCAAATCGTAATCTTTCCAACTTGTGTCTTTATGTAGAGTTGGGAAGATTACGATTTGAGTAAAATACGGTTGGCAAGATTACGGTTATGCATATCTGCGATTTGACAAAAATACGTGTTGGATAAATTCCGTGTTGAATTATTCCACTTAGGTATAGTTGCGTTTTAGCTAAATTACGGTTTACCTGAAAACGATTTGACAAAATAATATTAGTGGAAGTTGCGGTTTGGTAAAATTACGGAATGTGAAATTACAGTTTGTCTAGAATACAGTTTGGCCAAATTACGGGTTGGCATATTTACGGTTTGACAAAATTCCAGTTGAACAAATAACAGTTTGACTAAAATACAGTTTGTCTTAATTATTTTTGGTCAAACTACACTTTGACAAAACTATATTTGTCCAAATTGTGTGCTCCCTTACTGCATTATAAGTGCGGTAGTGTGTGTAGTGAGTGCTTTAATAAAACCGAGCGTTGTACAAGTACTTAACGCACACATTATATATTATAAGTATTCTTTGGCCGACGTACCTATTTATTTAAAATATCGTATTTTCTATGAGGTTAAGTGAGATGTATTTGCTCCAAAATTTCATTTTGTCAAGTAGCCTTGACACAACTGGTCTGAGATATCTCCAGTAAATGCCACATTTAAAATTAATCTGTTTTATTTATTTCAGAATCTATTGAACAATATATTGTGTAAAATAGCGTTTTTATAGGCTCTCTTCTTATTTTAAATGTACCTTTTTATTTAATGGTATATTAAAGAAATAAAATACGGTACGTATTAAAATCGCAACTACCATAGACGTCAACGATGTTCGATTGTTGTGTTTACAGTTCAGGACAGGAGGCAAAAAATCAATTGTGTTAAATACATACATCTCTGACTAATCCAATCTACAGCCTCAGTATGTCCCAAGATTAAGTTTACGACTGAAAAATGCTATAGAGTGAACAAAGAATTTTTGATTCATCTGAAACACATCAGTTATTAAAACTTTAATTTAACGCAAAGTTCTTTTATTATAACTATTTTTTGTATATTGTGTGAATTACTTTATCAAAAATTATTATTTTTGGAACGAAGTTCCTTAACGCGACTTGCGGCAGGAGCGAAATGGCAGAAAATGTCACGTGACCGTCACACGTCACGCTGTCTCCTTCTCTTTCTCTTTCTCTCTGTCTCTTTTTATTATATACGGTGGTGTGTGTTCGTGCTCGAAAAAATATTAAAATTTAAAAAATTGGATTTCTGTACTAGGTGGTCAAAAATGGTATGTCCAATGTCCATATCTCAAATTAAATTCGAAAAAATATTAAAATTTTAAAAGATGGATTTCTGCGTTTTCTAAACTTAATGTACTAGGTGGTCAAAAACGGTATATCTGCAATTTCTTAACTTAATGTACTAGGTGGTCGAAAACGGTTATTATCCCATATCTCAAATTAAATTCGAAAATATATTAAAATTTTAAAAATTGGATTTCTGTACTAGGTGGTCAAAAATGGTATGTCCAATGTCCATATCTCAAATTAAATTCGAAAAAATATTAAAATTTTAAAAGATGGATTTCTGCGTTTTCTAAACTTAATGTACTAGGTGGTCAAAAGCGGTATATCTGCAATTTCTTAACTTAATGTACTAGGTGGTCGAAAACGGTTATTATCCATATCTCAAATTAAATTCGAAAAAATATTAAAATTTTAAAAATGGTATGTCCAATGTCCATATCTCAAATTAAATTCGAAGAAATATTAAAATTTTAAAAGACGGATTTATGCGTTTTTTAAACTTAATGTACTAGGTGGTCAAAAACGGTATATCTGCAATTTCTTAACTTAATGTACTAGGTGGTCGAAAACGGTTATTATCCATATCTCAAATTAAATTCGAAAAAATATTAAAATTTTAAAAATTGGATTTCTGTACTAGGTGGTCAAAAATATGGTATGTCCAATGTCCATATCTCAAATTAAATTCGAAAAAATATTGAAATTTTAAAAGATGGATTTCTGCGTTTTCTAAACTTAATGTACTAGGTGGTCAAAAACGGTATATCTGCAATTTCTTAACTTAATGTACTAGGTGGTCGAAAACGGTTATTATCCATATCTCAAATTAAATTCGAAAAAGTATTAAAATTTAAAAAATTGGATTTCTATACTAGGTGGTCAAAAATGGTATATCCATATCTCAAATTAAATTAGCAAAAATATTAAAATTTTAAAATTTGGATTTCTGCGTTTTCTTGACCTATAGTATAGGTGATCAAAAACGGTATGTCTGCAATTTCTTAACTTAATGTACTAGGTGGTCGAAAACGGTATATTATCCACATCTAAAGTTAAATTCGAAAAAATATTAAAATTTTAAAATTGAATTTCTGTACTAGGTGGTCAAAAATGTCCATATCTCAAAATATATTGGAAAAAATATTAAAATTTTAAAAATTGGATTTCTGCATTTTCTTAACGTTATGTACTAGGTGCTCAAAAACGGTATGTCTGCAATTTCTTAACTTAATGTACTAGGTGGTCGAAAACGGTATATTATCCAAATCTCAAATTAAATTCGAAAAAATATTAAAATTTTAAAATTTGGATTTCTGTACTAGGTGGTCAAAAATGGTAAGTATGTCCATATCTCAAATTAAATTAGCAAAAATATTCAGTTGGATTTCTGCGTTTTCTTAACTTAATGTACTAGGTACTAGGTGGTCAAAAACGGTATGTCTGCAATTTCTTAACTTAATGTACTAGGTGGTCAAAATAGGTACCTATGTCCATATTTCAAATTAAATTCGAAAAAATATTAAAATTTTAAAAATTGGATTTCTGTACTAGGTGGTCGTGGTCATAAATGGTATGTCCATATCTCAAATTAAATTCGAAAAAATTACAAATTTAAAAATTGAATTTCTGCATTTTCTTAACTTTATGTAGGTACTAGGTGGTCAAAAAACGTATATCTGCAATTTCTTAACTTAATGTACTAGGAGGTCGAAAACGGTATATCCATAACTCAAATTAAATTCGAAAAAATATTAAAATTTTAAAAATTTGATATCTGCATTTTTTAAAACTTAATGTACTAGGTGGTCAAAAACGGTATGTCTATAACGTAGGAACTTTGTTCCTGACGGGGGTCCCCCGACCGCACTTGATTTTTTATATAAACTAAGACGGTATTGTCTATTTTTTTATTTCAAGATCAAGTGCTTTTAAATTGAAATAAAAAGGTTTACACTGCATCCCATTTCATGTGCAAACATAAATAATCATATTATTAAAGGTAGGTATACGTATAGGTAGGTACTTAATTGTAAATACGGATAGTCTTCGATTGTTGGGGCGCTTAAAAAGAGAAATCCGTAGTACGAACGTAAATTACATTATTTAATTAGTAAGCGCATAAAGTTTTAAAAACATAAAATCAAAAATAATTTCTTTCCTCTTGTATAAACTAAATGAAGAGATATACTATTTTGTAATTATTTTTATCGTCTATATTATGCGGTGTGTATAATATTATTGTTCTTTTAGTTTTAATGTGAGTTTTTAAGTAGAATGTCGCATATTGTGAGTTGTTTTTTCTACAATGTAGAACTAAAAAAAATATTTGAAAACTTTTTGGTCTACGCCTATGCATGAACTGACGTAATAAGTTACCATTACCACATTAAGTAACACCAACCATTGATATGCCACTGGCTAGGATATAGGTCCATACTACGCTCAAAGTAAATATTTTATTCTCTTAGTAAGATTAGCCATGAAAATAGGCGAAAAAATGTAGAGATTTTGCACGTATCAAATTGCAAGGGAATCTTTCCCTAATAGCACAAAAGGAGTAAAATGATCTTGCGATCCTTGAACCTGTCCTTTAAAATAATAATAAATAAAATTAGTCTGGGCTGCTGGCCCACATTACCATCTAAATGTGGGTACTCGTATATCTTCTTTTAGATCTTGTCTGAATTTGTCGGTGTTTTTTTTTAACCAAGTGATCTCAACCAAAGGAGCACAGTAAAATATTGACTTTTTCATAGTAATATTATTTAGCGAGAACTAAAATATAGCAACTACACATTGGTTTACTATACGACCACAGCCGAGTATCGTAATTATTCTTGATCTCCAACTAAGTAATATATTCAATAACCTAAGCTGTTACTGTTTTTGAATGTGCTATATTAACTTTGATCAATTCAAAAGCAATTAGTTTAAAAAATCAATAGGAATAAATTTATTGTATTATTCGCTCTTATCAACGACTTTAAAAAAATTAAAAACACATTCATTATGAAATTGTTTATTGTAGAGTAATACAATAAATTACTTCCCTAGATTTTTAGCGCTTGGCTTAGTTAAATCTCTAACTTAGCTGTCTTGGTGCCATTATACTATTTTTTGAATTTATTAATTGAAACCTACATAATAGCACCTTTACGCAGTAACTACATGGAACTATCTAAATACAAATCAGGGCATATGAATCAAATTTAAATAAAATTTTCAAGTAACTAATAATAAAATACCCCCCGCTGCCCCTCTTGAGAACATTACTTGAATTCACCCTTGGTATATATACTATATAACTATACCTTTATCCATTGGTTTATTTATTATATTGCATAAATAAAACCGTTAAATAAATATTCTTCAATGTTTTTAGAGCAATTAGTACACGTTGTTTAACGAGGGAGCATCGATGTGGAAGAGTAGTGGGGATGTATTCGACATTGTGGGTTTTTGTCGTTCTGAACAGCCCTGTAGTTCTACATTGCGAAAATAGAAGTGAGAGAGTAGTGATAATCTATTCGACATTATGGGTTTTCGATGTTCTGAACTCATAAGAATTTTCGACATTGTGAATTTTCGGCGTTCTGAACATTCGTATTTTCGACTTTGTGCACATTGAGTAAGTGAGAGAGGAATGGGGCTACAATCGACATTGTGGGTTTTCGATGTCCTGGAATTTTAAATATTGTCGTGAGCATTCGACTTTGTGGAGATACGATTTACTGGGTTGATCCAGTAGATAAGCATAACATTTGACTACATATGCCTTATAAGACATTATAAAAAATTATAAATGATATTATTAAAAAATGCGGGTACTTTTAAAACTATTTGTTCTACTCGTATTTCGCATTCACAAGGACGTCTTTGTAAAACCCAATTGAGTATCACCATAGCCTTTTTTGTTAGGCAATATATTGTTTAAAAAGGTGGGCACCTACCTCTTAATCTGTTTGCTTAATAAATTAATTTTGATCAATAAAAAAATAAATCCGTCCATATTAAACGTCGGAGTCTCTGCTGTGAAAAATATAAAAGATGGAGGTATTGTTGTGCAATGCAACAATAAAAAGGATATTGAAAAAATGAAAAATGAAGTGGAAAAGAAGATGGGACAAAACTATGAAGTTAAAGAACCAATATTACAAAACCCAGAAATTAAAATTTTTGGAATTCGCGAACAGCTAAAAGAAGAAGAAATTAAAAACTGCATTCTTACCCAAAACGATTACATTGATAAAGTGAATGCAAAAATCGAAATAACTTACTTGAAAGAAGACGCTAAGAAAAATATTACAGCTACAGCCACAGTTGACAGTAAAACATTTAAAGAAATAATGAATCAGAAAAAATTAAATATTGGATGGAGCAGATGTCATGTATCCGAAAATTAAAAAATATGGAGATGTTTCAATTGTGCAGGATATTATCATAAAAAGACAAAATGTGAAAATAAATTGGCATGCTTTAAATGCGCTGGAGAGCATAGCAGTAATGAATGCAGGGAAACTAAACTACGCTGTGCTAACTGCATATCAGCTAATAAGGAGTTAAAATTAAAACTGGATACTAATCATGCTGCATTCGATAATAAATGTCCAGTTTATATTCGAAAAATAGAGTCTCTGAAACAACGAGTCAATTATACAGCATAGCAATCACAGAATACCAAAGTAACACATCAAGTACAAATACTACACTTAAACATACAAAGTTATTTACCGCATAAGGATGAAATAAAAGATATTATTAGCAAAACAGAACCAGCAATTGTTTGCTTAAGTGAAACAAGAATAACACCAGAAATAGAAAATAAGGAAATATATATACCAGGATATAATACGATCCGATGTAATTCTGACAGCAGACATACGGGTGGAGTAATTTTTATTATTCGTAACGATATTAAATTCAAAATTTTGAAGAATGTGTCAAATGCCAATAAATGGTGGTTTCTTTTAGTCTCAACCATAATTAACTCGAAGAAATATATTATAGGTGGTGTGTATAGATCTCCCAATTCAAATAGTCAAGATTTTCTTCAATCGTTTGAAGAATGGTGCAATGAAATATGTATGGAGAGACAAACATTTTTAATAATGGGAGATTTTAATATAAACTGGATGATCAACAACACATACAGTACTAAATTAAAGGAAATTGTGTTAAATAGCGGGTTACATCAATTAATTAAGGACTACACTCGGGTAACAAACTTGTCTAAGACTCTTATAGACCTTGCAATTTCTAATGATCCTTACATTAAAAGTGAGGTGTGGGATAGTCCGAAAATAACGGATCACAATATTTGTGCATTAGTTTTAGTTTCAGAAAATATTTTTCTTTCCAACAACAAAAACCAGGTAGAAGTGAAAAAGTTGGACATTGATAAATTAATTGTGAAACTGATGGACTGTGATTGAAACTATAATTCTAGTGATGTGGATATAGTGTGTGATACTTTTTGTTCTAATATCAACAATAAGAAAAAAGAGTGTACTACTATTTCTCGACTTAAGTCAAATAAACATAGCTTGCCGTGGCTAAATAATAAGTCAGTGCTCCATGCAAAAGTAGATAGAGACCGTAGCTATAGGAAGTTTAAAATGACTTTAACTGAACAGGACTGGAACGAATATAAGAAGTGCCGGAATAATTTCGTTAAAATTAAAAGACAAAGTGAACGACAGTATTATGAACAAAAAATTGACAATGTAAAAGGCAATCAAGAAAAAATGTGGAAAACTCTTAAAAAATTATTAGGACAAAATAAATATTTATCTACAAGTAATGTTACGTTTAGTGATGTAGAAGTAAAGGGAAACAAAAATATAGCCAATTCTTTTAATAATTATTATGTTGATAGTGTAGAGGAAATAATAAACTCAATAGACTATGTAACAGATAATTATTCAGATGAAAGTGTAGTTGATATTAGTGACATGTTCGGTAGTTTTAATCCAATCAGTATTATTGATCTTAGAAATATAATTATGAAGCAAAAGGACAATAAGTCCAGTCCTGATGGTATAAATTTCAAATTATTAAAACAATTGTTTCATGTAATTGGATATCCACTATTAAATTTAATCAATCTATCTTTAGAGAAAGGTATATTTCCAAAATCTTTAAAAGAATCTACTGTAACCCCTATCCCTAAGGTAACAGACACTAAAAAAATCGAAGAACACAGACCTATTAATGTACTACCTGCAATAGAAAAAATTTTGGAAATTGTAGTTTATAAGCAATTATTAAATTACATAAATGTAAATAACTTAGTCTCAATACACCAGTCAGGATTCAGAGAAAACTACTCATGTGAAACAGCATTGCAACATAATTTAAAAACTTGGAAAGAGGCTATAAATTCAAATAAAAAAATATGTGCTGTATTCCTAGACTTCAAAAGAGCATTTGAAACAGTTGATAGGGACAGGTTGCTCAATAAATTACAAAGTTTTGGTATAAGAAATGAAGTTGCTAAATGGTTTCATTCCTATTTAAGTAATAGACGCCAAAGGGTAAAGTTCTTAGATACTATTTCAGACTCTGTAGAATGTAAACAGGGAGTGCCACAAGGAAGCGTCCTCGGGCCACTACTTTTTATATTATACATTAATGATCTTCCAAATGTACTATCCCAATGTAGAATTCATCTATTTGCAGATGACACCTTGTTGTATTTTTGTCACAACGATGAAGAACAATTAATTGAAACAATTAATACTGAACTTTCTTTAGTTTGTAATTGGTTGAATGTTAATGTGTTAAAATTAAATAAAGACAAAACGAAAGCACTCTTTATGTCAACAAAAACAAATGTCACTCAATTTATAGCAAAAGACCTACAGATACATATTGATAATGAAAAAATTAATTTTGTAACTAGTATTAAATACCTAGGTATAATAATAGATGAAGAACTAAATTTTAAAGAACATATTAATTTTTTAATTAAAAAAATTGCAAAAAAATGTAACTTCATGTTCAGAATATGTAATAACTTATCCATGTATGCTAGACTGAATATTTATAATACAATTATCCTACCTCATTTTAATTACTGTGGTTCGATATTGTTCTTTTGTAATCAAACACAGATAAATACCTTACAAAAACTTCAAAACAAATGTATGAGATGTATTCTTAATTGTAATCGATACACAAGTATAAAAGACATGTTATCTAGGTTAAACTGGCTAAGCGTTGATAAATTAATTGAATTAAATGTTTTAACTTTTATATACAAAATTGTAAATGATATTGGACCAGATTATTTTAGAAAAACTATTAAAAGAAATGAGGACATACATAACTTTAACACGCGATATAAGAACAATATATATGTACAAAATTTAAATAATATTAATACCAAAGGCTATATATTCCATGATGGATTTATAAGATACAATAATCTGCATCCCGATATTAAAAATTCCAAAAATGTAATTGAATTTTAAAAAAAGTTAAGAAAACATTTACTGTAATTGATACAAATTTTTGTAATTATTAATCATTATTTTTGATGTTACTAGCATTGTACTTCTAATATGTACTTATAGCTAAAATTAAATAAAGATTATTATTATTATTATTATTATGAATTCAGTAATGATATATATATATATATATATATATATATATATATATATATATATATATATATATATATATATACATAAATGTTAGCTAATTGTTTATTATAATCTATTCGGAATGTATGCTGGTGCTGGTATTATGTAATGCTCTCTGTCTATTTATTGTGAGGTACTTTGTTAGAGAAGGCACTTGTTGAATATTTGGATACGAATGGAATAAAGTTGGTACACAGAATATCAACAGTGGTATTCATCCATTGATACCACGATATACGTTGTTTGTTTGTGTGTGTATAGTGTAATAGTGTAAAGTTAGTGAATTACTGAATTTTGATTCAAAGTACGATGGTAGATTGACAATGAGTTACTGAAATCATTTTATCTGCTCTTACCAGAACGTTGCAGATTTGTAAGATTTTTCTTGATCAAGTTGATCTATCGGTGTTTAATCAGGATGTCGATGACGTCATCAGGTAGCTCGGTTTGCATTGTCATGCCGTCTACTCATGTTATTTCGCAAATATTTTAAATAATAAATAATGTGGCGCAATTAAAACATCTGTTTTTTTGGTTAAGTACAAAGTAGGTAATATTTAATAATTTTAGAATCATACCACTCTCTTTCAGAAATAAATAAAAAAGAAAATCATACATTGCCAATAACTCTTTTGTTGATTGGAGTATGTCAAAAAAATACAAATTATGTAATTATAGTATCTTAACATCGCAATGTCAATATTTTTTCAAAAAACATCCCTGTTTAATCAAAATTTGAATTTTTTATTTTTTTTAATTTTGAAAATTTAAAATAGTCTGATGGTAAGCAATAATGTTTCTAAATACATTCTTTCTCTAAATTGTTCCATATACGAGTTATTAATAAAATAACGTATACCAACCCCTGTGATCCTCACTTTTAAATTTAAATGTATAAAAATTTGGGAGCACACAATTTGGACAAATATAGTTTTGTCAAAGTGTAATTTGACCAAAAATAATTAAGCCAAACTGTATTTTAGTCACACTGTAATTTGTTCAACTGGAATTTTGTCAAACCGTAAATATGCCAACCCGTAATTTGGCCAAACTGTATTCTAGACAAACTGTAATTTCGCATTCCGTAATTTGACCAAACCGCAACTTCGACTAATATTATTTTGTCAAATCGTTTTCAGGTAAACCGTAATTTAGCCAAAACGCAAGTATACCTAACTAGAATAATTCAACACGGACTTTATCCAACACGTATTTTTGTCAAATCGCAGATATGCATAACCGTAATCTTGCCAACCGTATTTTACTCAAATCGTAATCTTCCCAACTCTATATAAAGACATACAGTTGGGAAGATTACGATTTGAGTAAAATGCGTTTGGCAAGATTACGGTTATGCATAACTGCGATTTGACAAAAATACGGTTTGAATAAATTCCGTTTTGGATTATTCCAGTTAGGTATAGTTGCGTTTTGGCTAAATTACGGTTGAGCTGAAAATGATTTGACAATAAAATATTAGTCGAAGTTGCGGTTTGGTCAAATTACGGAATGTGAAATTACAGTTTGTCTAGAATACAGTTTGGCCAAATTACGGGTTGGCATATTTACGGTTTGACAAAATTCTAGTTGAACAAATTACAGTTTGACTAAAATACAGTTTGGCTTAATTATTTTTGGTCAAACTACGTTTTGACAAAACTATATTTGACTAAATAAGCGGACACCAAAAATTTTTGTGTTATATTATAGTAGATAGGATAGAATTTTAAAAAACAATAAAGCACGGTTCTTATAATGTAATAATTTTATAATTTATTTTCCGATATTTATTGTTGATATAATTATTCAGAGGTGTCATAAAAAAACCTAAACAAAAAAACATGTGCTTCTTCTATCACAAATTAAATTTCATTTTGTTAACAGTGATTACTCTCTGTTGTAATGAACAAAGAAAAGTATGATTTCTTTTTGTTCTATAGTAAATAATATAAATTCATTGATGAATCATAAATTTGAATGTCATGTGCGCTCTATTGCTACGTAGACACTTATGTTTTCTTAGAAATTGTCAGTAAGTTCCTAGTAATCGATATAACATGTTAACTAAGAAGTTGTAATACTAATGAATAATCGAAATGATAATAATTTCGTCCAAGTTTATGAGATCTGGTGCAAGTTGTACCGACTCCGCCTCTGGCTCGGAGCTCTTGAGCTCTCGTGTGGGCTGGTGGACAGCGTCTACCATCTACTTGAAGAAGAACGAAGAAGGATGCACGATGTAAGAGCAAGGGACAAGAAGTGCTAAAAGCCCGCGGTGTTGTTGCTGTTGGTGCTGCGGTGACTTCAGCTTGTTGTACCTACGGTGCACTGATGCGTGCTGCACTTTATACCAGATCACCTTGCGCTGACATTGAATAGAAGAGCTGGGAGCTCTGAGCTGAAGCTGAGGAGCTGACCACTTATCCAGCCCCATACATATACACGAAGGAGCCAGTGTTGGTCAACATTTTACTTCCCTAACTAAGGGTGCACTGTTCATGCCAATATTATAATCATTTTGACCGTAAATTATTAAATTACAACTTCAATGAATTTCGATGTTTATTTGTTCTAAAACTAGCATTTTTCATTTTCTACTGTTTCTAAAACTACTTTGACCTTTTGATAGCAAGTATATAGAATGTCGAATGTCCTATGAAACTGTTGAAGCATGGGGATCTCGAGAACCGTAAGAGTTAACGAAGTTGGTTAAATTAGACTAATGTTGCCTTTTTTTTGTTACAAGTTTCTAATTTGTACATTCAGTTTTTAATTTTAGATAAATTCAAACCAAATTCAAATTTTCACTAAGCTACGAGGAATGGTGCAAACCGCACTTTAAAATCAGTTTCCGAGATATAAGCGTTCAAAATTTAGGTCCAATATCGAAAAATGGTTATTCACTTTCCATTTGTTTAGGTGAAAAAATTTTAATTTTTTTAAATTAGCAGATTATTCTAATTAATTTTCGAGAAATCCAATGTGTATAATAATAATAATTTTATCGATATTCTTAGTCTTTCATGATAAAACCAATTAAAAAATTATTATTATGTAATTTCTGCCTTTATTTTAATTTCAATGTAAGTACTTGTGTTGTATATTGTTGGAAAGAGATAAAAAATCTCTAATAAGACTGGTCATAGCCAAATATAAGCTCTCTATGAAAATTTGAATTTGGTTTGAATTTCTCGAAATCTGTAATAGATTTAAAAAAATTGAGGACTGCTGTGAATTCCTCATTAAAACTGCCTATAGAACGTGCAAATTAGATACTTGTACTAATTCAAACAAAAAAGTTATAGGTAAAAACGAAATTATTGGCAAATTTTACATTTTTACGTATATCTAGTCACATAAGTATGTATTTTCGTGGGAAAACAAAATCATTTCTAAATTGGCCCCCTAAAGGGGTAACTTTTATCTAATTTAACCACCTCGTATCTCTTATGGTATGGTTCTCGAGATGTCCATGCTTAAACAGTTTCATAGGACAGCATATATATCTAAATCAATAATATAGATTGTTCCATGTTCGTCACATAATTGACTAACCTAGAAAAACTTATATTATGTTAAAAATAACATTAATATTATTGTTTATTCATGTAGAAAAATATTTATATAACACTTGTAAAATATTTCAGACTAGCCTGATGATGTGAATCAGTGAATCACTGTGAAATCGATAGCTATACAAAAACAAAAATAAATACAGTTTGTTGTACATCAATTTATTCTTGATTCCTACTAACATCAATAATGCAAACTGCTCTAAAGGAATTCATACATAATATTCAAAAAATCATCTATGAGGCTCCTCCACTCGGAAAGGTGAGATTTTTTGTTCATGCAAATAACTGCTGCAAATTTCGCGATTAGTATTAGTTTGAGAAACAACACAAACAATTTTCTCGAGTGGTATTTAGAAAGGTTATTTAACAAGATGTAGTAAATTAAATATAATTCGATAAATTTATTACTAAAATATTCATGTTCACCACATTTTGACATTGACATTGAATATAAACGTAAATTGAATGTTTCTAACAAATATTGTTATGGCAGCGGGTACTTGTCACTTACCGCATTGGCTCTGATTGGTCAATATCGATTATGTCTAAGCTCTAAACACTGTATTGGCTTATTTACTTGGCGTTGAATAATCAAATAAATCACTTAAAACTACTCAGCTTCTATCATAATTCATAAGATATACTCAAACTATTCAACTTGAACTACTCGAGATGAATCGGAACTGAAACGAAAACCGAAGCGAATCGCTGATGCTTTGGAGAATCCGAAGCCTTTCAATTACTATTAAAAGTCATTAATTTTGTTTTAATTCTTGCTGTTTGTAAATGTTTAAGTAATGTTAAAATTATTAGTCTCATTTTATTATTTTTAACTTAATTTGCTTTGAGCAAATCTATTTTTGAAATGCATTTAATTAATAATTGTTATTTAATAAGTTTTTTCACTGACACCAGAATTTCTTTAATAGGAAGTATGTACCAATTATAAACATGAAACGTGGTTGATATTTTTGTAGAATTATCCGCTTTTAACCTGAATTCATTATGATTATTACTATTTTGACCATGACAGGGACAGTATAATGTCATCAGGTAATCACATAATATTGGCGAATATTATTAGATTAATGAAGACTGCTTTATATTATATTATATCCGAAATCCGGTATCCATTATCCGGTATCCGATAACCGGATTCCGATATCCGTGATGCGTTCCCGGTATCCGTAATTCGAGATTCAGAATACGATATCCGGAATTTATCTTCGAAATATTTGGTATCAGATATCCGAATGTACCGACCTCCAGAATTCGTTTCCAAGACATCCGGAATCAGTATGCGCATTCTGTTTGCGAATGTCATCCAGATGAGACCGATATCCGAATAAAATTTGTATGTTCATATAACCAGTAATAATTAAATATTTGCAGAAGTCTAAATTCTAAATAGCCGTTATATTTTATGATCTGGAAAATCAGTTAAGATTTTTTATAAAAAATCCGGATACCGGTTTTATCCAGATGCCGGTTCTATCCAGATATCGGTTTTATCTGGATATCCGTTTTATGCGGATACCAGTTTAAGGATACTTCAAAATCCGGAATCCGTTAACAGCCCTTATATGTACCTACTTAAGTGTTTCTTTGTCTTGGATACGAGGTGCACAATATATAGTAATTTATTATTTAGAGCCATTTAGAAATTACCTTGGTAATCTTGATACATCCCTTTAGTTTTCTCATTAGATTGTTACGTCGTTGGTTGGGTAACATTAAATATTAGTTAATAGATTAAATTAAGAAGAGACAATATTTGCGTGTTACTGTATTTATATTTATTCTCGTAACTATAAATAAAATATAAAAATAATAAAATGTATACTACAATTGTACCGACATGGCAACCATGCCATGTGGCCACATCGGTATAAATAAATAAAATAAAATGGCAGGGTTGCCAAGTTGGTATAGAGATCCCCCTCCCGGAGACGGAGTCCACTGTTAAAAGTAGTGGTAAGATGAAAAAGACTTATTTACTAACACATTGTATGATGTAAGTGTGTGTAAGTGTGAAAAGGGATATGTGAAGAGAGGCAAAGAGACGAAGTTCCATACAAAATTCAAACAATTCAAGCTTGATTTAGTGTTTGATTTTATATGAATTTGCGTCGGAAAAATTCAAACTTCAAGAAAGTCAAGTGAGTCTGACAATAATTGCTTGAAGTTGAAAATGAAGTGATAAGTAAATAAATGAAGATGTTTGACAAGTGACATTTCATTTAGAATGTGTGAAATGATTAAAATGAAAAGTTGTGTTGTGTATGAAGTTAGTAAATAAGTGTAATTATAAAAAGAAAATATAATACTTTCAAGGTCTAAAGGAAAAAGGATGGAAATGTTTTGAAAAATAGGCCGTCTCCGGAATGAGGATCATCTATAACATAAATATTATAAAATATAAAGTAAATATGTAAAATACAGGAAAATATAAAGGTGTAAATAAAAATTAAAAGGTTACGAAAGTTAATCCTCTTCTTAGCGTTGAAATTTGTAAAATTGTAAATCCTCTTCGTAACGTTGAAATTTGTAAAGTAGTAAATCTTCTTCGTAGCGTTGAATTAGCAATTTTGAATCTAGTGGATGAATCTTATCCAATGATGGAAAGTCTTGAAGTATCCAAGTCTTAAAGTATCCAATTAGAAGCAGAAGTATTCAACTTGTAGATCTGTAGAAGTAGATGTATTCAACTTGTAGTTCTTTAGAAGTAGAAGGAGTAGTAGAAATAAAATTCAACGTATTCTTAGTCGGGGTCACCAATAATGTTACGTCGTTGGTTGGGTAACATTAAATATTAGTTAATATATTAAATTAAGAAGAGACAATATTTGCGTGTTACTGTATTTATATTTATGCTCGTAACTATAAATAAAATATAAAAATAATAGAATGTATACAACAATTGTACCTACATGGCAACCATGCCATGTTGCCACATCGGTATAAATAAATAAAATAAAATGGCAGGGTTGCCAAGTTGGTACAAGATGTTAGGTACTATTTTTCCTTATTTCCTTTCTATTGCCCACTGTAAAAGTTCATTTCATTAAAATTTGAAATGTCAAATTGTAGTTAAATGTTTGTAAGTAAGATAAATGAAGTGTTCTATGTACGATGGACATTATTTTAATTTTGTAATGTTTAAATCCCTCGATCGAGTTAAAAACCCTTGGACCAAAGGCCTTTGAATGACATAAATATATTGTAAAAATGCCTTTGACATAAGCATAATTGTCGTAAATAAAGAAAACTACTTCATTTTTAATTTCGATAGGTACTTCATTATTTAGTTACCATATTTATTTTAAATCTGGCATAAGTTCCAATCACTTGACTTAATAAAACTCATAATTGAAAAAAATATATGATTTAATGGCATACAAATTTCGAATAAAAGTTTAACACCAATAAGAATTTCGTTTGATTTTTTGCTCGGCTATCTATACGTTCACGATGTAAACAGTGGCTAACCGTAATGTTTTTGGTTTTTCAATATTCACTGTCAATCGTAACGTTACATTAGAACATTTTATTTAATTATACAGTTTAGAAATTTAGATGAAATATTAATAATTTTATTGTTATTGCATGAACTTGAATTCGGGCTTTTTCCGATCACAGTTTAGTAGCAAAGTTTATTTTTAAAAAAGAGACTCGAACCGCAAAAATTTAAGGTTCAGGTTCGGTTTCGGTTAATGATATTCTTAAATAACAACTGCAATTAATTAAAAATGTTAGTTCTAGTTTCAGACTAAAGTGTAAAAAAAATTGTCACATCAAACAAAATATCACTACAGAAAATACGACATTTTGTTTTAAAAATAATTAAAATTAAAACTTTGATGATATAGTTTATTTATATAAGGCTGAAAAGAAGGATTCTTAATTACGAATATGGAATGGAATAATAAAAAATATTTTTACAGCCGAGATATAAGTAGGTATATTATATTTTTAATGAAATCGCACAATTATTTTAAATTTGAAACATTAAAGCAAAATATGTGCACCAAACAAATGGTACGCATCACGTTCATGCTTAAATCCGTTACCATCGGTTATAGGTTTTCCAAAAATTTCAACGGTTCAAGTTTTGTACCGGTTCGGTTCGAGTCCCTGCATGTTTTAAATAATCTTCTGAATTTCTGAATTGCATTCGTAGTTTTTGTTTAGAGAACGTGTAATCCATTTGTTAAAATATTAACTAATGCAGTCAAATAAATTTGCTGATAGTCAATTTTATTATCTTAAGTAGAAAATAATGCACTGTATTAGTAACCTGGTAGTAATTAGTCCATTCATTAATACGTGTTTATAAAATATTTGTAACAGAGATTATTTCACTCATCATAAATTTGACCAATCATATTGTCTTATTTTTCATTGTTTTCCAATTTAAATAAGTGATTAAATAGCACCATGCTATTTAATCGCGATTAAATTGCAGCTAGCTTTTTCTAACAAATTTTGAGCTTTTTGAAGGCATATTTAGCAAGATACTTACATGATTTTTATGTTTTCCGATATTCTATATCTTTAAACATGCCAAATTATTCATTTCAAGCAGATTTTATTTATTAGTTTTTGACGTTTATCTGACAGAAGTATAAAAATAACAAACGATTTACTATTGTTACAATGGTTACGTATAACAACAAAATTTGTCAGATATCAGATGGATGTCAGAATCAACGTATGATTGCAAAAAATCTTCCTATTAATACTGTAAGTACACATAAAACTATGAATTCATGAAATAATCTTAACATATACCCCTCGTGCTAAAGAATTGAATCGATAAATTTGACGTCTGTCTTATTCAAAAAAATTTTGCTTTTAAAAAAGTGTTATCGTACATAATAATTTTAGATAAATTCCCTCGACCTGCGGTCTCGGGTTTTTTTCAAATTATTATGTACTCAAACACTTTTTAAGCAAAATTTATTTCATAAGCCAGGCATGTCAAATTTATCGATTAAATTCATTGCACTCGGGATATAACTTATGAATAAAAGTGCTATACCTATTGGATTAATTTTTCATAAATTAGTAAATATAACCATAGTTAATATACTTTAGCTAGCAAAGACAAGTTTTTTTTCGTGTAGTAGGACTTGTACTACTGAATCTGAATCTTCAATAAAAATAGGGGTTTCCATTTAAAATTTTAAAGTTGCCTCCCGTTCCCGCCCCCAGGGGGTCTGGGGGGGAAAGGTCGACGGCATCAGATGTCCCCCTCATAACCATTAACTTTTTATTTGGAACGATTTTGCTTCACCGCACTATTTTAAAGTTATCGCTAGTGGCTAGTGGCCCCAGCCGAAAATGTTTTTTATTCATTCAGATTCAGTAGTACTAGTCCTACTACACGAAAAAAAAACTTGTCTTTGCTAGCTAAAGTAAATTAACTACGGTTATATTTACTAATTTATGAAAAATTAATCCAATATAGCACTTTTATTCTGTTATAAATATTATATAAATGGAAAAGTATGTATTTGATTTTTATAATAAATTTTACATAATATTACTAATAAAAGCAGAAATAATTGTAGACTCTTGACTCTTTTAACTAATTACTACCAGGTTAGTAATACAGTGCATTATTTTCTTCTTAAGATAATAAAATTGACTCTATCAGCAAATTTATTTGACTGCTAGTAAATATTTTAACAAATGTATTAAATCAAAATTTAACCAAAAAAGTAAGGATGTTTCTACTTGAGTTAGTAGAATTGGCCAAACCATCTAATATTTAGCAGTGATGCGTGTACGAACACGTGCTGTTTAGCATCAATACGTTGTAGGTCTTTGGCATCGTGTGATGCATGTTGTTCTTCTATAGAAACTAATTTGCTGTGCAGAAATGCTGTTTCTTAAGGGGAGTCGATCCCAAAATTCTGGATTTCACTGTGCGGCTTGTTACACATGAATCAACAAAGAATAAAATTATTAATTTAAATAAATAAATTCTACTCTTTATGAGCTATTTAATTCAGAAAATTAAACTACAAATGGTTCAATACAAAATACAAAATATATATATATATATATAATAAATTTTTTGTTTAAATATGTGATAAAATACGTATAAAAAACTCACAAAATAGCTAAAATTGGCGATGTTTAGCCATGAATATAAAAAAATAGAGTACAAAAATAAAAAATGTGGCATTGGACGCAGTTGGAGACAACCTTTATCTATTCAAAAATGTATTTGTTTTTCTAAAAAAGTGAATTTTTACTTTACTTTTTTACTATTTTATGGAAAAAACTAGACGTACTTTTCACCATTTTTATGCCGGGAGTGACCCCTCTTAAGGTAAAATAAATTCATCATTAAACGTTTCGAATTTATGTGGCAAATTTTTACATTTATTTTTCGTTCAGTTTAGTTCAGAGTATGATTTTGAAGTTGTATGTCCTGACTCCATAAATGCTTTGCATCTCAACTGGAAAAAGTGGTGCAAAGTAATAATAGCTTTTTCTAAATAAGAGAAAACAAATCCTGTTTCTGATTAGTACTTATGCAAAAATTGTAACTTTACTCATCATACCTTACTTACTGCCATCGTGTGCCATCCGTAACTATTCGTAGGCAGTTTAGCAAGAAAAGAACATGGCGACCTAGTCATATAAAAACCACAGGAAAGTTTTGTAATTTTTAGATTACAAAAGTTAAGATTATTTACTGACATTTCATCCCATGGTTTTTGTCGTTTGAAAAACTAGAACCGAAATAGAACCTACTTTACTTCAGAGGAGACTCACACATGTATAATGAATAAAGTAAAATGGTAACATTTTATTTGAATACTACTGTAATTCATTTTATTTTCCTATTTCTGATTCAAAAGTAATTAATATAGTACCTAATATATACACTGCTCACAAAAAAATCGAGCCACTTGGCCGAACCAGGAAAATGCCTGTTTTTTAAATGCGGGGCATTTCTATCAGGGACGTGTTAACCAAAATCTGGAAATTCCCTCTGGAGATACATTCCTCCTCTACGTTCTCCAAAAATCCCGAAGAGATTCGCTCCTCGCGACCCCCTGAAAAATCGCTTTATGTGATGTCATGTCTGAGCAATGAAAAATCTCAAAGTTTGAAGGCTTGTAGCTCCAAAAAATCCTATCTTAAGGGGGTTGTTCGACTCGATTGTCACAAAGCCCTATCAATTTCCTTTTCATAGCTGAAAATTTCGTCCTTATTGGTGAAGAATTGAGTGAATTATCGCGTTTCAAAGCCAAAATGGGGATCGAACATGTCATATCGAATTTAATACCTCAAATTAAATGGCTAGATAAGTGCAAATGCACGCATGCACATGCACACACATGTACACACACATGCACACGCATGCACGCACCGTATCCGATGATTTTTCGAAAAAAAGCCCTAAAAACAGGGGTTCCTTTGAAACGCGATAACTCACTCAATTCTTCACCAATAAGGACGAAATTTTCTGCTCTGAAAAGGAAATTAATAGGACTTTGTGACAATCGAGTCGAACAACCCCCTTAAGATAGGATTTTTTGGAGCTACAAGCCTTCAAACTTTGAATTTTTTCATTGCTCAAACATGACATCACATAAAGCGATTTTTCAGGGTGTCGGAGGAGTCGAATCTCTTCGGGATTTTTGGAGAACGTAGAGGAGGAATGTATCTCCAGAGGGAATTTCCAGATTTTGGTTAACACGTCACTGAAAGAAATGCCATACATTTTAAAAACAGTCATTTTGGTTCGGCCAAGTGGCTCGATTTTTTTTTTTTGAGCAGTGTTTAATTTAAAATTAGTTTATAAAATGAACAGTTACAGATAATATAAAATTTATTCGAGAGAATAGACATATTTGTCAAAGTAATAATATTACGAACATTAGGTAGGTACTTAATGTGCTGACATATTGAGTGAATGAAATTTACTTTTTACCTCTCGCCACTCATATCTGTAAGAGAGGTATTGTAATCATGCTAAAATTTCGATAGTGAGTTTTCAATGGATAAGCACGTTTTGAGGTCCCTAGAACACGATTTTTATAATTTCGCGATGATATCTGTGTCAAATTTCAAATTCAACGTCAATGTCAGAATAATAGATTGTCAAAATCATTTATACGTAGGTACTAATAATTTGATGTTTAAAACGTTACGCATTTGTTCATCTCCTGTTTTTAATTCCATGGCTGTTACTATTAATTCGCTATTCCGCGTATTTTCAAATTTGATTTCTGCAGTTATAAAGCAACCAAAATAAATTTTGTTTACTGATCCGGATGTAGAATTTTATGCTTAACAAAATTTATTTGAAACATTTTTGTCTAAAATAATTAGGGAAGCAATGCGAACGGAAAAACTGATTTACCATGTTAAACGCCTATGTTTCACTTTTCAATATACACCCGGTATATATATATATATATATATATATATATATATATATATTAAATTATATTATCATCAATAGGTATATATATATATATATATATATATATATATATATATATATATATATATATATATATATATATATGTATATGTTTCCAATTTCGTTCTGAAAAACAGAAAACCACGCCCCTATTACTCCCAATTGTGCAGTTCTAAAATTTTCAATTTATATTCCCCGTCCTAACCACTATTCTTATCGTAGACACATGCGGCACAGTTACATTTTCTTTCACATTTCACATACTATACGAATTATTCACATTGTAATATTTGACTACCTATGTACTAAGACTAACGTTAAGTAAGCAGTCGTTGGCAGCACGATTGAAAACCACTGCTCTAGCTACATTGAGTGGCGAGTGCATTTTTTTTCTCAAACAACAGACCAACAGAGCAACCGTGCTCGTCGAACGCAGCTTGCGCCTTGCGCCCGGCTAGTCCAGAGACCAGAGCAGACCTTGTATGTGGGTCACTCTGTACAAGTGATGAATGTAAGACAATGGTTGACCTTGATCGAGACTGCTCTCGGGTGTCGGATATCGGGTGCGTAAGAAAGGAAGTTACCTCCGCATGTGTAGTGGTTTACTTTTTTCTTTCCCTGTTTGTGATTAGGACTTCAGTATACTGAATGTTTATGTCTCCGCCACTGTTCGATTTCCTTGCTTGCTCCAGACTTCTTACTAGGGTTACTAGACGTCTTTTTTCCGGACATGTCCTCTTTTTAGGGTAGATGTGCGGGTCCGGTATTTTTTCATTTTTAATACAATTGTCCTCTTTTTAGAAATTCTGATACTTAAATTGATAATTTTTCATTGTTTGCCGTAATAGTAAGAAAATTATTTTAAATCGGTAAAATTAAGGATACTTATCTCGCGGTTGAAAAGTACATTAAAATATTTCACTATTTTAATACTACATACTATTACCTACATATTATAAGTGGTGGTGTAATTTTACATTTATTTTTGTTTACCTCACTGTAAAAATTCGCCTTCGATTCTGATTTTAGCCAGTGACAATTTTTATATTCAAATCAAATTTTTAGACAATCACAACATTCATGCCCTTAGTGGAATTCGAGTTATTCGAACCCACGACCTCGCTAGCAGATCGAACCACCATGAATAATTTCGGTACGTTAGCCCGATTGGCTATCCTGGCTTCGTGGCGGTTGTAATAGTTAATTTTTTTAATTGAAGTAGGTAGGTAAGTTATTTTGCTTTTAGTATTTTTTTTAAATATGTTTTGAATTTGGATTATTATGATTATAAATTGTTTAAGATTTTTGTTTATTCAAATTCTGTTAAAATTGTTCGCCACGCCCCTTTCTAAAAAAAAATTTGCCTGCGGTGCTATATACCTCGCTGCGCTCGGCATCCTCTTTTTGAGAAAAACAAATATGGTAACTTCTTACTTGCTTCGCTTCTAGCGTTAGTCAGTTTTTATTAAAGATTAAAAAATTATGTTATGTTAAAAAATAATCCAAAAAACTTGAACAAAACTTTATAGGTACTAAAGTATGCACATATCTACATTATAGTATAAATTTAAATTTATAAATGTATTTGTGTAGAATTAACAACAATTTTTAACAAAAGTGAACTATGATTGTGACACATTTTTAGAAACTGTTAGTTTACGTCTACTGTCAATCGTCAAAAGATTCATATTTTGGTATTGTGTATAGTCATAAGCTTTGTTAAGTAATTTTTGGACGTTTTTTTAATGACTATATTTTATTTATAGGTAATAATCAAATAAGTGAACAAGTAAGATCTTGTGATCCTGAAGCGTTCGTAGATGTAGAACGCCCAAAAATAAAATTTTCTACAAACATTTTTGAAAAATTCTAAATTGTTTCAACTTGAAATAGACGTAAAAAAGAAAATTTGTTTGGATAACTTTATAAACAAAATTTATTTTAGCTGCTTTATATAGAAATAAATGGACTATAAATTTTAGTAAATGAATTACTTGAATGGTACTGAAAATCAGATTTTTATCACTATGAACCTAATGTTAGGTTTAAAACATTGGAAAAAATACAAATTTTATTTAAAAATATTATGTTTTTAGTGAATTCAAAGTGAATTGTTAAAGAAATCTTACAGTGGCAGCATTCTACGTCACATCTCATAATTTTCATTACCTAATTATTTTTGGAAATAAAAAAATAGGGTCTGAAGTTCTTATCTCTTCTTCAAAAATATTTAATAAAAAAAATCATTCAAATTGCCCATTGCGCTGACTTTCATTACAATGCATTTATTGCTCAATGTTTGTTTGACATTTATTACTTATGTCTACAAAAGGACAAAAGCTAATTTTATTCATTGTGAAGCAACGCAAATAATTTTGGTAATATAAAAGTTTTAAAAATACAGAATTTCGTTCAATACAAATAAGTACAACATTAATTTGGTAGTTATAATTTCAGTTTAAGATTAACTTGCAATAAATTGTAGATAGGTAGGTACCTATTTATCTAACAATAATTATTATGAAGTTAGAATTTACTTAACTGGAAGTTTTATTAAAAGTATTGAAGTCAATGGGTTGCAGTCAAAACAGATATATTTTACACCACTCTACCGGTTTCGGCCCCACATGAGCCCTCCTCAGGAGTTGGTATTAACTACTTATTTATCACAATTTGTAGTGCAATCATTAAATGTAAAATATATCTTTTTTGACTACAACCCATTGACTTCAATCCTTTTAATAATTATTATTGACATTTATTTACAATAAATTTATGAACTGCTATAGTAAAGTTCGCATTACTTTAAAATGTAAGCACACTATTATTGCTGAATGTTCACTATTGATTTTAATTTTGCTTGTCCAGCATTTATATATCCGAATAAGGAAATTCATTGAAGACAATTATTGGTCATGAAATATTTTGTGTTAGTATATCGAATATTGATGCACTAAAAACGCATATACGTACACAATTAAAATTTCGACATAGCTGGGCAAAGTGCATTAAACTGTATCAACATTTCATAACTAAATTTTGTAATAGGCTCCATTTCTGACGCCAACTTCATTCATAATATAATGTGTACCTATTTCAATATAATTTATAAATGTTTCTATTGAGGTAATGCATTTGTTTATAATTATATATAAATGCAATTTGCAATAATAACCTAACCTAATATAATGGTTATTTTATTGTCTTTTTAATGTATTTGTTTATTATTTAACCTAACCCAATATAATATTGATTTTGTTGTTTGTATAAACGATTAAAATTACATGCAATGTTGGCAATTTGTCAACACACAACATTATTTATAAATTTTGGGTTATGGTAGGACTCAATGATGCATAATGATTGCATGTCGAATTATTGTAACACTTCACATTTAATAATAAAAAAAACATATTTATTTTAGTTTGTAATTAATTTTTATATGTATATAATTTGAACTACGAATAACAACTTAAGAAAACAGAATGAAAAATGAAATCACACATGTTGATGAAATGGAAATCAAATTTTTATTTTCTTTGTGAACTTTTGCAAAAAAAGGTCATATAAATGTGCATTACGGGCTGGAATACTTTTATTGTTTTTCTGGAAAATAGTGTTGAGAATTGCAATTTTTAGGAATTAAAAAACATACAGTTATAATAAAATACATACTTTATTTCAGTCTCATCATATTGAACTTAGCACACTGGGGAGACTATTACAAAGATAAATTACAATACCTTTATTTTACAATTCACATAATGACATATATACAATGTATGAAAACGCGCAATTAAATATAATACGACTTAACAAACGATAAGTAAACCTACGTAAGAATACAACAGTCCATTAAAAATACTTAAAATTACATATGAACTAATAATGAAAAGAATGTATGACAGAAATGAGATAAGTGACAGTGAGAAAGAAAAAGGACAGTAATAGGTAATTAAATTTGAGAATGTGACCGCCGTGTAAAGCATAGTGAAAATGAATCTGGAGGGACAGCCATGCAACCTGGTTTCGTATACAGTGTTGTTGGGTCTTTCGCGGTGATGTCGTAATGTTGCAGGAGCGACGCTAAAACAATGAAAGCGAAGCCCTGAACCAACCTCTGTCCAATGCATGTGCGTTTGCCAGTGCTGAATGGAATAAAATGAGCTGGCTTTATAACTTTACCATCAGCGGACACAAATCTCTCAGGACGGAATTTTCGTGGCTCTTCCCAGTATGCTTCGCCCAAATTCAGTTCGTAGTTATTTATGAATACGACAGTTCCCTTTTCTACAGCGTAACCAGAAATTTCAGTGTCTACAGAAGCTACGTGTGGCACAATCGGTGATGATGATGTACGTAATGTTTCCCAAATCGTACCTTCTGTATATGGCATAGCAGTTTTGTCAAATAAATTAACAGGTCGTTTTCCTTCTGTAACTTTATCAACTTCTTTCTGGATGTTTCTAGCAACTTCAGGGTGACGAACAATACTTGCTAATGTGATCATAATGAGATTTCCAATTGCTGAATGACCACCAAGAAAATCTTCCAGTTCAAAAATAATATGTTCCCAGTTCATGTTCGGATCTTCTTCTAAATGCATGAGCAGAGCGTCAGTAAAATCACGAGGAGGGAGATTCAGGTCTAAATTATTACGATGTTCTTCAATAATGCGTGACAAGATAAACTGACGAATGTCATGAGCCCAGTCAGACAATCTACGTAAGTGACGGGTGTAGAAGGGCTCGAGCCAAGGCAGGAAGTCGACAGCGTAGCCTTGGTTGATTTCCCAGAAGATATCGTCGAAATAGCGAACAATACGTTGGAAGCTAGTGTCACTGTACTCGAAACGGGCACTACACATATACTGAGTGAACATGTTGGCGCATGCAGATAAAACCAACGGTTTGATGGGAAATTCAGTACCCTCGGGTACAGTGGACAGCTCCTTCAGCATGTTTTTCATCTCCGAACAACCGACCGAGCTCACCAAGTCATATTGGATGGATGTGAACCGTGGCGAGCAATAAGTGCGCGCGATACTTCGCCGAGTCTTCTGCAGGGACGACCAGTCGCACAGAGCAAGTGCTGTAAAAGAACAAATATACATCAAAACACATGCTGCTTGCTACAAGTTGCGATTTTTACATACATGCTGAAGCAACTAGTCTCAAGGCTACATCTCTACCTTTAAATGCTCATCACGCTTCACGTGCAACAGCAACAACAACAAGCATACTACAAAACATTGACATCGATAACGCGACTAATCAACAATTTCTGAGACAGGAAAGTAAACGTGTCATAAATAATTAAAATGATATACTGTGTACTGCTACTGCACTGTTTAAAAAATGCAGCGTGAAGTGATGATGTGTAGTGTGATATGCAGCGGTAAACTATAGAGGCCAAGGACAAGAAGTGAACACCGGACACCGGCTTGGGTCGCATGTTGTACGCACGAGTGCAAGGCACACCGTTAGTTTCATGCAGTTGCCAGGTGAGCCGCGCGGTCAACAACAAACTAATATCAATCAAATCAAAAGTATTCACACTCAACCCACTGTCCGAATTCTAGATCTACCAGATACATAGTTACAGACTAAGTTTCATTTTCATTTGTAATCTTATACTTGAATGAATGAATGAACTGGCGACCGGCGGTCAAGCGGCTCGCGTAAAGGCGTAAAAGAGAGCATTCTGTGACTGTGACAGAGATTCACTACATTCATTTGAACGATTCATTTACATAGGAACGTGTATTCTGCTATGAACGAGTTTAGTAACGAGAACATCGTTATGAAAGTGAACATAGCACCGTTGCAAACTACTCACATCGGCTAAGCAGTAAGCAGCATTTCGTGTGAGAGTGATAATTCGGAGATACCGACGAGCAGTCAAACGACATGCATCAAATATCAAGCGCGTAATGTTTGACTTCCGGGTTGCTAGGTTCACCGTGCACTGTCATATAAACTAGTCACATAAATAAAAATATAGATAAATAAAAATATGCAGGTACTTACAATTGTTGCGATCGCCGCCGAAAAGTTTGTGGAAGCGAATAAAGTCAGGTCGACCGCCGAAATGAGCACCTTTGGTGATGAGCACCTCTTTGATGAGAGCAAAGTTGTTAACGACAACGCAGGGGATGGAACCGAGAGTGATGCTGTAGATATCGCCGTAGTACTTAGCCAAGGCAGTGAAAGCTTCAAAGGGCACCTCGTGTTGTCCTAGTAGATGTAAACTGCCAAGCAGAGGTAGTGGCCACGGTCCTGGTGCCTTTGGTAGCATGCCACGTAACCGATCTTCCAACGTCAGTGGCTTCCACTTCCTGGTGATCACCGTAGCCAGCACTATGACCAACAGCCCTAGCGCTAGTGCTGACAAGTAGATCGTTGCTATCAGAACCATGTCTGAGTCTGAGTGTCGAGTAGCGAATGGCAGTACGGCAGTAGCGCGTGTTGGTGTTTACTTGATGTTGTCTCCCTCCGATTTCCAGCACTCAGATTCCGGTCAATTGTAGTGTGGTACACGTAGCTAGTGGTAGCAGCAGCAGGTTGCAGCTACGAATCCGATGTATGTGGATGAGTCAATTGATCGGACCGATGTGCACTGCGCGTCTTCCCTCGCGGTACTGACCGTCCACTTGGGTCTGACCACCCTCTATATTTGACAGCCGCTGCTCCGTACTTCTTGTAAATATTCAGTTGACTGAGTACCGTGTACCTGACACGCACAAGGCACGACGTACGGACGGGACGGCGTGCTGCAAGGCTGCGTAGCACGGCACGGCCAGTGTTATGTGTTGTTAGTGAATCCCTCGCCTCTCGTCTCCCACCGCCCACTCCATTTCACTTTCCTAAAGCCGGCAGCTAGCCGGTAACCGGCGTCCAATGCATCTTGGGGATGCACCGCTAGCGTCAACCAATGATAGAAATCAGCCCCCTTCTCTCGACTCTATGCCCCACTTGTGTGATCCCCACCTCGGCTTTTGCTTCTTGGTCTGCCCACAACAATATATTCACTATACATAATACGTACGTGTATTCACTATACGGTGTGTGCTACACACGAGCGGCGTCTTTCTCAGCGCTTACATAATCATCATTAAAAACAACAGCTTGGCGTAGGGGCTATAGTATTGTAAGCTCTTGGTCATTTTCACATCAGAGAAAACAAGTACTTCGCATTAGCATATTCACATCCGTTGTCGTTTATTAGTTAAGTTGCACAACACACGCATATGGACACATTGTCACTTGGTGTTTTACCTAGTCTCGTGTAATAGGTACTCTCCATCTCATCACCAGCATCAACATCAATATCTACTTAGCATTCATGAAGAGTGATGTGATGTGTGATGGTGATGGGTTTACTATACATGTACATTGTATATATATATATATATATATATATATATATATATATATATATATATATATATATATATATATATATATATATATATACATTCAGTGAGGTGCGTGGCTAAAAAAACTCGCTGTAATCAATATGCATGGCATCCGATCCGAGACAAGTCGCGTGTGGCGTGTAAGAGAAAGAGGTAAGGTGTAAGGCAGAGACGCAACCTCGAACTTGACCTCTGTCGCGCTTAGTCTCTTGAATGCATCATGCCGCTGACGCTTGTTACGTCGTTACTTGACGTAGACATTGTCCAGCATTATATATTTGTACTCAATACTAGCCATCACTAGTACAGAGCTCGGTGCTCGCTGAGTCGCGAAAACAAGAAAGTGATTACATTTTACAATTTCCGTTAATTACATCGACATGCTGGGACGTCGACACCACTCTTTGCATGTACATACCTAATCATGTAAGCACAACACATATTCCTTCCTCAAACTTTTTTCTTCTTGATGATGGCTGATTGTGTTTTATTCCTGTTTTTGGATGCATTACTTATGCGATTATATTTCGAAGAGTAGCAAATGTCTGCCTAGGCCCAAACCATCAGCAAACGATCAAATTGCTGTGCGTAATTTAATGCGAACTTTGCACTTTTATAGATCAAATTACCAAACGGCTGTCAGTTCGAAAACTAAACAATACAACACTGATGTTCTTAAAATGTTAAAATCGGACAGGTGTGGGATCTGGGTTCTTTGAAATGAAATCGACTGCGGAAATACCAGTCACTCTCAACACGTATGCGTATTCTTTTTCGATTCATTTTACTTTTCTTGTTTATTTGGGACGTATCTCGAGTTCGCACAACGGTATATTGCCCACACTCATCAGTATTGCAGTTTTTCTTAAAACTTAAACATTTTCATTGCAGGACAACTTGGTTTTAAAAATTTATCTAAGCAGATAATTTAATCCACTTGTTTCGTTGCTCCGTCTCTTACATTTTACTGTTAACTGCAGTTTGTGTATTAAGGTCAAGCTCATCAGAGTTAATTACGGCTACCCTTCCACTACATTTGAAACATAGATAATTTTATTTTTGAGCATATCTACCGAAATTTAATATAAATTTCGTTTTATGTACTTATTAATGTAACTGGTAAAAAACGAAACGTTTACTTTTTACAAGTTATAAATAGCTCAGACTTTTGATGAGCTTTTCAAGGGTAATCCCAATACAAGGTTATATATATAGGTCCAATCCTTTTTTGGGTGACCTTTCCAAAAATAACCTTACATAATTCAATAATACTTTATTTATGTGATGTAAATAATCTCACTTACATGCTGAACAATAAATTTGCGAATTGAGAGTATGTCATCAAGCAAAGTTCACTATTACTTTTCACTTTCACTAAACCGAAACTAAGTTTACATGTGATATTTAGGTTAAAATTGGTATGTGCTCTAAATATGAAAAATAAGTAGGTATCGTTTTTTATATTTCACTTTTGTTATAATCTCAACTCAAATAACTATATAAAACTTAACATTTAGTAAATAATGTATTATTATTATTATATTTTATTTTATGTAGTGTTAGAAGAAAGACCATCACTGGAGACATTTCTATGCAATTAAACTGACTTTGACAGTCTGTATTGATTTTATTTTGTTCTAATATTATAATGTAAATTTACATTTTATTCTGCTCTCTAAAATTTTGTGTTTTGCACTCCTGCCTATAGTTTATCTCAAAATAATATTATGCAGACGACTTATATTATACAAGTTGTTTCAGGGTTAAATAGCTTAACTTTAAATATGAAAGTGACCTCAAAACAATTAAAAAATTTTATTTGGAAATATTTAGGAGATATTAGCTTCTGAAGTTACAGATTACATAAAATTTATTTTACGCTTTCTTGTTTTATTTTTATTAAAATTCATTTATGGACATTATAAGTAGATATAAAATTATTCAAGCCAAGCCGGAGATATATATTATTTTAAAAGGTGGAGAAAAATATTAGACCAGTCTACACTCCAGGGCCGTAGCCATGGGGGGGAGTCAAAATGGGCATTGCTCACTCTGGAAAAAAAATTGCACACAGGAGATTTTTTCGAGGATTTTTTTTAAAAAGACGCAACAATTAATTAAAAATTGTGTCAAATAATTTATGTCAGAAGTGCAGTATAAAACAGTACCTACTTATTTAAAGTCGGTCAAACAGGCACGTATACCAAGACTCTTGGTCCAAGAGGGTATAGTAAAGGTGGTATAAACCCTGCCATGAGCCTTGGTTTTTATATTAATTGTACAATTTATTTTTACACATAAAATAGGTGAAAATCATGCAGTTTCACACGTCTTGAAAACAAAAAACTTTCAATTAAAAGTAACGGACATTAAATGATTAAAAAATTTGGGTTGTCCACTCTAAAATTCGAGTTGCCTGCTCTAAATTTTGGACCTGCCTTACAAAAGCGACACAGGAGCCATCTGACGGAAAATGTTTCAAGCTCGAATCTATATTAAATAACACCACACTCGTCGTTCGTGAAAAAAATTATTTTGTAACTGTGTTAAAAAATATTTTGTGTACTACAAAATAATATAATAGTAAAGTTATAATATTTTAACACAAAATAAATATATTTTAACAATTATTATTATATTTTAGTAACCAAATCAATATTTTAACAACTAAATATATTAATAATGTGAAAATTTTTTTCCGAAACGGCGCGTTACGAAAAAAAAATTTGCTTTTCTTACTATAATATAGAATACATAATACTGTATAAGTTCAGATGTAAAAATTTTCTCCAAAGTTATTAGTAGGTAAACTGGACACTGGGATCCAAACTATCCTGTAACCTGTATAATGAATATATTACAATTTTAACAGAGAAATTCTAACTTATAAAAGAACTATTACATTTGTAAACACTGCGGAACTAAATTTACCGAGTGTAAATCTGGCTCAAAAATCTGATTGGTCAGCAGAACGCGGCAAACATATCTCCTCCGAATTTTGATACAAGATATCATAAAGTAAAGGAATTTTATGTTAATAGATCAAACCAAGCGACAAATAGTTCTTGCAAAATTTTTTTTAAAAGAATAATAATACCTAATTAAGTTATTTAATCGGTTCGTAAACGATTTTATTCGGTTATTGACTGGATTTTAGGTAAATTCAGATAGTGGAAGATTTTTAAAATAAAAACCAATTTAAACAAAGGTAAATAATCTATGAAAAACTGATTATGCAACCTGCTATTAACCATTTAATATCCACCATGAACCGGCTGAGTAATAAATCTCATAGTTGTTAAAAACCCTGAAATACGTTAACCACACAATTTTGTTCAAGTGAAATCATTATACTGAGCACTGAGTCACTGTAAAATTTTAATCATTTTAAGTAAGAAATTTCGAACAAAAAATAACCGTGCAATATATCTCCACTGATACAATGAAACTTTTAATTTGTAGTTATTTAACCGCAGTAACAAATTGTTTTATGCACATATCGAACAACGATAAGTAGGTAAGGTGAAAAAACAAAGGCAGCTTTAGATGAAATTTCTTTTTTTAAATAATTATGATTTACTATGTCCGTAAAATTGTAAAATTTAATTTATAGGTATTTAACTTTGAGACGAAAAAAATGAAATAACTACTTTACCATTGCATGTTGCATGTAAATCTGTAAATGGTTTAAAAAATAAAATTTTTATTTAGATTTTCCGACTGTTTGATAGGTTATGTGGTAAGAGAGCTGGACCTTTTGTGAGACTGATTTGGATTGGAACCCACTCCCGCTACCATTCCAAGTTGGGATATAATTAACCTGGCAGCCCCTAGCTATCGGACACCGGCTGGGAGCTGTGTAACAAGGGCCTGCTTCGGGTTGACTAGCAACACACAGGGTTGTAAAATAAACTCAGTGGCAAAGTAAAATTAATACTGTGTGTGCCATTAAGTCACCCTAGGGACATAACCCATAAAGGTTCAAATCCCAATATGTATATACAATTAATACAAAATATTTAGATTATTTGCTTTTATTAAATTTCTGAAACATCGTATATTGCTTCATCCTAATCCGAATCATTTAAGGTAGCGAAAATAATATTGTCCACTTGGTGGAATGTACTGACATCTGACATCCTCCATCTTCAATCTCCAGCCTTCATATACAACTTCACAGATCTACCAACGCACAGACACTATCTCTTCCAACTCACGGAAATGTATGCATTGGCGTGTCTACAACTAATCAAGTTTTCATTTATCCAAAAAATGGAACAAAAAGTTAACAAAAAATTCGTAATAATAATTATAATCATAGTAGGTAAAAACTAAACTGGTTTCATTTGCTTGTCGTTTTCATCTATTACTCTAATCTCTAATGCTAATTTTGATATCTGTAAGATTTATAAGTACATGCTAATAGCGATTTGCGCAGGGCAGGGCCGTAGCCAGGAGGGCGAAGCCCTGCCTGTAAAAACTCTTGCACTTCCTAGAGCTAAAATGTAGATTTTTACCTACTTTCAACATTTTACATATACCTACAAATCTTGAAAAATGAATATTATATTATTCATTTGCAAAAAAATATCCATGGAATACAAATTTAATTCAGAAACCATGGTTCGACAACTGGCATTGGTGTTATATTACCGTCATATTCTCTTCTCATATTCATATTAACCGTCGCGCAGCTTCAAATCCATTGTAACTTTCAATTATTATAAGGCATCTGAGTGAAAAAATGTCGACCGCGGCGCATTTCCTTTCCTCAACCAAAACAATGTTGCCCTTTCTACAAAATATTTGATCCTTCCTATAGTTGATTTCTTAACTAAACGGAGAGCAATCTGAAGTTGTATCCCTGAGCCGTATTTACACTGTGTAAATACGAGAAAAATATCACAAGATTTTTTGGCGGCAAAATTAAATTTGACCTATTAGCGGGCAAACTCGATACAATCACTGACAACAGCTGACGAGACAAGATAGAGAACATTCGTTTGTTTACATTACAAAGTTTGTTTGGTGTAAAACTGGTGTTACATCAGCCAATCAAAAACGATCAGTTTTAGCATTCCAACTTCAGATTAAGAAATCAACTATAGAAACCTAACCTGGCTACATTTTCATTATTTTATTTTGATCAAAACACTTAACGACGTTTTTTGTATCTTGCTTCTTATTTACTTATTATATTGTTATAATTCAACAAGATATTTAATCGAGTGGGTGAAAAAATAGGACACTTATTTTATAAAAGATTCTGACTAACTTGGGAAGTCAAGAGGATCGAACCGAGAATCGAAAGCATTAGGTCAATGTATCACTAAAATCTTAATTTAAACAATTTTCAGTACGAATTTGAGTAAGCTAATTAAATTTTTGTGTTCTTACACACAAACACATATTTTTTTGCATATATTAAACTCTTAATTTTTTAAATAGAATTGTGTACAGAATAACAATGATGACGATGACACATATTATTTTTATAACTCAGCTATTCTTGAAAATTTAATGTGTTAAGTATAGAATGTAGAAATGGAATATCCTTCATAATTAATCATAAAAGAGTAACATTTGAAAGTAAAATGGAAACAGTTATCTAAATTCTAATCAGTTATTTTTTATCCTGACTTACTGACGACGGTCCTGAGTGCAGATGCTGACTAAACATTAGATTAGATCTATTTATTTCTCCAGAAATATTTCAGTTTAAATTAACGTCTCTGATATATTAACATGTAATTTATCGTGCTACTTTTTTCCAATATCTATATTCACTATAATTCACAAGGAAAAAAATGCGATAGATGAACTAAAATCCTTGACCGGACATTGCACTTTCTTAAATCCTACATAATCTGTTAAGGAAGCAAATCTCACATTCAACTTGGCATACTTAGCTGAAAAAAATGACGTAATCAGAAAAACAGTTTTCAACGTACATGCTCTGCAATATTTTTCGCTATTTCGTTTTATAATACAATCGAATAATAAATGTACTAACATTATTTATTAAGTAGTAAATATTTATTAGTCTTTGCTAATGCTGCATTTATTTATTTATAACCAAATCGAATCGAGACAATGAATATCAAACTAGCACTGGATAGCGCTGTCTGCACCTAATAATATATTTATCAGTTATTTACCTCATGTTAATTGATGTATTATTGGTGATTATACTTTAATGTAATGCTGTAGTTTTCTGTTAATGTTTCGAAAATTAACGAAACAGCGAAGCAGACCTGAAACTGGTTGATAATAAAATAAAAAGGATGTGCAAATGTAAAATAAAGTTTAAAAGCGAGTTTTAAGTAAGTAGACGTTTATGGCACAAATTCCACTTACTTAGTAAAAACAAAAACAAAGAAAATAAAACAAAACACTTCTAACCTTAGCGCTATAAACCAATTTATTTTATGACTTAAGACACATAATCTTACGATATTTACAAAAGTAACGGTATTCGTGTTCTAGAAACAGTTAGGCTTAAAAATAAAAGTGCATAACGTCATTTCACTCTTCCATTTTATTATGGTAAAAGGCGACTTTTATTAAACTTCAAAAATAAAAAATTAAAAAGTAAGTAATGAATGTTCAGTTTTGACATATTTATATTTCAACACATAAAAATTGAAAGTAAAAGAAAGACTTTTACTTATTCTTCATTCTTGAATGATCCTGAAATCTATTTTATTCTGTACTACATTACTCTACATTTTTGTTTTTCTCAGTTTTAGATTAAATGCATTATATATTCAAGTAAATAACATAATTTTTCCATAATAGTATTAGTTAAATTACAATAATACCGAGTTTAAGATAAATTATGACATTATACATAAAAAATCAGTTTTTCCCAATGCAAAATTGCCAAATTAACCTCTTATAAAAATTCTGCACAATTAATTTTGTTATCGTGTAGTAAAGTTCTTTTTTTTAAAGCCCAACGAAAAAATTCATTTATTTATTTGACTTATTTAGATACGTAAAATTGAAATACCTGCAACTTTGACTTGAAATATAGGTAACTACTGTTTCTTATATTAATTGACAATTTTGCATAAAAATTACTGATTTTGGGTTCACTTATACAATATGTTTGTTTTTAATACCTAATGATTTCAAATAACGTAAAGTACGTATTTTTATATATTTGATTTCTGACTTTTATCTTATTTAGAAATTAATAAAATTTGTGATTTTACTTTATATAGTGTGCTAGTATTGTTTTCCAACAATTTTTTTTTATAATTATGAAATTAATATGCAGGGTGCGTGTGAATAAATGATGTGTGCGTGTAGATGAGTGTATAGTGTATGATTTGGGAGAAAAACAGGAAAAAACTATCTTTAAATAATTGTACATGACTTATAACTAACTTAACCTAATTATAACATTTTGATTTACCTAATTCTAATTTTTGTTTTGTGTTATTATATTTTATTTTTCTTTTGTTTTATTATTTTACAATTTACATAATTCTAATTTCTTAAAACTAATGAGTGATAGGTATATGATGTTTGAATGATAATGATATTTACAATGAGTTATAAATTTTATTTATATTATAAAAATAATATTATTGTGAATATATTAATTAATTATTATCAATTTACATGGAATGCATGAAGTGAAATGAATTTAGCTTAAATGTTGTATCTATTGACTACACTATACTAGTGAATTTAATTTTCTTTTGATATGTGGAGCTACATTCTTGTTACTTTATTTTTCGTAGACATTTTGGTCATGAAATAAAAAGTGTACTGTATGTAGTATGGATGCACAATTTCGGGATGGCGTGCTCATGCTATAAATATATTCCAGACATCTTGAACAGGGTTGGTAATACAATACCCACACACTGGTATATTGGAGCAAGTTCATGTCCTCAGATACGACGGTACGAGGTACTGAGGCTGCAATTATCATTTTAGCTGTACGAAAAAGATGTCTGGACTCTCTGTACTTTTAGACAGTGACGCAGGTGCTTGTACAGTCCGGTATTCGCTTCATTTATGCCAAAGACACTGCATTGTAAGATTCCAGAACAATTTTATGGTATTTGATAAATTCTAGGGATATATCCTACACAAATTATCTCATTATACCAACTTATATTATTATTTATACCTATTAATAATTTCTTAAAACAGTTTAAAATAATATAAAATAGTATTAAGAAAACTAGAGCCGTCACAATCACACGTCACGTCATATCAGCATTTTATATTCTATTTGTTTATTATCAAATCATGTTTACTTGACATGACTAAATATTTCATGAAATAATAATATAGGTAATAAATCATAGTTACCCATTTATGTAACAAATATCAAAGGCGCAATACTATCGGGTTGCAGTAACAGTTTTAAAGTGTATTACACTACATGTTTTAATTAACAACAATTAGGGACGATTTTATAAAATAAGAAACTTGCAGTGCGTCATAGGTAATGTAATTTTCAGAACATAAATGTAGGTATAATAAAAAAAGAATGTAAGCCAAATAATTATTGCATTTTGAAGCACAGTAGTTGTCCTAATTATAAAATCGTACGAGCAATAGCAAAGTAGTAAAATGACAACCCATTCCTAGATAACTGAGGGGTTCAAAGCTGAAGTGGACCAAGTCCATGCATGTTTAATTTGAGATAAAGCAATAAGAAGTTGTTTGTCAACTATTGGATTGCTAATTTGCTACTACGGTAAAGTACCCTATTGATGCTATAAATGTCTGTAACAACCATGTAACACCACAAGAAACAGTGTATTATAAAAATACTTGGACTTGGTTCACTTTTCTGCTGAAAAATCTAAATAATAATTCACACAAAAAATACACGTATCCCCATTTGGTGGCAAAATAATAAATATGGACTTGGTTCATTACAGCATTGAAAAGTATGGGCTTTAAGCTATCATTCGGCTGGTACAGCTCAAAAATCGATATTTATGGACTTGGTCCACTTCAGCTTTGAGCCCCTCAACTCTAGCTGAGGTAGGTAGGGTACCTTACAGACAAATAGTCTCAATACTACATTTTTAACCCGGATTGTTCCATTGAATTGAAACATACTTATCTTAAAATTTGACTCTGGTCAAAAGAGTCCTTAATATAAAATTTCATGAAGATCGAACAAACGGTTTATACCATGATGTTTAACCCCCATCCCTTATAGTCCAAACAAATTTAAACATAACAATTTAAAACCCGATTTAAAAAAACTATATTTTTTATTTAATTTCAATGGTATAATACCGAGTTTCGTTACGAAAGAAACAAAAATTGCGTCCTTCAGAACGATTTTTAATTTTTATTCCCACCCCTAACGGTCCGATCGAAGTCAAACGTACCTTAAAATCTGACCCTGGTCAAAATAGACCTGTGCATGCAAAATTTCATGAGGATCGGACAAACGGCCTACATATAGATACAAAACAAACGGACAGACAGACAGACAGACAGGATAGACATACAAACATTCCGCTTTATATATAGGTATATATTATATATATATATATATATATATATATATATATATATATATATATATATATATATATATATATATATATATAGGTTGTGCGATAAACGTTGCTTTTCGCACTAAAGTGAGTATAGAATTTCTTCGAATATTCATAGTTAGCAAAGAAAACAATGAGAATAAACTGTAGTTAATAATTAGGTACTATAATTTTATCATTGTTTTACTGTTTGTGAAATTATAAATAAAATCTGCAAGTTAAAGGACGTGCATGTCGATATTGTTTTCTTTATTATTTTATTATTATTTCCTTCAAATATTATGAAACATAATTTATTACTGGTCTAATGATTGGGATAACTTTGGGCTGAAAATTGTATGATATTCTATTTTTATATTATCACTGTATTATTACTGAAATCTTTAAAAATTTGTTACTATGTAATTTATTTTAGTAATAACTTAATTTTGAATAGGTTAGTCTAATTATTATTAATATAATAGAGCGAGCAATATAGATAAAAATAATATGATGTACCTAGATTAAGCATAAATTAAAAAGTTTATATGTTACGTTTTGTCGCATGTACAGGTAAAATAACATAAGTATTCTCATATCGTTATAGTACATCACGTGTTATAACGTAAGGTAATATGTTTTCTAGATGTACTGATGTACTTTTGCAAGCTAAATATTTAAATTTTGATGCTTTAGATATTTTGATAACAATAATATGCAAATTATGTTTCATAGTGGTAAATTCCTGATATGTATTTGTACACTGTAGCTAATGATAAATTTTTTTAGTACGAACCTGCTTACTTATTTTCAAAAGACAGTTTTTCTTATAAGAACTAGTATACGTAAGTTGTTTCTGATATCCATTTGAGGATGCGGCAGGTTTACTTAATGAAAAGAAAATTAAATAAAAAGTAGGTATATATTGCGTTGTATTATACAATTTTATAATATTCTTTTACGACTAAGCTCTATATAGTAAATAGAGACACATATAATTTCAATATTGAAAGCGAATTCAAATCTGAAGATGTTTTTATAAGCGCATCTCAAGAATTTAAAAAATTGAAAACGAAATACCAGTTTTAAACTATTAGATAAATATCAAAGACAACATTTTTTCTACACGCCTTCAAAAATAGATTTAGAATTCTTTGCAAAATTTATCGTTTGTTGTTGAATATTAATTAACTAGTGGATTCTGTTTTACTCTAACATGAGAACCTAACCTAGACGGACAGAAGTTTGGAAACATTCGTTGACCTATTGTAAATTAGTATTCAAACATAGAAGCTAATGCTACTTAGATATCCAAGTTGGTGTTACCAGTTTTATTTTTGTTGACGGGACTCCAGATGTCAATGGTCTTATAAACAATTTAGAAATAGTTTCATAGAATAACATTTTCTAGTGAAATCAACTTCCAGAAAAAAGAATAAAATTCATAGAGATTAAGTAGGACGCTCTTGATGTAACATTTTGAAATTGTAAATTATTCTTTCATATATTTGTTCAGTAATAATTTGTTTTGACCTCACGGTCTTCTCTTTATCAGGAAGACTTTAATAGCATATAGTGTTATGCTAAAATTTGAACGTATAAAATAAACCAAATTTTCAAGAATTAATAAATTATTTATATGAGTTTAGTTCTATGTATTGTATCTGTATCCTGAAAGTAGCGTGTGTATTGAAAGCAACTTAATTTAAATGAATTTTCAACATCAAATATTATTCGACGTTGTGTATAGAATTACCTGTGATATTGTAGTAGATTTAAGAAAAATATTTACTAAAAGTGTTTGCTTTACTTTAAATAAGTTATTCTTATTTTTACGAATTTCATTCTTTTTCATGCTCAGTACACAGTACGTCCTGTAATTATACCCTTCAATTTTTTCCCGAAGTACAGATACATCATGTATAACCTCCCGCCTTCTAATACTAAAATACAAATTTTAATATTATATAAATACCTTATTACTCATTTCCAATTAATATTATTTTTCATATAAACATTTAGCTCAAAATATATTTCTGCCTGTCTGTTACATTGACATTATTTAACAAGATTTTGTTTGTAAATTCATTTACTATAAATTCTGATTTTCAAAGCATAGTAGGTTAAATGGGCTCATCAACCATAAGCAAATTATGACATTTTTGTGTTCAAAATAATAATTATATACTAAATAATTATGATAAGTAAAAGAAAAATTATTAAAATTTTATTTAGTTTAGAGATAATAAGGTTTATAACATTCGTGACGTCATTAGATTTAGCTTGGAAATGAATGTTCTGACTAAACATTGTTTTCCCGTTGTCCGACATTCATTCAGAAAGGCAACATATTGGATACAAATTTATTTAAAACTGTCAGTGTTATAGGTTGAATTTATTTTTTCGTATGTAAATTTGTAAATATAATGTAATAAAATATAATAGTATAAGTACTTATAAATAGTAATTTAATGAAAATTTATTTAAAACATCTTAAACATGCAGAACAAAGTTTGAAACTAATGATTTTAGTCCAACAACATACTAGCGCCACTGAAACCTTTAAATCAGGGATATCAAAATGTATGAAAATGTTTGACTATGTAGGTTTTAAAATTAATTTTTATTTTCGTATTGAAGATAATTATTGAACAACTTTAATATTATATTTACATTTTATATATAAGTAAATATCAGGGACTCGAACCGAACCGCAACAGGAACGAAAACCGGAACGAAACGCAGCTATTTAGCGAGCCGCATACCAAACCAGACCGTTAAAAATAATTTGACAATCTTATAACCGAAGCCGAACCGGTAATTGTGGACCGGTGCGGAACGGTTTAAAGCATTGATTTTATCGTCAAAATGCTATTAAATTTTAATGAACATTGCTGTAGTATCTATAGTTTAGTCAAGTTTTTAATTGTTTTTGGAACGATTATTCAAATTCAATTACCTACTTGTTATTAAATAAATCGTTAAACTGAAACCGGAAATTGAACCGCTTTTTACTTCCTTGTACGGAGTAATAAGAAAGTATTGTAATCGCGAAAAATTTCGGTTTTCAGATTTTGATGGAAATATCCGTTTTGACCTTTTCTGAATCCATTATGACTAGTTTCGTCGTGACGTCTGTACGTACGCACGGACGTACGTACGTATGTGTGTCGCATAACTCAAATACGGTTAGACGTAGAAAGTTGAAATTTTGTATTTAGGACTGTTATAGCATCTAGTTGTGCACCTCCTATTTTTGGTTTCAATCTACAAACCGGAAGTAGTACTTTTTTAAAATATTTCGATAAATATTTAATTTAAGACAAATTTTTTTATTTTAAATGAAAGATTACCTACAATCGGTATTTTATAAATATGTTTGTATCTGGTATCATTTAAGAATAATTAAAGTATATATATTTATAATTTAGTATTTCGGTATCTTATAGTCCATGATCGATTAACATTTGTTACTACGTAAAATTTAAATGATTATGACATGACAGTGACAATAGTAAAATATGCTTTATATCTTCTTCTGCAATTTAAATTAAATGACTAAAATATATTTGTGAGTATAGTAGCAGTAGTAGTAGTACTTATATATTAATATATTTGTATAATAAGTTAAAAGAATTTTTTATATTATTCTACATTTTAGTTATTAAGAAAAGTATGAACAGTTTAATAGGCGTACAAGGAAGTCATGTGGTGTCCACGTCAGATTTTTTTAAAACCGATAACCGGTTCAATCCTAGAAGAAATATGAAAACCGAACCCTATAAAGCATAAGGAACCGCGAACCGAACCTAAACCGTTTTTTTGTGCGGTTCGAGTCCCTGGTAAATATACAATACACTGAATACACGTTAAAATAAACTGGTTGACTGCCAGTACTTAATACAGATAACGTCACAAATTAATTTTGAACTTTAAAAAATCATATGCCTTAATACTGAGAATTTTCAAACCGGATTTTCACTGATCGATATATATTGTTATGAAGTTTCATAAAATAAATGGTTGATGAGGCCATTACATAATTTCAAAAATTGTATTTTTTTTAAATCAAATAAACAACAGAATTAAGTCGTTAAAGATTAACTTAGTTTTAAAATAATTTGCATGTTTAAAATTACGACAATTTTGCTACGATTTGCTAACGTTATGGGAAAATATTTATGGTATGGTAATACGTAAAATCTATTATAAAATATATTTTACTAATTTTTTTTATATATAGTATATTAAGCGTTTTAATGAATGACATTTAGTTTTAATGAGGAAAATATAGGGACACTTATTTCCATCGAAGACGATACAATGATCATTCATGCTTATGATGCTCATTCCTTGGTATCACATAACTATTAGTAGGTACCGACAAGGCCATTGGCGTTGAAATGTTCGTGTGACGCGTATATGTTTTGTAATCACTTTCATCTTCCTGAATTTTGAATTCTTGAATTAAAATATTAAGGAAACTATAGGTACTTGACAGAATAACCTACTATTGACGTAATGATGAAAGTTTCTAGAATTTTGGAAGAAAATGTTGAAAATGTACTGCTGCCTTATTCTGTCCTTTGAAATAGTGCAGTTTCATCCGAGGTTCTATAATTACCTTATAGGTACCTTTGCTTACTAGGAATCAGGGACCTGAACCGTTGAAAATAACGGTTCGAGTTCGGTTCGTGGTTCAATAAAAAAATTTGGTTCGGTTTTGTGCTCCGGTTCGAAATTTTTATTTTTGTCCGGTTCGCGAACCGGTTCAATTTGGGTTCAACAGTTGATATTTAAATTTATATACATTCAAATGCAATATTTTAAGTTTAATGAAGATAAATTTTTACATTTATATTAACAATAGAAAATAAAATAAAATAAATTATTATTGCAAAATGCAAACACAAACAAAACAAAGTACTAGGCAACTTGAAAACTAGAAACTTAAACTAAGTAACAAGAAGGAAACATATATAAAAAACCGGTTTTTCGAACCGGTTTACTGAACCGGTTCAGTATTTGTATTCCGGTTAAAGTTCTTGTTCTTTTTTATTTTAGAAAAAGGTTCAAGTTTCGGTTTAGGTTCATAAAAATAAGCCGGTTCACTCCGGTTTCGGTTTATGTTCCGGTTCGATTCAGGAATTCATAGCTTTGCTTTACCTGTTGCGTCCAGCAGAGAGTCAAGTCCATGGTAGGTCTTTGATAATTTATATTATGGATTTTTTGCTGTGTCCGATAATTTCTAAAAAGCAAGGGTTTAGAAATACCAATAAGCCGCTGATAAATCTGCACTATTTTGACGGACGGATGTAAAAGCAAAGATAAATAATGTATGAAGACACCTTGACTAGAGTGATCATTCGTATTGATTTTGTCAGTACCGTACTGATTTTCAGACCTTTGTACTCATATGCAAATACAATTTGAAAAATTTTGTACTGATTTCTTATACACCAATGAATACTGATTTCCTTTTATGGATCCCCTAAAGCTTTAAGAAAATCTTGTCTTTCTATTATTATTATTATTTAAATTAATCATAAATATACAATCATTATAAGAAATGTTTCTAACAAATTTCGCCTGCTTCGCATTTTCTCCTATACTTCTTCTAAATTATTACTTTAATTCTAATTTTCACTTTTCAATAATACCAGATACTCAAAAATATAAAGGTATTGGGATATTGCTATACCTATTTTTTTCATCATTTCACTTCACATTACGACATGTCAAAAAAACATACATTTTGTACTGATATCATCAAAATAAGAAATGGTCACTGTAACCTTGACAAAACGAGTGCATGTCGGGCGGCCTAAAACCACGCAACCAAAAACCCACGCGGCCTAATTCCACGCCGCCTAAAATCCATAACGTCTAATTTTACCCCCACTATAATAGAAGTTGACTACGACAAACCACGCCGCCTAATACCACAACGTCTAATTCCACAACGCCTAATTCCACCCCACCTAATGTCCATCCGTCTAATTCCACGCCACCTAAAATCCACAACGTCTAATTTTACCCCTACCACTATGTCCACGCCGTATTCACTCGTTCAGTGTGTTGTATGTAGTGATGGGTCGTTCATGAACGAGTCGTTCAAAATGAACGACTCATTTTAGTGTGCCGTGAACGAACGACACTTTAGTTCGTTCAGCACGGCACACCAGTTCCAACTAGCTCCGTGCTACTATTTAGCCTCCGCTCACCGCTCCGCTCGCTGAACGCAGAAAGACGAACGAGTGCGAGTGGAATGAACGAAACGAACGAAACATACATACAGCGCACGGTGCTGAGTGCTGTGTATTCTGAGAAGCGTGGCGTTTCTGTTGTACGGACAACAATGAAAATAATCAACAATATGGGAAGTGGAAACAATGTAGGACTGGAAAGTAAATGCAAAAAATACATTAATGTAAAAGTAATAGTAACATTTTGCTAAATTTGTTGAACATTCTTCAAAATGTTGCCAGACAATAGGTACTCCTTTTTGCAGAATTTTTATTTTGTTTATTTTCCATTGTCAATATACATATACAACTACAATAAGCAACGTTCAATAATTTATTGTTTGCAGCAACGAGTAATCAAGACGAGAACACAACTATCAACTAACTAAAATGCTAGGTTCATGTAGTTTGGCACATGCCACATCGCTGCGCATCGCACATGCACACAAGGCGAGCGCACAGTGCTGTGAGCATGAGCACATGAGCAAAGCAGCTCAGCTCAGCAGCACACTAGCACGGTAGCACGGTGTCATTTGAAACGCACAGTGCTGTTTTACAGAGTCGTTCAAATGAACGACTCAGTGTGAACGACTCACTTTACTGAGCGGAGCGAAATGAACTGACTCACTAAAAATGAACGAAAGACCCATCACTAGTTGTATGTCTCACGAGTTTATACGACATGGACATAGAGGTGGGGGTAAAATTAGACGTTGTGGATTTTAGGTGGCGTGGAATTAGGCGGAGTGATATTAGACGGCATTGATATTAGGTGGGCTAGAATTAGGCGTTATGGTATTAGGCGTTGTGGTATTAGGCGGAATGGACATTAGGCGTTGTGGAATTAGACATTGTGGTATTAGGCGGCGTGGTTTGTCGAAGTATACTTCTATTAAGGTGAGGGTAAAATTAGACGTTATGGATTTTAGGCGGAGTGGAATTAGGCCGCGTGGGTTTTAGGCGGCGTGGTTTTAGGTCGCCCGGAATGCTAACGGACAAAACGAAACTTATAAGTTTTATCGAAAAATCTTACCGATTATTAGTTTTTTCCTTTAAAAAATCATGTTTTATTCTTTTAGTCATCAGATAATAGGCTGAATTCTCAAAAAATACTAGGTCAATCAATTTAATAACAAATTGTTGAGCACAACCAAAATTTATAGTTAAATGGGTGGCATGGCTGTAGCATCATTACAGTTACGTGCTGTGTGATGCGTGCTTTCGTAATATTCTCAATAATTAGATACATCTTTACACCTTCAGTAATTTCGAATGTTGATATTAATTAATTCACAGTTTAATAATTACCAATTAGTAATGATCAAATGGTGACAAAAAAAAATTTGTACTAAAAAATTACCCAAATGTTTTTATACCTACTGGAAAATTATACTAAATACCTACTTATAGTTTTCCTAACAACTAATATCTATAAAAAACGGTTGTTTGAAATTATAATTATAAAAGTAGTTTTTCCTAACTTTTATTTTAAAAGTTAAAAGTTTTTAGCTTTATAAATTAGAGACAGGATTCTGTAAATTGAGTCACAATATAGGTATCGGCCTCCTAACTCATTTCATCAAAGATAAGTGTAATTTAAATTAGTACAAATTTTTACATATCAGATACTTTTATAATGCGTTTACTACAAATAATTAATATCACAGTGCTATTTTTTCTTGAAACTTTTCATAACACCTGTATCCTAATATTTAGTGGGCACTCGGTAAAGAAGATATAAATATAGGTAATCAATTTTGTCTAGCGGTGTTGATATTCGTATGCAAGAATACTATTTTATTTATAAGTAAAGTTTTATTGCTATAAGATTTAATAGTGACTTTGTTTCTATTTTAATGACTAAACTAAAAAAAAATAGTATTATTTAGTCTACAAAAATCACGTTTTTATCGAATATAAGAAATAACAGATAAAGGTTCTCGCAATGAATCAGGAACTGTTTTGTCAGAAATCTAAACTTGAAACTTAGCTAATCGATAAGCCTGATGCTGTAACTAAAATTTAAGAATTATTTCGTTCGTCACGAAATTCGCCTGATAAAAATATGTAACCAGATAGTAACAAGGCCAGACACAACGCATTAAAATACAAAATAGTCCAGTCAATCTGTAAAATTTGATGGAAAAAAATCGCAAAGTCAATTTTTTTTCATAAATCGTTAGAGGGGCATGCAAGGAGCTTAAAACTGAGTTGTCACCCCCCTGGCCCCCTGCAATTTTTGGGAAATCCAAAAACATTTTGGATTTGATTTTTCGCGAAAACGGTAGGTTGTAGAGAGAAATTTTGTTAACAAATATTGTTAAGGACAGTATTATCTACAATTTATGTCATTGGGTCACTGATCTACGACGAAAAGTGCAAAAGGTAGAGGGCGCCAAAGTTGCCAAAAATGACTTTTTTCACTTTTTCACCGCGAAAAATTGTTTTTTGTTCTTTAGTGTAAATGGAAAAGTTATAGAGCACAAAAAAACCTTCTAAAATGAGTATTCAACGTTTTCCCTACGATGAACGATGACTGAGATATAACGCGGGAAAGGACGCATCGAAGGCCGCGCTGTGGCGCTTGCTCTTAACAATAATTTTGTACATCAAGAAATATTGTGCATTTGATGGAAAAAAAATCGAAAAAATCAATTTTTTTTCATAAATCGTTAGAGGGGCATGCAAAGAGCTTAAAACTGAGTTGTCATCCCCCCTGGCCCCCTGCAATTTTTGGGAAATTCAAAAACATTTTGGATTTGATTTTTTACGAAAACGGTAGGTTGTAGAGAGAAATTTTGTTCAAAATATTGTTAAGGACAGTATTATCTACAATTTATGTCATTGGGTCACCGCTCTACGACGAAAAGTGCAAAAAGTAGAGGGCGCCAAAGTTGCCAAAAATGACTTTTCTCTACAACTTTTCCACTTGCACTAAAGATCAAAAAACAATTTTTCGCGACGAAAAAGTGAAAAAAGTCATTTTTGGCAACTTTGGCGCCCTCTACTTTTTGCACTTTTCGTCGTAGAGCAGTGACCCAATGACATAAATTAACAATATTTTGAACAAAATTTCTCTCTACAACCTACCGTTTTCGTAAAAAATCAAATCCAAAATGTTTTTGAATTTCCCAAAAATTGCAGGGGGGCAGGGACGGTGACAACTCAGTTTTAAGCTCCTTGCATACCCCTCTAATGATTTATGAAAAAAAATTGACTTTGCGATTTTTTTCCATCAAATGCACAATATTTCTTGGCGTACAAAATTATTGTTAAGAGCAAGCGCCACAGCGCGGCCTTCGATGCGTCCTTTCCCGCGTTATATCTCAGTCACCGTTCATCGCACGGAAAACGTTGAATACTCATTTTAGAAGGTTTTTTGTGCTCTACAACTTTTCCATTTACACTAAAGAACAAAAAACAATTTTTCGCGGTGAAAAAGTGAAAAAAGTCATTTTTGGCAACTTTGGTGCCCTCTACCTTTTGCACTTTTCGTCGTAGAGCAGTGACCCAATGACATAAATTGTAGATAATACTGTCCTTAACAATATTTGTTAACAAAATTTCTCTCTACCACCTACCGTTTTCCCGAAAAATCAAATCCAAAACGTTTTTGGATTTCCCAAAAATTGCAGTGGCCCAGGGGGGTGACAACTCAGTTTTAAGCTCCTTGCATGCCCCTCTAACAATTTATGAAAAAAAATTGACTTTGCGATTTTTTTCCACAAACGTCGAATTTTTGTTACAGATTGACTGGTCTAAAAGACTGCAAAAGAAAATGTATTATTGTTATTGTATAACTTATTTTAAATGCAAAGTTTCAGACAGCATCTACCTTTTTAAGTTGATACTATTCTGTCACCCAAGGTCAAACCATTTGACTTTTTTGAATGGTCGATGCGGCAACCACTACCCTACTATCGGCTTCAGAATTATAGTCAGTTGGGTTTAAAGATGAATAACTTGTTTAAAAACAATCAAAAAAATTTGAACCAATTTTTATACTATAGTATGCATATTTCTACGTTATTATATTTTATAAAGTTTCAAATTTTTCAATTTATTTGTGTAGAAATAACAACAATTTGTAGCAACAATGAGCTATGATTTAGACACATTTTTAAAAACTATTAACTTCAATGACGTCTACTTTCAATATACATCATCCAAACAAATTCATATTTTGGTATAGGGCAGTCAGAATCTCTGTAAAGTTATTTGTTAACGTAAAATTTATTAGATGTTTATATTTTGTTTATAATAATCAAATAAGTGAACATGTAATTTCTTGGTTACTGGTAATCTTATAAGATTCTAGATTTTTCTAGAAATCTGAAACCGCGAGGATCCATATATTTCAGAGAAAAACTTATCAAAATTCAAGTAATAATTTTCAAATAAAAATAATAAACAAATCTTTTAATAATTATATAAGGCATCGTTAATAAAATAATAATTTGAATCATATAAGATTACCAGTTACCAAGATCTTACATGTTCACTTATTTGATTATTATAAACAAAATATAAACATTTAAAAAAAAATTCTTTAACAAATAATTTTACAAAGCTTATGACTATACTATTACAAAATATGAATTTGTTTTGATAATTTATATTGACAATAGACTTCATTGAATTAATAGTTTCAAAAAAGGTGACAAAATCATAGCTCATTTTTGCTATAAGTTGTTGTTATTTCTACACAAACAAATTTTAAAATTTGTAACTTTATATAATAACGTAGAAATGTGCATACTTTAGTATAAAGTTTGGTTTAATTTTTTTGGATTATTTTTTACCAAGATATTCATTTTTAAACCCAACTGACTATAATTCTGAATCGGATAATAGGTTGAAGTACCTGCCTCAATTTAAGGTATAAAGTTTTCGATCTTATAGAATGTGGGAGGTATAGCCATTGCCTCCTAAATATTACAGGCCTGGCCCAGCGCGCTTGTGTGTCGCTGTGACGTCACGCGTCGAGGCGTTCCGATATAGACGCGCGCATGATAATTTACTGCGTACACCAGTTAATTTAGTGAGAATGCACTAGTAATAATTGTTGTATTTTTGTCGTTATTAAAATTTTAAGTAGTAGACGAAACATAATCTAATAAGTATGTTTATATCTGGCACTTTATTTATGAATAATAACAAAAGCGTCCCGTCCTAGGTACTATATTTACTTACTAAGAAAATTAACTGCGTTCTCGTGATTTCACTGGAGTTACATTTTTTCGAAGTTTACATTTAACAGCTTTATTAAATTCGGTAATATAATGTCAAATATTTATTAGAAAAATCGTGCCGAGACGAAACTAAAGATAGTATGACTTGCGTGTAAAACTGAACAAGAATATGTATGCAAAGCAGTACATATTATGTGTAATATTTTATTAAATAATTATATCAAAGTTTAGTGTGATAAGTACATATACAAAAACAACTGGAAAACAAAATAGAAAGTTGATCACATTAACTGGTGACACGGGAAAATAAATAATAATTTTGTTTTATATTACACTAGCTGAAGTACCCGGCTTTGTCCGATACACAAAATTATGGAGAGCCATTTTACTTTTTAATGTGAGTAACGTATTTTTCTTAATATAAATTCACATATCCGTAATTCAATTTAAGATATCAGAAATTCAATTTCAGATATCACAAATTAAATTTTTGAAATCTTAAAATAAATTATAGATATCTTAAATTTGTCGAATTCATGATATCAATAATTAATTTAGTGATATCAATAATTTATTAAGTGATATCAATAATTCATTTAGTGATATCAAGAATTCATTTTCCAGATATCAATAATTCTATTTAAGATATCTTAAATTCAATTTGAGATATCTGGAATTGAATTTCACATATCATAAATTGAATTACGAATATGTAATTAAGGATATGTACATATTCATAATTCAGTCTATATTGTTTTTTTATTTTAAAATATTAGTAGACCAATTATTGTGGATATCACTAACTAAATTGCGGATATCACTAAACGAGTTATGGATATCACTAACCGATTAAAAGATATCACTAAACGAACTAGAGATATTACTAAATGAATTGTGGATATTACTAAACAAATTATGAATATCACTAAATAAATTAAGGATATCACTAAATAAATTATGGATATGTAAAATGTGGGGAGAATTGCACTAACCGAAATTAAATTAATGATATCTGCAATTTTATTTCACATAGGTATCTCAAATTGAATCAAAAATATTCAAACATATTCAAGAAATTTCTGATATCTAAAACAAAATTTTTGATATCAATAATTTTATTTTTGATATCCTAAATACAATTTGAGATATCTAAAATTAAATAGCAGATATCATTAATTTAATTATGTTTAGTTCAATTTTCCACACATTTTACATATCCATAATTTATTTAGTAATATCCTTTATTGATTTAGTGATATTCATACTTCGCTTAGTGATATCCTTAATTCATTTACTGATATCTCTAATTCGTTTAGTGATATCCGTAAATCCTATAGTGATATTCTTAATTTAGTTAGTGATATCCGTAATTCAGTTAGTGATATCCACAATTGGTCTAGTAATATTCTAAAATAACCTACTAAACAATATAAACTGAATTATGAATACGTACATATCCTTAATTACATATCCGTAATTCAATTTATGATATGTGAAATTGAATTCCAGATATGACAAATTGAATTTAAAATATCTTAAATATAATTTTTGATATCTGAAAATGAATTATTGATACCACTAAATGAATTATTGATATCACTAAATATATTATTGGTATCACTAATTGAATTATTGATATCATGAATTCGACAAATTTAAGATATCTATAATTTATTTTAAGATATCAAAAATTAGATTTTTGATAGGTACCTATCTGAAATTGAATTTCTGATATCTTAAATTGAATTACAGATTATGTGAATTTATATTAAGAAAAAACGTTAGTCACATTAAAAAGTAAAATGGTTTTCCATACACAATAGAAATAAATCTTTATTTGTAAATTACAATATTTTGTATTTCTTGGCAGGTACTTGTCCCCTATGCCTCCCTATGTTTTTTTCAGTACATTTTGAGTTAGCTAGCCGTTATTTTATTTTAAGGTGGCGAACTGACATTGTAATTGTAATACGCCTATGTCTTAAGTTAAATCTTTAATTATTGCTGTACTTAATTTGAACCCAATCGGTGCAGTACATTTTGAGATAGCTAGCCGCCATTTTGTTGCAAGATGGCGTACTGATATTGTAATATGTCAATGTCTTAAGTTAGATCCTTAGCTATTACTGTACCAAATTTGAATGCAATCGGTGCAGTACATTAGGAGATAGTTAGCCAACATTTTGTTTCAAGATGGCGAACTGACATTGTGATTGTAATACACCTATGTCTACAGTTATATCTTTATTTATTGCTGTATTTAATTTGAACCCAACCGGTACAGTACAATTCTAGATAGCTAGCCGCCATTTTGTTGCAAGATGGCGGACTGACACTATTATATGTCAATGTCTTACGTTAAATCCTTAGCTATTAGTACTATACCAACTTTAAGTTGCAAGATGGCGGACTGAGATTGTAATATATTAATGTCCTAAGTTAGATCCTTAGCTATTACTGTACCAAATTTGAATGCAATCGGTGGAGTACATTAGGAGATAGTTAGCCGACATTTTGTTTCAAGATGGCGAACTGACATTGTAATAATTGTAATACGCCTATGTCTTTATTGCTGTACTTAATTTGAACCCAATCAGTGCAGTGCGTTTTGAGATAGCTAGCCGCCATTTTGTTGAAAAAGGCGGACTAACATTCTAATATGTCAATGTCTAAAGTTAGATTCTTAGCTATTACTGTACCAAATATGAATGCAATCGGTGCAGTACATTTGGATGTAGCTAGCCGCCATTTTGTTTCAAGATGGCGAACTGACATCGCGACCCTCGTATGCTCAAAAGTATTCACGCAAAATATGGGAGCAATCGCTCCAGTGGTTCTATAGTTTTTGATGCACATACATAGGTAGTTAGTTAGGTACATACTTTTCTTCTTTGTACATTTTAGGTATATGAGGTTTATTGTTTTATTTATTTTTAAAATACCTACCTACGGTATTTTTTTTTAAGAATAAACTGTTATTTTTATTATTTACGGATATCTTGGATACTTTGTAATAAAAATCACTTGTTTCCGTATATTTATTTTTACTTAATAAATGAATTGTAGAAATATTTTGTTAGACTTTATTTAGAAAATAGGTAGGTACTAACAGTACTAAGGTATTATTATTTATGAAGGAAAATGTTAAGCGACTGTGCGTGTTGTAGTAGAAAGAGAGTACACAGGAATGCAGTCAAATTGAAACTTTATTGATCTAAGGCCAACGTTTCGCCACCTCTTGTGGCATCATCAGGGCAAACTACGAAAACAAAAATATCACATACACAATTTGTAAGAAATATACAATGTAACACTTACAGATTTAAAAAATATACAAAAATTAATCATCAAAGAGATGTTGTCAAATATAAATCAAAAAATCGAGCACTTCTCTCCATGCACTCACAGAAAACAAGAAACATGAAAAGTGAGGAACAAGTGGAAACTAGTCATTACCAAGAATCAGTTAATCATTTAAACAATTTGCAGATGTGACAGTAGATGCTATTGAGGTCTTCTACATCAGTCCTAAAATTTACATTATTTTTATTTTCCTGTATGTGAAGCATCTCAAGAAGAAGGCGTTTGTTGAGGAAAGAAGCACGATCCAGGACTTCAGCGTTTTCGAAATCGAATGTGTGCCCAGTGTTGATAGTGTGATGAGTAAGGGCGCATTTCCCAATGTTATTTTGTTTTGCAGAGTTCCTTTTATGCTCCGTTATCCTGGTTTTAAGGTAACGCTTTGACTGCCCCGTGTAAGTTTTGTCGCAATTATTACAATTTATTTTATACACAATGTTTGATTGTTTTTCTACCTCGATTTTATCCTTAAGTTTAGAAAATAATTTTCCCACAGTCTTTACTGGCTTCAGAGCAATATTGGTGTTGGTTGACTCTTCAAGTAAATGTCGGAACTTTGGCGCGAAATTTAAAACATTTACTTGAAGAGTCAACCAACACCAATATTGCTCTGAAGCCAGTAAAGACTGTGGGAAAATTATTTTCTAAACTTAAGGATAAAATCGAGGTAGAAAAACAATCAAACATTGTGTATAAAATAAATTGTAATAATTGCGACAAAACTTACACGGGGCAGTCAAAGCGTTACCTTAAAACCAGGATAACGGAGCATAAAAGGAACTCTGCAAAACAAAATAACATTGGGAAATGCGCCCTTACTCATCACACTATCAACACTGGGCACACATTCGATTTCGAAAACGCTGAAGTCCTGGATCGTGCTTCTTTCCTCAACAAACGCCTTCTTCTTGAGATGCTTCACATACAGGAAAATAAAAATAATGTAAATTTTAGGACTGATGTAGAAGACCTCAATAGCATCTACTGTCACATCTGCAAATTGTTTAAATGATTAACTGATTCTTGGTAATGACTAGTTTCCACTTGTTCCTCACTTTTCATGTTTCTTGTTTTCTGTGAGTGCATGGAGAGAAGTGCTCGATTTTTTGATTTATATTTGACAACATCTCTTTGATGATTAATTTTTGTATATTTTTTAAATCTGTAAGTGTTACATTGTATATTTCTTACAAATTGTGTATGTGATATTTTTGTTTTCGTAGTTTGCCCTGATGATGCCACAAGAGGTGGCGAAACGTTGGCCTTAGATCAATAAAGTTTCAATTTGACTGCATTCCTGTGTACTCTCTTTCTACTATTATTATTTATATTTATGTTAAGTAAAACATATTTCATAAGAAACTTATACAGTAATAATGACTTTGACCTGAGTTTAGATCCCATTTCAAGTAAAATTCAAATTTTAAACACTAAAGATCGCAACTCCTATACTGAGTTTAACGCTATTCAACTGCTATATGCTCACTACTCACTGCTCAGCCTCAACGAATGACGTCATCCAAATGCTGGGCCAGGCCTGTAGTATTTAGGAGGCAATGGTATAGCCCATCGGTGGTCTAATCAAATACCTTACAGTGACATTATGTATACCTACTTCCAAATAAAGCCTGTTTTACATTTTACTTTTTTCGTCTAGATTCTAGTTCGAGATTCATCCGAGAAGTTCCTAGCCATTTCTAGTATAATGTAAAAAAAAATACTTTAATTGTTGTCAAAATGTGATGAAACTTGTAAATATGTAGTACTTTTTTATAATAAGTGGATTACTACAGTAAAGAAATTTGGAAATATGGACCAACAAATCAACAAGAATCAATAATATCGCAAGGTGTTATAAAACGAGTATTTTTGTAAAAAACTGGTAATACTTTTCATTGTATTACTCCACTTTTGACATATGTGATACATTTATATTTCGTCTATTGATTCAGCATGTTGTTATGCCTGTTATTAAATCGAAATTATATATTTCTATTTTTTTATACTGGGTAAAGTTACCCCAACTTTCGGTGTTACTTTACAATGTGTTACTTTACACGAAAAAAGATTTTTTTTTAAAGTCAAACTTCAATTATTGTGTCTCAAAATCAAATTTTTATTATTTATTGTTTAACAAAAAAAAATCTAGTCACTAAACGTATGAACAATAGAATAATACCTACATAATAATTATTGTTGTAAATACGAAGGTACTACATGGTATCTTTGAATAAATAATTTACTACAAGAACGGCAACGCAATGTATCTAAAGCACAGTATAATAGGAGCTTATACTGTGTCTAAATTTTTAGCCGTCCTAGGCTGCCCCTAGCGGGAATTCGAGAAATTATTACTGCAGGAGAGAGAGAGAATGTAGTAATGAGCTAGGAAAGAGCGTCTGATACGAAATGCAGGGAGGTATTTTTGTTATACAATACCTAAATAAAATAATTTGTTTTCTTGTTGGAAATATAAATCTCAAAGTCTTTTAAAAACAATTAAATCAAAAATAGAAATATAATTTTTTCTACAATTAATTTCTTCCTAACAACTAGAGCATAAACATTTTCTGCAAATAGATTTATCTAAATTGACAATATTAACAATTTTTCTACGCCTCTAAATAATTTTGATGTGGCTAGCACATGATATCCCGGTTTTTTTAATAAGAGATCTCTACGAATTTAACAAATTAATTGTCACTTAATATAATTACGATGAATAAATTTTACTAGGTTCGTCACTTTAAGTAAACCAAATTGTTCCTAATATTTTTACTCTGCCATGTAGAAAAAACATAAATTTTGTAAATTTAGGCCAGGGAATATGAAAAGTAATTTTGTAAAATCTACTAACACTGTCTTATCTTCCTTCAATCTAATAACTAATTTATGAACAAGTGTGCATTTGCTTTGACATCAAATTAAACTTAACAAATCAAACTGTACAGCAAAAATATCAAAATTGTTGTATGTGTGTAATTCAAACGCTTTCTGTCATCGGTTTCTCCCTTATAAAATTGTATAACGATCTAAAATATGAAATTTAGTAATTTTCCTCGGCTAGCGCCTCGAAAAATAATACTCCACTTTGGTAATAAAAAATCCTTTACAGCATAGACCTTAGAAGCTGGAGGTAATAATATTATAATTTATTATTAAATTATCATGGTGATAAATTTAATAGGTAACCTGTTTTATTCTTTATTCATAAATATTATTTTTGGGAGACAAAATTTTGGCATGATGAAGGCATAATATAACTTTGGACGATATATTTTAATTTAAAGAAATATCAAATATTGATTTTTAACTATAGAGAGATATGAAAAATAATGTACAGACAGGTTTGTAAGATTAATAAATTCCGATGTATATTAATTACTTTCTTACATTATATAATGATAGTGCCACTACAGTTTTGTTTTTAATTTGATTACAACAAACCGAGAACAAACAGTTCATGTACCGAGTGCCAGGTGGCGCTGCCGATACTAGAACTTTTTTCGTGTGACGTATTCTATTGCTTACGTTGCCGTTCTTGTAGTAAATTATTTATTCAAAGATGGTATACATGTTTGTAAGCAAATTTTTTCTTGTAAAGAACGACCCATGCTTAAACAGAAGAAGTATTTTTAAATTATTATTATATTATATTATTATAAATATATAGGTAAAGTTACCCACAAAAATGTCTGTTATTAAGTAAAAATTTTTAAAAAATATCATCAATCTTTTAAACAAAATGACACAAACATTACTAACATTCAATAGCTTAACCTGCAGATAGCTTAGCATTTCATATTTAGGAAATCCACAAAATATCAAAAAATATTCACCTGTTGATACTCCGGATCTCTATTAACGAATACACTACCGACATGTTTATGCATGTAATTTGAAGTTTTTAATTTTAGTTCGTCAAAGTTCAGCATAATGCCAAAATAAAAGTTACAAAAATTTTATTCTACAAAATGACGTTGCTGAGTAAAGTTGTCTCTTGAAGGCAAAGTAACACCGCCTGATGGAATGTAATTTTTCTTAGATTTGTTTTATAATTATTATAACAACAATTTGTTGAAAAATAATAATAAAACACTTCTTATTGTACATATTGCCATTATGAAGCTATAAACGTAGGTGTACAGTGTTGTCCAGTGGTTATATTTCCGGCGTTTGGTTCTTGGTTCGTTGCTAAGTCTCATGGTTCGAATCCCGCTCATGGTGACACCTTATCCTGGATTTTAGCATTGTTGGGTTAATATCGACACATCGTATTAAATCGTGCAATAAAAGTTATTATTTTTAATTTTGCTTTTATAATTGGCCTAATGAATCTAGTTTAAAAAATGTAAAATATAGGTAACATTATGTGAGATCGCTGGGACATTTTTAAAGATTATCTCTGCGACATTACAAAAAAGGTAACAAGGGGTGAACATTAACAGTCGCTGCAAATGCTCTGAGATGTTCTTATAGGACATTTAATTGAACATCGCTTGTATGATATTAACATCTTTGCTACATTGTAGAGATTTAATTTTGTTTGTTGGGATACTTATGTTAATTCTACTTCTGTGACCTGACAAATTATTTTTGCACATGAAATAGGTGAAAAACAGCTTTACATTCCTTTAAAAAAATATCTTTCAATTATATATTTTGTAAGGTTAGGTTGAAGAACAGCCTTGGATGAACCTCGCCTTTGACTAGTTTTGTAAATAAATAAATTTATTATTATTATTATAAAGCAATTGACCTTGAATGAAAAAAAAGATCGCCTGCAGCGCATTTGCCTCTTGCACACTTTTTATTAAATCTAAATTTATAAAAATATTTATAAAATTCTAATTGTAAAAAACCATTCATTTATTAAAATATTAACAAGTATGAACATTTGATACGAGTATATTTTCGAGATAATAAAACAAACATTTACATTCATTATCAAAAACTCACAGCTACCTTAGCAAAAATAGTCTCAGAAATGCTAAAAACAAAACAGTGCAGGAACAATAGAACAGCATTGATATGACAATTTTGCTTATGATTTGCAATCTAACAAAATCACGATATCTTGCTGGTCTCAGTTATGTTAATTACAGTAAAATTATTGCGGTTATTACCTTAGGGCTGGTTTATGCAACTCTTCATTACGCATAAGAAAAAACATAGTGTTAATACGCATGCGCTGTTGTTGTTTTATGTTTCAACAGCGCATGCGTATTATAACTACGTTTTATTCTTATGCGTTATGAAGAGTTGCCAGAAATCAGCCTTTACTACTGAATACAATAAATTGACACTCGTTGTTATGACATCATAGTTTCTATGTCGGATACTGAATATAATCTGTCGCGTTATTAATTTTTGTTATGTAAGAACAATATTAATTCTGCTTTTCTAAAAATAAACTCCACAAGCATTTGTGATCTAAAGTAAACAAAATAATAGGAGTAGGTTGCAGGAGCCAGAGACGGACTTGTAACGCTTTCACCCAGAGGGAAATAAATTTCGGCGGCCCAACCTGCATACTCTCTCAGGAAAATAAAAATAATAGTGAATGTTTTAAACTATATTTAAGTATTTTGCATTAACATTTTTTTAACGATGGACAATTATTTTGAATACATACAGGCTCAAAACCACACGAGTGCACTTGTATCCATTTTTTGTTAAATGTTTTACAAAAATTTAAATTAACATTGTTTAACGCGTTATTGAAAAGAAAAAAACCATGAATTGTGTTGCAAGATAAAGCGCTGCAGATGAAAATTTTTATTTGTTCCAACTAAAACTACGTAGGTACCTACATTTTTATGTTTAATTTGGCAATTATTTCTTTAAAAATTCCACTTCCCACCGGCCCAGTCCTCCCCTGCAAAAAACCCTTGTCCGTTGAATGATTAAATGTGTTACACATTTTAAAATATTGTCAACGTTTTTGTAACATACGGCTTCTTTTTTAATAACATTAGTTTTACAACAGTCTAAATTATTAAATGATTTTCTTTTTATTTCCACACATTAAATGAATCATGAATTTAAAAATAAACTATGTAGGTTGTAGATGCCTATGCCTGTATTCAGAAAAAAGTAAAATCGAATAAAATTATAAAGATATTATTATTAATGGCAATGATCAGCCGTTTCAGTGCTAAAAATTTTAATTTTTTAATTTTAAAAAATGATTTGATACACAATATTTGTAACTAAGCATATTGATAAAAATTATATGACACTACATCAACAGAAAAACACACTATCTCTCAAGCTGTCGGTATCCCGCTAAAAATTCATATAGTTATTTTCACATAACAAATTAATGATCATTTATATTAAACAGAAGCAAAATTCGATACTTCGTTATTAAATATAACAAATAACATACGAGTATATTAAAAAACGGCCATGTGATTCTGTCTGCATGATTTACTATTTTACTTTAAAAATTCACTTTTCCCATTTGGAAACATAGTTCCATTTCGGAAGTACACAAATCATTGTAATTATTGAGCAAGCGCATTGAATAAATTAATATGGTCTATAAAGTGGGTATTCCACACAATGTTTTCTTGCGCGTTTTCCCCGTTTGGGCCAAAACGGCGGGGAAGATGCCTTGTGGAATGGTAAAAAACCGGCAGTTTTCCCCAAGGTCACGTAAGATGGGGATTTCCAAGGTACATCAGTCCAGACTGAAAATAACGCGCATTTTGCCGCGCAGTTTCCTCTGTTTGTCATGTGGAATAGCAACCCAAGTAACATTTTAAGACCTTGACGTATATATGATGTCTGGTAACGTAGTTATATGGTCGTAATATGACTGTCACAAAATAACTTTAATACAACGTCTACAGACGACATGTACAAGTCATAATATGACTGTCACAAAGTGACTTGTATAGGACGTTTACAGACGTGATTATAATGTGACAATATGATTGTCAAAAATTATCTGTTTAAAACGTCTATGGACGTAATTTACAAGTCATAATGTAACAATCACATGAGTAAAATTTAGAAAAAAATATTTACGAATATAAATTATCTACGAATTCGCAAAAAATGAAAATTGTAGTGCTGTTTGTTTAAAAGTACATTGTATAAGTACAAATGTTTCATAAAAACACCCCCAGTACCTATTCAGTGACTACGTATACGCCACTAGAATACAAGAGGCAATAGCAGACGATGCCATGATCGCTTGTGTCTTTAAAGCACATCTCTTAGTCTTTTGCATTACCTGTAATGTGCCCTGTAACAACTTACCTCCGTAACAATCAACCCCGGTGTCCTCTACATATTTTAAAAGAGTTGAAAAGATTTAGATAGAAAAACGTAGGTAATCCGGAAGTTCATAAACTTGAAGAGAGAAAAGATTTTCTTGTCAAAATATAACGTTTAGAACAATGAATAATTTTATTTATAATGTATTTAAATTTTTTAGTTTTAAATCTATTTACTTTATATTCGTATTTCATATCACCAAATTATATGTCTGATTGGCCGAGCGGTTAGCGTCGTTGGAATGCCCGGGAACACATCCTTAGGATCCGAGGATCCGAGTTCAAGTCCAGCACAATCCAGTTAATATTAAATTTACATTTCTATCTTTCTCCAGTTCTATGGATTATAATCTCGATTCTTATAAAGAAAGAAAAATAAGGAAACCAATACTGCAAAATTGAATATTATTTTTTATATTCAATTTAAATACAGTCGTAAAAGTCCGACTGCAGACGTTATATAATGTCAAATGGCTGCGCGCTACGACGCATATATCTTGTGACCGTCTTGTAGACGTCATAGTGACGCGAAAACATCGTCTGCAAACGTATTTTTTTGGTAAAAATGTTGCTTGGGAACGCACATCTTCCCCGCACGTTTTGTATTTATACGCATGCGCATTGCGCAATTCGATGACTACGACGCAGGCGTGCCACGTTACAATAATTTGACAGATGTAAATTTCTTCATTTTATTGAAATTGTGTGCAATATAATCTGACTTACGCTACTAAATAAAAGAAAATAATTCATATTGCCGAATCTAATAATTGGTCACCCATTTTGAACACAATACAGTACACTGGATGAACTGCTAATATTATATTTCTGATTATATAAAAATATTGATTTATATTTTATTCTTATTTGTTTATTTAATTCGACAAATGACGGTAACGGAGAAAATGCACGGGAAAATGTTCATGTCTAAATAGCAATATTTGAAAACCGTACATCTTCCCCTGACGGAAAACATTGTATGGAATGGCCACTTTAGAGTAGTATAAAAGCAAACTGTGCATAAGACCTGTGCTGTCATTTTTCGTGAAATAAATAACCGAATACGGTGACACTTTACGGCTGTCAAAAAATACGTAAAACAACTATTTATGCAATTGCCACCTAAAAAAATGGCAAAAATGTGAAAATTGATTTTTTTTCTGTTTTTGCCCTAAAATGAGTACTTTAAATAAAGTAATTTTTTTCCATGTTCTCATAAAAAAGAACATCAAAAACTCGTAATTTAAAAAAAATTGCTCTACGATGATTTGGCAAAAAATGGCGGCCATTTCAATTTTTTGGGATAATAGCGATTGTGGCCGTAAAATTGCGAATTTTCTTTTGAAATTCAAACCTCGTGATCATGTCATCAAAATACACATTTTCACCAATTGTCAGGAAAATCTAATGATTTTAGCGCAATTTATTACAGTTTTAGTAAAAAATTCAAACAATTAAATCATTTTCAGTTTTTGAAGTTAGGAATAATTTTTTAAGCATTTATACCGAATCAGGCTAATACCTTATTCATTCACGAGTAATTTGCATTTTTTTAAATTTTTCTACGAATATTAGAACCGGAGATATTAAGAAAATTGTGAAGTGATACCCTCGAAATGCATCAAAATACCAGTTTTTGGCCATTTTTTCGCGAAGCTCCAGCCCGAAATCGCTAAAAAAAAAATTTCACATCTCCTTCATATATGTAATCGAAAAAAAAATTAAACCCACCTTAGGAGTTACATCGATCTTCGAAGATAATTTCACTCTACTATTAAAATAATATTTTTGAAGGAGTTTGTAAAAAAAATAGTTGGCGATGAGCCTTTTCTGGGAAATGTTTAACATTTTTACAACCTTCCATAATTCCTTTGATTTCCAGGTAGAAACCCAATACTTGTATAATGAATTTGATTTTGAGTGATACTTTCCTGGTTCTAAATAAACGCAAGCAGAATTCTTGCGCTACAGGCACGGACTGAATCGAAATTGCACGGCGCTGGCGTGACGTAGGTCAGCACGACTCAAGCGTTGGAAGAGAACCGTGCAACGCTGCCGTGCTGCTGGACTGCCGCGCCCGGTATTTGCTGCACGGTCGACTGCGGTCAAGTTCAAGTCTGGCCACACACCTGACCGACAGAAAGAGGGAGAGAGTATATGACCGACACAAATAATACTATTTACCATTTCATGACTGACAAGAGCAACGAATCTATTCGCGATCGCGAGCCAATCCCGGAAAACAGGATCTCGTAGTAGACATTTCATGTAATATCTGTTACATCATTTTTATGCGAACTACATTCGCGTTTGTTTACCCAGTTTGGGTGAATCATTATTATTTTATTTATTTATTTATTTATTTGTACATTTCTGTTGACACTGTGTAGTGTATAGAAAATAGTCGAAAATAGTACAGGTACATAGTTTACATAATAAGTTATCACGCACACAAAACATGTTAAAAATTAATCATCAAAATAATCATTGATATTATAGTAACATTTATTTAATAAATACATTTTTAATTTATTTTTGAAACCAGCAGGAGTATGACTAGACTTAATATTATCTGGCAGTTTATTATAAATTTTTAAACCAATTCTATGAGGAGAGTTTTTAACGACGTTGAGTTTTGAAATTGGCACTTTAAAATCATTTTTACTTCTGGTGTTGTGCTTATGCACATCACAATTCAAATCAAATTTTCCTTTGTTTGCAAAAATATAGCAAGCCGTTTCCAGGATATATAGACCTGTAATTGTTTGTATATTTAATTTAATAAATATTTCTTTACAAGATGTGCGACTAGGGACACCTGCTATATATCTAACAATACGTTTTTGTATTATAAAAACCTCAGATGCTGATGCTGAAGAGCCCCAGAAACATATCCCATATCTTATTCGCGATTCGACACATCCATGGTAAAACGTAATAAGTTGGCGCGGATTTAATATATTGGTTAAATGTCGTATTTGGTAGCATGCAATATGTAACTGGTTTATAAGTTTATCACAATGCGAATTCCATAACATGGTGTCTTCCAAACTTAAACCCAAGAATTCAGTTTTATTTGAATTTTGAATAGTTTTGTTGCCAATGTGAACATTTAAATCTAAATCATTTATATTTTGATAATTATGAAATCGAAGAACTTTAGTTTTCTCTTCATTTAGATATAAACTGTTTTCACTAAACCAGTTAGCAAGTCGTTGCATGGTATCATTACATTTAAACTGCAATGCCACGCCATCCTTATCCGTGACTATCAAGGATGTGTCGTCCGCGAACATGACTGGGGTGCAGTTTTCGCTCAAACCCTCATGTAAGTCCGAGGTGTAGATTAGGAATAAGATAGGAGAGAGGCAGGTACCTACCCTGTGGCAAACCTATTTCCATATTAATGTAGTTGGAATTTGCAGTAAGTTGACAATTATTTGACCAATACTGAATAGAGACAAATTGTTTTCTGTTAAATAAAAAATTTCTTATCCAATCAAGAGCTACTCCGCGGATCCCGACGTTTTCCAATTTGTTTATTAGGCGACTTTGGTTGACACAGTCGAACGCTTTACTTAAATCACAAAAAATGCCTACTGGTCTTTCGCCATTTTCTATATGTGAAATAATTTTTTCATAGAAAAGATGAACTGCGCTCATTAGCACGATTGAACGAATACTGAACGATCTTAAGCAAGAACATGCCGTAGATGTTGACATAAGAAAATCTGCATCAAAATTACTAAATTGAGTACTAAGAACGACACAAAAATGACTGTTTTGCACTAACAGTACACAAATTTTCAAATTTTGAATATAGAATAATTAGTGTCCAAGAATTCCACTATAATATCATCTACTTCTGTAATAGGAGATCAATCTGTTATATAATTACCATTAAAAATTTAGAAAATATACCTTGAAAATAAGTACCTAGCTAAAAGTAAAATTTCCACATCCATAATGGTAATGGTGTTATCAATATACCCAATGTCACTGGGTGGAGAAATTATTGTTTCACTAAAAATAATTAAATTTTGTTTGTTTATTTTACTAGTATTATGTAATTTTTAATATGTTGATTACGTACTTCTATTGTTAGTGTTTGATAGGAAAACGAATCCAGTGCAGTACTACAAAAAATGCTGCAGGTAAACTATCCTTAATTTTTCGAATTTTAAAAACATTCTTTCTGTTTCGTAATCTACACATGTCATACTTACCTTTACTTACCCTTAAATTTAGGACATTAACTTCAAAGCCACCCTGTATAGAAACTATTGGATAGATACAAAATTATTGCTTTACGAACCTTTAAAAATATTTATAAAAATAGACCATTATGTAAAATAGACCATCCACAGCTTGGGTTGCCAACTGTTCGCTTTTAGAACGTACATACACGATTCTGTAATACATTATAATGTATACGCTATACGCACGTTTTTAAAGAAATTTTAGTAATGTACGTTTTTCTGGTAATCAGGTATTAAACCTATTCCACCAGTAGATTCCAAGAGTTCCAAACCTTGCTTATTAGTATTAGCGATTGTGAGTCAACATCAATCTCCATCAGACATAGTTCGGACATGACCAGAGATTGTCGATCTGTGACCCAGTGACTGTTTTGTTTTTATGAAGTATTTCACAGAGCGTAAGCACCATAGCTTTATAACTTGCTTTGTAATACGTAATCATTGCGTCAAGTAATAAAGAGAATCAGTTAAGCCGGAGCACGGAGCAGTAAGTTTATGTTCTAGTCGTGTAAGCCCAACTGGCATGACAGGAATACGCATAGCTCCGCCTATCTAAAGTGCACAACAAATATCGTACGTTTTATTAACGCGTTAATTTAAATTTTTTAACAATTTGTCAAATTTGCTTCATTGTAAATAACTCTTTTTTATCTAACCTAACTTTACATTAAAACACGTTTGGCCTTGAATATAATCAAAAACTCGCCTATGGTACATTTTCTTTCTCAATTTTTAGATCCATAGAAGTATGTACGTTTTTGGGAAAATTCAGAGTTGGAAACCCTATCCACTGTTACTAGCCAAGCTTAATTTTCGTGTGCCTCGCTTATCCTCATGTAAGTATTAACAATACCTTTAATCTTCTGACTCATTACTCTATTTTAGACGATTCACATGTATTTATTATGTGTGGATTATATAATAATATTTCTATTGATGTTGGTAAGTATTTTTGTATGTAAATTTTACATTATATATTTTATTATTTAGGTAGGTACTTGCTGTGGGTTTTGTACCTGTACCTGTAATAAATGATGATGATGATGATTATTATTATTATTATCGTGTTTATTTTACTATTATTATTATTATTAATTTAAATTTTAAAATACATTTTCACTAAAATTGAAATAGTCGAAAAAGTTTTTAATTCCACGCAGGGGATTAAAAATTATTATTTAGTGATGCCGCCGAGACGACTTTCTCTCATAAATTACGAGACGAAAACCAATAAATTTCTCGATTTAGATTTTCGAGATAAGACGAGAATTAAAAATTACGAAACTAGAAATAGTTACCAGAAATCGAGAATTCTCGAAGCTAAAACTTTGAAAAAAATTTGATAGGTATTACCTATTCTTTTCGAAAATGTCAAAATATATTTTTTTAATTTGTTCGTAGCATTTTTTTGTATAAACATTTTTATTTCTAAAACAAAATTATGTGCAAATTACAGAAAAATGTACAAAACAATTCCTAAATTCACTTCTTGCTTTTCAAATAAATGGCAACAAATTTATTTCGAGAAATTGAGACGAGACGAAAATCGAGTTCTTTGATACAAGAATTGAACAGCCGAGAAATGACCGAGACGATAATACTTAAAATTTGAGACGAGATGAGAATTGATTATTTCTGGTATCGTCCCGTCTCACGATATCACTATTATTTAGTAAACAGAAATAAGAATTCCATATTTGTGAATATAGCTAATTAAATACAACAGTTTAACTTGCTTTTTTTGTTGTAGCTTTTTTCAATAATTATATTTCTTGCAAATTGTCACGATTTGTCTTATTAGTTTCGTTTTTATTTACACAACACATTTTTAATAAATATAACGTAGTTTTCTCCTATAAAATTCAAAACAGTAAACAAGTTTCTTCAAATAAGGTTATATTCGTATATTCCTGTCTGACGTCACGCAATACAAATTTAAATCAGCAACACCATCATCACCGACCACCATCAGACCATCACCAATCTACGTCGCTCGCTACGAAGTGTCATGGACTGTGGAGTCGCTTGTCGACTGAGCAAGTTCATTACCGGGTTCAGAGACATGTTGCGACAGAATTTGTTTTTGCCGTTTTCTTATTTACAAAATCGTGTTACGGCATGAAAATGGAGTTTTAATGCGTTTCACGCACTACTCTGCTGCGCAGACCGCGCTCTACATTGCGTTGCACTTGTTTACGTGCAGCACAACAGGTTCGCAATATTACGTTCAATATTAGAAAGCACACGATACCCGACTACCTAGACACTTATATCTGGAACTCCGACAAATTTATCCCCGTACCCTACATACTGACCAAGCAATTATGTAACCTACAAAATTTACTTTTTATCTCGTTCACCTCATATCGAAACGTCTACACTTCAACTCTAGGATCGAACTAATACGGTAACAACATTTTATTACATATTTATGGTTAATCTAACTGTACTGACATTGTTCACGGACATAGTCATGGATTCTTATTTTCATCATTCATTAACAAAAAGGTTGGGGTACTTTATATAGTATGTTTGATTGAATCAATTCAAATTTTGCACATTTTTATAAGAGTATAAGAGAAAAAAATCTGCTGTGGCCACCACAGTTCTTCCCCGACTAAGTTTTAATAACTTCCTTTCGTAAAAGCTTTAATTTTATGCTTTATTCAGAAAAATTTAAATAAATTTATGTTTTTTCCCGAACGATTTAAGTTGATACCAACTTCGACATAATTTGAATATTATGTGAAAAAACAATTGACAATAGTTTAAAAATTGTTTTTGATTCTTCGACTAGATTTTTTCCCAGGGATCTTTAATTTTATAATACCTACATTTTAAAAAATTTGAATAATTTTTGGAGAAAAAATTGTAAATCACATAAATGTCATTTTTTACATTTTTACTAAACTTATCTCCCCGAGACCATTAAATTGACACCAAACTTGGTATAATTTGAATAATATATATTAAAAAAATTGTCTATCGTTTAAATGTTATTTTTATTTGTCTACTAGATTTGATACCATACACGATAGTATTCTAATAAAAATAAAAAAGTTAAGTTTATAAAGTTGCTACCATTGGTTTAATAAAGCTTATTAACGAACTTGAAGTTAGTTTTTCGCGCAAGTTCTTAAAATAAAATTTCAGTCCAAAATTCCAACGCGTTTTTAAGTTATCCAACGTCCAGACAGATCGACAGACACACAGACCGACTTTTTTTAAAATCATGATTCTTTGATTCAGTAGGGTCTAAGTCGTGAAAATTCATTAAAATCTCGAACTGTCAAAAAATCTCGATTACAATACTTTCTATTACATAGCTCGAGGAAGTAAAAACTATGAGTGTATCTGTTTTGAATTAACATTCATGATTCACGTTCTTGTCAGTCTAACTAAACTAGTGTAAATAATAATTATTTACTTTACTAGTGGGCAAAGTAAGGAATTACTCATGAGAGAAATCTTAGGTCACGGGAGGCCGAAGGCTGACTGAAATAATTTTCTCGAGTGGGTTATTCCTTTTGGTCACGTATGAAGAATAACGTTTTATCGAACACCTCTTAATTAAAGCTTAAATATTTTAAAAATATTCTTTTATAACAAATAAAATAACAATTTATCCACTAGCGGGTATAACTTTGACCAAAACCACTAGCGGGCAATCTTTAATTTTCGTGCTTAAAATGACCATAGTAATGATGTTTTTATTAAGAGGTGTTAGATAAAATAAATAAATATTCAGGGGCATAACTAGAACCTTTACATACATATTCTTATTTGATACTATTGAATGTCATTTTTTTTTCGAACCTATATTCTATTTTAAACCTGTACAAGTTACAGTCAGTGGTAAGCTCAAGAGCAGAGATATATAACGATATAGCCGAAAAGATACGTAAGGTCGGACACGGCGTGACTACGTGACGTCATTTAGTGCCTAACCGCCAAACGCACACTCCTGAATTGTACAGAACTGTGAGCTCTAAGTTACGTCATGCGCGGCTTAGACGAGTTTATATAACCTGAGTGTCCGACATTACGTATTATTTCTACCATGTATAACGATACCAAGTTCCATCCTTGCATCCGACATTAATACCACTGGGTCCGAGTAGTTGGATTCCACTATAAAATATCTATGCCATTCTATCATTGGGATTTTCAATTTTATTTTGCTTAAAAGATTAATATTTAATATATTTTATTTAAGTAAATAGAATAGAACAATACAAGATGAAAATTACATCTGCATTATAGTTCCAAAATTGATGCATGATATACTAACATAACATAATATCGCAGTAATTTACCACCCATAAGCTTATTGATATAAGAAGAATAAACCATTTATCTGAATTTATCGATTTTTAATTTTCAATAATAGTCAAAATCGCTAAAATTCTGATATGTTTACAGTTACAAGAGGAAAACCTTAAATCTTTGATTAAATTTAAGTAGGTAGGTAGGTACTTATGTTTAAACAAATTATGTTTTCATCATATTCCAAATTTATTTCTATTTCTTCCCGAAAAATATAAAACAAATATAGCAATAGTGTTGCATCACTTATGTACATATACATATTGTGCATATGCACGCAAATGACCAACAAGTTGCAAGTTGCTCACGTTTCTGTGCTACCACTGCCGTTGTGTTACCGTTAAGTTCTAATGTTCGATTCTTACCGTGTGCTGTGTGCCCGAGCCACCTACTTACCTGCATGCACAAAAAAACTCACTTCACTGAAATTTTACTTCTTTTTCTTATTTTCCTTCCACAAAGCAAAATGGATAAGGAATGACACTTGAGATGAAAATTTTTTTTTCATATTTATCTTTTTTATATTTACTATAATCTATTTCATAAAAAAATAATTTTATTGTCAATTTTAAATCGAGGAAGCGCGCTAGGTGTTCCCTCTGGCCTCTGCTAATTTATAGTTTTCCTATTATTGTAAGACAACACTTATATTTTGTTTAGCAAAGTTTGTCTCGATAAAACTTTTTGTTTTTTACACAATCTTGTATAATAAAATACCTCCTTGAGGATACTTTATATAAATAATATACAAAATTGTTTTTGTACCCGAGCAAAAAAATAAAGATAGGCGTAACAGACATTTTGTCGTAATCGTAATTTGAAATTCTATCAAAGGGCGTCGTACCAGTATTACAAATAAAATCAAATTAATTCCACCCGTACTGTATGTCATGCCAGTGTGATATAGTAGGTACATAGGCAGAATTATAAAGTTTTTTAAGGAGGACTACAGAGTCAATCATTTTTATTTCTATACGATTTTTTAAGAGGCTTCAAACTTCCTTCTGAGAAGATACACATATTAAGCCGGGGTCAGACATGCGGCATTCGGCGATTCCCGAACACCTGTTCGCCGAACTTCGCTCAGTGTGTATGGAGAGTTCGAGATTTGGCGAATCGTTCGGCGAACTGTTCGCCTCATCCCGTCCAGAGTCGGTAAACATCAAAGTGGGCGAACGTTCTTCTAGAAAAGGTTCGGGCTACCGATCACACATTCAGGATTCGGCGAACAGCGAACTGTCGAATCACTTACTTCAGTTTCTGCTTAGTAGCGAGTATTGAATTATTCGTAGTAGCAATATATTTTATTATAAATACAAATTATTACTATAAATAATTTTTAAGTAGGTAGGTACTATTATTGTTGTTGTTAATCTGATTGATTGATATTACAAAAGGTTTATAATCTCGTTAAATTCTTAAAATTTTGTATAAATAAATTTTGTATAAATAAATTTTGTCCCCTGACAAGAATTTTGGAAAAATGTAGAAATGTTGTTTTTGCAAATGAATATTCAACTAAGTGAACATTCGGCCTTTCCCTTTCCCATATTTTTGCTTAATCGCCGAATGCCGCATGTGTGAACACAAAGACGAACACCGTTCGGCAAATACCAAATTCGGCGAATCCCGAACGTTCGTGATTTGCCGAACGGTGTTCGCTTTTGTGCACATTCATGCGGAATTCGGCAAAAACAACATTTCTACATTTTTCCGAATTCTTATCAGAGGACAAAATGGCTTTATTTCTTTCATGTATTTATACAAAATAGAGAATTATAAGAACTTAACGATATTATAAATCTTCAATAAAACAATAATGTTAACAACAACAACAATAGATATTCGATTGAGGCTGTGTGGGAATCGAGACCAGTACTTTTAAAAATTGTTTATATAAATAATTTGTATTTATAATAAGAAAAATTGCTAACTACGAATAAGTTTAATAACTTAGTAAGTTATGGGACAGTTTGCTGTTCGTGTGATCGGTTGTCCTAAGCCCCTCTAGAAGAACGTTCGCTCACTTTGATGTGTGCTAGTTTACCGACTCTGGGCGAGATGAGGCGAACAGTTTGCCAAACGATTCGCCAAATCACGAACTCCTCATACACACACGGCGAATAGGTGCTCGGGATTCGCCGAATGCTGCATATCTGGCCCCGGCTTTATGTACTATGACTCCAGAAATAAAGAAAAACTCTATTCAGTACTACTACTTAAATATATTTGAACGCATATAAAATTGGTCAATAAAACCTATGGATTAGTAGCCCGATATACGTTACTATAAATTAAAAAGAGAAACAAAAAAATATGCTCAAATTATTTAAAAATTTAGTTTAAATTTCAAATCTTTATTTTTAATTTACATTACCTACTACAGACTTCACAATTATTATTATAGTCAGTTTAGTAACTTGTTAAAAGTAATCAAAAAAAATGAACTAAACTTTATACTAACTTTATACATTTCTAGTACCTATTATATAAAGTTTCAAATTTTTAAATGTATTTGTGTAGAAATAACAGTAAGTTATAGCAAAAATGAGCTATAATTTTGACACATTTTTAGAAATTTTTAACTTCAATGACGTCTACTGGCAATATACATCATCAAAAAATTCTTATTTTACTAAAGTGTAGTTATAAAGTTATTTGTTCACGTAATTTTTTTACTGAAATTTATGGATGCTCGCAGTATCACATTTTCAGAAAAAAAATTATTAAAATTTAAACAAATTCGAGAGACCATAATTGTCAGTATATACCGTGAGTTTATTTTAACGTGAAACATGGGATTTTTCATATCCATGGTTACGAATTTGACAGCAATGTATTAGAGCGTTCTTTTTAAAATAAAACATAGAGAATCAATTTAACTGAAATATATTATATTTAAAATTATATGAAAGTAACAAAATAACAAACAAATAAACAATAACTAAATCCCTCCATTCACGGCTATATATATATATATATATATATATATATATATATATATATATATATATATATATATATACTGTTAAAATATTTAAATTAATTAAGTATTGAAATCTCTTATTATACAACACGAGTTTGAACGCGCGCCATAAAAAATTTAAGATCCATAGTAATCGAAATATTTTTAAATATAGCAGTAAAATTGCAGTGCAACGATGCAACATTGCATAACAGTTCATTAGACCAGAGTATTCCATTTAACCTTGTGCGTCTATCCATTAAAATAGCCCAAATTTGCAAGAAAGACATTTTCCATAAATTCATTTTGATGGAATGCAGTTATATGCATACACAATATGAGTTTAAATGCTGACGTGCAAGGTGCAATACACGTTTACTGTTACTATTAAAAATTAACAGTACTTCGGAAACCAACAGCAGCTCACTACTTGTATAGAATTTTCTGTTTCTGTTACTTGCGAACTTACGACGTTCGTTGCTATGTTCTACTTGCTGACTCAATTGCGCTTTCAAAGAGAAATTTAAATGGGTTGCTAAACTAGATTCTAGATATCTTATTTATTGTGAATTTAGGAGATGTCTTCTGTAGACTTCTATGGTTGTAAATAATATACCTATCGTTATGTTTTAAAGCGAAAAACAAATATTTATATATTTTACATTTACGAAGAGTAACACTAACACCGGTTATTTTCGTATTTAAAACAGACAATAGTAAAGTGATACGAACATAAATTGTCTGTGTTAAGAAATTAACTTTATTTTTAAACTAATTAATAAATTGGATGTAACGTTAACCAATTTTGTAAATTTAGGCCTGCCCTATAAGGGTGTTTCTATACTTCGAGAAAAAAATTTAAAGGTAGGTACTATTATAATGATATTATATATGACGTGCTGAGCGTGGAACAGAATATTTTTTTAATTCGTAAAATTTAAGGAGTCTACTTATAGTAGCGTATTTTATTGAAAGTAACATAATTTAAATGAATTACTAACATCAGATATCAGACCTCTAGACAGGGATGGGCAACCTTTTATTTATTGTGGCCACAAGTGTGGCGATTAAAATAAATAATTCGCCACACCTATGCAATAGCGCTATCCTGGCAGAGTTATACAATGAAACGAGAGACTGGCTCGGCAGGAACTGTCGAGCTAAATAGTAGCTAAAAATATGATTATTCATTATAAAATAAAATATTACCTAGTAGTAAAAAAAATATTTATACACATTTTTGCAATAAACAAAATTAAACATACTATAACTGACTCGTTCAAAAAGAAACTTAAATTAATCACACTTTCTGGCTCTAGAACATATTAAAAAATGATGATGAATTATATTATCTAGAATTTTCAAGATTCTCGAAGATGATAATGAAATAGAAAATGTGATTGTAGTGATTATTCTGATTTGAGACAAGTTGAATCTGAAGATAATTAGGAAGAACAAGAAGAGTAGGAGGGGCAGGAACAAGTAATTTTTTTGTAAAAAAATGGAATGAAATAGTAAAAAGAATTTAACAATAGAAGTGTTAGACCTATAGAACAGAGAACATTATTAAACACTAGTATCAAAACTTAGAAACTATGACAAAAATTCGAAAATACATGTTTTTTTGCTCATTCGAATTTAAGGGTGTTGTCTAGTGAAATCGACAGAAATAAATAAAATTTATACAAGGCATTTACTTATATGATAATAATACACCATTATTATCTAAGTTACGTTACGTTTAAAGTTAAATGACCTTTAAATATAAAATATTGGTGAGAAACCACAATTGAAAATCATGATGACCATAAACAGTGGCGCGCCAACCCGAAGGTACAGGGAATGCACCGCACACGGGCGGCAAATTTCGGGGCCGGCGAATAATCATAATAATCATAATCATAAAAAAAATTTATCATGTTAATTACCAAAATAATTATTGTAGATTGTAAAAAAATCTCAAATATTCGGCAGCCTGTGTCACAATTCTTTGATTGTCCTTGTAGTTGTAGGACGATTTTTAAAGTTTTGTTATATTCCGTTCCATAGAGTTTCAATTGCTGATTTGCTTTGAGATTTACAAAATCTAATTTCAATAAATATAAGATACCTACATTATATTATACTTGTATTGAATTGACTTTTGTTTAAACTTTTGTACAACAAATAATTAATTGTTTTACAAACGGGCGAAGTCATGTGATTTTAGACTCGTTAGATTTCTCGTAAAATGCAGCCAAAATCAAGTTCTCTATTTCTCCCTCCATATGCGCAACCAAATTATTCTCCTCTCCTATTTACTCAATTAAAAAATAAAAGTAAATTCCTTGATCATTTCCAAACAACATTAGGTAGGAGCGTGTAGGAGTCACATAATCATGCCAAAGTAAAACGCAGTAGACGGAACCGTTACATCGCCGAGTCTTCTCGTCGTCGGTATATATGGCCTAATTCTAATTTTCCTCTCAGTTTTAGTTGTTTATATTCCAATGAAACATACCTAACTGTACGTGGTAAAAAACCCAAAAGTAAGAAATTCGAAACACTCTGACCGATGACAAAAACGATAGCGCAGAAACATTATTATGTTCATAATTATTTATTTGAAGAATTTAATGAAAACATGTTTTACATTAATTATTGAAGCGTTCACATTTAATAATATCACAGTAACGTCCTTCATTTTCACTTTTTAAATTTATAGGAATAAAATGTTTTATAAATAATCTACTAATTCTTCTGCAATACATCTAATTTTTACCAAATAGCCTGATTGATTTTAATAAATTGTAGAAAAGAAGAATTTCCAATACTTTGAAAGCTTCAAAACAGTGAATTTCTTTTTTTAGGATTCAGAAGCATAAAAGAATCATTGTGGGAACAAGACATAACATAACATAATAAGTTTAGACGATCATCTACCATGCCAGAAAACAGCCAAACACATGTATTTCGCCCGCCACTGTACACCATTTATTGTTTTGTTAAATATAATATTCTAAGAATATTATTGAAAATGTAATAGAATTCGTATCCAAGAAATAATAATGATAAGGAATTGTAGACGGAATTTGGATAAAAAAACAACAATTGTTTCATATCATCTCATCAATGCAAACGTTTCGATTGAATTTCAACCTTCATCAGTGCTGTGAGATATTGTGGTTCAAGCGAAACAATGTATAACATGTAAAATATTTGTAGAGAAATTGAAGAATCATCTCAGAGCGGTTGAGACTGACTGACAGTTTCTTTTATTTATCTATCTCCCGGTTAGAAAATATTTTGCAATACGTAAGTAGAATTAAAAAATTAATTATATTCATAATTTCATATTTTTAATGTTATCTTGTAATCAACCAATTTTCCTCATTAAAAACAGTAAATAGACTAAGGCCGACACCCCCATCCAATTAGTTATTTTGTAATGAAGCACATGATCAGCAGTATGGAAAAGCAGTTTTTGTTTCAAAATCAGTTCTCAAGAATATAAAGACATAATCAGGCTTTGACGTCACAATTTTACGAAATATATGTTTACTTCTGGGTCCATGTTATCAGTACAGTCAATTACAGGTGAAGAGAGATGTGAGATATTTACGCAGTTATCGACAATAGAAACACTTTAGTTACTATTTATTTAAATAACTAGAATTCTGTGAAACTAATGTGAACTCAATTCGTTTTTCTCGAATGCGCTACTTTTTCATTCATTAAGATCGAATTCCGAGTAGTACGCAACATTTCATTAATACATTTGCGATTTTGCGCTCACATTTTCACTTATGATTCATACATTCACACTGAATGTAATATGGTCTGTTTTACAAATAAAATTAAAATAAGTAGCAATTTGTAAACAACATTTGCTAACAAAATAACTTTTATTTTACCGCTTTATTGAAGATTAAACGAACTTACCTGTAAGTGAAGTTCAATCGAAATTATATGAGAGCCTCGTTCGAAGTAATTACAACTATGTAGTACGCTTTGCCGGTACGATTATGTCACAATGTTTAGTAAAAACAAAAACGTAATGTGTTACGTCCCCCTAGATTCCTCTGTCTCCGATCTCCGTGATAATATTTAATCATTTCGTTTAGAGCTGAAAGAAAATTTCTGCTATTTTCCTATGGGGTTGGGAAATGGGTGGGAGGTTGTAATTACTTCGAACGAGGCTCTCATTAAATTTCGATTGAACTTCACTTACAGGTAAGTTCGTTTAATCTTCAATTATATTTCGAGCCTCGTTCTCGTAATTACAACTATGTAGATGTTTAGATTTATGAAAAAGCTGAAATTTTGTTGCTATATTTTTCCCTAAAACCAACCACATACTTAATAACAAATCAGCATTGTTATAGTTATCCATTTAGGGTTGTAACCCCGAAATTTTCCTTATTATAATAAGACACTTGTCTATTATAACACTTTGCAATATCTGGAAATTCCTCGAGCAGCCAGCTGTGTTTCTTATTACTTACATCCAAACTAATTCCTCTTACACCCTGCTAATGTTGACGAATGTCTTGTACTATGCGCTGAAACCTGCTTTATATTAATTCCACATCTATCTGAAACTGTTTTAATTCATCTAGAAAAAGTTTGTGCACATACAGCTGTATGTGGTTTATTCCAGGAAATAAAACCATTTATTGGTATGCTGCACTAATTTGGTTTTCTCTAAATAAAGGTTTAGTACTAGCCACCCATAAATTAGGTTTTTCTAAGAAAATCTAGAAAAAATTGATTTCGGCTTGGTCCTGAGGTTTCAATGAAAGAATTTATCTCAATTTCAATGCCGGTCTGTGTTTGATGAATATTATTTATCTCAATTTCTGCTAAAATTTGAACTCTATGCACTAAAACTAGTGCAACTAAGGTACTTAATCTTTTTGTTAGATTTTTTAATGATAATTTATCTCAATGACTTTCAGTTGCTAATTTGTCTAATACCTACAATATTAGTATTCCATATTTTACTGAATCTTTGGAAATAATGGTTTCAATCTGCATATTCCCTTAAAAATCTCTTTATAAAAGTGCCATTTGTTAATAGGCCCCCAGAATATAGGAAATTGCCGACCGTGCTGAAGTGGGATTGTCGTAAACCGCACCTTGTATAAATTGAAATACTAAAATATCTAAAATATCAAAAAATCAAAATGTGACTCAAGTCACCGGGTATGATAGCTGTAGATTTCCCCTTTCACTGAAACTTTGAATAATAAAAAATATACATTTTTACCCAATTTATTGGACTTTTGTCCGCCCGCTCCTGGTGTAGATGCATGGGGCGTGCTCTCCGGCATGCAGCGCAGGAGCTCAAAATCCAGGGTGCGCTTGGGCCCGTTTCTCTCGGAAAACGGCCAAATTTTAGAGAAAATTCATAAGGACCATTTTTTGTAAATAATTAACTGATCTTCATTTTTCTCTAAACAAAAAATTCTCTAAATGCTATATTTTAGCAGATATTGGCGGAAAAACGATCTTTGGAACCTTTGGGGCTGTTTCTCCCCCATACAAGAACATTTTTTACAGAACTTTTTCTTATTTTAAATTACTTGTCAATCCCGACAAATTAATATAAAAATTACATTGGTGAGCGATTTTGTCAAGGTTGGACCCTTCATTTACTGGACTATAAGTTATTTTCTGTCGTCATAAACAACTCATATCCGTGACTATCACAGAAAAAAATAATTTTAGTTTATAAAACCCCCCTGATATTGTTTTAGCGTTGCGCCAGATAAAAATGATATTAAAATATCAACAGTGGCTGGCGAATAATTTAGAGTTTCGGTTTCGAACGCTTCCCACGCAATCTTCCTGCTAATAAGGATAGATTGGTTGCAAGTGGGTGAACTTATGTTCAATATACTAAAATTCCCTCTGCTTAATCTTCTATAATTTTATGTAAGACCTTTAAAATCATGGCAAACGGTGGAAACGCATAATTATATTTTTCCATGATATAGTGAGTGCATCAACAATTAAACAATAAGGATCTCTATGCCATGAACAGAACTTTTCACATTTAGCATTTATTTTCTTTTGGATGGTATATACGAGGCGTAAAGCCAAATATTTTTCTGTTCGCACAATTTTGCTAAATTATGTAATTTGTTAAGTTGCGCTCCACTCATTTTATTAACATATGAGATCGCTGTTGTATTGTCTATTCTCAACCAGCTTTCGCAATTTACTTTAACTCTTGCAAATCAGCGAAGGTCTATAAAATTGCCAGTAAATACAAATAGGTCATAATATGTTCTTTTCTTTAAGCACGATTCCAAAGACCCTGTGCAGTTTGACCTGCACAAACTATACCCGAACCATGCTTCGAAGTATCAGGAAAAATTATTAAATTCAAATCGAATTTGAAATGTCTTATAGGATATTTAGAACTTAAATTATTTATCGACCATTTAAATTTGTGTTTAATTTATCGGATAAAAACATAATTTTATCCAAATCGCCGTTACTTTTAGACAGAGCTATGTTTTTATCTGTCTCCAACTGCTTTTGTGTAAAGCCAGCTGTACGAAAGAACTGATTGAAATTAATTTCTTTCCCAACAAAGATTTTATTTTGTTAATTAACATAATTTTCTTATGTTCTGGTAATTCCAACAAGTAATTACTAGAGTTTATAATAACTCTAAATATAATATTTAGTACTAGGTGTTGAACTACTTTTTTCAAATATTTAGTACAACCCATGGTATTGAAAGCGATCAATAATCTTTCGCAAAATAGATAAACAATGTTCAAATGGATTGACGAAATACAAAAAATCATCTAAATAAAAGTTATAGAACTCCTTGCTATCTTAAGCTCTGTACTACTATCCTCATAATTTTTGTAAAATGAAAAGGACTTGTACAAGTCCAACGGCAAACCAGTGAACTGATACAGTTTGTTATTGTAAGAAAAACTCAATATTTGCTGCTACTTTTAGCTACTGGACAATTTAAAAATTATATACATCCTTTAGATCCCAGTGGGCATCTAAATGAACAGGGACTAAGTAATTTAGTCGCATTTCTGGTCCTCTCCATTTTCAACAGTTGGTGAAAATAATTTATTGAATTCTGTATAGCAATATGTAACTGTGTTGAGTTATTTTTAGTTACCTTTGGCACAATTTTTGCCTTGGCTGACTATAGAAAAGCAATTCGTAACCCTTAATGCAGCTCAACTACATAGGTATCCTTTGTAAACGATTTCCATATTTGTTAGAAACTTTAAGACGACCAGCACTTACCTCTGGAATTAATATTGCTGTGTTGTCGTCGTTAAGACTGCATGTTTACATGTGACCTGCGTTAAGTTTTCGCTGAAGTTCTGAACCTTGTTTGTATCGCTGCAGCTCGGTTGTGAGTCTGCGAGACTACAACTCGATTTTTGGGCCTATGCTGTAGCACCTCGAGCGCCCATCTGCACCTGTGTAGCCCTGATGTGGTGAGTGTTTCCAGTTATAATACTTAACCCACTCCTCCTCTGACAAAATATTGGATAGAGTTTTTCCAATTACAGTTATTGCAGTCCCTAACTGGATCTGCGAGTCAAGAAAAAGATTGTCTCTTTTGAGACTAATCTGGCAAAAAATCTTTTATTTCGGGGTTCAGTTTTGGTGCGGTAAAGGAGGAAACTTCGCTAGACGCGTATTTTGTTAAGCTATAATTTTTTAGTCTCCTTTCCGACCTCTGTACTGATCCAGTTATTCTATTGTTTTTCAACATCTGGATGCAGATTTACCATTTCTCGATTTTTGAGATTGGATACTTCCCCAGTAAATCCGCAGTTCTTTCAACTAGGAACTCTTGCGTGTTTGATGCATGAAGAGTGGTTCGATTTCGAATTTGTTAATGGGTAATTATTTCGGAGATACGATAATCTCCGATGCTAATTAGTCTGATAAGGCTAGTAATTTACTACTCGAATGACTAATTGTATATTTTTCTTCTTTTAAGAAGTTTGAAATTATTTACTTTTAGGATAAGTAATATGCATAATGTTTTAATTTTTATAAAATTTAAATCAATAAGATCTATTTATGTAACTGCTTCACTGCCTGCGTGAATTTCGGTTGCTAAAGTCCTAATTAAGTTATGTAATTGCAGATGTTTCACATCTTGTGTGAACTCGTATTGCTAATTAAGAAGTCAATTAAAACAGACTGTTTAATCTCTCGTGTTAAATTAATCTACCTGCTAACTGTTTGAAAATATTTTACTTTTGGGATGAGTAATATGCATAATGTTTTATTTCTTACAAAACTGAAATCGATAAGATCCATTAAGTAACTGCTTCACTATTTGCGTGAATTTCAGTTATGTAACTGCAGATGTTTCACCACTTGTGTGAACTCGTACTGCTAATTAAGAAGTCAAATAAAACACTGTAAACTAAGACTTCGAAGTACTTATAAGGGTTCTTGCCCCTCTAATTAAGAAGTCAAATAAAACACTGTAAACTAAGACTTCGAAGTACTTCTAAGGGGTCTTGCCCCTCTAGGAAATATACCGATCCACTATTATAAAAACAAAAAACATATGCAAAAAACCGCATCACCCTCAATTTAAGTTATAGTTATAATTGTTTAAAAAACTTTCGGACTTGTAATAAAGGCAATAATCTACTATAAGTAGTATTTTGTACAGTGATCAATGTGATCTTGTGTGAACTCGTACTGCTAATTAAGAAATCAATTAAAACACTGTAAACTAAGACTTCGAAATACTTATAAGGGTTCTTGCCCCTCTAAGAAATATACCGATCCAACATTATAAAAACAAAAACATATGCAAAAACCGCTGATAAACATTTTGAAAAAACAAGTTTGAAAATCATGACCACCACCGGTAATAAATTACCTTGTTTAATTTCTAAAATTCGCTCTGAAGAAGAAGAATTTGAATTTGCCAACGACTGCGCTATTTTCCTTTCGAGTTTCCATTATTCCTCAACCGCGAGTTTCTATCCTATCTCTTCTTTTTCCAATCTTCTTAAATAATTGCAGAACACTGTACACTAACTTTATAACAATTAATTAATCGGAGCCGATGTGACCACAACCGCACAAGAAAGCGTAATGATTAAATATTATCACGGAGATCGGAGACAGAGGAATCTAGGGGGACGTAACACATTACGTTTTTGTTTTTACTAAACATTGTGACATAATCGTACCGGCAAAGCGTACTACATAGTTGTAATTACGAGAACGAGGCTCGAAATATAATTTAATACGTCTCCTCTAATAAGGTTTAATTTCACTAAATAAAGCATGGATATCTTACCTACTTAATGTTTCAATTCACTGCCGCATTTTATGGGAAAATAAATGATACTTATTTATATTCAGTACCCATTTGAAGTATTTTTCAATTTATTACTTACTTAGTTACTTAATCCTTAAGCCTATCTGTCTAACTGTAACTTTTTAACGGATAAAAATATCGACTTCCGGTTTCTTTCATTAAATTTTACGAACATTTCTCCATAAGATACATTATTTTAAACACATTTTAGGGTGTTCATTAACCCAAAATATTAAATTTTTATAATAAATTTGAAATTTTCTCAACTTTCGTTCGAAAAAAAATTTATATTTTGGCGTAATGAAAATATCTTATAGAAAAATGCTCGTAGAACTTAATGAAAGAAAGCGGAAATCAATATTTTCAGTCGTTCAGAAGTTACAGTTCATTAAACACAAAAATACGGAAAAAGCTATTTCTCGATTTTCTCTCAGAGAATTTTTTTAATTCAATTTAATAAAAAACAATTACTGGAATTCAGTCAACTTTATTAGTTTTATTTCAACCTCAACCGGTTTCACACCCCACCTGGGTCATCATCAGGAGCTACAATTTTTCTGTATTTTAATTGTAGCTCCTGATGTTGACCCAGGTGAGGTGTGAAACCGGTTGAGGTTGAAATAAAACTAAAAAGTTGACTGAATTCCAGTAATTGTTTTTTATTAAATTGATTTTTAATGATTGAAATGTTAGAAATTCATTTTCACGATTTTCTCGAATACTGTACCACTTACATGAAAATCGCTACTGAGCTTTTCTTTAGAGAATTTTATGCGTACGATGCATAGGAACCGAGTAATTTGGGAAAAACCAATTTTGATGACCTTTGACCTTAAATAATTTGACCTAGGATAACAATTTCGACGTTGACTTTTCATACCGCATTCAGGGCCGGCTCAAGGCACGATGCAAGTGATGCACTGCATCAGAGCGCCCCCGGTAGAAGGCGCCTTACAAGATTTCTAAATAAAATGTATGCTTTTTATTATAAGCAATTTGCAATTATTATAAGCAATTTTGCAACTTGCAACTAAATAAATTAGCACTCAAGTGATTTCTCGGATCGTCACATGTTACATTATGCCATTCCAAATTAAAATGATTGGCGAACTATAAAAAAATCTAATCTTTAGAAATGTATAATTTATTGGTGTTTCTGTTTACATTAGTGCAATGATTATTTCTATCCGAGTATACGGTATACGTAAACGTAGCACGGCGTATATATAATAGAACTTCGCAGCAGGGCGCCGACTACTCCAGGATCGGTCCTAACCGCATTAATGTATAGTCGAGACAAAGATGTAAAACAAAAAATTAGCTTGGTATAATTTTTTGTTGCGGTTCAGACTATTTTTCGTCTAAATTGGCTGGACTAGTAAAACAACATATTATAACATTGTTATAAATAATACAGTAATTTTTATGCTATTTTGAAGGCTCAGCCTTTATTTTAAGGCGCTACACTTGTGCCAAAAATATAGTGAAAAAGGGACCTTGCTATATTACAAACTGAGCTCTTGTTAATACAACTACACTGTTCATATTTTATACATAGATAGTTAAAAGATGACTTTAGAGTGCTAAGAAATTATATTTATGAAATACTTAATGGTATTTTAGTAATAAATTATCAAAAATAGTCAATTTGGCCGATTTTTTTACTATTTTTTTCGTCAGATGTGTAATTTTCTTGACAAAAATATTTTCTTAGCACTCTCACGAACAATGCAAGGAATCGAAAATTTAAAACAAAATTAATAAATAGGTATGCAATAATAAGGCCATAATTGTAATATTAAAATTCATAAATTAATTATTATTTTCTCTAATTGTTGTCGCAACAATGTGTTGTATGAATTTTTCGATCAAATAATGCTTCGTAATTACTAATGATAAATTTCAAATTTTTATTTTGAGCAATATAGCAACAATCGTGAATTCTGATTCTTCAACAAGTGTAGAGCCTTAAGTCCTTTCCTGTCTACTTCCCCGAAGTTTGAAGTGTTCATAAAGTATAAAGTTGTGTTTTAATTTTTAAAATAATTTTCTTGTACTCTTTGTCATATTTATCTATCTTATTGTTTTTAAGTTTAAAATAAACACAGTATAAAAATGAGTAAGCATGGATCCATAGATAATTTCTTGCACATGGAAGTTTGCCAGTATAAAATGAGTTTTAATTACTTTTAAATTACGACTTCAGAAAGTTTTATTTTCTATCTTAACTTTTCCCATTTTTACTGATTCGTAAGCATTTTATAGCATAAGCCAATAAGATTCACGGACCTTACATAACAGCAACAGCTGGTTTTCTCGACATTGCCTTAGCAGCAAAAGCAAATACCATCTTCAGTAATTCGCAGAAGCATAAACAGTAATTCTATGAACTGCCTGACCAGGGTAATAATCTGTGAAACAGTTAAGCTATAATGTTTTTACAATGCGACCTTCAGAAATATATCACGTAAATTATAACGGTTCACGGTACGAATTTAGTCACTCGCAAGTTGTAAATCACTGGACGTAAACTGTCTCCGCTCATTTGACTCCTGCCAATTCTGCTGTCAACAAATCATTGGTATTTATGTGATTATTATCATTTTATGACAGGATTTCACATCTTGTTATATATATATACATCAGTTCATAAAACAGTGTCTCACCGTAAGACACTTAAGATAAGTAAGTACCTGTACCTATAATTCTGACTTTTTCTACGCTGTGCCTAATATAAAACTAAGCGAATTTTTTTATTTGCATTATTTATAGTTTGTAATAATTTATTAAGTGGTCCTACAACTTATTTATTTTCCAGTTTAAATCTTGTTCACGTTTCGTTCTCAACGAGAACTCAAGTTCAAGGTTAGAAGAACTAGTGCTTATAAAAAATTAATAGTAAAAAGATTATGTATAATCTTGGAAATTTTCGTTTCCATGTTAAACTATTTTATTTCATTTATGATAATGACCGTACAAACTTGAAATATAAACATTATCAGAGATTATAATATGTATTTTACCATGAAAGTAAAGACTGTAAATAAGGTAAACTTTAGTTTAGCTACTATGGCGACATCTGCTAGACGAAAGCTAATATATACCGCAAAGAAACCATGTAAAAATAGTGCTCTGTATTACTACATTAAATACATAAAATGCCCGATTTTTTATCCTGATTTAAAAGTTATTACGTCGAAAAATTATCATTAGAATAATACATACTACACTACTTACTTTCAAACTGCTCGTAAAATAATTAAATGTAGTGTAGAACAATTGACTAAATATAAAAATAAATACTATAATCAAATACTCATTCTGATCATTATAATTTACAAATAATAATAAACCTTGTAACTTATTTACGATTATTTAATAATTATATGAATACACCAACTACATTAAATTTTTTTAACAAAATATTGTATCCACTACCGTATGTTTTGTACATCTTGACAACTTATTTTTGTATTTATACAACGTAAAATTTTAATTATTATGACTGTGAAGTTGATTTTTCGCATCTCAGTTTATATCTATGGTGTGGTTTATATGAAGCATTTAATAAAATAGGTAAGAAATTATTATTTATTAATATAAAGGGCAGAATTAGTATACCTACTAATGAATAAACTATAAAATATAACAGCATATTTATATTTCAGTTTCAGATGATGTTATATCAGTGCATCGTGAGATAACGAACGACGTTTTCAAGAAATTTATAATGCGCTTATTTATATAGCGTTACCATAGTTCTCTTTTTAGGGTAGATGTCCGAGTCCGGTATCTTTTTTCATTTTTAATACAATTGTCCTCTTTTTCGAAGTTTTGATATTTAAATTGACAACTTTTCGGTATTTGCCGTAATATGAAAAAAATACCTATTTTAAATTGTTAAAATTAGGGATATCTTACCCCACTCGAAAAATTCGCATTTGATTCTGACTTCAGCCAGTGACAATTTTCATATTTAAATCAAATTTTAGGCAAGAATAAATTTGAATAGTTGTCTATTTTTAGAAAAATTATAATCTTTCAATCTGTCGGACATAGTTGGAAAATGATCGGAGATTGTCGAACTGAGACAGGTGTGATACTGTGACTGTTTTTTATGCAGTATTTCACAGAGCGAGAGCGAAAGAGCTTGTTTTATTAATTTTTTAACAACTTGTTAAATTTGCTTCATTGCATAATACCAAACTTGACCTTGAAAATTTTCAAAAACCGCCTACGGTGCATTTATTCTTCAATTTTTTGATCCATCCATGAATGTATGCTTTTCGGAAATTCAGAGTTGGAAAATGGAAATTAGTAAAGATAATTTTGTTAAATATTCTTTGAAAATATAAAAAAAATCTCATATTTATTAACTTCCTGTCTAAAAACTGTCCTGTACACAGAAATTTAGAAGGGGGCGCCTTAAAAGGTTTTGCACAAGCGCGCACGTGTTAGCGGCTGCCCTGACTTTAAGTATGATTATACATATTTCCTTGAAAAATAAAACAAATTATTTGTTGATTTTAACAAGGAATTCAAAATTTGATTGTAAACTTTTTTCTATATGCTAACGCTAATCGCTTTGTATAGGTACTGTAAATTTTTACTGTAAAAAACTCAGTAAAACCAATTATTTTATTGTAACAGACAAGAATTTTGTATTCACTGATAATAGAGCAAAGCTGGGCAGTATTCGAGTACCTACTATTGATACTCAGTAGTCAGTAATAGCAGTAGTAGTCTGCGTACTAGTATCATTATTCATATGAACAATTTTTTCCGGATATTCTGTAGATAGTTATAGTTAGGTACTCATGCTCATGTCGTTAATATCCAAATGTTTGAATGCTAAATAAAAATACAACATTACACACATATTATCATATAAAGTTTGATAAAATAAGAATGATTTAAATAAAAACTTATTTATTAAGAAATGTTATAATATATAGACATATATAGATAAATTTTCATCACATATATGTTAAGAGTGTTGTCTAGTTTTATGTATTAGTAAAATAATGTATTTCGTGACTGATTCAATTTATTAGGTTATTTTATTGTTTTGTAACGTTTTTTAGCAATTTTTTTCTCTTATTTCGTTAATTTTTGGTTAAATATTTTTGTAGAACCCTAAAGATGGTAGTAGTCATAGCCAAAACGTCAGTTTGAATCAATTAAATAATATAATTGCTGGAAGATATAATTAATAATCAATCCTTATAAAACTCTGTCCAGCTTTCTTAAATTACTCAAAAATTTTGGATTGGGGAATAATTTTAGTAAGATTTACATCAGAAACTACGCGTTAGTAAAGTTGGAATACAATAATTAACCCTTATAATCCCTAAAACAGAATTCTGTATATTTGTAATTTAAATTTGGGATCATATACGGAACAAAATATTACATATCGTCAAAAATCACAGGTAGTATAATGTAAGCTTCCCAATTTAACTGATTTTGGCTTCATTTTGACATTAATAAGACATACGCATTTATTAATTGTATAACAAATTTGTAACTGTAGTAGTAGACATTTAGATGCTTCATAATAAAAACAAATAATTCATATGAAATATAGGAATGTTTATTTAAGCGTTAAAAAAGAATTTAAATAACTGTTTCAAATTGGGTATTTATTTAACTGGGAATTATTTAAATAGATATGTATTATTATTAACTATGTATTTAAAATGGAGCAATATTTTATTTATAGTGTGTTTTCAAACGATTTTTTGTACGTTAAAATATTTAAAAATGTACATTAAATACATATTTTTACTTTAAATAAAAATACTTTAATGGAATAATTATTATCATAATGAAAAATAAATACATATTTCAATATATGACGGCTCTTCTTAACCCCCACATCCTCTGTTTTTGTTAAAAACTCTTTTTAAATTAAATATAAATACCTTTTTCACTTCTTGAGTCCCATACACTCTATTTTTGATAAAAACTCTTCTTAAACTAAACAAAATAAAGACACCTTTTACCCTTCCCTTCTTGAATCCCACATACTTAAATCACACTATAGTATAAATAAAATATTGCTCATTTTAAAATTCTTTATTATAAATAGATATATTAATTTACTGCTAAATATTTATTGTACTGCACAAAGTATTAATTTTAATGCACAAATCTATTTAACTAATTGCCAGTTAAATTGTCTTAAAAATTCACACAATAAGCCAATGTAAATAAAAATATATAGCCAAATTCCATCACTTCATGAAAATATTTTAAATAGTGTATTATTAAACTTTATTGTTTTAAAATACAAATTTTATATAAATAAATGCTTTCAATCTAGAAAGTAGGCGGCATATGGTTATCAGAATTGTGCATTACATTTTTATAAGATTTCCAATAAAAATTTAAATTGACGTCTTTGAAAAACATTTTTCTGGAAACCCAATGAAAAGAAATAAACTATCAGCCAATTTGTATCAATTCATTTATTTAAAAATTTAAATTATAACAACGTATTAAATTAAATATGATGATTTATGATAAAAGTTTTGATCTTGAGCTGAAGGCAATGTAGGCAACGAAGACTGAGAGAGCAGCAGCCATGAATTCAGACTTGAGCCATGGGCCCTGGAAGGCACCTGGGTGTGAAACTACGATTGTGACGAGAGAAGGAACATCAGCGGTGGATTCGCCAGCTCTTACAGCCTTTCGGTATGCGGTGTAACCATCTTCGTCATAAAGACGAACATTTCTGTCACCACTACGAGCAGTTTTAATGTCTTCAGTCCAACTGATCTGTAATTTAGTAATAAGCCGATAGTTAACCTCAAATACAGTACACATATGTTCGACGAACTTACCTGGTAATTTTTGCCCTCGATAACAGCTACAGGTACGACGTTACCATTGATATCAGCATACAAATTTGGAGCTTGAACGTTGTTTGAACATTTCAGTGAAAATTCTGCCACAAAAGCAATGTTGGTGACAACTGTAGCATCTTGTGTTGTGAATGAAACTGCAGAAATTTCAGGATTACTGCAGATTGAACACAATCCAGAAGAAAAAATGGAGAGTAAAACGCAAACCGACAGTAATTTGTACATTTTTATTATATTTTTAATTCAACTTAGGTTCACAGTCAAAGCCACGTACACAACCAACAGACAGAAAGACTACTACAGAGAATATTTTTGACGCAGCTCTCTTCACCCCACTTCATACAACGTCATCTGACGTGTACAGTACATGTGCGATGTGCTGATGATTTGGCGCAGGGATTCTTCAGTAAATAATATAACAACTGATTATTAAACGATATTATTTAAATATTTTCATTAAAATTTCGGTAATAATATTTAGTAATTTAATATTTTAAACTAATTATGTTTATTTAATTATTGTTTTAACAATAAATGTATTTTATGAATACAATGATGTCTGAAGTACGCTTTCATTGTGCATATGGCGGGAATTTAAAAAATGTAATTATTAATATAAATAGAAATTATCACTTACAGAAAAAGAACAGTAGTTTTATTCATCTTCTTTAATATAAACACAACGTTATAACCAGATATCAATAAATAATTTTGTGCAGATTCAAGTTTAAATAAATTCATAATTGCTTTACGAAACATTATAAAAAAATTTCAAATATATGGATATCTAATTTGCAAAATTACATAATAAAACAATAAATTAATAATCCTCCTTTTCCTCGTATAATTCCAAGAGTAGTGTGCAGCCATACTGGTATATAAGCAAGAGAAAGAAATATTTCAAGGTCAGTATAAACGTATGTGTTGATGTGATTTTGAATCTTTATTATTGAAAAACAACTTTAGTTCTTGATCGGTACAGAGATACATGAGTAATTCGTGCAATACACTGTGATTAAAGTTTTAATAATTGTTTTCTTATTGAAAACTTGTACAAAACATGAAGTGATTGTGTTTAACAAAAAGTTAATAAGTGTATATTTTTTAGTTTTCATGTAAATTGAAAACTATATGTCTGTCATCAATATAATTGCACAAAAATGTATATTAAAATATTACTTTACGTTTATATTATTTATATACTATCATCTAATTACGTTCACGCACAAGGTAAAATACATTTTTAAATATTAAAAAAATATATAGTATTAAACGCTAAATTTTAATTCAATAACAATAAAAAAAATAATATCAATAGATACTACTAATTTTGTTATAGAAACAAAATATTTGATTTTTCCGAAAGAGAATTCATTCTGGAAATTTTATAAAATAATTAATATAGTCAAAACCAAATAGTTATATTTATAGAAAACCGCACACATCTTTTATCATAGAATTGGAAACATACCTAACGTTGAAGTAAATATCTATGGATAATAATGTTTATTTCATTTGTTTCAGTTGGAAATCAGTGTAATTTACCAATAACAGGAAAAAAGGGAGTTTGTAAAACTGCAAGTGATTGTCCTGCGGCTGCAAGACAAGCAACTGTGGGAATAAGACCGGTTATTTGTGGACGCCAAAACAACGTTCCCATTGTCTGTTGCGATGGTAAATTTTTTACTAAAATTAATAAAACCTAACAGCATGAAATTTATGCAAAGTAGACAACTCAAATATAATAAAAACTAAAATTTTATACACTCAAAATAAATATTAACCGAAAACATAAATCTATTTTTCTTTACTAAATTATTTTTTACATTTTAGGTACACCAACTGTAACTGTACCACCAGTAACAAATCCTCCAATTTTGAGAACACCGTCAAACCATGGAATAAGAATAAGTGAACGGAGTAAGTTTCTTGACTCTCTAATTAAATGAACATGGCTTTAGACTGTTTTAGTTGTTTCGCCAAAAATTAAAGCTGTTTTAATAATGTTTGTTAAATTTTTAGAATGCACAGAATATAGCAGATCAGTGGTAACTGTAGTAGAATCAATTCCTTTATCCGCATTTTCGAGTGCAATTAAATATGAAACAGCAAAATGCACTTATGAAGAAATTCCGTTGATATTTGGTGGCGAAAAGGCTACTTTGGGTGAATTTCCACACATGGTATGTATTCAAACATTTAAGTGTCTGATATCTATAATATTTCACATGAATATTGTTTTCATGAACAATATTATTACCTATTATTAACAAAGATTATATTTTTCCATGCTAATAATTTTCTTATTATATAATAAGTAAATAATATATATATATATATATATATATATATATATATATATATATATATATATATAATTACGTTTATCGATGGAAATATATTTGTCTTACTAATATATTTCTTAGAATAAGATATAAAACGTATTAAACGTATCTACAGATACATAACACTCGCATTTCATTAATATCAAATATACTTAATGTAGAATATAAATTACAGAATATTTTATTTTTCTAATTTTACTATAATTGCTTTTCTTATTATTATTTTTCATAAATATGATTTTCATGCTGAACACGATGGCGGTGTTAGAATTTCTCTTTGGGGTTGCGCAACTTCTCAAAAAAAAGGTTTCTCTGCGGAAAAAAATACTTTCCCCCCGTTTTCGAGGATGCAGAGCACGGTGGTGTTGTTGGGTATCGCGTCCGCCCCCTACCAACCCCTCCGCCGGTCAATACTCGGCCACAAAAGAGGTGAATTTTTTTATTCAAATATCAGCTGCAAATATATATTCCCCCTCCAGTTTTCGAGGATGCTGAGAATGGAAAAAATTGAAGTGTTAACTTCAAATACGCTTTTCCCGTTCACCGTCTCTTAATTAATTTTGATTCTCATGTTTCAATGTTTCTATTGAAGTTTGTAAAATAAAAAACTTTTGACGACCGCTTTCATATATCATATCATCGCCTGATGATGATCGAAAGATCGAAACGCGTCGTGATCAACCTAGTGTCGAGTCTTGTATCCCAGTTAGTGTTGTGTTTGGTTTTTTGCATTGAATCATACATTTTATCGATCTTTGTATCAAACCTTACATCATACACTAATCTGGATACATTACTCATTGACGAGTTCATAAACGGAACGATTTTGTTTTATATTATAATTTTTTCAAATGTAGAAAAGGTCAACTGCAACTGATTTTTTAAAGTAGCTTATAACTTTGAAATATTTTTTATTTGATAAAAGCTAAAAGTATGTACCTACTCTATAAGAAATAATAAATCTGTACAAATTTTTAACTGCTACACATTTAAGACTAGAAATATTTAACACAATGCAAAAAACATGTCATGTTTCAATACAAATTTATGCGTTTTTTTGATAAAATAACGATCCCACAAAACTTATATATTATCATCTAACTTTAGCCACTATAAATAACTAACTTTTATATACCTACTATACTCCAAAATAATATAATATACCTACTTTTTTCCCATTATATGTTAACACTTGTATCTATTTGTGAAAACATAATTTTTTGTAATGTGCATTTTAAATTATATTGTCAAATGTAGAAAAGGTCAACTGCAACTGGTTTTTTAAAGTAGCTATAACTTTGAAATATTTTTTATTGGATAAAAGCTAAAAGTACTCTATAAGAAATAATAAATCTGTACAAATCTTTAACTTGCTACACATTTAAAACTAGAAAGATTTAACATATGCAATAAAACATATAATTTGTCAATACAAATTTATGCATTTTTGATCATTTTTATTTACAAAGTAACGAACCTATAAAACTTATACATCATCTAACTTTAGCCACTATTAATAACCAACTTTTATATAATATACTCGAAAATTGATTTTTAATTATATTAATTTTCAATGGGTACCTACGTTATTTCATTTTTAGATTAACTCAAGTTTATAATGATTAAATTGGTTTGTGTTTTTTATCATTAAAATAGTACCTAATAAAAATAATAATTTTAGATTGCAATTTTTCTTTATTTTATGTATATTACAAATTATAAATATTTTAATCCCAAAATATATATTTTTAAAATTTAATAGCACCAATGTTTCTTTGCAGCGCTTTAAATGATGTGATAATAAATTTCAGGCATTACTGGGATATTCCAATCCTACAAAATGGTTATGTGGAGGAACTCTTATAAGCGAGGAATATGTTCTGACTGCAGCTCATTGCCTGAACTCTGCTCAATTGTAAGTTTTTCAATACATATTTTGTATAATATTATAAGTAATGAATTATTTGTTTTAGCGGTGCTGTACAAATTGTACGTTTAGGTGAACTAAATATTAAAAAATCTGAACCAAATTCAGAACCTGAAGATTTTGATGTAATTCAAACATTCAAGCATCCAGATTATAAAAGACCAAAAGTGTACAACGATATTGCTTTACTTCGTCTTTCAAGAAAAGTGCATTTCAATAGTTTTAAGAGACCAGCTTGTTTGTGGAGTAAATTTGATCTGGGCACTACTACTACCATAGCTACTGGATGGGGTACAACAGAAAATGGTAAATCATTCATACTACATACATGCACCTATACTTGTTTGGAAGAAAACAAAAAACAAAAAAATTATTACGACTATCTTAAATTATGATGCAAATACCACAACAGAACACTTGAAGTAACAGTGTCTCATCGTGTTTAAATTTTGTTAATCAGTTTTTAAATATCAATACACACCTAGGTACATTTTAAATTTGTAAAATAGTCTAGTCAATGAAGGGGTCCTAAAGGGAAATGTCGAGTTACCAAAACAGTTAGCCCTAAGCCAAAAAGTGGTTACCGTTATCATTTTCGAAATATATATGCAAAAAACCGGGACCTTTTTCGTGCCCTCCTGCAACCCCCTCACTATCAAGGTCCGGAGAGTTACTTCCTAACTAGTCCACACACAGCCCTGAAGTCAAAAATTGGGATCTCAACATTTCCCGCAAAACCTTCTTTTAAGCATTTATTGACTGAACTAAAAGGATTTTTACTATTTTCAACAAGGAAATTTAATTTTTATTAAATTCTTGTAGTAGGTACAAGTAACATTATAAAAGAAAGTAACAATATAATCTATTCATTTTAAATAATCTTGTCTTTAATTATTATGCATCAACTTAACAAAACTGTTAGATAATAAAAAATAATTTCCATGTTTAAATAGTATACGATTTTTTTCACAAAATCTGTTTTATGTTAATGCCGGTTTCGCCAAAGTAATAAATGATTTTGAAATTCTAGTTATAAAAACATTAAGATGAAAATTTTATACTTGATTTAGTCAAAAGTAACATCTATTATCTTTAGCCAAATGGACCGTCCGTATATTCGAATTTTGTAATTTCGTGTAATTTTGAGTATAGAATGAAACACTATAATTTGTTAAAATTTGTAGCAAAAAATTTGAAAAAAAACATTTGTACAAGTACATAAAAACCTTTTGCAAGCTGTATCAAACAAAAATTAATTTTATATATATATATATATATATATATATATATATTAAACCATCTTATTACATTTTGTTAATCTGTTTTTAAACATTATTATCGCAGTACCTACATCTAAAATTTGTTAATTGATATTTTACTCGTTTAACCAGGAAATTTTTTGTTTTTTATAGTACCTACAAGTAAAATTATAAAAAAGTACTAAAGTACTAAAATTGTTTTAAAGGACAAAAATACTTAGTTAGGTACTATTTTTTTATTACATATTTTATGTGCAAAGTAATATTCCACTGAACAACTTTTATATATGGCTACTTAACATTTTGTACGCTGTTTTATTAACTGCCACAATAAAATAGAATATTTTTTAGTTTTGCTTTGCTTTTGCAATTTACTTGAACTATTCAATAAGTAGTAGGTATATTCGATCACATTAGATTACATATTGACTTTAGCTTGTGAAAAAATTTACTACAGTATTCTAGAAAGGATTTTCCACAACATATAAATAAGTAGGTACTGAAAAGTTCATTCAAACTCTTTTGATAATTTTACTCGGAACTTGGAATTTAAATAAAAGCGACGTCATGTTTGACCACGATCAGTCGAAATTTGCTACGTGGTTTTACAGTCCTGGTGCAATTTTTATATTTTTGATTAGTATACTAACTACAAATAATGAAATGATAATAGATGAGTAATTTGTCACTAAATAAAACAGAAAAAGATATGAAATTAGAAAATATAAATAACGAACAAGTCACAATCATGTTTTGCTGTTATTAAAGAAAAATTTCTTAAAATGTAAATAGGAATTTTAACTGTGCGTATAACACTGACTGGCTATGTTTTAGCGAAAAACTAGCCATGCTTGACATCACTTTTTACTTCCCCGATCTATGTAATAGAGGGAAGTATTGTAATCGTGATTTTTTGACAGTTCGAGATTTTGGTGAATCTTCACGTTTTAGACCCTACTGAACCCAAAAAACATAATTTTAAAAAAAGTCGGTCTGTCGGTCTGTCGGTCTGTTAGTCTGTTAGTCTGTTAGTCTGTTAGTCTGTTAGTCTGTTAGTCTGTCTGGATGTTGCATAACTTAAAAACGCGTTGGAATTTTGGACTGAAATTTTATATTTAAGATCTTGACCCAAATTCTGACTTCAAGTTCGTTAATGAGCTTTATTCAATCAGTGGTACCAACTTTATAAACATAACTTTTTTTATTTTTATCAAAATACTATCGTGTGTGGTATCAAATTAAAGCTCTCGAGAAAAGAATTTTAGTAGCAAAACAAAAATAACATATAAACGATCGTCAATTTTAAAAAAAAATAAATTATTCAAATTATACCGAGTTTGGTGTCAATTTAAAGCGCTCGGGGAGATAAGTTTAGTAAAAATGTAAAAAATTATATTTATGTGATTTTCAATTGTTTCTCAAAAAATTATTCAATTTTTTTTATTCAACCAGTGGTACCAATTTTATAAACATAACTCTTTTTTTATTTTAATTAAAATACTATCGTGTGTGGTATCAAATTAAAGCTTTCGGGAAAATAATTCTAGTAGAAAAATAAAAATAACATTTAACCGATCGTCAATTTTTTTTTTATAAATTATTCAAATTATACCAAGTTTGGTGTCAATTTAAAGCGCTCGGAGAGACAACTTTAGTAAAAATGACATTTATGTGATTTTCAATTGTTTCTCAAAAAATTATTCAATTTTTTTTATTCAACCAGTGGTACCAACTTTATAAACATAACTTATTTTATTTTTATTAAAATACTATCGTACAAAAATAAAAATAACATTTAACCGATCGTCAATTTTTATATTATACATCCTTCAATTTGGTTTGGTGTCAATTTAAAGCTCTAGGGGAGATAATCTTAGTAAAAATGTAAAAAATGACATTTATGCGATATTCAATTTTTTCTCAAACAATTATTCAAATTTCTTCAAGTGTATTATCAAAAGTTCTCTAAAGAAAAAATTTAGTCGGAGAATTAATAACAACATTTAAAACGATGGTCAGTTGTTTTTATCTCCCGCATTATATTCTATAAGGGGAGGTATTGTGAAGAGTTAAAATTTTCGAGTGTGAGTTTTTACTTTTTAGTTTTTAGTGAATAAGTACGTTTTACAATCCATAGAATACGAATAGGTAAAGTATTTTCGAGATGATGCCTGTGCGCGGTTGTGTGTGTTATTACAATATTTTGTGGACGATAACTCAAATAATACCAAACATTTAACAACCAAATTTTACATTTAAGGTTTTAATACAAATCTTAAGAATCCAGTTATTTTTTGTAGTAATCCGCAAACCGGACGTAGTACTTTGCTTAAATATTTCGATAAATAATTAATTTATCACAAAATTTTCTATTTTAAATGATGGATTATATTTTTGTCATCTACAAATCGTATTTAACATTTTTATCTGTACATGATACCTACTATTTAGAAAATAAATTATTGTTAATAATTCAGAGTATGAAACATACAATTAAAGGCGTTACGAAAGTAAGTTATTAAAACTTATAGTCGGGGAAGTACTGTGCTGGCCACAGCAGATTTTTATATTTGAAATGTAGTGTCGAATTGTTTGCTAGAGGGTACCTATATGGAATTGGTTTTTAAAGCAGTGCGATACTTTATTTTTCCAAAATAAAATATTGAAAATGAAAAGGCATGGTACCTCTGAAATTAAATTCATAATATTTATTTGAACGCAGATTGATAAAAATTTTATTTTAAAATATTTCAGTCGTTTAAAGTAGCCCAATGCCTTAAACTTGACATTTTTCTATTTTCAGATATGTATTCAATAAGCGATGACTTACTTAAAGTTGGACTGGATATTATTGAAAACAGCCAATGTCATAATATGTATAAAGATTATTTTGATCGGAAATTGCAATTAATTTCAAGAAATTTAATTTGTGCAAGAAATACCACTCATTTAGGTGATACGTGCACGGTTAGTATAAATATTACTATAATAATTAATAATTGTATAATCACAATATTTATATACCAAACATTTACTTTCACACTTCTAAAACACATATTGCCGGGTTACACATTACCTTACAAATAATAAGAATTACCTTACAAATAATAAGAATTGAAATAATTAGCAAAGTAACTTTGATACCTATTTAAAACAACCGGACAATGCTAGATTTATAATCGATCCTTGATTTATTGATTTCGATGAAATGCATTTATTTATTAAAATTTTAGGGTGATTCTGGAGGTCCAATTCAAGTTACAAAAACAGACAACAGATGCGTATTCTACATAGTTGGAATTACAGCAGCAGGAAGAGCTTGCGGAGGAAATTTGCCAGGAATATATACTCGAGTTTCCGAGTATATTGATTGGATAGAGAATATTGTTTGGCCGTAGATAAAATAAATGATTTATCTATAAAATATTTATTGCAGACAAAGAATAAACAAATACAGAATTTATTTTTAATTGCCTAATTATTAATTTATTGTGATATCTTATAAGTCTTTATAAATACTCGGATTCAAAATAATGATATGCGCAGTATAATTACACTTTTTGTAATATTAAGTAATTTAGTTTTTTACCTAGTTCCATTTGATGAATAGATAAATAAATAAATCTTTTTTGTTATACTTTAAATACATAAACAATGGTTCATAAAAAAGAAAATATTCCACTTTTATAAGCAAGTTCTAAAACATTAGTTTATTGTTGGCTACTGTAATGTTTACTGAAGACGATTTGTGAAAATCTTCCGCAACTTTGAAAAGGCGCGAATTTGGAATTAGAGCTCATTAACTTTACAAGAAAGTGACAAAATTAATTTTGATTCGAAGAGAAATTTGTAGGTGATAGATATTCAGAATCCGTTGGGTTATTCCAAGCAGTTATAAAATTATTAGTACTGGTAAATACCTGTTTTACGGAGGGGGAATCGGGTCAGTCAAGGTCACCGGTGAATATTGGTCTTGAACCTCATCAGAATATAAGACAAATACAAGTATTGTTAGTAGTTATCAACGATAGCAGATGGAAGCTGGTGCATAAAGCATATCAACGTAGTGCTACATGTCAGTGTTAATTATGTTACGATATAATAGTAATTATAAAACAAATTTAAAATATAACATTGCGTTGTACGTCACACGCATCTCTATTAATATTTTGGTTTGTTGACAACGCACCGCAGAAAGAGAAAGAAATAGTGTAGCGCCAACATCAGTATTATAATATTATAAAGACTGCAGTTCAGAATTAGAATTCTGACAGTATTTAAACTTACCATTCAAATATCTTCAGTAGATTAGTGGACAAATAAAAATGATTTATATTTATCACAATTTTATATTTAATGTAATATTAGTATCAGTATTTTTAAATACTGTTTATGCGCAAGGTAAGTTTGTATATTTTTAATAACTTTTATTATTTAGTTTGTTTTTAACACCTTATGTAAAATCGACTAGATTTTACATATATTATTTGAATTTGACATTTACTCAAGGTCTGCATTGTTTTGTTAATGTTTTCTCCTTTTTTAAATATTTGTGATTTTTCTATTTACAGAACTAAGTATTATTATTTTAAAAGTAAATTTACTTCCATTAGTTTGTTTTTATATTTACAGTATTTTAAAATAATGTTTCATTTATAATTCGTACAAATTTTTGTATTAATAACATTAAATATGACTATTCCGATAGGTAACAAAATAAAATTTTTCTAGTCGGTAATAAATGTACACTACATAATGGAAATCCTGGTATATGCAAATCATTATTTGAGTGTCCTAGTGCATTTGAAGATAAAAAAAAATTTAACATCGACCCACCAGTATGCGAATATAACTTCAACGAAGCCATAATTTGTTGCAAAGGTAAATTAAAATTTAAATAAAACTTTTTTGCTTATTTTAACAAAATGCACTGCCAAATAATCTGCATTTTTTAAAATGAATATATGGGTCAGAAAAACAGCACAAGAAATATTTGCATAATTTTAAGAGAAAGTTTCAAATAAAAGAGCTCATATTTTAACAATGCACTGCTAAATAATCTGCACTTTAAAAAATGAATATATGGGTCAGAAAAACAGCACAAGAAATATTTGCATAAATTTAAAAGAGAAAGTTTCAACTAAAAGAGCCCATATTAGTTTTTCGCAAAATTATAAAATTTGAAAAATTTATTATAAAACTGTATTCCAGATGAGTCTAATTTCCAGTCGGGGAACAGATTTCCCGGCCAACATCATCACCTTAACGAAAATCCGTTTGATTCACATTTTGTGTTTCCAGATGATGTAGGAGTATCTCATCATTCCGGGCCAAGAAAAAGCGAACAAAGTAAATTATCTTTCATTGAAAAAAATTTCCTTTATATCAATATATTTTTGTAGAATGTACGGAATATAGCAAAATATTAAACCAAGTGGTTCAAGCGATACCATTAGTTACGAATCCAGAACCAATAACAGCCATAGTACCTACATGTGAATACAATAGTATTCCTTTAATTGTAGGAGGGCAGCCCGCGGAGCCTAGAGAATTTCCACACATGGTAATTCCATAATTTATCTCATTCTATAATTAATATAAATGTTTCATTATACTCCCAAATTCGGTATATAGTTGTAGTAATTTTAGATAAAATTGTCTTTAATTATGCATTAACTTAACAAACCTGTTTGAATTTAAGATAATAAATAATTTCCATTAATCAGGATTCAAAATTGACAGTTTCAATAATAAGTACTAGTTATTTTTAAAATTATTAATTAACTGTACTTTATGTTTAGGCCCTCCTTGGTTTCAACGTAGCAAATAAAGTAGAATGGAATTGCGGTGGTACATTAATAAGTGAACGTTTTATACTAACAGCAGCTCATTGTATTGCTACTCGAATGTAAGCTTGTTATGTTTATGTTAAAATTATCAGTTATACATAATTTATTGTTTTTAGGGGAGCACCAGTAAGAGTACGACTGGGAGAATTAAATCTTGCAGTGCGTGATGGAAACTCAAGACCAGAAGATTTTGCTGTTGAAATTGCTATTAAATATCCAGACTACAAGTTACCACAAAAGTATCATGATATAGGATTAGTGAAATTAAATAGAAAAGTCAATTTTAATAGTTATATACGGCCTGCTTGTTTGTGGACTAAATATTTCATAAATCAAAACAAAACAATTGCTACTGGCTGGGGGCATACTGAATTTGGTAAGATATAAAATGTAATCAGTATATTAACTATTTGCATGTAAGATAAATGTTAACAATTTTAATTATTTACTGTGAAATAAGTTTCTTATCATAAATATCATCAACTCAAAAAAAGTCCGTATAGCTAGAAACTAGACGACAGTATCAATTATAGAATACAAATAGGATTACTCAGAAAAATAATTCGTAGAATTACATGTCTCATATTAAAAATTATTCAGTTATACTTATAAATAATTCATTTCCGTTTCAAGGTTTGTCCAGTCTTTTTCGAATATCAATTTCCGAAATCGTGAAACAAATTTTAAAATCCACATTGATACGTCCCATTAATATACATAGTTTACAAATTTCTATTTAAAAACTTCTCTTTTAATACTTTAAATAATTTTGATTAGCAAATAGAAACAGGCTACATTAAACTAATCTGCTTTGAATGCTTTTCAATATAAAATTTAACCATTTGAATAAGTTAATGTTAGTTACTGTTTTAAAGAAATTCAAATAATTACAAATTAAAATGTTATGAATTTATTATTACAGCGGGAAGACACAGTGATGCATTACTAAAAGTAGCGCTAGATATCATAGCTAATAATCACTGTAACCAATATTATCAAGATGCGCGGCGACAATTGCCTCGCGGGATTGAGCCATCTATGATGTGTGCTGGTTCTTTACAAGGAGGGAAAGACACTTGTCAGGTACTGACTTACTTCATGACATATCCATGGGATTTTCCCATTGTTAAAATGCTTACGGGACCAGAAACTCTTATTTTAAATAGCATATTCAATTGAGTTTATGTACGACATGACATTGTACTATTGAAACAATGAACCGTAACGAGAACGAGAGTTTATTTTTAAAATATATTCAATGTCATCTACTTTCATAATGTTATTACTGACAATTTAATTATTTTTTATATAATGTAGTAATATTATTTAACTTAACAAATGAAGTAATTAAGGTAAAGAATATTCTCTTACCTGTTCCAGGGTGATTCAGGTGGTCCGATCCAAATCACAAGCCACGAAAATCAATGTCAATTTTACATCATTGGTATTACTTCTTTTGGAAAAGGATGTGGCGCAGTAAATTCTCCGGCAGTTTACACTCGAGTATCTGAGTATGTCTCATGGATTGAAAACATTGTGTGGCCATAATATCAAAACATGTTCTACTGTTTTCGATTTTTATTTTTTTTACACAAGATAATCCATAAAAAAGTTTTAATCAATGATTGTAATGTAAGCTTTACGTGTTTTTCGAAAATTTGAAATTGCCAAACAGCCAGTTACGGCCATTCGTTGATAGTTTCGTCATGTACGGTGTGCCATGTTAAACCATCGCCAACTGGTTTGTGGGTGGACGGGAGGACTACATGCCAGAACCATGATCTACACACAATGCATTCAAGTTCATTTTTATATTTCACTATGATCTTAATACAAAGTTTACCGCAAAATTCGAATCACACGAAACAAGATAATTAGCGACAATTTCAAATACAGGATGTTTCAGGCCGAAAGTAACAAACTTTAACTTTAGTTTCGAATTGTAAATGTCACTAAAACGATTTGCTTTTCAAAAGTGACTTGATTACAAAAAATTTAAAAATTCGTGTTATTTATATAACTTCAACCTCTTGTACTTTTTCAACCAGAAGGAATTGGACCTATGTACAATGACATTTTTTGCTTAAAATGGCCTCGGAAATAAGCTGTTTAAGTTTGTTACACTCGATCTGAAACATCCTGTATAAATAAATTTCAAAAAATATTTCAATTCAGTTCTATCATCTAAAATAAAGTGTTGTCTACACCGACATTATATTATTTAACAATAATAATTTAATAAAATAATTATTCAATATTAATAGTAGTATTAATTTTTTTGTTACCTTCCTCCTACAAGTCCGAGAAATAGCCTCCAATTTTTACGAGATCCAAAATTATACGGATTCACATATGTCTTTCCAAATACTGCTACTCTAACAGATTCAGTCTTATTTATATTTGCTTCGATACTAGTTTCTCCTTTGCCGATTAAACGTCCATGCCAAGATGCTAACCCACCGAGAGCAACAAGCACCCCTAAAAATAAAAAAAACATCAACAATATAGTACCAATTACAATTCAAAATTTTATAATCTCAGTTAATAGATATAAATTACAAACTCACAAATCTGTTTCAATAAATTAATATTAAGATAGTCAAATCTACTACATACCAAGTGGTGGCGGTTAGATGTAAACATTAGAAATCAGTTTTTAAACCATTGTTTGTTTTCAGTATTTCATAAAATAAATATTTTTATCACTATTACATTTGAAGTGCCAAACTCTCAAAATCGACTTTACATAACAATACTCTATTTCACTTCAACAGTTAAATAATGCATTTGTGTTAAAATTTAAACAAACTAGTATACCTAGATGTGCAATTTTGATTAATTTTTTCCTTCGGTGTAAAAAAATTAAAAAAACAAGTCTGTTACAAATACAGACATAAAACTTTATAATCTGTAACTTTTTCGCTAAAATCATTTAGGCAGTTATGATAGGCAATAAACTAATTTCCATGTTATTCTGCTATGTGCAACACTAACCGCCAGTGATTATAATTAATGAAAGCTAATTATGTACCACTATTAATTAAAGCCATGTAAATTATTGCTCGTCGTTTCCATGGGTGGATTAAAATATCATTTTCTATAATATCATTTGGAGCCTCCTCGTTATTGAAAATCATTATTTCTGTCTAAAAAACTGCGTATGTTAATCAAGCATCAAGGACTCCAAACAATAATATTTACCACAGGAATAAGAGCACCAGTTTTATTAAATTTAACAGGATGACCTTCCAGCTCCGGCTCATCTGCATCGCTGGGAGCAAGCCATAGTACTTCATATGCAATATCAAAACCGCAGATGACAATAAACGCGACACCAATTACCATATATATCATGTATAAATAAAAATAGCGATGATTTCCATGGCCTACGCAGTTATTTAACCACGCTGTACATTGAGTTAAGGCTTCTTAATGTGTAAACAAATACATAATCATATTCCAATCCTGAAGTACCTTTCTCTTTTTATAATTATTTTATAAATTGCTCGACTATAATTACTTTAATTTAGATACCGTCTTACACCCGTAATATTTGTTAATCTGTTAACTTAGTTTTAGTTCAATGCAAACACTTATGTCACCTATATTATTGGAAGGATACGACAATGATGATCCATTTTCAAAATACATCGGTTACAGACTGAACAGTGATGAGTTCTAGGTGGTTTTGGTGAAATGCACTTTTTACATATGCTCACTGCTTCTGTGATCAATTCCCCTTCTGGTGGATACCCTGGTGGCGTAGTTACAGCCATGTAGTAATGAAATATTACATTCACAAGTAACCAGTGTCCAATTATCAAAAGTAAAATGCAAAAATGTGGGTTTCTGTTCCACCAGTATGGAAGTCCGATCCAATATGCTATACATACTACAGATGTGGTTAGGCTTATAACGGATATAACAAAAAACTGTAATGGTATCGTTCATTACTTAGGTTATGATGTAATAAATTCAAGTATACAAACGTACAGGTCCTATGGCATACGTAAAATTATCAACAAACCAAAACATTGGTTCCATACATACGTCGGCTGCATAGCTTTGATCCAAGAAATAATTGTATGTTAAAGATCTTATGTTCAAGTATAATTTTTGGTAAAAAACTTTTATACCATTGCTAAAAAAACTTACTTATAGTAAATACTTTATATTTATATCGCAGCATACTTACTATATAGTATTTGGCATAGACTTTATTTTCCAATGAATTAATACCATTTTTGCAATTTATTTGGCGATGTTTATGTGTTGTCATAATTTTGTATCCAGCATTTATATAAAATAGTAATTTCATTAAAGATAGTGCTTGTTCAAATTATAACTGATATTTGCCATTTTAGAATTAACAAAAGCATTAATTAAACATCTTATTGCCGAAACACTATCTTTACTTACTGAACTGTCAAAAATCATTCATAACCAAAGATCTATAACGCCGCCATTTCTGTTTGTAAGGGTTGCGCTTGCGCACTATAAATTTACTTTTTATAAAAAGAAATAAATTTTCATATTTTTTATTTATAATATAGCCGAAAAAGCTAAATGTAGATGGCAGCACAAAATGGCGTCAAGTGTGGAGTAGCAAATATGAATTCGTATACTGTTGAAGAAGACGTTGGACAGGATATATTATATCTTCTAAATTTGAATTTTTATACAGAGCACTTGTAAATCAACCATTAGCTAAGTGATATTTTTTATTATATTAGTTTAAGTAGACTAATAAGAAAGGAGAAGCAGTTTACAATGATGAATATTTTACACATTATGATATTTACAACTATTGTAGACGTCACTAAATATTCTGTAAGATTGCACTTCGCAATTAGTTCAGTATTAACTTAAACTTCAGTGGGTAGAATTCAGCACTCTTCTCTAAGCTAATGAAGCTTCACTAAAAATAACAAAGAGAGACACACGCATGTTTCTATCTGTAAATAAAACAGAGATAAAAGATGTTTCCATGGTAATTAGAGAGCTTCATTAGCTTAAAGAAGAGTGCTGAATTCGGCCCAATATCTCTGACCGATTGGATTCTTGCACCAATTCGGTACATACTTCAACATTTTCTTTGATTATGATTATTTCTGTTTCTGTCTGCCCACGAATCTCTTCGCTAGTGTTCAATTATGCAAAGTATTAAGTGAAGAATATAATAAATAATACTTATACAGTCAGATATTTTGATTTTTTTCGCCTATAACAATGACATTTTTTTAAACAATTATTAATTAATTATTTGAAGAAAACATACAAAATTTGATGTACTTGTATAAATATATAAATTTAGCTACACATTTCACAATTTTAAATGAGTATGATACCTACATAATTTGTTGTATATAAAATATTTTAAATTAATCAGAGTGTTCATCATCATCATAATCGTCATCGCTAGAGTCAAAATTATCACCATTTTCAGTGCCATTATCTAGTGCTAATGATTTTAATTTATTCATTATCTCTTCAGTTACACTTTCTTTAGAATTTTCTTCACTAACTTCTGCTTTTTTCCTGTCCATAAATCTTAAAAATGTTCTTCGTTTTCTTTCCGGCATGGTTTTCAATATACTTTTCATTTCTGGTGTGACATCTATTTCTTCAGACTGGGTATTTGGAGGGCAGATATCCACAGTTGATTTGCAGCATTTTGCACATGAATCAAACTTGCGAGCACACACACCACACATGACATGATATGCAGCTTTCACAGTTTTCTGGTTACATCTAGAAAATTATGTTTTAGCTTATATCGAAAATTTAAAGGTTATATTTACCTAACACATGTTTTTGCTTGTGTAAGAGGTTTATATTTCTTATATTTAATTTTCCATTCAATTACTTGTTTGCAATGAACACAAACGTTTTCAATCCTAGTATTATTTATTGCTTTTGTACGATGACTTGTATCATGCAAAGTGTTTTTAAATGCTACAGAATTTTGATGTTTCTGTGGTCTTTTCCGTCCTGTATTTCCTTTTTGTGAACTCATGTTTTACATAAAATTATTCTAATTATTTACTAACCACAACCACGTTTAGAACGAGCATGTGTGACAGTTAAAGTCGTTGAAGTTGCGTTGAAGTACAAAACCTAGAAAATATAAACATGATTGCCAACTTAATGTAATTGTGACACCGAATTCAAATGTAACTAATCGCGGGATTACAAACAGGAAGAAGTTTTCAGCTACGGGAATTAAAATTGGGGCAAATTTTACTTGACAGACTTGACATAACTCATAACTGTATGTGATGTTTTGTATTATCATTATTTATTTCGTACCGCATGTAAATATAATTTACTTTATTGTATTGTAGTTTAGTTAAAAGAACAACATACAATGAGCACTACAGGAGCAATTCCTAAGATCTTCGTGCCAAGCAAATATACACTTGTAGACGATGAATCTGATAACGCTACTTCTATTTCATACAAATTAAAAGTTAAACACCTTTGTCAATTATGTGAAATTGATATAACTTCGGCTATAATTAATGGATACATAAAACCTTTACAACATGCCGTGGGATGTGAACTGTAAATTATCCAAAATTTTATAATTGCTTTCATTCTGATTTAAAATAAATATTTTTAGATGCAACTGCAGAAGCGTACGCCAACCATACGCAAGTATTTGTTCATTATGTTCGTTAATCAAAAGAAAATGTGCAATTTGTATGGACGACCATAATGAGTTTGAAGGTTCTGATCATCCTATAGACGTTGTTCTATGTTATACAATGAGATCAATGTTAATAAATCTTCCTTACGAAATTAAACGAAGTCTTATGAGAAAAATGTTTCGTTTATGGAGGTGGTATAAAAAAGGTTTCATGGGTATTAATACTGTTAAAAACATTATTATGCAAGACTTGATGTTCTGGTACTCCTTTTATTGTTGATACATAAGTTTTGTTATAATAGTCCTAATGTACAATGGATGTAAGGGTGATATTACGTTCGAGAACACTTTTTAAATTTAAACTATTTTATGAAAACTAATCATTTTGATGAATGTGTAAGCAACGTAAAGATGAGACCAGCTTTACATATCTGCCAGGTTGGTGTATAAAAGTTTGTCCATTTTATATTGAGTCGACGATTGCGCTTACCTATATTGTGTATTAGAGGACATTAAAAATGTACTATGCCTTCAAAATGACTGTTACACATTTTTTGTATATTTTGAAATAAAATCAATAAATACATATATACATTATAGAACAAAAAAATTGTGAAATATTCATATTTCAGTGTAAAAACAAATCTAAATTGATAGATCGTCATACTGCACTAAATAGAAGAAATTTTGGTTGTGTATCATGTATCATTTGTTGATGTGAGTAAATTATGTGGAAAGCTTTGATGCGGAAAGATAATTAATTTTTTTAAATTAAATAACATTACTATTTGTAACGACACATGATCAATATGATATATCAATATATATATATATATATATATATATATATATATATATATATATATATATATATATATATATATATATATATATATATATATATATATATATATATATATATATATATATATATCCTTTAGTTCCTGGTGGAACATAGGGTCTCTACAAAGCATTGCCATCGTGTTCAGTTTTTGGCCAAAGCATTTAATTTCATTCCACGTTTTCTCTGTATCTCGGCTTCTCCTAGAATGGTTCTGTTCCATGTCGTTTTGGGCCGTCCTATCTTGCGAGATCATTGTAGATTACAGTCCAGTGCCATTCTTGTGATATCATTTTCTGGTTTGCGTAGCGTGTGACCAATCCATTTCGCAATTTCTTCCTTAATTTCCTTTTGATTTGTTAGTCTCCATAACTCGTTGTTAGTTATTCTGTCCTGCCAACTAATACGTGTTATTCGTCTCAAACACCTGTTTGCAAAAACTTGTAGTTTTTTTCTTTTTTTGTGATTGAGTTGGTGATCATCCATGTTTCACAGCCGTATAACTGGAAAGACTTTACATTTGTGTTGAACAGGCGGAGTTTCGTACCTCTAGTTATATTGGACGAGTTCCATATGGAGTGAAGCATACTAAACGCTTGACGTGTCTTTTTTTATTTAAAAAGCTACATCCAATTCCGTATCACCTATGTTTGTGATCTGATGATACATCTCAAGTAACAAAATTATTGGAGTCCAATTCGTTTTGCTTCTTCTATGAGTCTAGACACTTTTTCAGTCATATCTTAAAATGTGTGAGATATTAGACATAGGTCATCTGCATATTCTAAATCTCCTAAACGTGGTTTTCGGAACATGTCCTAGATAATGCCGCTATGTTCAACTGTGGCTTTTTCCAGAACCGAATCTAACAAAATGTTGAATAAAAGGGGGGAAAGTATACATCCTTGCTTCACGCCTGCGTGAATTGGAATGCTATTACTTTGAGAATTGAGACCCTAGATGTAGTACTCGACTTGTTGCGTTTTTATACAGCAATTTGGTAACATTAATAATCTTTGTTGGTATACCTTTTTCTTCCACAGTTTATTTTTGTCAATTCTGTCGAACGCTCGCTCAAAGTCTATGAATAGTAAGTACAAAGATGAGCGCCATTCAAATTGATTGTTCGATTACCAGTCTCAGTGTATTAACCTGATCAATGCATGATCTTCCTCTCCTAAATCCAGCTTGTTCTTCTCGTAGTTGAGAATTAACTATGTTACTTATTCCGTTGTGTATTATTTGGGATATTATTTTGTTAATACAGTTAAGTAGCGTTATTCACCGCCAGTTCCAACAATCTCTTGGGTCACCTTTCTTTGGCAATTTTATTATGAGGCCTTCATTCATATCTTAAGGAATTTCTTCAGAGTTCCATATGTCTTTTATTATAGGGTGTAATATTTCTGCAGAGAGCTTTTAAGAGCTCTGCTTGGATTCCATCTGGCCCGGGTGACTTATTGTTATTTTTCAGAGCTTTACCAGTGTTTACTGTTCTTCGTTGTGGCTCTCTAAAATGTTCTTCCCATCTGTTCAGTTGTTCAACTTCTGTGGTTAGTACTTGACCGTTTTTGCTTTTTAATGGCTGTACCCTGATGTTTTCTGGTTTCTGCAGCTAGTTGGACTTTCGTGGCTAGACCGTCGATCCATTGTCGTTTGTCCGCTCTTGCACTTCTCTTTACAGCTTTGTTTATCTCGTTGCATTCTCTATTGATTCTTGTTTTGTCTTCTATTGTTTTGGCAGTATTTAATTTAGCTTTAAGATCTTTCCTTTGTACTTTTTAATTCCAAGTATTAGTCGTTATCCATCCTTTCTTCTCTGAATGAATTAATTTCCAGTTGATGTTACAGTAATATAAGTCTATTTTCCTTTTAATGAAGTAAAATGGAACAGATGGGCAACATAATGTTTTATATCGCTTTTTGATCAAAAATCTTACTTTGCTAATAATTCTTATTTCAATAATGGTTTTCTCAAAAAATTGTACATATGTATAAATCTGTTATAGTATCTTAAATCATACTGTGTAGGTATATTTTTTTAAAAACATACATGATTTTAATATAGGTATACCGGGTTTGGGATATTGCATTTTTCAAAATTTAATAAAAACATTTGAGTCCAAATAGTCCATAAAAGTTACCTGGGTACCTTTATTTAGTAATAATTTTAATTATTTTTATTATTCAAATTATATTTTAGTAATTTTAAAAATACAAATTTATGTTAGCTTTGAAAATAAAAGTAGTTTCATTTGTTTCACGAGTTGTTTATAAAAAAACAAAAAAAATCGTGGATGCTTTTGTAGTTGTATTGTGTTTGATTTTAGTTCAGATTTGTTTAATTTAGGAAGAAAAAGGTAAGTTTTTCAAGGATATTATCTATATCTATTATTCCACAGAATTTATGTTAGCCTAAATTAATTCAATTACAAGTAAAACAAAAATCATAATAAATAGAAAAATTTGAACATAATCATTTGTCGTAAATTTCTTAAGGTTTTAATCTCAAAAAAGGATATTTTGAAATATTGATAATTAGGATTTGAGCTCTTAAAGATATAAATTTTGAATGTATTTTACTATTACTTATATTACTCATTTTTAAACGTATTTAATATTGTTTTAAATTCTCAGTTCATGTTTTTTAGCATATTTTGTTTTTGTTTGTTTGTTAAAGTAAACAAAGTTGATGGTGTGTATAAATATTTTTCTTAGATTAGTTTGTTTTTTTACTCAATTAATAAATGAATATTTAAAGCGAAGGCCATAATTATTTTGTTTCTATTTAAGACGTAAGTTTTCTGTTATAGTAAAGATATATAGGTATCATTTTAAGTTTTATAATGAATATCATATTCTGCAGCAATTTACCCAGTTTCCATGTTACTTTTTTGTCTTATATGAGTAATGTTTGCGAGATATCTACTTAATGGTAAATATTTTCCTGAAATCATTTAAAATATAGATTTGTACGTTTCCCGCTAAAATAATATATCCAGGGAACTTTACGTACTTGCATCTATGGCCATGTATATGTTTTGTAAGCAATGTTTCAATACATTTTATATTATGAATATGAATATTGTAATTACAAACGTTACCAAATAACCAAATATTTTGTTTTATAATATATCTAATTATATCAAAATAACTGTTTGTGTTTATATTTTATAGATACGTTAAAGATCGTTATGGATTTAAGTCTCACCAAAAGACGAGACGGGTCTGATTCTGAATGGGAGGATATCGATGATGATGTTGAGGATGTAGATTTAAAAAAAGGGAGAACTTATACTCTGAAAATTAGACACGTGTGTGATAGTTGCGAAAATGTTCTGAATGACCTGATAAGCCAGGGAGAATTAGTGCCCCTGGCACATGCTAATTTTTGTCCCAGGTGAGTTAGGTTTTAATTTCATTTTAATTGTAATACCTCTAATTATTGTAATTTGTGACTTTGATTGAAACAGAATAGTTTACATAGAATGAAGGTCGGACTAGTTAAACTGTAATATGTCGTTTAAATAAGTGCACAGATTCAACGCATATTTATGTAGACTATGTCTACATTTGCGTTGAACGTAATCGTGGCTTTTTTCCTGCGCATTTTTAGTTATGTTATATTGCCGCCCTAGTGCAAATTTCTGATTTTCGCCAGCTCAAGTATTATAATGCTATTATAAATATTTTAATTAATTGCTTTATAATTTGAAACATATTATCAAGATAAACTACAACATGAAATATAACTGAGATTTATTAAAAATAATTTCAAAACATACAAACACATTCAGCATTTTAAAATTAAGTAACGGGACGCTTTTCTTTATTATATTAAATACTTTTTACAAAATTACTACAAAAATTAAGCTACATATACATATATTATGTTAGTAAAATTATATATGGCTTAAATGGTAAATCGAGGGGTAAACCGCGACCCAAAAATTTGTACACTAAACTGCTACTGCCATTTTAACTGCCACAACTCCCACTCAACTACAATAACTTCCATTCAACTGCCACAACTTTTACTCAATTGCCACAACTTCCATATATGAAAATTGCTGCAACTTCCACTAAACTGCCACAACTTCCTTAACTTCCATTGAACTGCCACAACTTTCACTTAACTGACACAACTTTCACTTAACTGACACAACTTCCACTCAACTGCCACATAACATCCACATGCCAAAATTGCTGAAACTTCCACTAAACTGCCACATTCCACTCAACTGCCACAATTTCCACGCAACTGCCACAATTTCCACTCAACTGCCACAACTTCCATTCCTCTGTACACTAACTTCCACTCGTGGTTTACCCCTCGTGGTGAACGATCTAGTCCGGTACAAAATTATTATCTTTTAATGATATTGACCATACTTTCGGTTGCATATTGGCATGTCCCTGTATATTCAAGTGATAAATGGAAACAGATTCAATAAGAGTAGTAATTTTTGTCCTAGGTTAATCCAAAACTATAGACCTGTAGAAAAAATATTGTATATTGCTTTGTTGTTTTTTGCTCTGCACCGCTGTGTGTATAAAGAAAGAATAATTATTAAGAAATTATACTTCTAATTATACGTATATTTACTTATTGATACTTTATCTGTAATTTTATTTTATGTATTTACTTCTTATTGCGTGGCATAAGTCATAAGAAAAAAAAATCTATTTTAATTTAACTAAGGAACCCTAGCAAATGATAAATTAAAATTCTATATGCACTATAATATTCAGGCTTAATTGTAGGTAATAACTATATATTTCGCATTTAAAATGGCTAAACCCATAATAGTTGCTCAGTACATAAAATAAATATCTAACTCAAGTAGTCCTTACTTCAAATTTTGAATTTGAGCTAGATATTGTAACCAATTTTATACCTGGGCCGTAACATCAATATTTATCGAAATATTGTTTTCCTTTACAGTTGCAATCATAAAAGCATGCATCAACCGTACTACAACATTTGTTCTATCTGCGTACGTATATTACGAAAGTGTGCCCTATGCTGTGGTGACTTCAATGAAGATCACATTGATCCTCGTGACATTCTTTTAACTCCATGCCTTAGAAACGTTTTAGACGTTTTCCCAGATCCCTACCAACGAAGACTTATTCGCTTTATTTTTACTAAATGGGAATATTTTTTAGAGAAAAAAGATGTGAAACTCGATGAATTCAGGACAGAATTTATGAAAATGTCTTTTAGTTTTGTCAAAGAAATCGAAATTAAGAAAAAGAAAAGAGATGAGGAGAAACTAAAACTAGGTTTGAAAGTAAATAAGAGTATTAATGAAGAAATGAAAAGAATTAAAAATGAGTTAAATGCAATGACTGCCGAAGAAATGGCAGAGCTGAGACAAATTGAAGAAGAATTAAATTCAGATTTGATTCAATCAAGTCAAACGCTAAAATGTATGGAAGTTTTTAAAATTCAGTGCGATAAAAACACATCAATGGATGAATCTCAAAAAATGCCAATATATATAAATACTCAAGGCGATAAAAATACAGTAATGGTCGAATCGTCAAAAATACCGACATATAAAAATACTCAGTGCGATATAATTACATCAATAGGAAAAACGTCAAAAATGCCAATATATAAAAATACTCAGTTCGATAAAAATAAATCAAAGGGTGAGTCGTCAAAAATATCTATATATAAAAATACTCAGTACGATAAAAATAGATCTATGGGTGAATCGTCAAAAATGTCTACACTTATTTCTACTCAGTTCGACACATATAATAAAGAGAATTATGAGGAAGAACCTCAGCCTCCTGAACCGTTTGAGATTTTGTTGTCTGATGAAGATATTGTAGATTGGAATGATTCTAACTCATTACATGCCCCAGAAAATATGCCAGTCGATAAAAAGAAAAGTGATCAATCAAATCCTGATGATAAACCTGAGGAAGGAGACATTAAAGGAGTGGCAGAAGATAAAGAACAGAAACGTCACCTTCCTGATGACAAACCTGAGATAGGAGACAATAAAGAAGTGCGAGAAGACGATGTAGAACAGAAACGTCATCTCTCTAACGACAAACTTGAGGTAGGAGACAATACAAAAATGCAGGAAGAAGATAAAAGCCAGAAACGTCACGATTACAAACCTGAGGCAGGAGACAATAAAGAAATGCAAGAAGAAGATATAGGACAAAAACGTCACCACTCTGATGACAAACCTGAAGAAGTAGACAATAAAAAAGTGCAGGAAGAAGATGAAGGGCAGAAAGGTCACCACCCTGATGACAAACCTGAGGCAGAAGACAATACAGATGTGCAAGAAGAAGACATAGAACAGAATCGTAATCACTCTGATAACAAACCTAAGGAAGGAGACAAAACAGAAGTGAAAGAAGAAGATAAAAAACAGAAACGCCATTTCCCAGAGGCTGAAGATGATGTTTCCGTCAAAGCAAAGAAGAGAAAAGATTTCCAAAGAGTTGACCCAATCGAAACACGCCGTGCACGAAAGAAGAAAGAATATTCAGACTTTTTAGATGAAGCTGCTATGAAAAAATTGAGAGGGAAAAGAGCCCGAAAGTCTGACCCAGACTTTGCAGCTCCAGGTTGTTCCAGAGAACCTAAAAAAAGAGGTAGACCTAAAGGATCCAGGGGAAGGAAGAATAATTAAAAATGTAACAGAAGTGATTGTATTTCATTGTGTTTTTAAATTGTTAAATTTTGAATCAAGTTGATCATCAATATTTGTTAGAATTTGTTGTATTTTATTGTGTTTGAATGTTTGAATGATGAATCAAGTAGATTAACAAATTGTGTGAAATCTTAATCAAGTAATGTAATTTTCTTGATATTTGTATGTATTTCAGTACCTATTATAAAATTAACATTGTAAAAATGAAAGTAATTTAAACTGGCTTTATTAGAAGCGCTGTGATATTTTTGTAGAATTGTACTTTTTGATTGTATAAATAAAATTTTCAGTTTGATGCATAATCTGCTATTTTAAATTGTTTATAATATTAGGTACTGTAGAGTGTGAATATACTGAAATAAAAGAAGGTTCTGGACGCTCAATATAATCAACTGAAATTTATTAAAAAGTGTATGATTTTGAACTTTTGATATGGTTTGTAAGATAAGAATAAAATTAGGAATAATTAGACTAAATCTTATTGTTTAAAATGATCTACATTATAGTGAAACTGACAATGATTGTAGTAATATGACGTTCAGATATATTGTAATTTAAAGCTTTCTTTATCTATAACATATTAAAATTTCAAGTAAATTATCTTAACAAGTAAAGACTAAAATATTTCACGAAAAATATACAATATTTTGAAATCATTTACATTGCATAGCATTGTAGGCTAATCTTCATCGTTATATATTATTTGTAAAGGTATATTTTTTAAATTAGATTTTAGATTATCCCAGATCCTCGTTTCTTTGTATAATATAGGATCATACTTGAATATAACTATAAATAGGCATGTCAAATATTATAAATTTTAAATACATTATAATAATGAACTTTAGTATTACAGTTAAAAACGTAGTTTTTTCAAACCAATAAACTTTATATTAAAAAAATAGGTATCTCGTAGCTCGGAGGTGATTTGAGACGTAAGTTGTCAATAATTATTGAATTTAATACAAAGTTTAATTATTTGTTTAACAAAGTTCTTATAAATATGGAGTATACATAGTACATGGAGTAATACATTCATAATAGCAACTTATTTGTAATGTAAACTGCATTGATTTTCCTTTTATGGATATAGTAGTAAAAAAGGAATAACCTTTTATGAAAATGTAAATTGAACATTGCCTTTAATAATTAGAATAAAAAGCCTAATGGGTATAACGTGCAGCCCTAGAATGAAAGGTAGATGCTTAATGGAAGTTGAAATATTTTTACATATTATAAATGGGATCACCTTTTCATCACAAGATTTTACCTTTTAAATACGGCCACCTTTCTAATGAAAGTGAAGTGATAAGCAGTAACGTACTTCGAATTTTGTTATGCAATAACAAAAAATTAAAAATAGTGTATATAGATCATATGAAAATTTAAAACTTCGATATCTGGAAATTGTTAGGAAATAAGACCAGATCATTTTAAATTTGTCTTGTCTAATTACCTGGAATTTACAGTAGTACACAGAACTAAGCAAAATACTCGTATTTAAATACAAATACATGCATACAAAATGATTTTAAATTCAAATACTATATACTTACCTTTTTAAAAGTATTTCAAATTTCAAACACTCTAGAAATAGAAAAGTAGGTATTTAAATATTATTAAAATACTTTTTCAAATACTATCGTGTTCCTGTAAAGTTTTAAATACAAATAAAGTTAAGGAATGATTTTGATGAAGATTCATTACTAAGCTTAAATTTAATTATTTAGTGTCATATGAGCATTATCAGCTAAACAAAAAATTTAATAGGTAAATAAAATGCAAATTGAGTAATAATTAACAAAATAAATATTTTGCAATAATTTTTAAGGTAGGTATTTAAATACTTTTGTATTTAACTTCTGTTTTTCAGTATTTCAAATACTATGCTCCAAATACTGTACAATTTATATCTAAATATAAATACTAATAATGAAAAAGTATTAGTATTTAAATACTGCCCAATTCTGGTAGTACACAATATTATTCAGGTTGATTATTGATTAAACATGTATTTATTCCAAAACCTAAATATTTAATTTATTAATACGAAAACATTTATAATAAAACCGTGATAATCCCGGAGTCCCGCATTTACGGGACGTATGAATCCCTAAATAAGTATAAAGGTGTTTAGCAAGTAGGTATTGAATTGTATATATATTTATATACTTTTTAACATTTAAAATAAACAAAATTAGCGGGACGGAAAATACGTAACCAACATCAATGATGATTCAAGAATAGACCTCCGTATTTGGGAATCTCCACTAGTTAGAAGAAGACAAATAGACATTGTAAATTTCCATTTATTTTATGGTTTTACTATATTGTTGACGTGTGCCACGTGTATATAGTGCTACTGTTTTATTAGATTTCATACATTCGTTTTACGATTTTCCTTGTTTTATCTTATTTTTCAAATTATTTATCCTATATATTTAATATTTAATATAAAAAATCAGTCTTTTTGCAGACTACTTTACGACTTTACCTTATTGTGTCCTGTAGGTATCCTTGTACCAAATGAGATTGATTTACCTTTATTTACCTATCGTATCTTACGCGTTGTCTTTTTCCCGTTTTTGAGTATATTTGAGCTGGTTGTAAGTTAACCATGTCCCGCGCGAAGCGGATCGGAAAATGTTGTGTCTCAGGTTGTGTGATATCACATGAAAGACGATACACAATACCATCAAGGACTGATACTCGAGGTATTTATTTGATATAACATGTCATTATTGAAAAATAATAAATATCCTGCCGAATAGGTCGAGAAGATCCTATTAAAGTTGCACGGCGCCAACGTTGGTTGGAGGTAATCAACGTACCAAATTTAGGATGTATGAAAAATCCTCGCGTGTGTAGCCGCCATTTTGTGTCAGGTAAAAATACTGAAGTTGATAATCTTCATTTAAATAATGTTCTACATATGTACTACAGGTCGACCAGTAGAGAATCCATCACATCCCGACTGGGTACCGTCATTAAATATGGGTCCTGGAGCCAATCAGATTCCAGGTCCAACCATCGAAGAATTTAGGGAGCAGGAGCAGGAGAAACGACGCGTAATTATTTTTTATATTCGTTTGATCACTTACTTTTAGATTAGTCTAGCGAAGGTTGGGCAAAGTCCACGAAATCTTTTCTTACTTAGACCAAGCAGGAGGGAGTTTTAAGAAAGTTTAGATTGTCTGTATTTTTCTGTTTTTTGGGATGCTGAACATGAATCTGATGTTTTCCACCTCAAATTTTTGCCGAGCATACCTTTTTTTCACTAAAAAGTTGAAAACTCTATTTTTCACAGTTTTATTTATATTACTTTTTTGGCTTAAGGGGCTATGCTTCTTGAGTGCAATAAGAATCAGAATTCACGATTCTTGCTATATTGCTCAAAATAAAAATCTGAAATTTTACATTAGTAACGACAAAGCATTGTTGAATTGAAAAATTCAAACTATATATTGTTCCGACAACAATTAGAGATAAAAAGAAATTATAAACACTAGAATTTCATGAGGATCTCATGAATGAACTATAAAAGTTATCATTGAGTTTAAAGATTAAATGAGTAGAACATAGATGTAAAAAGGGCGGAAAAACAATAAAACTATAATTTTATCAACATTGTTGCCATAAATTATATCTAAACTTGTACAATTTTCGCCGAATTTCGCATAATTATTAAAGCCAAACTAATTACATTAAGTAATTAAAGATTTTGAAGATTCCGCGCTTTTAGAATTCTTCCTTAATCTACATAAAAAAATTCAACATCATACGTATAACAGTATTAGATTGAGATCCTCACAAAAATTACTCGTTTTTCAATGCGTATTATTGCCATGCAATAGGCTCATAATCTAGGAAAACTTTGATTAAAATTTTGAAACCCAAAGAAAAATTCGTATAATATAGGTTCAAAATGTTTTCTCTGATCAACAGTTTAAAAGTTATCGACAGAGAAAAGTGAAGCCCTTTTTAATAATTAAATTATGACATAACTTTGTTTATAATATACAAATATGGCTGTAACTTTCTAAGTATTAACATAAACTTCGATTTCAAAGATTTTTTCTATCTACAATACAAATTGGAAACATTTGGAGGCCCTAGTTTAGCCACAATTTAAAAAATAGAAAATAAATAAATATAAAATTTATTAAATTTCAATAAATTTGAGATCATAACACCGTCAGAATGTGCTTACCGGAAAGCTCCAAATAAGTACCTACGTTGATTTTCACTGGAAATATCTAACAGTACTATCATATAAAATTTATTGAAATTTTTTTTATTAATTACTAACATCAAAATAAAGATAAACTGATACGTTTCAATATTTATATGTTAGCAATTAAATAAATTTGAGACCATAGAAATTTCCAGTGAAAATCGACGTATTTGAGGTTCTCCGGAGCGCACTTTATCAACTTTAATTTCTGAATGATTGAAGATATCATCTTCCTCCTGATTTTTTTTTGTATAAGACGCAATATTTCAAAAACTTTTAAAGGGCTTAGTTGAGTTGAAATTTTAAGTTTTTCCCCGAGAGAATATTGTAAAATTTTAATATTTTCAAAAATTCTTGTGTTGAATCAACTTTAATTTCTGAACTAATGAAGATATCGACTTCCAGTTTCCAGCATTGAACTCCTGGAACTTTTTGTGTAAGACGCATTATTTCAAAAACTTATAAAGGGCTTATTTGAGCTCAAATTTTAAGTTTTTTATTATTTTAAAATCTGTTAATTTTGTGTGTTGCAATATTTAAATTTCATCTGTACCTATAGTGTACACGCATACAAAATATTTTGTTAAAGTATTACAAAGTAACAATTATTTTTCCATGAAAATCTTACAAGTTTCTGCTTCATCATTCGTCTTCCATGTTAAATAATTTGCCACTGAGTCTAGATTTAACTATCCTTGTATACTCTGTTTTACGAATACGACACAAGTACAGAATAAAAATATGAAACCATAAACCATACACAAAACAAAACTAATATTAGTCTAGTAAAGATTTGGAAACAAATACCTATACCTGAGAATCAAAATGGACCGAAAGGGAAGATAATTAGATCAAGAGTGTCGTGTGTTTAACGTTGAGTGGAAAACAAAATATTTTTTTTAATACGTAGGTACTAAAGTATACTCTCGATTTTATTTCGGATTTCATGGAGATAAACTAAAAGAAATTCCCTCCCCCTCCTTTAGCCTTAACGATCGATATTATTATTACAGTGAGTTTTTATTATAGACTGAGTTGACGATTCATTACCAAAATTATTATTTTATAAGACGTATTCAGTTTTATAAAATAAAAAAATAATTGTAATGTATTTATAATTTTTTAAAATTTATTTAATCTCTGTCTACAATGTTTTTCTTACGTTAGTATTAAAATTTATTGATAATAGAAAATACATTACATAAAAAGGTAAATCTTGTGGAGAAGCAGTCAATTAAATAAAATCCAATAAACACCAACGTTTTGACTGCGAATCAGTCTTCATCGCATCAGGTGCTATAAACATACAAAATATACAATCAAATAGGTAAATAAACATACAATCACACATAGGTAAGCAGACTTACATCATTTCTAATTAAAAATTAAAGAATATTAAATTATTATTGCTCTAGCCCTAGCTTTGCAGGTTATTAGTTTTTTTTACATTTGTTTGACGATTGCCTAACATTAATCATAATTCAGTTGGTTGATTACTATGTTAAGTTATTATGTACCTATGTGTGTGAGTTTTATCTACTTTTGACGAAAGATAAAATAATTTCACGATATTCTTAAATTTTTAATAACCAATTGTGTAAGTCTGCTTACCTATGTTTGATTGAACCTATGTTTATTAATGTGATTGTATGTCTTGTATGTTAACAGCACCGTGATGAAGACTGACTTGCAGTCGAAACATTGGTGTTTCATTGGATCAATCAATCAATCAATCTTACATTTAATTATGTCGTCTAGGTTTTGCTCCAAAAAATTGGCGAAAAACTTGCTTGTCGTAAGCCACAATTTGCTGTAATTCGCCCAGAAGTAGGGTCAACTAGTAAACCTAGAACTTCAAGAAAGGTTCAAGTGTCGACTGGTGAAGAATCTCCAGGAGAGCATAAACAAGTTGATTTCTCTGCCACATATAAGTAGAGTTACGACAACATCTACACAATCAACTCTTGTCTTTCGACGACAAATCCGAATATAGGAACAGATTCGCGCGGCGCACGTTGGCGCCAGAATACAAAACATTTAAAATTAATCATAAAAAATATTTTCAAAGCCCTTTTTGGGTCAGGTGTTCACTTCAGGATCGTTCAAAATTTTAAAATAAAAATAGGCATATAGGCGCCGACATCAATATGCTCGGAGGGGCCGGGATCGAGTTTTGGAGCGATAATTTTTATATTATAAATAATAATAAAACTAAAAAAATGTGAAACAATAATAATAGTAACTGATAACTGTCATACACAAACTATAAAACAAATTATTAGGTATCATTGTTCTTTTTTTATTTCTTGTCATGTTCATAGCACTTCAGACATTTAATAAAACATAAAATATTATAAATTATTGTTACGAACTTTAAAACGGTTTATTCAAATATCAATTTTATTGACATGACTGTGTAGCATTTTTCAAGAGCTATCATTTGATATACCGCAAAGGGTATATTACCATTTAAAATGTTAAAATTGAGAGTGGTGGGAGAGAGATGAGTGATTTAAAAAAAAACAAAAAAATTAGTAAAATGTGTCCCCCTAGATGTTAAAACATATAGCGCAAACCGGGTATGCCTATCACAATCCGTTTCCAAGTTATTAAGGGTGGATCGTTTTAAGCGCGCCATTCTGTATACATGCAATATACAAAAGATATTTAGAACCATCCAAAATGAACAGTAGAGAGCAGAGACAGAGCTGCTACTCGGCAAAACTTATATAGATAAGACATAGGTATGTTCTTTTAGTGCACTGTAAAGAAATCTTTATTTTTCTATTAAAAAAATAACAGTAGTTACTTACACATCGTTCAAGTAACTACCTATTCTTTGCATTGTATTAGTTAATGGCTAGGCGAATATAATTTAATACATTATAAAATTTATATTTATATGATTAACAACATAGTCCCGCGACCCCGGCATAGTCGGCGCCTGTGAAAATAAGACATTGTATTGAAAAAGTGCACTATGCATTGTGATTTAGTTTTCACTAAACTTAAATTTGTTTAAAAATTGTGAAATGATACCAAGAACATACAGTTTGAATTACAAATGAAATAACAAAAAATGAATTTCAAGTTGAGAATATACGTTTTGAGTAATACAAATTACAGTTGAATTTTAAGTTAAGCGAGTAATGTTAGCGGTCTTATTACTACAGATTTGTGAATCGGATATATAAGTTATTTTAATTTATATCCTTACATAGTACTTCAGATGCTATGTTCATTTATGGAAAATGTAGCTTTCAGTTGGACATAATATGACCTTGAAAAAAATTGGCAAGTGGCGCATTACTTTCTGTCCATGAAGCATGAAAATAACAAAACTGAAGAACGAGGGTGTTACAAGACGACGCGACGGCGCGAATTAGTTCATAAAAACGTTACTCCTGGGTATCATTTGAAACGGCTGCAGATGCGTAGTTTTCGATGCTTATTTTAGTAATATGTTGATAAAGGAAGAAGAAATGAAGGATTCGTATCTTTACTGGCCATCAGAACATAGAATTCGTCAAATATATCTTGTATCCAAACATACCTGGAAGTGGAACTTGTGCACAAGAAGTGTTTGACATCGTTCCAAGAATGGTAAAGATCGGAGTTAACATACAGTTTATACGAGTATATTGCAATATTTGTTTAATGTTGACCAAACTACCGCAAGTAGACTTTTTTATCGGTGAATTGAAGAATTGTTCCTTTTCTGGTCAAACAAGAAGTAACTCCGATCGATAAAGCCCTATGCGTTTGGGTAGAAGACATCATTGATTGTATCGAAATGTTCATCCAAAAAGGAAATTAATCTTAAACATTAGGCCACTACAAGTATCATAACACACTGAAAGTTTATTGGTTAATTCTTATAGCCCTTGAAGGGCCAAATCACCAAAGATCGTGTACCGTGCAATCAGATAATCTCAATTCGTACAACGGCCTTTAAAAGCCGAAGCGATATCAGAGAGATTCTTATACAACCAGGACTACATTTAAGACGATCAAGTGGTCAACTTGAAGCGCCCGAGAGAGATTTAATTGTAAGATATTGTTGACCATTTAACGACATTATACATTGTTGGTCGGAAGACTTAAAACCTCGGTACTCTCTACTCTGGATTCCTTCACTTATCACTCATCATACAGAGAACTGTGCTTAAACACGCGCAGCTACTATAGCTTCATTGGTTAGTATGATCGAAATAATTTTTAAGAGATGTAATAGTAAAAATAATGTTTACAGGAATTACACCGACAAGCGACGTATCCCTTTAACTGTTTCTCAAATGAGCCGTTTTTGCAATAGCCGAAGAACTAAAGCAGAGAGCAAAAGGTAAAGTGAAATTGAACACCATTTATATTTAATTACGAAGTTCGAAACGTGTAAAGGACTTACCTTTTTTTGGTGTTATTGACGCCACCGCTGTTGTAACCAGTATAGGGGTGATGTGTCTAAAATGACATACTCGGGTAAACTGACATACTGGCCATTTCTTGAATTTGACGATACTTGCGGTTCTAATTTCTATTGTACGGTATCGGCCATCTCAAGAAAATGTACCGACTAGTAATCAGAAACGCAGAGATCAGCTTGTTCATGTGCAATTTGAACAAAATATAAGTTTAGTGTGGAAATATTTTTCTCAATGCAGTACAAAATTATTTTTAATATTCACTATTAACTTACATTTTATTTTTGCACAAAACCGTGCATGATTGTTTGTTGGATAGTAAAAAACCGTAGAATATATATCTTAAAGTTTATCTTTAGTTATGGTTTGCTCACTATTTTGAATTTGAATACTGTAGGGTAAAATGACATAATTGATACTTGTATAGAATTACATTATGTCATTTTACCCGCATGTTGTTAAATGTTTTCGTTTTTGTTTCTTTTAGAATGTGTTTGTGCGAAAAAGAAAACAATATATATGTGAAGTGTGACATATGCAAGCCTTTAAAAAACTAAGTATAATACTTAACCCAACAATTACTAAAACAGATGTCATTTTACACAAGTATACTTGGATAAAATGACATAGCAGGTATATTTTTAAAAATTAAAAAATTATCACTGTTTTATAAAATATGATACTGTTTTGTTGTTTCTATATTGGATTTAAGTATCTATTCTTGTACAAATGATATAATAATATCTTATTTTTTCTGATAAATAAAATTATAATCATAATTTTAAAAAGTGGTATGTCATTTTAGGCACAATTCCCTAATGAAGTGAGTAAATCGCGGAGTTTGCACAGAAGATACGTTACTGTTAATCTTCCATCCTTCCGTTACTGTTAAAATTAAAATGATATTTATTGACGACTGTTGTCGTTTATCTGATTGATTACGATTGTTATTATTTTGTAATTTAAAAAAAGTCCCATCGTTGTGTAAATACGTGCAAAAATAGGCAAAATTTGCATAGACTGCCGTCGAATACGTAAATGGTAATCCAGAGTAATTGAAGGTAGAAATAAAAATTTCCGGTTCTTGGATAACTTACAACGACGTTTCGTCCGTAATCACGGTGATCTTCAGGTTTTCAATTAAATGTTACATTAGATGAAAAAAATTTGTTTTAATTTTAATTTTTTGTAATTACATTGTTTTGAATAGAAGTAATCACTTCTTTTACTTCCTTTACGGCTTAATAACATTAATTTGAGGTCCGTGGAATTGGCGTGTTTATAATGAGATAATAAAATTTGCAATATCCTTTAATTTTTTGGTAATATTTTGTTATATAATTGAAGTTTTTTGCTGCTTTCCTTAAAAAGTAAGCCATAACCAGACAAGGATAATAAATTATTGTGAGTTGTCTTGATCTACATACGAAAACATGAGCGCGAATTCAAATTTTCCCGCAAGAATGATTTACTATGGTTTAGGGTACCACGCTGCCATCTACTCTGAAACTTCGTTAGACGCACCCATTCCCATTGGCTAATGTAGAGATCGTAGGTATCGTAAAATTGAAAAACCATATTGGAACCTGGTGGTAGAATTCGCTCAAAAGAAGTGTTTAGCACTGTTCCAAGAAATAATAAATTATCACTCCGACATAGACCTGGGTTAACATAAAGTTTACATATTGCAATATTAATTTAATATTAACCAGCGTATTGCAAGTAAATTGTGTTATCGGTGGATTGATGATTGATGTGGGTATTAGTTGGACCCACCCCATATCGTCTATTAGACCAGGCGCTGGAAGTAGTTGAGTATGCAAAATATGAGGACCGCAAAATTTTGACTGATATGTATACTTGAGACCCTAAGGAACATAAAAATACATCTTGCCACCTGCTGGTCTGCCCCCCCCTCTTTCGCTGTCAATTGATCCAAATACGCTGTTTTTATAGATTATCTCGGCGCATTAGTCACTAAGAAGAACGCAAATAGCCCGTATTTATAATAATAATAAAATAAAATTTAATATCTTAACTATATTAACCAATATTTATGTTGTTTATGTGTTTTTTCTCTCAGTAGTATGAGATAATATTCTTTTTACATTTCTATATGCGCTCTTTCAGGGATAATCTGTAAATTCAGACTAAAACAATAAGCCCCATTAAAATAAATAAATATGTAACTGATAGAAAAATATTCGGTGAATCGAATGCTTGAAACCGGAAGTCGATATCTCAATGCGTTTTAAAGTTGCAAATGATTAAACTTAACTTTTTTTATAAATTACAAAAGATTCTATATTTTCTGCAAAGAAAATCTTTACTTTTGGACTAACCAAATACTTCTTTAATTAATGAAATATGTTTCTAATGAAACAAGTGCGGGGAATCGAATGCTTCAATCCGGAAGTCAATATCTTGACGCGTTCAAAAGTTGTAGTCGATTAAACACAATTTTTTTTTAAATACTATAATTTTTATATTTTTCTCAAACAAAATCTTCAAATTTTGGCTAAACCAAAACTTCCAAAATAATACAAATAATGGTTCTTATAGGAAATTGTCTAAAAATATGAATTTTGGAAAGCGGAAGTCGATATTTTTATACGTTAAGGAGTTATGGTTGTTTAAATACAAAACCAGAAAAAATCGACTTCCGGTTTCAACCATTAGATTCCCCGAACATGTTCCGATTAAAAACATATTTCATTCATTTCACTAAATAAATAAGGCCCATTAAAATAAATAAATATGTAACTGATAGAAAAATATTCGGCAAATCGAATGCTTGAAACCGGAAGTCGATATCTCAATGCGTTTTAAAGTTGCAAATGATTAAACATAACTTTTTTTATAAATTACAAAAGATTCTATATTTTCTGCAAAGAAAATCTTTACTTTTTGACTAACCAAATACTTCTTTAATTAATGAAATATGTTTCTAATAGAAACATGTGCGAGGAATCAAATGCTTCAATCCGGAAGTCGATATCTTAACGTGTTCAAAAGTTGCAGTCGTCTAAACAATTTATTTTTATAAATTACACAAAATTCTACATTTTTCTCGACTCTTTACTTTTCAACTTACCTAAAGATTTATTAAATGAATGAAATATGTTTTTAATCGGAACATGTTCGGGGAATCTAATGGTTGAAACCGGAAGTCGATTTTTTCTGGTTTTGTATTTAAACAACCATAACTCCTTAACGTATAAAAATATCGACTTCCGCTTTCCAAAATTCATATTTTTAGACAATTTCCTATAAGAACCATTATTTGTATTATTTTGGAAGTTTTGGTTTAGCCAAAATTTGAAGATTTTCTTTGAGAAAAATATAAAAATTATAGTATTTAAAAAAAAATTGTGTTTAATCGACTACAACTTTTGAACGCGTCAAGATATTGACTTCCGGATTGAAGCATTCGATTCCCCGCACTTGTTTCATTAGAAACATATTTCATTAATTAAAGAAGTATTTGGTTAGTCCAAAAGTAAAGATTTTCTTTGCAGAAAATATAGAATCTTTTGTAATTTATAAAAAAAGTTAAGTTTAATCATTTGCAACTTTAAAACGCATTGAGATATCGACTTCCGGTTTCAAGCATTCGATTCACCGAATATTTTTCTATCAGTTACATATTTATTTATTTTAATGGGGCTTATTGTTTTAGTCTGAATTTACAGATTTTCTCTGAAAGAGCGCATATAGAAATGTAGAAAGAATATTATCTCATATTATTGAGAGAAAAAACACATAAACAACATAAATATTGGTTAATATAGTTAAGATATTAAATTTTATTTTATTATTATTAGAAATACGGGCTATTTGCGTTTTTCTTAGTGACTAATGCGCCGCGATAATCTATAAAAACAGCGTATTTGGATCAATTGACAGCGAAAGGGAGGGGGGGACCAGACCAGCAGGTGGCAAGATGTATTTTTATGTTCCTTAGGGTCTCAAGTATACATATCAGTCAAAATTTTGCGGTCCTCATATTTTGCATACTCAACTACTTCCAGCGCCCGGTCTATATGTCTGGAGCGCTTGGAAAGAAGTTGTTTATTTATTGATCGGTGTATTAAGGCGAACGACTGAACATGCTTATTTTTTGTCTAAAACTGGTATTGTTTCGAAAGGAGGAAAATGTTCTGGGATGCAGTCAAATATTTTATTTGCCGATTCAATCGGAATATTTTCATTGGTTAGTATGATAAAAATGCTTTTTTTTTTGATAATAAAATAGTCAAATTTTCTGATAGGTAAACCTTACATGACATAATATATAATATTTGTTTTGATTCTTGTCAGGTAGCTATAGGTACCTAATCAATAATTTTTGAAGCTTTTTTTAAAATGATTATTTTGCTTTGTATGAACTTTAATTCTAGTGTAACAGTTTAATTTTGCTTTAAATTACTTTCAATAAATAATATTTTTGGAATAATAAAGTAAATAATGAATCCAATAGTGATATTTATTTAATACACCGAGACCTCAACAGGCTAGTTACTTCTTTAGCCGGGTTTACATTGGAGGAGTAACTGAGACAGTTCCTGGTACAAGTAGCGGGCTATACTAGAGTTCATGCCAAATAGAAATGGGAATGTCAATCATTCCTCGCGCATCTTCTGTCTCACACCAGCAGCGTACAAAGAAGTTTAAGTAAGGAGGGTGGAGCAAACGCAAATGCGTCTTCTGCGCATCGAATCCTATTCCCATTTCTATTTGGCATGAACTCTAGTAGGTATACTCAACTAAGCGCTAGGCTAGTAGGTGTTTACACCAGAAATATAATTTAGACGACTAGCTATAGTTCTAGTACCAGTTCAAGTTGTTCTGTAGGTGATAAAATGAATTTTTTTCGTGGTTGTATATCATCTCGTACAAAATCTATTATTAAACGAAATAAAGTAAAGATAACAAAATTTATCGACATCCCACAAACACTCATGATCACGATATAGTTCTACAAACTTTATTGTCTCCGTTTAAGACCACTTTTTCATTTTAATAAAGTAAAAATACCGAATTTAACTATAAAACAAATATCTTTAAAATGAGACGTCAAAACACACTAGTATATCCCTAATCACTAGTGACTGTTTACATTGGTATAGTGCAGAGATGAGTGTAGTGGATAGTGCAGAATGTATGTCGCAGGGGAAGGCTAGTAGTTGAGTAGCTAACCCGGGAGGTTAGTTATTTCACTACCCCAACTACTTGTACTAGTACTAGTACTGGTACTATACTATGTCCACCGAACAGATAGAGTAGATGCTCCTCCCACAAATGTGTGCGAAATTTAAATACGGTATTGCTATTGGTAAGCCAGTTTTACACTGCTAGGCAAACTCAACTGCTGAGATCGGTCATCAAAAAAATCGTTCGTAAATAAAAATTGTACTTCATATTTCTTTTAAAATTATGTTATACATAAATGATAAAATATATAATTCTTCCATATTTATTTCAAATAAAACTATTTAATTTTTCTGCTTTTTAAAAATTGTTGCTTGTAAAGCCTACTTCTGCGCACATTGTACTGCGCAGTTTTGGCTCTACCCACTAGTTTTATTACTCTATGTGTTCGATGGACATAGTATAGCTTTTCTGTTGGCTACATTGGATGAGTAGCGGTCTGGCGAGCTAATTGTACTAATAACTAACCCATTTACACGACCAATGTAAACCCGGCTTTTCAGTGCTAATTACAATCTAATTAAAAATAATTTCTGCACTGAAGAGTACTTGCTACTAAAAATGCCTTCTATCTAATTTAGGGTTTATAATGTATAAGTCATTTATTATTATCATTTTATGTTAGCAAAGTTTTTCATCATTATATAAATTATATCTTGATTATTGTTTCCAATTTATTTAATACGCGGGTGTTTCATAACTTCAAATACATACGTTAAAGGTATATGTTGTTTGATATGCTGATTACGAATCAAAAAGAATGTTTTTAAAATTCGAAAAATGAAGGGTACTTTACCTGCAGATTTTTTTTTGTAATACTGCACTGGATTCGTTTTCCTATTAAACACAAACAATAAAAGCAGGCGCGGATACAAGGGGGGTGGGGGGGGGGGGGTAACGGAGTAATTACCCCCTCCCAAGAATCCTAAAGTTAGATCTTAAAATAGAATACTATTCCAATTTCTACTTAAGTTAATACTATTTTAACTTAGGTGGATGTAAAAATTAAGTTTTAATTTATTTTACGCATAAAAAAGAGTGTTATTCAAATCCGAAATTTCGTATAAACTAAACCTTGAACTAAAAAAAAAATCCATTTTTCAAAATTACCCCCTCTACGAACATCACCTGGATCCGCCCTTGAATAGAAGTAGCTAATCAACATCTTAAATTAAAGACTAGTAAAATAAAGAAACAAAATTTAATTATTTTTAATGAAACAATAACTAGTCCACCCAGTGACAGTGGCAACGAAGAATTTTTGACTGGGAAACATGGAAATTAATTTTGCGATATTGCGATTAAAAAAAATTCTTTTTGATTCGTAATCAGCATATCATGTACCTACCTGAAGTTATGAAACACCCTGTATAGTTGTTATTGTTAAGACGTTTATGTATATGAGTTATTTCTGATGACAAAGTATTAATTATTTCTTTTTCATAATTTATAAATTATGTTAATGAAGTTTAATATTATGTTTTATGTACATACTATGTCTAAAATGTACTTTTGTTGTCGATCTTTTGTATGGGATTTTTCCCTATTGCAAATAAATCTAGTGATATTTATTTGGTACCCAACATTGTAGTTTAAACTAACTCTAAACTTAATTGTAAATAGGTAAATAAAATAGCATTTTTTCAATCACCTTGTTCAATATAAATACAACCAAATTATGAAGTAGCGTACAACATAGAATAATAATAATTAGTTATAACCTTAACCGTGTGAAACAAATGCCCTTTTGTCTCGCTTTATGGGCGCCAATGAATGCCAATGAATGCCAAATAATATTGTAAACTAGAAATGAAAACGCTTCGTAATGCTTCTTTTTATATTTTGTGCAATTGTTATGTTAAAATATTCAATGCAAATTAGGACGTACAACCAAACAAATTTTGTTGGTGACCTTAATATTGCTTTGTTAAGTTGGTAATATATAAATAAAAATTATTATGTTGTGTCCAATGAGACAGCGTAAAATATGAACAAAAATATTTACAACAGCGTACAGCCTTACAAAGAATATAAACAGGTGGGCTGTGACTATACTTTCTTATAGAAACATACATCATGTAGGTATATATTTATTACTAAAAACATCTAGTCTCTCCATTTTTCTACACATAAATTATTTATTATTATTATTTTTTATAATAATTACCAAATTATTTGCCGCAATAATTGTGGTAATAATAACTTATGATGGACAAATCAAAATAAAATTAGTTTTATTCAGCATAGCATACTGTTAATTAGAAATAAAAAATTTAAAATTGTTGTAGATGACTTTAAAAGCGAGAGACCAATATTCAATACTTAACCAAAAGAATAAAGCGTAGCAATAAAAATAAAATTTACAAATTGAATTAGAAAAATACAATTTTTGCAAAATGGCAGAGCCGTAACTACAGTGCTCTATGCCTGTGGCAAAATTTTTATTTGCGTTCTTTACCAGGCACGTATACAGTTCGTATTAAAATGAAATAAGAAACCAAAAGGGAAAAAATGCGCCACAGGCGAAATTTATTTAAAGTCAACGCCAAATTTCTGGTAATAAAAGTTACATTTTTTCAAGAAATGTGAAGCTGCATGTTTTTCAACCATTTCATGTGATAACTAAACTGTCAGATCACAGAGACACAGAAAGGATAATAGGTACTTTGTTCATAGCGCTGTAGTTCGCGCTCGCAGCGCCTTTCAATGGTGGAACTGAAAATTTTTATGCCAATTTTGATTTATAAGTGTAATTTATTGTGCTAACTGGGTTATACTCAGGGCCGCCAATGATCTTAGGGTGCTAAAGAACTAAGTTTAATTTTTGATTTAATTTGAAATAGGTATAAAAAAAATATTTTAGAAATATTCGTTGAAATGAAATAGCAATGCGTAACACTTTATAAATTATATTTTTTTTATTTATATTTATATAGTAGGTCCCGTTTTTTTAAATTTGGTATGAGAAATTATAATATGTGCCTATAATAAGACTATCCAATAATATTTACCTACACATAATTTTTTATTTATGAGGTGGGTACCCGGTGTTGCCCGGATTAAAGAAACAAAATCTTAAAATCTGACTGATCAAAAGAGACCTTCATGCAAAATTTCATAATGATCGGACAAGTGGTTTAAATACTGTTACTTTAATGGTATTGAAAATTATATTTCTATTATTATTACCTATAGTGGCGTATTATCTTAGGAGCTTAAGAAGCTTCGGTTTCTGGCACAAAATATTTTGGGGCGGAACGGCGGACCACATCAGTAAATTTTTATTTTGAAATCAAATATTTTTGAAAATAATTATTTATTTATTTAAATTTTTTTTTCTTGGTAAACCTAAATGTAATTTTAAGGTTTAAGTTTAAAACCTCATGCAAGCATTTAGTTTAAAGCCCATCTAGTCCAGTAAATGAAGGGTCCAACCTTGACAAAATTGCTCACCAATGTAATTTTTATATTAATTTGTCGGGATTGACAGGTACTTTAAAATAAGAAAAAGTTCTGTAAAAAAATTGCACGGGGGAGAAAAATGGCCCCAAAGGTTCCAAAAATCGGTATCCCGCCAATATCTGCTAAAATATGGCATTTAGAGAATTTTTGTTTAGGTAAAAATGAAGATCAGTTATCTACAAAAATGGTCCTTATCATTTTCCTCGAAAATTTGACTGTTTCCGAGATAAACGGGCCCAAGCACACCCTGGATTTTGAGCTCCTGCGCTGCATGCCGGAGAGTACGCTCCATGCATCTACACATGAGCGGGCGGACAAATTATCCAATAACTTCGGTAAAAATGCATATTTTTTTATTATTCAAAGTTTCGGTGAAAGGGGAAATCTACAGCTATCATACCCGTTGACTCGAGTCACGTTTTGATTCTTTGGTCGTATTGAAAAAAGGGGTCAAACATTCTTTTATACCGCATTTTTAGGACCGTCAGGAACTTGTTCATATATTTTTCAATAAAACTCATTTACTCTGAATTTTTCTTATTATGGGTCCTTGAAAGGCCTTTATTCATCTCAGAAATTTTGATTTTCTATTTTTCTTGCATTTCGATAAAAAGTTGGTTTGTTTATTTACGTTTTTTTGCTGTTCTCGGAGTTCCGGAAAATCTTTGAAACAATTGCGAATTAAAAATGTATACATAATCGGATTGCTTTCCAAGCCACGTCATTTTAAAGCCGAGAATGTCTACTTTTTGGCTGTGCTCTTATTTTAATTTTAAAGTACCTGTCAATCCCGACAAATTAATATAAAAATTACATTGGTGAGCATTTTTGTCAAGGTTTTTGTTACTTTGGTTTTGAAATCGATGACCTTATATTTTACAACGATGTACTTACAAGTTGCCTTTATATTTATGTTTACGTTTCAGAAAGTTAAAATTCAGGTAACTAAATACGAGCATTCACACGTCCCTCTTTCTAGCACTATGAAGAGGGGCGCACTGGCCATAAGAAGAAAAGGGATAGGTAGGTACCTACCTATCAAAATTGGTAAAAATATATTTTTTACCTTCACCAGCCTGCCTCTATATAGTTTATCTCAAGAACTTTAACTTAATTAATAATAAATTAATGTTTTTGTTATTATATTTAGTAAAATTTATTGAAAATTTTATATGAGTTAACGATCCCATTAACTGTGGCAAAAACTGAATTCGTTATAGATAACAAATAATAACAAATAATGATATGCAGTATATAACAAATAAACAAAATGAAACATATTTATTTTAAAATATTTTCGGAAGTAAAAATAAATAAGGTAGTTTTTTGAGTACCTAATTTACTATGAGAAAAAGAAAAAAAATATAAAATATATAAAATAAAATCATCTTTAAGAATAAAATAAATTAATCACAAATTGCAGCGAGTTAACTGATTTCCAAACTATAGTATTATTACAAATATTTTAAATTTATAGTTATAACATAAAAAATATAATTGGTAGTGAAAGACGTTATAATGAAATATACATATGCAAATAAATTTCTTAAGACTTTTCAATTATTGTTTATCTTAGACTACATTTTAACAGTGGTTTTAACTATAAGTTGAACTAACTATATGAAAATAAGTAGCGCAGTAGAAATTAAATGTTTGAAAAGAGTTTACACATAACTATATTTTCGATAATATTGGCTTATCCAAGAAAAAAGTAACATAATGCAAATACATCGAAGCATCAAACAGCGATAAACCACTAGTATGTAAGGATTTCCAAAATAATTTTCTACTTTCTACTCTCATACAGAAAAAAATTATCTAAAAATAGGACCCTATTAAAGATAAGGGCACTAAAGAACCTTACGGTATTTTAAAAATTCATTTCTAAAAATGCTAAAGAGGCGTGATTCGATAAATTTTTACGGTCATGGGCAGCGGTGGATTTTGGCGGGGGGGGGGGAGGCATAGGAGCCCGGGCCCCACCCCGAAATAAATCTTAATTATTATTTTTTCTATTTGACTCAGTAAAAACCAAACATAATCTTAGCATAATGCTCTAAATTGAAGCTTTCAAATCATGAACAAGTAAAACATAATTTTTTTTATTATTCTGAATAATTCAGCCAAGTATACGAAGGAGTGAACAGGGGAACTTTCAATTACAGGGCATTTGACCTTGGATGAAAAAAAAATTTCCGTGAAAAAATCCTAGATCCGCCCCTGGTCATTGATTAACTGTTATAGTTGAAATTTTTTGCAGAGGAGTCATGTCATCAAAACTTTACAAAATGAAAAATAACTGTAGTAATGACCGAGTGATGTTAAATGAATAAAGTAAATACTCCTTTTTTGCATACTATAAGAATAGCGCATTTTCATTAAATTTACAATAATTTTAAAGTCGAACATAATGTTTTTAATGCATTTTTAATTTATTTAAAATAATTGTAGTTTGTTTTTTCACCACATATTGGCATTACTGAATTAAGAATTGTGTTTTGTGTTGTACGTTTACATGGCATTCATATTTTTTCTGTAACGCTATAGAGCTGTAACTGGAGATATATTAAATTTTACAATGATATTTAAATATTAATCGTCTAATAATTCAATTAAATTGATCGCAAAACTTAGCATCGCATGTAAATTCAATAATACAACACACATTACATTTTTTAAAATTAAATTAGTATACTATGTAAATCTAGTATTCCGTGACGTCATTATCTAGTTCCGTGACGTCATTATCTAGTGACCAACATTGATGACGTGACTCCTCTCCAAAAAAATTTTTACTATAACAATTTTTTCTATCTATAGCCGTCTTCGGTCAAATGTAGTACAAGTACCTACATTATTTCAAGAAGAAATAAGTAATTTGTGTTTTATTAACATAATGGAATTATAAATGATAAGAATTAGCTCAAAGTTGATGACTGCATATTCCGATATACAAGTATTAATGCATTTTGTAGCAATTTCCGACTTTATAAGTAATGCTATTCTAAGGAAGTGCTGAAGAGCATTTTCAAAATTTGTATTAATCCATTAAGTAGAGGGAAGATAATTTATTTATCAATTCATTATTTTTAAATGTACAAATAAATTTAATACATTTACTACTTCAATAATTGAATTTGATGTTTTTTTTAAGTAGTGCTATTTCCAGCTACTTGAAACTAGATCAGAATCATGAGCTTTATGACAGTCTTAATATCTTTTTGATAACAATTCATATAATAAATTATCACTCCGCAGAAACAACGTGCAGCGTGAGCGTATATTTTCCCTTCCATCAAATTTGATTCATCTTTTTGGACGACTTAAGTCTTCGTGAAGATTCGCGAGTTAGTTTTGCCAAAGACGAAGAACAGCAACGAACTACTCGTGTCTGCTTCTTGGTGCATTGTCATTGCTACGAATTGTCAAGTGCACCGTGCTTGAAGCAATAATAAATGAATGTTAATGGTTTGTGATGCACTGCTTTCCTAAGTGAGTACCTTTTGTGTTTAGTTATTACTGTGAAAATAGTTTTTAATTTCACGCAAACGTGAGTTGTGCATAATTGATTTCTGGTGGAGTTCTTCTTAAGGCACTACATTTGTTACTGCAATAACATTAATTTTATCGATTCTGTTTATATTATTGAAAATTAAACACTGAAATTTGACATGAATAATGATTATTCAATCGCAAAACTCAAATACATAGTTGCGATAGCAAATATTAGAGAAAATAAAAGTTTATTTTTGCATTATAATATTACAAGTTATTGTTGCTTTATGAATGCGTGTTAATTACTTAATATTATTTTAAATAGAATATTCCTGGCAGGGTTCGTAAGAGTGCGCTATGAAAATATTTTTGTCAAAAATTACACTGCTGGCTAAAAAATCTTTCTACGTAAATATTGAATATGAATAGGTCGGTACCTAGGTTGCAAAATAGCAATATCGAATATTATAATACCATATTTAGCTTTGAATTTCACAGCAAGTTTAGAGCTTGTTTATGTACAGTTATTTACTTGTATTTACTGTGAGAGTTAAGAGATTTAGTCATAGTAAATATAGGTAGGTACAAAGTTTGTAACGTGTTTTACGAATATTTATTAATTTCTTTTTTTATTTCTTGGTTAAATTCTGTACGTATAAAACAAAAAAACAACAATATACAGAACTATTAAGTTTATTATCTTGCTACACTGTTTCTTTCTCGTTAACAAAAATTGTTCACTATTTAGGTACCTATACAAATTTATAGTTAAAGAAAATCGCGAATTAAGTAGACTCTTTCAAATATGCCAAGCTTTCGATTTAATTTTAAATCTTCATCAGAACACTGTAAACATTTTACAAAAATTTATATACATAGTGTTGAGGTTACTTTTCTTATATTAATGAATATTTAAAAAAACTTGGCAAATTTTACAGAGTCTATACTGAACTTTTGTCCAAACTGCTGCCTGCCACACCCACTGCATCTGCTTTAAATAATATACATAATAGAGCAGAATATCACCATTACTATGTTACAAAATTATTCCTTCTTATATTTTGAATTTTCTTTTCTCTCATTCTCTCTGATAAAAAGAAAATATTGTCAGGATGTGGTATTGTATTTTGTTGTTTGGTCTTTCAATAAATGATAGACGTTATGTACCTAAAAAGAATCAAAACTTAGTTATTAATTGGGGATTATACATTATCGATTTGACAATTAAAATAAATTAATAACGTTACTACGCATTTATGGCACCGTAAAATCCAATTCCGGTAAACTTTTCTTTTAACTAACTAAAAAATAGATTAAATTTGGTTTTTAAAGGTAATTAACATTGGTCCTTAGAAATGGAGATGCTAGAAAATCTATATTTTTTATATGGATCAATTTTATTCTGATCAAGCTCTTCAGATCCACAAATTAAAAAATAAACATCAATAACATTGATTCCATTAATTTATGTTAATAACATCCAAGATATCATTACGATTTTGTTAAATATTTGTATAGAGCGAAGTTGTCGCAATTAATTTGTACATAATTGCTAATTATTAGTTTGAATTTAAATGATTTAATTTAGTTTTCTGATAAATATTCTTTTGTAGATGTTTTGTTTTTACAGAGACATTCAATAATGCAATGTTTGCAATAAAATATGAAATAATTTCGTTTTAATTTGTTTTATACTTGAACAAGAAATAATATAATATTAAATAGATATTTAAATACGTAGGTAAAACATGAATTAAAATATTTTAGTAGAAATACAGGAAAATGTATAGTAACCTATAACACTTTCATTGCATAATTCAATACAGAATATAATAATTGCACGTTTTATTATAGGGGAGAATGAGGCAGATGTGGACACACGCTATATCCCTAAAAAGGATTGGGACGAATCCTTGAACACATTTATTTATTACACTTAAAACAAAAATAACTTACATCACAAGCATTTTATCCTGCCACACTTCTTTTACACCACGTTACATTATACTTAGATAATATTGTTAGTGATAATGGTTGCGCTGTTACTTCCGAATTCTCATCGTCTTCGTCTTCGTACATATCAAATTCATCAATGTAGTTTAAATAAACATTGAATAATGTATAAAAGTATCTATTTGCTTATTAAATAATGAATCTACTTAAAAAGTTGACAAAGACATCAGATACCTTACCAAGAGCTTCTGAGATCCTGCATGAGCATCGAAAATTTTAACATTAAGACCTCTTGTGGACCTAGTGCTCTCTTCGTCTAAGATTTCTTTCTGTATTTGAAGCCTTAAAACATACTTTTTATGACAGTAATCTTATAGCCTATGTTAGTCATACCACGATACTAAAACACTTTCTCATCACATTGCCATGAAACAATTAGTACCTAACAATATCATTTTCATTTCACACTTTTCACCCTGATTCGATCCCTTCCATTTTCAGTAGGTACTTTAAGCCGGGGCCAGACATGCGGCATTCGGCGAATCCCGAGCACCTGTTCGCCGAACTTCGCTCAGTGTGTATGGGGAGTTCGTGATTTGGCGAATCGATCGGCGAACTGTTCGCCTCTTCCCGTCTAGAGTCGGTAAACTAACACACATCAAAGTGGGCGAATGTTCTTCTAGAGGGGGTTCGGACAACCGATCACACATTCAGGATTCGGCGAACAGCGAACTGTCGAATCACTTACTTCAGTTTCTGCTCAGTAGCGAGTAAATAAGTTATTGAACTTATTCGTAGTAGCAATATATTTTATTATAAATACAAATTATTATCATAAATAATTTTTAAAAGTACTGGTCTAGACTCCCACACGGCCTCAATCGATGATCTATTATTGTTGTTGTTAATCTGATTGATTGATATTACAAAAGGTTTATAATCTCGTTGTTCTTATAGTTCTCTATTTTGTATAAATAAATGAAAGAAATTATGCCATTTTGTCCCCTGACAAGAATTCGGAAAAATGTAGAAATGTTGTTTTTGCTAATGAATATTCAACTAGACGAACATTCGGCCTTTTCCCATATTTTTCTTGTTAATCGGCGAATGCCGCATGTGTGAACACAAAGGCGAACACCGTTCGGCAAATCACGAACGTTCGAGATTCGGCGAATGCCGCATGTCTGGCCCCGGCTTAACACACATCACAAATGACAGCTTCTGATCTTATTTAAAGTCTATAACACTAGTTTCTGACATTTAAGGAGGTTCGATACCGTTTTTGAAAATATTACCATTCATCTGAAATTTTTACAAGTTGAAGATGGATGTATTTATCGTACACTGTTAAAATTTCAGATCAATCGTCCACACCGTTTTATAAAAATAAATTTTTAAAAATTTCTGTTTTACATGGGAGTAAATGAGAATACATTTTTAAAGGGCTGTGTAATCTATAAAAATAATACCACCAGAAAGAGATTTACAGTAATTATAAATCAGACATTAATAAATCATGAAACTAAAATTCAGTGGATTCTTCCACACCGTTATTGAGTTATTCAAATAAATAAAATTTAAAACGTGACACATAACTAAAAGAGCGATAACTACGGCAACGTCGCAAATCATAGATTGGCGCGAAATTTAAAATACTGTTGGAAAGTAAGAGTATGCGTTTGTTGAAGCATATTATATTATAAAGTTTGTAACAAATGATATTATATTTATATTTTCACAACAAATAAAATAAAATACACATACACAAGTCATTTTTAGGAAATTGGACACACTTTCGCAATGCGCATACAAACATCGTTACGAAACTATCGAAAATAAGTAGGAAGAACTATTTGAGTAAGAATTATTCGTGTTCATCTACTAAAAACTCTACAAGGGATATGACGGGTCCATGATCACTAAATTTGTTTGCAATTATTTCGTAACTAATTCCAAATGTCGCTAATCTTTTAATCATTCCAGAAGATCTGACTCTTTTTAAAGGCTGTACAGTAGAAATAATAATATCTGTATCTTTTGTGTAAGTTTGTCATATACTTGATCAAAGCTTTCCCCATTACTAATTATTTCTGAAACAGAAAGATGAATTTCTATCAATTGTTCTAATAAATAGACATCATATTCAGCCTCGTATTCAGCGTTATGAGCATACTTTGTAGATAATGATAATGTTTCCGACGACAAAGTTGTTAAAGTTAGTTGTTGCTTTTTAGATCTACGTTCAGGAAATCTGTTTTTAAATAATTTTAAAGTGTCTTGGAAATGACTGGACGAATACTATCAATTAAATTATCATTTCTTATAGCTTGCATTAATCTTGGAGCGTCAAAAGAACAATTATGAGCTATTGCATTTAGGTACTACCTCTGACAACACTTGACAGTTGTGTTGACACCAACAGTTAGGTTAGAATCACTGCAGCCAACAGTCAACTAAAATACTAGCGCTGTTGCCGTGTTTTCGATTGATTTTTAAAATTATGAATTTTAAAATATAAAATCTTTAGGACTTAAAAATACAATTTAATTGAAAGATAGTAATAAAATATTTATAAACAAATATATTTCGCTATAAGATATTTTATATTTTCGGTGTTTTTTACAACAAAATTTAGTGGGTAGAAGTTGTCACTCTGCAGAAATACAATAGATTTTTGTTTAGATCCCCTAGATAGATAATCGGTATCGAAACTCCTTAAGATATTGTTAATAATATGGTATCCCTTATTAACACAACAAACGAAAAACACCAGCTAGAAGGAAATATCAATCAACAATCATCAAACTTCGTGTATGTAACACTGTACTTCTGCGACAATCTACGTTCGCGCTACTATTTTCCATGATGCCATTTCAAAGTTCAGTCTTCAATATACTCTGTCATAGTGCGATAGTGCAAAGTACCTAAATAGAACTCAACAGTAAGGAGAAATAAAAAATAAATTCTCTTGTTATAATATTTTATATCCTATTAAATTATTAACAATTCAAATAAGTTAACAAATCATTATTATTAACTTACGAATTTATAACAATTTGACGAAATTTCCATGTAAGTCGGGTAAGTATTAACAAACTTCAAAGTTCAAACCCATATAATTTTACGAAATTTTCAAAAAACCGTTGTGTTCCAAGACTCGTGTACCTTAATATTATACCTACCATTAATTTTTTTCGCCGAAGTATGAAAACAGCCTGTATATTGCTTATCTAAGAATCATTGTATCTTTTTTCCCAATATTTTACACCGAATTCATTGCAATACACCTAATATTGAGTGAAAATCTGAATGTCATTTTTATTATTTTTGATTTTGTTTCTATTTATAATTTAAATAGACAATGCAAATAATTGCCACTCACTTAATAAATAGTAATTACAACAATTTGTCGAAATATCCATTCAAATCGAGTAAATATTAACAGAGATATTGAAACTTTTAAGATTAAGCGGTCGCCATTTTTAAGACGTCATACCCGGAAAACGTACCAAGTGGCGGATGGCCACCCAAGTAAAAAACACTCACTAAGGTACCTACTAAACATTCCTAAAAAAATTCCCCCTATTCAACTTTTTCTACAGAACCATAGCCAGTCCAGGACTAAAAACTGAAAATGACAATATTATGAGAGTCTGAAAAAAGTGTCTACATCTGCTCCACTCTCCCCTAGATATAACTTTCAAAACATAATAATTCATGTTACACACTATAATTATTTACCATAACTCATCAGATCTACTATCTTAGAATCCCTATATTTTCTGACAAATTGTGTCATATCGCGATAGCGAAATTGTAAAACAGTTTCGAATTTTAAAAATTCTTTTCTATTTACGTATTTCACCTACGTAAAGATCGCTCTAAATCATATAATTCAGAATTCATCTTCATTCGATTGTTTTGCTCGTGCTAGCAAATAACAGTGTTCCACAATTATTTTATAATCAAATAGTAGTTATTCTTGTCATTTTTAGAAGAAGATTCTTCATTGTTTTTAGTCTATGGGAAAATAGAAATTGTTACAAAAAGGACATTATTATTGATACTTATTAGATTTCCCACATTATGTTGCTTTAGTGTTGTAATTGATTTTGTTTCTAAATCTAAATGATTACACTTATTTACTTGTGCAATGGCCCAATGACTTTAATTCTAATACTGTTTTGAAATAATTGTTTCAATGAAAATCTTTTACTACAATTAGCAAGTAACTAATTCATTGTATTTACTTTTGTATTGAAATTATCAGAATTTATTATAATGTCGATAAAAAGATCTCCTATGAAATCACTGAAACTATATAAGTATTATACAAAATAAGAGATTTTGTTTGAGATTAATGAAAAACATTAATTACATAATATTATGTGCAATAATTCTACGTATATGTACTATTTTAATATAAAAATTAATAATAAATAAATAAGATTAAAGAAGGGGTCCGTACTCTCAGCGTTTATAGAACTTTTGACTTTTTTGTAGTTTAGATATTTACGTGCGTGTAAATTTTTATTCACCTTCTTCGATTTTCTGCACTTTTTAAATGATGGAGAAATACATTAAGTAATTGTATTTTACCAATTATTCTCTTTTATTTCGATCGGATTATAATATTTCTTAATAAAATTACACACAATTTTATACAGTATCATCAATAATGATGATGTCTGAAAGGACGAAACGATCGCTACATAGTTTTGTGGAATAAACCAATTGTTTTGTTTTATTATTATTATTATTATTATTATTATTATTATTGTGGACATAAAAGAAATTCTTTGGAATCAGTCAATTTATTAAAATATTAAACCACTCTACCAGTTTCGGCTCCACTTGAGCCCTCCTCAGGAGTTGGAATATAGTTTAAAAAAAGACAAACATGTAGAATTAAAAAAATATATAGATGACGAAACATGAAAATAAATAAAATAAAAACGTTACAACAAACACTTATGGTGGTTGAGTCAGAAAAGTAGTTTTTTTATATCGCAGCACTAAAAACCTTTTTTTAAATTAAAAAATGTTAATTAGGTAGGTCCTGTTATATATTTTAGTTACATAAATGACTATACTATATTTGAGAATGACTGGCAGTAATAAATCATTCTGTCAAAGACATTTCAGTGGCGCGCCAATTATTGTTTGCACAGGGATAGTCGAAATGACTAAATTCGGTAGAGAACTATCGTTTTAGGTCTAAGTTGTTTTTCAGGAAAAAGATTTATTTTAATAATAATGAGTGAGAAAGTTATATTTAAATATTAAAAAACTTTTATTTTTAGTAAATGTATAAACAGATCACTCTGAAAAATCCTATCTACGTCTATGACACAGTCCGACGGGGATTATCGCTCGTTTATGACGGCATTTCTATTGTTCGAGAAGTAAGTTTCGTTCCAGGTACAAAGTGTGCGGCTTATTTTGACCATCCTAGTGTAGTTACAACTGATTTTTCTGGAAGTTTTATTTGCCGCATTGCTAGCAAAAATCCAATACTACTCTTGCAAATAATGATTTATTACTGTCAGTCATTCTCAAATGAACTATAATCATTGTTTCTTAATGAAATTACATATTTAAGATTTTGTTTGAATATATTACAATAAACAAAGTGATATTTAATGCCCTGTTTACACATGGACACACAGCAGATACACACACGCAACAGTAAAAAAACTGCGTGTGTTGCTTGTGAAATAGAGGCGCTGCTATTTTGTGGTTTCTATATAAGTAAAGAAAAAATCCATTTTGAGGCTACAAACGTTCCACACGTTCTTAATTTTGCTTTTGATGCCTGTGGCAGAAAACAGTCAAAAACATTGATTACGCACGCTATTCTATAGCATTTATTGTTTTGTATACCTACATAAAAATAAAAAATAATTTATGTTTGAGGGGGAAATATTTTGGCACCCATATTTGTAACAAGCTTTTATTTATAAATGAATTAAATTTTAATTTTAATATGTTGTCAACAAAGCTTGGATCTACGAAATAACCAATCGAATTTTTTTAATTCGTTTTAAAGTAGAAGAAATTTGTGTTAAAAAAATAACAAAAATTGTCAAAATTCAAATTAACATATTTCGATTTCGTCGACGATTTTGTAGATTGTACTTTTATCTTCAACAATATCTTTCGATTATTATATTTAACAAAACAATAAACGCTGGAGGTGGAGTGGCGACCGAAATCCATGTTTTTGGCTATTTTCTGGCGCTGTAGATCGTCTTATATTATAATAGTATCGTGGTGAAAATATTTTCACAACATAAACAGAATCGATATAAAAATTATAGTGTGAACCTAATAACGCATAGGTATTGAGTATATGAACTGTCGTTTTATTTTCACTTCTAAGTATCTATCTACGTATAATCTGTTTATTAATACAATAGGATATAAAAATTTTAAAATGCAAAATTACATTCACCAATTATTATTATTAGCAATTATTTATTAATTTTTATGATGTTTACATTCCTCTCTGCTGTACAATAATAAACTAGACATTGTTTTTCTCTTTGTTTAGATATGGCAATAATAAAGCTAATGGATAAAATGATACTCAAAAGCACGCTAATGACTGTGGTTTGCCTTTATATTGTAAGCGACGCTGCAAATTACGTTAACTGTACAAAGGTGAGTAATTTAGTACTATGTATTTTAATAATTCTGAGTAATTGTGGTTTATTTATAATCTGAATTTAGGTAAAACTAGGATATGGTGGTAAAATTTGTTTTACCTTATTTTTTAAAAATACAGGCTGATTTACGACAAGTGTGATAAAACAACAGTGTTTTGATAACGTTAGGTTAATTTAAAAATTCAGATAATCGTAATGGTCCTATTCTATTTAATTATGTTATAACAAGTGGTTTTAATCTTTAATGGTACATAATAAAAATTGAACACCAATTATCTTACCTATTAAAAGATTTACAGGTACCTATAACAACACAAATTTATTTGTCCACCATTCTACAGTCTTTGGTCCCTGGTACAACATTCATAAAGAACCATTAGTAAAAATAGTACAAAATTTGATTCAAAATTAAATGTCTTTAAATAATGTGACAATATTTCATAAGGCAATGGAATTGCGTTTTATCATTTGCATTAAATAAAATGTACCTATACATAAATTTGGCTGCAGTAATTTCGTACCGAGATACAGTGTGCATAATAGTATATTATGCAATGAGTTTATAATGATAGCTATTGAGTGTATTAATAGCCATTATACACGAGTTGCATACACTATTTTTTCTACTTCCAAACTATAATTTAAAAAAAAAATTATGAAATTTATTTACAGTATTATTATACACATGGTTGAATTATACATTATTATTTTTAAATTATATTTTTATATAGGTATTTATATTTACGTTAAATATCGTACAATTTGTAAACTTTAGTTGTGGGCCTTGTGCACGAATATTAGTTGATGCTGTCGCACCATTTATATTGGTTTGAGATCTGAACATGAACTGTCAAACCATTCTGATCAAAACACATGAACAAAGGAACGCACGCAGGCGCAGTGATGTCAACTGCTTACTAAACAAAATGCTGTGCTGCTATTGGTTAATTTGGTCATGTCATAATGATAATCTGTATCGAAATGAATATCTGAATCGAAATGAACGTCATTCAAGTACAGACAATGCATATTTAATGTAAATTAAAGCATGGGAGTAGAAAAAAAATATTTTAAAATGGTCTTTTAGTAATTACTAATTAATTTTACGCCTAATTGTTTAAATTAAAAATGTAAGAAAAAACCTCAATTGCACATTTAGTTCCACAGAAAGCTATAAAGTTTGTTTTAAGGAGTACCAAATTGACAATGTGATATTATAAGCAATGAACAAATGAACATAACATAAGAGACAATTTTATAATGTTCATTTTGAAACGTGTCAAGTATTTTTTAGTTTATATTGTAGTATGTAAACTTTTGTACTAAGCTTTGGAAGGATTTCAATTTTCAATATTATCTCATTTATAGAATCAAAGTGGTATTGCTTCTAAGGAAACTAAAAGTGGAAGTAATGATTTTTTGTTTTGTATTAATACAAAACACAATAATATAAGTTAAACAAATATAGATGAAAAGAATATATGGAGTGTAAGACACCGCACAGTGTATTATAAAACGGTCATTTTATACACAGTTGCAGTAGAAAATTTGCAACATTTAGTCCATGACGGCAAAACGTTTCAGTTGTCAACCGCTATGCTTTGTAAATCTAGTCTTGGTAACATCTTTAAATAACCAGTGGCGTAGAAAGTAAAAATTACACTATTAGATGTTTACTGTAATCATTCATTACAATAACCGACAAAAACGAAAAGCTTTCATTATGATGTCAATACCGGAAATTGCAAAATGATAAATTACAGACTAAACTAGACCGATGAACGATTTTATTTTAACCCGCCACTGGCATCAGATAATTAGTTTTTATGCTAAATTTTAATTTAGCTCCAAAACTATGTAGTTTTTTAACAATGACTGATTTCAAATGTGTGAATTTGTATAAATTTCCAAGAATTTCTTCCGGAACAAAACGTAGGTACCTTTGTGTTTCATTTTATTTGATTCAAATTAATTATTTGTTTATCATGCTTTGAGACATTAAAATTTATTATATGAACTTTTGAATTTAAATTTTTCGTATCGTACTATTCTGAAAATGAATTGTTCATTACGATTTAAACACAACCTGTATTATTTTATCATTATGGAGTATGAACTGAAGTGAAAATAATAAATTATTTATTAGTTATCCTTATTAGTCTAGTCATGATGCCATAAAATTAAAACTTATTGTAGATCAATACTACAAAGAAAAAAAAACTGTTTTTACCTTGTTGAAAAGGACAAAATTCACCTTAGTTTTTGTTTAGCAAAAAATTTGTGCAAAATTATCACGTTAATTAAATGACTTTTTCATACTGTACCATATAATATAATTTTGCATGGCACATTGTATAGTTAGATTAGATTCTAGAATAAGAAATAAGAAAACACGTAAAAGTATCCTACTCAGTTTGCAATTACAATTATCTTTGAAAAATAAAAATAAAATTATGTAGAACTAGTTCAAACATTAGGTAGATACGACGTACATTTTTTACTTTCATTAGCACTTTTTTGGTATTGCGTGATTTGATCTAACAATATATGTGTTGAGATAAAACAAATCTAGGTCCAAAAGTTATGCAACATTAACTTTTGAAACCAATTCTAATTTTTAATATTACTTGACAAATTTTTATTCTCCTCATATATATATATATATATATATATATATATATATATATATATATATATATATACCTACATATTAATGTTGCTAGTTTTATCAACGTCACTTCTGAATTCTGAGGTATACGTTTTCATAAAATTCCACAAAATTTAGAACATTTTTGATTAACACCAAAACTAATTGTTTTTTTTTGTTATGGTAAAAAACTTAGGTGTACGGAACTATAACAGAGTTACTAAAATTGACTGTGGGTACTAGAATAATTTATTGGGTATTTTTATACTTGGGGAAAAAAATTAATAAATTTTAGAAAAATTTGATAATATGGGTAAAATAAGTGAACATTTTTTTTAGTACCACGACCACGAATAAATAGTTTTTCTAAATATTTTATTAAAATCTACTCCAGTATCACAAGTAATTCTTTACACGACGTCTAATAAATGTCACATGTTAATAATTCATTTCAGTTATATTGCTTTCAATAAAATACGCTACTTAACTGGTATCCTTTCATTTTGCAAATTTTTTGAAAATTTTTTCTGTTTGCACTGAACACGTCATGTTATATATTATGCACCTTCAACTTTTTTTCTCAAATGTATAAAATCACCTTATATTTGCTGATACTGGTTTTCTAATGACGGAACTGCGATATATATTTTTTAAAATTCCCAAAATAATTGCAATGTATCTTAAATTATTGTACATTTTTTTCGTAGGTAGGTACTATATTACTCTTTGTGTTAGTTATTCTTAATAAGTATAATAAAATAAAATAATAAATACATCAAATAGTTTCTGTTTCTGATGTTGTATAATAGTAGTGTTTCATTCAGTGACACTAACAATAATGTACATTTTTTAAAGTAAAGTCTTATTTCTCTATACCTACATTGTAACATTACAAACCCTAAATCAGATAAAACTGTAGAGTCTAAGATTTCAAAATTCAAACAATTTGTTTCAAGTAACATCAATAAAATTGTAAATTTAATATCTTGATATGAAATGCACTTGTTAATTTATTTAAGTCAAAGCCAAAATTTATAGTAAAATTATTTATAAATTTTCAGCAAACTTTTTCTATAATAAAGAAATAAACTTGTGGTGCAGAATTTTTTATTATAAACCATATAAAGCAATCTTTATGAAATAATTTTGTAACTTTTATACAGAGAAAACTAATTAAACGTTTATCAAACTGTATCAACCTTTTTGTGAATCTCCATATAATTTTTATAAATAGCATCGTGTCTTGTAAAATAAGATCTCTATGCAGTACACTTATTTCATACATTTATAACCCAATTTAAATATTAAATAATGAGGTCGATCAATATACATATTTAACACAAACTACAACTTTATCCTATTAATCATAAATATTAGACACTATTAGACGTCTTATTATTTATTCATTTGATATTTTATACGAGTATTTAGTAGGTAATTAACTTTATGTATTTATTTATATTTAGAGCAAAATATAATAAATCGTGACTGAATTTGACAGTTGCAAATTACTCATTTAAAATGATGATCTTTAAGATAAAGTGAAGGAAGTAGACATTCACTCAATATTTTATTTTTTGTAATTAAATGTAAACAATGGTTTAAATTTGAACTGCTTTACTTTTCTTTAGAGATTAAAAAACGTGATTTTAATAGGTGGTTCGTGATTCATCAATCATTGTTTGTTAAAATATCTAACTGATGTAATGTTTTTAATGTTAGTAATTAAAGGAACTGTTCAGGAAAGAGAAATTAATATTAGGAGTCATTTATATTCTGTTTTGTTCATTTAAGATGGTCGTGCGAATTTTGTTAATATTTTAACTTTAACGCTAAATAATAGAATTTACCTACTTATCTTGATAATTTTTTTCCGGGAACCTACCGCAGTTACAGTCTACTAAAAGTAAATAATCGTAATTTTTGTACATCAGAGAAAATATCTATTTTACATTCATACTTCTGCTCAGTGACATTAATTTGTTCTGAACATAAAGACATTTACTACTTGACTTTATAGGTAGCAATTATTATTTTTCTATAAAATATAATATTATCTCGTTATCTAAATTTTTTTAAATGGTGTACTCATTGTACACTTACATAAAATAGTGAGATCTGTATTTTTATGCTAGGTTACCATGATTGTTAAAATTATTTTTGTTATTATTACATAGCTGGATGGAAAGTTCGACGACTGCGTGAATTAAAAGATGACACACGAATATTTACTAAAATAAGGGTTAATGCAGTGATTTTCAAACTGTGTGTCGTGACAGATCTTATAAAGTATGTCCTGAAATTTTGTGACCTAATTTTTTTTATTTAAATTTTATTATTAGATAGAAACTTTTTGTAAATATATTTTAAGTACTTACCTACCATTTACTTCTAATAATTCATTGATATACCTACTCATGATTTTTTACTTTTAAAACTGTCCGAAACGAAACTTTCTCAATTTTAGTTAAATATGACCATATGACTATATGCGAGTTGTGCTTTTCTATGCTTAGTGAAAAATGACAGGAGGAAGGGGAGAAGGACTAGAACAAAAACTTCGTGTTCGCTTCTCAACAGTGAGATAACGAATAATTAAACATGTACATCAATTTATAAAACACATACCTATTTCACATAGAATTTTATGTATTTGAGACAATTTTTTTTAAACCCTACACCTAACATTAGAAGGGTTATTATTATAATCATATAAGTATAATACCTATTATATTTTAAAACAACAAAATATGAAAAATATGTTTTTTGTCATATCTGCATGAGAAGTTATCTGTTTTGCGTTTCCAAATTTGCTAATTTTTTTACTAGGCAGATATGCGTACGCAAAATTTAATTTTCCGAACGCAAATAGATTTTCCAAAAATAATGAATAAGTTGAGCTTTATTACGTATGTCATTTAATTTAGTCAAGTTAAAATATTCTAGTATTCAATTAATTTTAAAATATAAATATCTTAAGCACTTTTTGTGTACTGACTCTGACTCAAGTAATGAAATATAATGTAGTGTAATTAGGATTCCATATAATATAACTAAACTAATCTTTATAAATCTAAAATAACAAGAAGTATAATAAGTATTCAAATGCGGTACCTATATTTTCTTATTAATTTCTGTATGTTTAAAAATTATGTTCGCACCTATTCATAAATTCATTGTATATTACTATTACGAAATGTACACCTATTCTTATTTAAGAACAGTAATATTTAATAGATCTTTTAGTAAATTAAAATTATAATATTATTAACTCTATCTACATAAGGAAGTTTATGAAGAAAAAATATATAATAATATTTCTTAATGAAGTTGAAACATATGGAAGGATATTAATATTAATTACAACGATTATGTTTGTACTTAAAATGCAATACATGATATATGTTTCTGAACTGCAATTCGTCATTTATCATCGGAAAGGTAGTCATTGCAAATTTTTTGGTTGTCACCCAAGGACGAACCATTCGACCTTTTTGAAAAGTCGATGCGGTGACCACTGCCTAGCCTAGGTAAGAGTACATGATTCGAAATATTTCGACTTTATAGTAAGTGAACGTATACCCCATCGGTTGTTTAAACAAATACCTCACAGTGACATACGTATACTTCCAAGTAAGGTTGATGTAAATAATTTGAAGGTATTTAAATATACTTACCCAATGAGTGGTATACCTACATTTCAACCTCAAAAACAAATAATTTATTCATTTAAATTACTTTATTTTAAATAAAAAAGTCAAATATATACAAAAAAATATAGATACTACATATACGAGTAATAAGAAAACAAAACATTTACAAAAAGATAATGACAAATACATAAATAACAAATTAAAAATATAGAAGTACCTACCTATATCATACATAAAAAATGTACCTAATATTAATTATTGCAATCAAATAAATGTTCGTTTTTTTGTTTCAAGGTTAAATACCTGAAAATTTTATTTTCAGAGAAGAATTAACAGCAGATTTTACATAGATACTTTTGTGCAGAAAAAAATGTCTGCTTGAGCCTCAAAGTCCCCACATAGTCGGCGCGTATGGTCTACAATCAAGCATTTTTTACACAATAATGTCGTAGTATAAAGATTTTCGAACGAGAATCATAATATTTGGCGTTGGTTATTTCTTGTTAACGCTGTTTATTTTCCACGAGAGGGCGCATGATGCAAATGTGCTACCACCAATGATTTGATTAAAAGTACTTATTTCGCTGAACTAAGCTATTGTACTCATTTGACCGTATCGGTTAAATAAATAATAATGTTCTTTTAAATTATATGAATATATTTATTCAGATTCTTATTATTTCCACTTTAATTATGCATAAAATTATTTGAAGATCTTTATCTGATAAGTGCCTTCTTGACCTGTAATTAACTAATTCTAATGAAATTTAATCGAATTTGGGTTATAGGGAGATTGGGACTAATAAACAGAATATCTTCTATGAATTTCACAGCGAGTAAATAGAAATATCTGATTTTACCATATCTCATGACTTGATTATACATTGAAATATATTTAAAATATGTTCAAAATATGTATAAATGCTGTTGCTAATGACAAATTTAAATAAATATGTACCTCAAACTTACTTTTGACACGCTAAGCAGATACTGACACGTAGAATGTTGATAAATAAGTTTAAAACACCCTACTATGATGCGATTTCATATTGGTAGCAAATTTGGATCAGTGCGTCCGCTCTAGGGTTAATAAAAAGTAACTTTGAACTGTTACTGTATTTAGTTATCATTGTTTGTCCAAGATAAATGTTAACGATAGGTAATGCTCGATCCAGTGTCAATATTAAGGGATAAGAACAGTAAAACAAAGTCATATTTCTAAGAAAATTAATTATATTCTCATTTATCGCTTACCAATAATTACGAAATATTTGCCCAAATAGGGCAGAATCAAGAATAATGAAAAGAGTTGTAGAGCTTTTAAGAATATAGCTTTAATTTAATTTTTGTTGTGGATGAATTTCTCTACTATTCAAACAATCTCCAAAGTTATGTATACAAACATAAACAATTTTACGTTCAACCTGTGAGAAATATCAAAGTTTGATGAAGCATTGTATAGGTTGCATTTTTTAATTTTGTTCCATCTGGCGTGCAAGAATAATCTATGGATAATATAAATTCCTTTTATTTTGCATTTACCTTTCACGAGATCTGTTTTATGACAGTGTGAACATTCGCTGCTTGCTGCCTGCTTATTACATTGGTCATTTTCTCGACAAAGTTTACACTTTGACATACAGACGCACCCAAATTTTTAACCTTTCACATTCTTTTTTTGGCGAGGGAAGAATAAAATTTTGAGTTCATAGTTTCGAAACTCGACACATTTAACATGAATAATGTACGCTTATCTTATACTGCAGCAAGAAGATGTTCTCTGTTTTAGAATTGTGGTACTTTTTTACTATTAGTTATTGAGTACCTACTTAATATTATATTTAATTTTCTTTTCTTGTTCCCTTAGCACTGATGAAGGGTTAAAAAAACTCGAAACGTTTACGTATTGAAGAGATGCGTATTAATTATTTATATATTATCACTATCTATGATCCATTGAACTTTGTACATATATTATTATTTAAACTACCTATATTTCATTATAAAAAAATTATTTTGCCAAAAACGAAAATATAATACCTACTTATATTTTTTAATTGCAAAAAAATACTTAATTGAGTTGAGTCATGTAGAAACCATATATAAACAAAAAAAAACAAAAAATGTCGAATCTTTATATAGGTACTTAAATAGTTATTTCGTATTATTTATTCATTTATATTTGAATATATCCCACTGTATAAATTTTTTTATGAGACTGGCAAATGTAATAGATTTAGAAACAAATATTCTTTTGTGTGTTTTAGCAAAAACGTCAACTTTTCCGAGAACAAGTTCTTCCAGAAAGAGGAGGCAAAATCCCGGACTCTGCTTTTAACCCCGACAGATTACTTTTGAATCGCTTAAACCAGCAAGGTATTTCAGTACCGGATGGAATAGTACTAGATCAACGAAGACAAGAGAAACACCCATTCCCAAAACAAAATTTGCCCGATACATTGAAAGTGGTTCTTACAAATGATGGAAGATTTGTAGCACCTCCTGGAAGGTATCATTATGATAAGCCACCCACTATTGATACTACTTATGTTATAAGGATACCTCATAAAATAGTTTATAAAGGGTATGTATGAGGAAGAAAATGATACTGATTTAAGTATTGCATACAACCTGTATCATTAAAATTGAAAAACTATAATTAGTTGATTAAAATATTTAGTAAAAAGAGTCATCAGTAATTTGCGGTAAGTAATTTGAATAGTTATCGCAAAAACATGCGTATCATGACAATCTCACAACCCGTACAAATTACAAAATAATAGTCAGTTAATTTTTTTAAAAGTTAATACATTCGTAGTTTTATCATTTGGTAATGTTTTTATTTTTTATAATTTTACTTGCATTTTATTCCATCACTTTTTTATATCAAATTATCAGAGCTACTCCTTTTACGTGTGCTTTCTTTAAAATTTTTTTGAAATAGTAGTCGAATAATTTGTTACATATATTTAAAAATTGAATGCGCGCTAGACAATCAAATTGAGTATTTTCTAAACAAGAATGGAGCGAAACATAGTAATTAGATAAATAGAGACAACATGTGCTCATAAAACATAGGCTGTCAGCGCGGGTACCTGAAATAACGGGGATTTGTGATCTAGCAGTGCTGAGCGATAAAACCCCCTTAAAAACGAAATTTGAATTATTTTATCGGAAAAAATGTATAGACTGCCCATTGAAAAATGTTATACATCTTTATATTAAGGGTATTTTTATTAAATGATAGACTGCCAATTGAAAAATGTTATACATCTTTATTTTAAGGGTATTTATATTTAATGATGTACTGAGCATGGAAAATTCGCAAAAATAAGGGCAACTTTTTAAAAATAAAGTGAACACTTTTAGTACCATATGAGTAGGTAGTTTTTCTAAATATTATATTTAAGTAAATCTACTACAATATAACAGGTTATTCTTTATATAACGTCTTTTGATTGAATGGCTTGTCGATGAATAGCATTTCAATTTCTATCTTATGTTCGTGTGCTTTTTCCATTATTTTTTTAACTATGTGTATTACATTTATTACTTACTTAGTATGCAAAAGTGCATCGTTTTGCCGGTAATGAACTTCAAAGTTCTTTTATAAAAAATTAAATTTTATTATAACAAAAGAATGGTTTAATCAATTTTCATGAAATTAAGTACCTATGACGCTAAACATGGGCAATATCTTTTAAGATGATATTTGTTATTTTTAGTGCATTACTATAGTGGAGTGGATGAAATTTGGATATTGCCTCACTTCTAAGATAATAACTTTTTAGTGGTTGCCAAGGTAAAAAACTTCGTTCAAATTTTTTTTAGAAAGTAACACTCAATATAGGAAACTTTTGTCTCTGCTTGTTTTCTATGAAGTCTCTTACGGTTTGGGCAGAAAAGAATAAAATGCGTGCAATTGCGCCATGTTTTACATACATATTTAAACAAAAATCGGTCTGAAAACAACAAAAACATAATTAAGAAGTAGTTTTTTAATAAAATTAATATGATAATTTGATTCCTCAATTTCATCACCATGTCCACGATATAAGCCTCATTCTCATAAACTTTTAGTGTGAAGGTTTACATTTATAGTTAAGTTTAAGAAACATAATATTCACATAATAAACTTAAAATAGCTTTAGTACCTAAGTGATAAAAATAAACCTAAAGTTTCGTGCTTTCAAACTTTGGTGCTAGAAAGTGAAAATTGCGGATACTCGTAAGTTACATGAATTAAAACATTCTTAAACGTAAACAAAAATGTAAACCTTAAAATTAAATGCTTATGTGAATGAGGCTTAAGGTTTTTTATCACTTAGGTTTAATACAAAAATACTGCAAAAGTACAATTTAATATCTTGCATACAATCAAACATAAGTAAAATAGCAGTTAGATACAATTCCTACTTATTGTAAGTGTATTAAAAAACTACTTGTATTTCATGTCCAAGTCCAAGTTCACTTATTTTGTTATTTTAGAGACATTTGTATAAATAAATTAAAGCAAGAATTACTTATTATTTGTTTTAGAACAATGTTTTCCCAAGGGAACAATATAAACGTTGGTAAATTTCCACCTACTCATTACTACAAACATGTCGATGTTGCAAAATGGATGCCACCACTTTGGTATGATAAAATATCAAGTACTATGTGGAAAAGTAAACATAATCAGGACATAGATCCCTCACAGGTAAGTTTTTATTAATCATTTAGTATAAAAGGATATATTAAGATAACAATAATTTATCCAAGAATTTTTAAAATTATTTTTTAATTTGAAGATTGGTTGTATAGGAAAGGCCTAAAGATGATAATGGAACAGGCACGGATATACAAACATTGTTTTTTCTAATTTGTAAGATTCTTATAAAAAAGCTTAAATATTAAATTTGTCACTTTGACATTTAAGTTGGTAACACTGCGAACAGGTGATAAGTCGTTATCGCGAGTGAGATAAAACTTTCAATCTTTTCTAAAAAAATATAAAATAAAATAATTACTAAACCACACAATAATAGACAGTTTTTAAACTGCATATTATCAGTAATAGTGAATCTCAGTGATTTCTTGTGTAGTTGAGTGTATATTGCTAAGATCGTCAGAAAAGGTCAGTTGCCCGCGCTTACTTCTCCCGCGCGGTAGCTTGTACACATCAGTGTCGCCAACCTTAGCAAAAACAAATCTCAACTCCCACAAAAATAAACAAACCTAAATATAAACAATGCAGGAGACCAGTGCGGGGACCTGTTCCACCCACCTACGCGATAACAACCACTTCCGTGACTACCTATACCGTTAGCCCGTTATTATCTTTGACATCACCAATAGTAAGCTCGATAATATTAAACTCCGGTTACTATCCGAATACCCAACAAGACAATCAAATGGAATACCAAGACAAAGACTCACTAATCTCGTGGCAACAAGTGCCAAGAAAACGAAGAATGAGAGACACCGAAAAGACCCAACAACCAGAAACAAAACGTACGTATGTAGTGAACAATAGCAACAGATTCCAAGTACTAAATAACACTCCAGAAGAAGCACAAAGTACATCACAGAAAGCAAGCAATACTACAGAACCCAACCCTCCACCTATATATATATATACAAGGGGTAACAAATTACACAGGTATGATTGGAACTATTACTACGTCCCTGGATAAATCCGAATTCGTCTGCAAAGCACTAGCAGACAACTCAATTAAAGTTAATACAAACAGCATAAATGCCTATCGAAGACTAGTTCGTTTGCTTAAGGTAAATGAAGTTTCCATGCATACATACCAACCTAAACAGGACAGAGCATATAGAGTAGTTATTAAAAATATTCACTACTCGGTCAACGCAGCGGAAATTAAAGAAGAACTGGAAAATAATGGTTTTGCAGTAAGAAATATCACAAACATTAAAAGCTGGCATACTAAAAAACCTTTACCACTATTTTTTGTCGACCTCGAACCAAACAAAAATAACAAGTTAATATACGAGATAACACACCTCCTCGGAATAAAAATTAACGTCGAACCACCCCGTAAAAAGAAAGATATCCCGCAGTGCACTCGTTGCCAGGAATATGGACACACGAAAACATACTGCAACAGGCAATATTTCTGTGTTAAATGCGCCGGACAACACCCCACAAAAGATTGCAAAAAAAACATAGATGCACCGCCCAAATGCATCCAATGCGATGGATCCCATCCCGCAAACTACAAAGGATGTGCGGTATATCGCGAGATACAAGACTCGAGAAATAAACCAAATAATCAAAAACAAAACAACAGAAAAGCTGTCAATCAGAAGCACCAGGAAGAGAAAAAAGCTACGCCACAATAGCCAATAACGAAGAAAATTACGCCGAAGCAGTCAAGCAGTCGCTAGAGAGACCCACTCAATCACAATCATCGTCAGATAATAATAACATATCATTATCACAATTTTTAAGTAAATTCGAACTAATGTTCACACAGCTAATGAACCAAAACACAATGATTCTAAACATACTATCCACGCTAGTTAAAAACAGTTAATGGACAATCTAAGAATAGCAATGTGGAATGCGAATGGCTTAGTCCAACACCGACAAGAAGTAGAATACTTTCTTAATGAACAAAAAATTGATATTCTCTTAATAAGCGAGACACACTTTACCAACAAAAATTATTTCAAAATCTCAAAATACACAACATACCACACCGAACACCCTGATGGAACTGCACATGGGGGCACTGCTATAATAATTAGAGACAAAATATCCCATTTCGAAATTGAAAAACATGAACAAGACTTTCTTCAAGCCACCAATATTAAAATTAAAGATGGAAATGGGGAATTAGCAATTGCTGCCGTATATTGTCCTCCAAGACACGCCATCAAACAAAAACAATTTGAGGAATTCTTTGAGACTCTTGGCCCAAGATTTATCGCAGGCGGCGATTATAATGCAAAACACGTCCAGTGGGGATCAAGAACATACAACCCAAAAGGAAGGGAACTGCAGAAAGCCATAACAGCCAAACAATTTAAACACATAAGCACTGGAGAACCCACTTACTGGCCAACTGACCGTGCAAAAATCCCAGACTTGTTGGATTTCTTTGTGATCAATAGAATTTCTCCAAACTACATGGACATCACCTCTAATTACGACCTCTCATCGGACCACTCTCCCGTAATATTAACCCTCAGCTCAACAATTATCACCAAAATGAAGAACCCCTCACTATTCAACGCACAAACAGACTGGACCAGTTTTCGTAATTATATTAACAACCACACAACACTATTGATACCTCTACAATCAGAAAGCGACATTGAAAATGCAGTCGAACATATCACGCAAACAATCCAAAACGCCGCATGGTCTTCCACGCCAAATATAGAAGCAAAAATCTCAAATGTAACGAATTATCCAAAATACGTGAAAGAAAAAATCGCTGAGAAAAGAGCAATGAGGAAAAAATGGCAGTTGTCTAGGCACCCAGAGGACAAAAAAAAACTAAATAAAATAACAAAAGAAATCAAGAAACTCCTACTGAAAATTAAAAACGAGACACTAGAAGATCATATAATAAATCTCTCAAACCTCCCTAAAGACGACTACTCGCTGTGGAAGGTGACAAGGAAACTAAAACGACCTCAACAACACATACCACCGATAAGGAAAGAAGATGGCACGTGGGCTAGAGCAGATCATGACAAAGCAGAAACCTTTGCCAAACATCTCTCAGCCGTATTTCAGCCACACCCTCCATCATCAACAAACGATATAGAAAATGAAGTACTTCAATTCTTAGAAGCGCCACTACAACTCACTTTTCCAATAAAACATTTTACACCAACAGAAATTAAAAACGAAATATTATTGCTAAACGACAAAAAAGCACCAGGATACGACTTGATCACCGCAAAAGTCCTAAAAGAAATTCCAAAGAAATTGGTAGTACTAATAACCCGAATATATAATGCCATCATTAGAGTTCAACATTTTCCAATACAATGGAAACTAGCCCACATCATTTTAGTGCACAAACCAGAAAAACCTGCCCACGAAGTAACGTCCTATCGACCAATATCGCTGCTCCCAGTGCTGTCGAAGTTAGCTGAAAAACTTATCCTAAAAAGACTTATACCAGTAATAGAAGACCACAACATAATTCCACAACATCAATTTGGTTTCCGATCGCAACACTCCACAATTGAACAGGTAAACCGAGTAGTAAACAAAATTGAAGAAAGCTTCGAGGAACGCAAAGTGTGCAACGGAGCTTTTCTAGATGTCAGTCAAGCATTCGACAGAGTCTGGCACCCTGGTCTCTTATTTAAAATCAAAAAATGCTTACCACACCAGTACTACCTACTATTCAAGTCATACCTCAGTGAAAGATACTTCTACGTAAACCATCAAAACAGCCGCTCAAAAACCTATGAAATTAAAGCTGGGGTACCCCAAGGCAGTGTACTCGGCCCAGTTCTATACCAAATATTTACAGCTGATCTGCCATACGGTGATGATGTACTAACGGCCACATACGAGGATGACACAGCTATACTTGCTTCGCACGACAACCCAGAAAAAGCATCAGAGATTTTACAAGGCGCTCTAATTGAAGTAGAAACCTGGACAGCGAAATGGCGAATTAAACTAAACGAAAATAAATCAGTTCAAGTAGTTTTCACCACAAGACACACAGAATGCCCCGAGGTCAAAGTAAACAACCAAACACTAGCTGTGAAACAGAAAACCAGATACCTAGGAATGCATCTTGATAAACACCTTACATGGAAGCCCCACCTACAAGCTAAAAGAAAACAACTAGACATGAAGATGAGAAAAATGTATTGGCTGCTAGGACGAAACTCAAAGCTGTCAATTGAAAATAAGATTTTGCTATATAAAGTAATCTTAATACCCATATGGACTTACGGAATTCAGTTATGGGGCTGTGCCAAACGATCAAATACGGATATCATCCAAAGATTTCAAAACAAAGCACTTGGAACCATAATCAAAATATGTGCATGAAGAAATCAAGGAAAACGCGATCAGATATGAGAAGCGATTAAATCATCACCCAAACGAACTTGCCCTCAACCTACTCAACAACGAGAACACTATTCGAAGACTAAACAGAACAAAGACATTAGATCTTAGTATGTAATAATAATAAATTTTATATTATTATATTATAGTATCGGTGCAGGAGATAGCTACGCTATCTACCCTCATGACATGTAATCTAAACTTATATCAAATTTTCTTGTTGGCCTATAAAAGGCCAGAGTTGTAAATACAATCTATTAATAAAAAAATAAAAAAACTTTGACATTTAAAATTGAATGGTATTTGATTTGTTGAAATTTTTTTTGGATTCCGTGGCTCTAACAAGGAACATGTATACTTACTTATGGCCTTATCTACATATTTCGGGGCATGAAGCGAATGCTTATGAATTATGAGTGATCAAGATCACTACCTCAAAACTCCGATATCAATAACTCAAAAGAAAATGCAATCATAATTGTTACAATTTTCTTGAAGAGTATCGCAGACAAATTTAAGTTTTTGGTCGAATTTATTTATATTTTTAACGTAGTTTTGTTGATTTTTGATGATGCAATAATAATAATAAATTATCTAATACATCATTCGTAATATATTATAATAATAATTCCAAAATACCCTTATCTACCACTAAAATTGAAAATCAAAATAATTCATCTTTGTACCTATCGATACGATAATTTTATATTCAGTTTAATGTTTTGGCGATATATTTTTTTAAAATTACTTTTGCAAATGTTTTATAGGATAAGTGATAAGGAAAAAATAATTAGCTTTGGATGAAACTGGATAATTTTTACGTAATAGTAACTGAAGAACCACAAGTGAAAAGCGGTTCACCTATTTTTTTGCTTAATGGGCTACTTGCATGGTACTGAAAATTATATTTTTGCAATGGCGGCTCAAGCGGGCGGGCCAGGGCGGTCCGGCCTCCCAAAATGATCTGTGGCCCCCGGCTGGCCCTCCCGTAAATTCCCAGAAAAAAAGAGATTTACATTTATATTTTAACGTAAATACAAGTATTGTATAAAATATTTTTTTCTGATTAACTAGTTTTCATCAGTCGACATTTTATTTTGTACTTTATGCGTTCATTTTTAGTAGATAAAGAAGCACTTTAATATCAACTATAGATAAAGTTGACAAAAGTAAACAAAGTAACACAAAACACAACAACGATCTTTTATATAATATTTTAAAATAGGTCTACCGCTACGAATTTTAAAGAGAGAACTAGTAGGTCGAAAATATGAAGCGCTCGGCAAATATTAAAAATTATTTTCAAAAAATATTAAAAATTATTTTCAAAAAATATTACAAATTATTTTCAAAAATATTAAAATATGGTATCAAAATAAATTAAAAAGATGTGTGTCTTCCTACATATTCCTGGTCCCTGCTAGCACCTTCAAATTTATAATTCTAGCGCCGCCACTGGATTGTTATCACTATGAACCTAATATTAAGTTTAAAACATTCGTTTTATCTGTCAGCTATTTATCGATTTTATATTTGATCAATTTTTTTCATATCGAATTGTGAATATATTTAGGTTAAGAATTACTCAAGCTAGTATTTAAAAAAATTGTTAAAAATGTCTTTATTGTTTCAGATACTTGCAGAATACTCATCATATTTACAAAAACTGCATAGAGATTATGATAAATAGCCTGTAGTTTTAAAAATGCATCTATTATTGTTTATTAAGTTATGTTTTTTATAATTAACATATCAATATGTATATATTTTAAAAAGAAAATATATTTTTTATCTTGGCAGATAATAAATAAAATAATAAATAATTGTTAAGACGATAAGACGGCTCTGTCTGGCAGACGCAGGCAATCCATTTATAATAAAATCTGTACACCACGTTTTTTCTATTAAGCTAGATTGAGACCTTCCCAATTATAAGTATAAGTGCTAAATTAACCATCCACAGCTTCAACAAAATTTTATATAAGTGCGAACTTTGAGCGCTGGTTGGTTAAATTAGCCACTTATACTTATAATTGAGTAGGTCTGAATCTAGCTTTACTTACTTACTTACTTAAGCTTAAACTTACACTTACAATATTATTCGCTGCAGTTGTTTACTTACTAAAAGTTGTTCTGTAATTCAGTTTAATTTATAAAAAAATTATACAATTCACTCTAAATTTATAATAGTAGCTATCTTGCTTTTAAAACATTAGTGCTGCAATTAAAATTAAATTACCTTTTAGCATATAGGCGTATCAATCTTGAACGCTCAACCACACTTGTACGAGTATATTACCATTGTTGGCTTATTACTTGACAATATTATTCGAATGAAGTTTGTATTGTATACCGCATTGCTTGTATTTTGTAATTCTGCATACTTTGTACTTTGTAGTAAGTAACCTGTACAATTTATTGCTCTTTCACATTTGCTCATCACAATATATTTTGCTTAACTTTGATCACATTAAATTTTGTTCTATTTTGTATGTATTTCATTACTGTTGGTTGTTCATTAAATATTGATTCTAAATTATTCTTTATTTTTCTTTTAAACATTTTTTACTTGCACTCTGCTTTCTTAAATTTACCTGAGCAATTCTGACATACTTACTCGTATTTATTTGTACTTATTTCAGTTTAACATTTGCTTAATTTCATATAATTTAAGGTAGTAAATCCATGGGTAGTGACAACCCAAAATATGACTTAAATTAATATACAGCATTCATTACAAGTCGTAGAATTTGAATAAAAATTAAAATTTATAGGTAACCGTTGAAATAACGAAGATAATTGAATTTAAAGTTGACACAAAAACGCGCTAAAATACATTGCGTATATGAAGGTTACCAGTAGATTTACTAAACGATTAGAAAATTTTATATCATAACAACCCAACACATATTTGGAAAACGAATATGTTATTCTTTGATATTTGAGGTATTTATTAGAAAAATAAAAAATATGAGTCACCGCAATAATGGTTGAGAAATCGCATGCAAAAGGTTCCAATCTCAAGAAAAATTATGTTTTTGACGTACTACTACTGCATTTCAGTGTAAACTTAAATTTCAATTATATTTTTTATTTAGTTGGATACCTATGATTTGTAATTTACATCCAAATCTACGATTTTTAATGATTTATTTCTGATTATTTGACTGCTTCGGCCTCACCTCACACCGAAATCACGCACGCTTATGACCGACGGATTTTCTACCTTAATATTGATTATATCTTTATTTTATAATTACCCTTTCGCTGACATTGTTAATTATTGCTTATATAGGGTCTTTCATTAAGAGTGATAGGATTTTAATTTTAAATAAAACGTCAACGGTTTGAGATATCAATTTAGTTTTTGCTTTATTTGGAAGCTTAGACAATGCAGTTATGTTCGAAACAAGATATCGTTCAAATGTCCACCACGGCTTTGTTGGCACTGATCACAAGATCGCTCCAATTTGCAGAATTTGGCTCATTTGCAATACTGGCCGCTACAGCTGTGATTTTCTCCTCACTTCGAACATTTCGTTGTCTTCTTGGTGGCTTATTGTCTTAGTAATGTTAACTCAAACTTTATCACAGTGTGTCTTATAGCCTGCGCAGATTAACGGTGAGGGCGACCCAATTCTGGGATGAATAAATGTTGAGCACCCACAACTGAGTTCGAACTTTGGTAATATTTTTTAAATTATTTCCAACCGGTCTAGAGGCGGTCAAACGCTGCATCATAAAACTGCACACTATACTAAATAATTTGACACCTAGAAGTAAATAATATATATATATATATATATATATATATATATATATATATATATATATATATATATATATATATATATATATAAATTTTTATTGAAAAAACTATCACTCCTATTGAAAGACCCTATACAATCAACAGTTTCACTATCTTTGTCGCATAGGTTACATCGTGGTTTAGATTTGTCAATCTATTATAATTTTATTTTTATTTTATCCATCTATTCTGTAACAAGAGCGACATTGTGTCTTCCAGATCAGCTCAGCTGACTCTGTTTATTTTCTCCAATTTTTATCATTTCTACCATAGCTATATTAATTTACAGTATACTGTACAGTAATATTAAATCATGTGTATATAACTAAAGTAGGTACTAAACAAAAAAGTACATGTAAAGTATTTTTATTAACTTTACTTTTTATTATAATTTAAGAAAATATTAAACACTAAACTATAGTTTTAATATATTAAAATCAATTTTGATAAGAGATAATAAAACACGTCTAAATTTAGCTGATGTTAAAAACCGAATTATCTTTATTTAATTTTTTGTTTGTCACGACTACCCTTGTCGCAAGAGACCAATGTAGCAGTTGATAACTAGATACAAAAATAATATTAATAACCGCTATATATGTATACACTTTCTACACATAAGCAATGTAGGTAATCTAATTCTACGGCGGCAGCTCAGCAAGAGATTAGAAATACAAGACTCCGGTTCAAAATTAATATAGCAATGGAAAAGAAAGTTATCGGACACTGAATTAGTGCGGATGTCGCACTGTTGAAGCCGACCCTGTACACCGGCTTCGCTGTGAAGCTAGTGGCGTTAGGCCTAGCGCTGTGCGCTCTGCGCTCGCTGTATTCCATACACATTTTCCTACCAAAAATATTGTTTCAAAATTTTAGAGTCTCTATTTTAACCTCAATTTTAACAAAGAAAATAAAAAATTGGAATAATTTTTTCTTGTGTTTAATCAATCCTTTATAAAAATATTGACTTGGACATTTCTTAGAAAGATACATTATTTTTTTTAACTTTTAAGGGGCTTGGTTAAGCTAAAATTTAAGATTTTTGTCCAAAAGAAAATAGTTTCTTGTGTTTAATCAACTTTAATTTCTAAATAAATTGAGATATTGGCGGCTTCCGGTTTCCAGCATTAGGTTTTTTGAACGTGTTTCTGTCAGTTTCATTATTTTAAAAACTTTTAAAAGTCGCGGTTAAGCCAAAGTTTTAAGTTTTTGTTCGAGAGAAAATAGTGAAATTTTAGAATTTTGCTTGTTTGCTGTGTTTAATCAACTGTAATTTCTCAAGGAATTTAAATATCGACTACAATGCTTGAAACCGGAAGTCGATATTTTTATACGTTAAGTTACAGCTATTTTTGTAAAGTTACTCCTTAAGGAATTTGAAAAAAGGAACCTTCAGAATGTAGAAAATTATAGACCCACTTCCATTATTGTAAGGTTAACTAAATATTTTAATTAACATAATCATTTCAGTGAACAACAGTTTGGTTTTCGACCAGGCCGCTCAACATCACAAGCGGTGCTGAACATCGTTTATAAAATAATCGAATGCCTTGAGAGGGGTCATCATATGGCTGTTACCTTATGTGACCTTTCCAAAGCATTCGACTGTGTATCACACAAAATTTTGCTTGTCAAATTAGATCAATATGGCATAAAAGGTTCAGCCCTTAGTCTTTTAAATTCATGTCTGCAAAACAGAATACAGTGTGTAGAGCTTTCAGAAAAGCAATCACAATTTAATTTGCTGGAATATGGAGTTCCCCAAGGGTCGATCTTGGGTCCCCTTTTCTTTTTAATTTACATAAATGACTTCAGTCACATTATGGGGCTCTGGGACAGTTTTTTCTATGCCAACTTTGATCAACGGAGACAAAAATTTCTATAATTTTTTAAACTTGCATAATTTAAACTTAAAGAAAGCTGAAACATGGTTTGCAGCCAATAACTTATTATTAAATAAAGAGAAAACTCAAGAATTACTCATTTCCACACATAACAACTTTAAGAATGGAAATACAGTAAAAATTCTAGGAATGTGTATTGAGCCATTCCTTAATGGCAACTCACACGTTTTACACATTAGCAATAAACTATCCGGTGTTTTATTTTTACTTAGAAGATTAAAACCAGTTATAAAAATATCAACGTTAAGAACAGTTTACTTTTCTTTTTCATTTCATTTCATTCTATCATGGCGTACGGTATCTTATTTTGGGGTAACTCTTCAAATGCAATCAAAGTTTTCAGGATTCAAAAGAAAGCAATGAGAATAATAGCAGGGCTTAATTATAATTCCCATTGTAGACAAACTTTTATTGAATTAGAAATCATGAAGCTCCGGTATATTGGAAACATTTTGTAAAATTCATAGCATTAAAATACTAATTGATAAAAATTTTAATTCAGCTAACTATTTTTAAAATTAAAAGAACCAATATATAGGTAGTACCAGTATTATAATATAGGTACCTACACATTTGTGGTATGAATAAAAAACGAAACTTTTTAATCCTTTTTCTAGAAACCCTTTAAAAATGACTAATTTATTTTTGCTGCTTTTTATAATTTTACTCAATTATTATTTCAAATTTACTAACATTCACATTATCTTCTTCTGAAGAATGAGGAATTATTATTTCCAAATCACAGACTTCAACATCATTTATTTTGGTTGATTTTGCAGTAAAAGTTTTGCTCTTCTTCCTATTGTCTTCTATATTGCTGGGAATTATTTCCAAAACTTCGTCCATGCCCATATTGGACCGGGGTACTTTGAACTTGATATTGTCTTCTCCAATTTTATCTTCGGCGGTTAACTTTTCTATAAATTTTAAATCTTGATTCCATTTTTTATCCGTCTCCGTTGTTTTGACTTTCTTTACAATTGTTTCGTCTTCATCATTATAGCAGCAAACACATTGTTCAATGCAGATTAGTCTTTTATATGAAACTGGATTACGTTTAATCACCGATTTTCGTCGGCGGCTTAGGTCCATTGTGCTGTAACACGAATATCTAAAACAAAATTTTACGTGAAAAACTACTTTTAATATACTTAATTAAAATAAACTATTTTTTTGTAAATATTTTTTGGGATTTTACTTATATATTTATTAGATTGTGCACACACCATAATATAGTATTGTGTAGGTAATTCTTATTTCTACAGGCTGGTTTAGAAGTTAATGTCCTAAATTTAAGGGTAAGTAGTATGACATGTGTAGATTATGAAACAGAAAGATTTTTTTTTAAATCGCAAAATTAAATTTCCATGTTTCCCAGTCAAAAATTTGTCGTTGTCACTGCCACTGGGTGGAGTAAGTACTAATTCCGAGGGGTGAACCACTATAATGAAAATGTACAGTGATTCCGAAAATATGGGAATACCTATCATTTATTGCCGGTATTTCCTGTATTCCTCATGTATTTCTAGTATTTCCATAGTATTCCCAATATTTTGTAAGTATTCCTTGTATTCCCAATATTTCCAGTGTATTTTGTGAGTATTCCTAGTATTTCCAATGTATTCCCAATATTTCCAGTGTATTCCCAGTATTCCCAAAGTATTTTGCGTCACACGTGAACGCAAAGCACGCTTTTACTCCCTGATTAGAGAAGCAAAACACGTTTTTGCTTCCTCGGGTGTGCTTTTCTCCCCATAGGGATCAAAACATGTTCTGATCCCTCTAAACAGATAGTAAAGCACCCCCTAAGAATTTTTTTAAATTTTTAAATTATAAGGGTATAATTTATAAAATACCACTGATCGATACGAAATTTTAATAAAAATAATAGTAAATTAGGTAGTAGCTGATAACTGATTCATGTTATAACCACCAGCGACACTTAAAATTTAAAAAAAAAATCGTTGTAATTTCGGTCAGTACATTATGTATGTACCTACTCGTAATTTTTATTCTGAAGTTATGATACATGACACAGGAACTGTAAAAAATAAAAATCCGTTGTTAAATTTGTTTATTATTCATACTTGTATCTATAGTGACTTTTTTAGGATTATATATTTATAATTTGAATATTAATGTCTTATAACTGGTCATTGCTAGATAAGGTTATTTATGTAAACGGCCAGTGGATAGCTCAGCGCGAGCTCAGCGGTAGAAGGACCGCCTAACATGCTAGCGGTCTCCAGTTCGATTCCCAGCACAACCGACAATAATACCACAGAGCCCGAATGGTTGGACTCCACTATAATAACATCTACCATTCTGTAATTGGAAGTTAATCCTGTAGATTGGTTATACCATCAAAATAAATCGAGAAATAAATAAATAAATATATTCCTGTCATTTGACATTTTATATGGAATACAATGGTAGATAGTTGCATGGTACCCATACTATTTTTGTACTTCAATGCTTTAATTAGAAAAAAACCTATTTATTTGTATGAAATTAACCTGTGTGTATCATGCTACCTGAAAATGGACATTGTATCGAAATGAAAATCTGGTACGAAATGAAAATCTATATGGAAATGAGTGTAAATTAGCATGGTAGTAAAAAAATAACTATTATTAAAAAATATTAAACGAACTACGAAATAAGAAAATAATTTCTGCCGTTTTTAAACAAATCACGAAGTAAGCCGACGATTTCAGTAATTTTCAAACAAATCACGAGGTACAAGGACATGTCACTCGTCTTCAAACAAACCACGAAGTAAGAAAATTATTTCATTCGTTTTCAAACAGGGAACGAATGATGTCATTCATCTCCAAACGAACTACGAAATAAGAAAATAATTTCTGCCGTTTTTAAACAAATCACGAAGTAAGCCGACGATTTCAGTAATTTTCAAACAAATCACGAGGTACAAGGACATGTCACTCGTCTTCAAACAAACCACGAAGTAAGAAAATTATTTCATTCGTTTTCAAACAGGGAACGAATGATGATGTTATTCATCTAATAAACTATTATTAAAAAATAAACTGAAAGTAATTATTACATTCAAACTCATTTATCATAATATTATAAGAACAAGAACTGGTGTACGTCTATGAAATAGAAGTCAGTGACTTTTTTTGAATTTGAAAACATAATTGAAAGAAAACACCTATTATAATCACATTTCTTTATAGTACAAGTAAAATACAAATATTAAATTTAAGTACCTTACATCCTTCCAATGCAACATTTATAATTATCGCATACGCAGATAAATCAACCAATATTCCGAATATTTCTAGTGTTATTTTCATTTATTCCCAAGAATTCCTGCAAATTTCTATGAATTCTATTGGTATTCCGAAATATTTCCACGTATTCCCAAGTATTCCCATGTATTTCCAAGTATTTCCATGTATTCCCAAGTATTCCCATGTATTCCCATGTATTCCATAGTATTTCCAGTATTCCGAAATGTATTCCGACCAAAATGTACAGTGATTCCCATTGGTGGTTCACCCCTCGGGTATCATGTACATTTGCAAGTTTAGCTTCTTAGTTCCACGCATAAATATATAACATAGACATACAAAATACAGCTATTATATCTACGTACTACAACCAAATAGTTATTTTAAGGTCAAACAACTAAATGGCTGTATTTTGACTGTATTACTTGCCAAGTGGTCGCAGCTAAATGGCTGTGACAACATTTTCAAAGCAAGAAAATCTTTTACCACTTTGGCTATGACAACTCTTTAACAACGTTATAATTTCGCTGCGATGCCAGCTGCGGTAGCTATATTCCTGTTATTATTTGCTGCAGCAACGTCACCGCAGCTTTTATACAGCTTTGTGTGCTACTTGGGTCGCTATACCAACGCATGGCATGTTGTGATTATGTGATCGGCAGATATTCATTATATTAGGCGGGATTTGCCCTGCAAATCTCCGCTTCCGCATATCTTCAGATCATAACAAACGCCGTAAGGTGGCCTCTAGTCAGTAATATGCTCAATCTGGATAGAATAAAAAATTAATTAATTTATGATAAAATTTGAATTTCTCGATCTCGATCATCTTGTCATCTTTTTTAATACCTACCAATCCTACCATTTACTTACAAATTATTAAAAAATATTTAAAATACAGACACCCCCACGAAAAAGTTGCGGGCGGGCCCCAGAAATCTTAGCTACACCACTGATTAATTATTTAATTAATTTTTTTGCCAGAAACTGCTTCGCTACCTTGAAATAGTGTAAATAGAAGCCGTCCAGCTCGGTTTTCTCTTAGCTCAGTTGCTTTCAGACGAGTAATGTGTTGACGAACTTTAAGGTAGTACGAGCGGAAGCAAATTCACTGTAGTTAGGTGCATACATAGACATTGCCTGCTGCATACTTCACAGCTCTACATGAATTTTGTCTTGGCAATGTCGCGCCCATTCATCTCTTTCTATCTCTGTTTCCGTCGCACTCACACACTCGCCGTTGCATTGCAAATAATATAATAATATTTATAATTTATGAGAAATGCAATGTTTGAACTACATTACTAATGCTAATGCACACTTCATCATGATCGTTTTTCGAATTCTCTGTTTCTTTCAAGTTTTCCTATCTCTGGCTCAGTCCTCTGTTGCCAAGTCAAGTTGTCATACGAGAACAAGTGCTCAAGAGTAACATTTTTTCGTTTTTACAAAAAATCTGGGCAGAGAAGATTGATTCTACAGTTCTCAATTTGTTCCCTGTCTTTCATTACATGCAACGAAACATTTTTTATGAATATCTATGGAGAAGATTTCATGCTATGATCAAAAATAGGCCGAGTCCCATTTGACTCTGGCAAAAGACGGCAAACTTAAAAATTAATTTTCTCCACAATGGTGCAGACAAAGTTCATAAAATTTGAATTGGTGTTCTTGGGATATCCTACTACAATTTTGAAAAAAATATTAATAAAATCCATGGAAGTGACGTGTACCGCTCGTACTACCTTAATTTAGCTCTGTATAGAACATGGGCACATACTTTCTTTCTCTTACCGCTCCGACCAACCCTGACTACAGGAACAGTACGTAGGTACCGAGTAGGTACTTACAAAAATAGTCATTGTATGAAATTTTTTGAAAAACTGATGTCATATCTGCGGCCACTTTCATAAACATTTCAATTTTTCGTAATAACAAATGTTTTTCAATCATGGTTTACAAAATTCGACGTTTTAAACACAAAAATATATTGTAATTTAATTTGTAAGTGGTGCTAGATACAGAAAAATTTATATCAAACTGATTTTACGAGTAGATAATAACATTTTCTTTATCTGGTATTATAAAAAATTGTCATAAGTATTTTATTCATCGAGATTTTGAAGAAAAATTGTATGGTCTTTAAGGAAAGGTTCTTTCTAAAATCCTAAATATAAAATTTGATAATTTAATGTTTGATATTTTTTGAGATACCGTCGGACAAAAAATCGTAACAACAAACGCACGAATGCACGCACGAACACACACATATCTCGAAAATAATAAATTCGCATTCTAGAGACCCTGAAACGTGTTTATCCAATAAAAACTCATACTCGAACATTTTGCCCCATAACAATTAATAGTACCTCTCTTATAGAATATGATGCGAGGTAAAAACGTTAAATTAAAAATCCGAAGCCTAATCTTTAAAAAGGATCATTGGTAATTTATTTATATCGTAAAAAATGCAATTTTTAAAAAAGTGGGGTAAGCTTAGTTCTAGCACTTTCTCCTCTAAGCTTCTTAGTTTTTATGTCCACATTACTCCCTCTTTAAAAAATTAGTTGGTAACAATAATTTTAATATAACTTTTGCAATATATAATATATTGTTCGCTTATAACTAAAATTTAAAATCACATTAAATCCAGGACTGCTTATAGAAACCAAATAGTTAAAAATAAATAAAAACAACTTTAAATACCTATAATTTGTTGTTCTTATTATTTTTAGATATTGGCACGCATTATCGAAAGAAAACGACTTCATCAAAAACAGTTATTAAACGCAAAAACAAATTAGTTTTAAGTATAAGTAGATTCAAAAATAATTATTACAAACAGCGTAATAGAAATATAAGTCGCACATGGCACAAAATGGTCAAAAAATGTGCATCAAATAAAAATGAAGAATCAAGCAACACGGAAAGTAATTCTGATACAGGTTATAGCGCTGATATTGAACAAAATATTAAGTTTGTTACAACACGAAAAAAAAAATTATCTAAATCAAGATTTTTGAAGATAGAAGCTTTAAGACATTTGAGAAAATGTAATTTTGTTTTATCTTATAACATTGATAAATGTAAAGCTAACGAAGAGTTTAGAAATTTTAAAGACATGTAATAATGAGAATGTATTTGAATTGGAAACTTCAGGTCCAAGTAAAAAGGTCGTTGATTATGACACAATTGTCAGTGCTAGTGTTTCAGAAAGCGACATTAATGGTGATGTTGAGATTCCAGTTCAAAAATATGTTGTAGTTGATTATAAAACAATAGTGTCTAACTTTCCATTGAACGATTTTTTAAACAGTTCAAATTCAAATACTGCTAAAAACACAGTTGACGATAAACAAATTACAAAATACGAGTCTCAATGCAAGAACAAGAAAAATTCAACGGTTTTTGCACTCGACTACAATAATTATACGTACGAGCCATCTGTTTCACTTTTTTCAGATAGGTCAGATATTTTTTTGAGGCAAAATAAAATCGGACAAAATTCATATGTTCTTAATCATGTTTCGACATATCCCGATAATGCATTTGTGGACACTAATAATTCAGTAGTTACTTCAAACATAAGCATATGCCCTAATCAAGAGCAAGAATATAAAAAACATTCTTCTCTTCTACTTCAATTTGATTCAAACTGTTCAACTATTTTTTCAAAGGATGAAAAGAGAGTCAGTGAAAAGGTTTTTGATCTTTTTCAAATTTTTTCGGACCCATCGTGTATTCTATCACCTGAAAAAAAGAAAAGTGGGAAAAACGCACCAGTTCTCTTCGGAAATTTGAATTTTTCGCAATTTAGTAACGAAATAAATAAGAAAAATGCATCTATTAAACTTGCAAGTATTTTGGACTATCCCAAAATCTGTGCAAATGAAGAACAGAGAAAACAGAAATTACCTTCTTCCTTACATAAAAACAACTCAGATATGATAATTAAATATATTTCTGATATTTCCAGTATCTTTTATTCAGAGGAACATGAAGATAATAGAAAAAAGAAATCAAAAAAGAGACGATAATTTTAAAAACGAAAAAAAGTGTAAACATATAACATCTTCAACAAATACTCGTTCAAAAAATATCATGAAAATTGCAAGAAAAACTAAAATGATAAAAGATTCACAAAAAAGTTTATCAGATAATTTTGATTTTATTCCAATAAAAAAATTAAGGGCATCTGTACCAATTGAAAGCCTATCTGATGATTCCGATTTTTTATTAAGAAATAGCGAAAAAACCACCTTGTCTAGTACGGCAAACAGTTACTTCTTACGATCAACGAAGAAACGCAAAGTTGTCAATAATACTAGCGACAAACCAAAATGTATATGAAAACTAAAGAAACTAAAACTCAATTGTAATTCCTAATTGAGTACCTGCTGACAATTTGTGATTGAGTGTCAACTAGTAGTGTTTGTAAAAGTATAAGTAAGAAAGAATTTAAATTTAATTAACAAACTTTTGATTATTTTTGTTTATTTATACATATAAGAACAATAAACTTAAGCCTGTGATATTTTAAAATAGGTATATAAAAAATGTTTCACTTAATGTTAAAATGTTAGTTAAATTTTAAATAATAATAATGCAGTGTAGATCCCATACCTGCACATTTTAATTTAAAAAATTGTAAACAACGGTCAGTTAAATAATAAAATAAAAGATATACCCGTATGTATACTTCATGTAGTTATATTTTGTCAATAGGGTAAATAAGTAACATTTTTATGGAATTGCGTTAGCGATAAAGGTAATTTTCTGTTCTGACCTAGACATTTTTTGTATAAAATTACATAATAAAAACCTAGATTAATTTTATAAGAAAAAATGCTCCAAATAATTATTGTACATATTGTCATGATTGCATAACAGCCTAGTGAACACTTGTCCACATTTGCTACTATGTAGCTGCCTAGCAAGTGACCAACGGACAGTGGTTTTTTATACTTTTACTTATGACCGGTATAAGCATTTCGAAAGTAATATACACGGACATGAGCGTCTCTAAAAAATATATTTAAAGAGGGGCCAAAAACTGAAAAAATGCCAAGAAAAAATATGCGACGCAGCTGACTTCTTATTCAAAGGGTGAACGAGCTCGGTCCCGTTTCAGTTGGCACACCTGTAACTTCAAGTTCCTTAGAAATTATTCCTAAAAAATATAATATTCCTAAATAATGATAATAAAACCATTTTTTATTAATTATAGTACGGTATGTACCATAATAATTACATTTTTAACACAAAAAAGTGAGTGAAAATAACGCGTTTTGTGCGTCTTAAGTTAATATGCAATGCCTCTAAGAATGAAAGCTGTTATGAAAAATAAAGGTGATGTTACCAATGGAAGTTTTTCTTTTTGCCGGTTTAAAACTTGTAACTATTAGATTGGGGGATGAATTTTCGTTCCATTATTTTTTATTATTTTTTTTGTTTTTCTAAAGCATTGATTAATCAATAAACGCATTTCTGAAACAACAACGAAAGAAAATTAATTTCTGTTCCTATATTAATTTTTGAGATTAGTATGCCTATACATTTATTGAGGAATTATTCCAAAAGGCGAGACTAGGATACACGGGTAGGTACTCGTATGTTTTAACGTCACGAATTCTAGGTGTTTCGAAAAAAAATTACTTTAAAAATAATGTACTCATTTATATTTAGCACTTTAGAGTGACCATTCGTACCGATTTTGTCAGTACAGTACTGATTTTCAGACCCTTGTACTGAAAACAATTTGAAATATATTTTGTACTGATTTTTTACATTCTGTACTGAATTTACTGATTTGCTTTTCTAGACCTCCATAAAGCCCTGAGTAAAACTTGTTTTTCAAATATTGTTATTCAAATTCACCTTTAAAATGCACAATAAGTGAAATGTTTCTAAAAAATGTTTCGCATGCAGCGCATTTTCTTATATTTCTTATAATTAATTTAATTCTTTTTTATCTTTCCAATTATAGCAGATCGTAGTAGATTCACAAAAAATATATAAGTAGGTAAATATAAGTACTGCTCAGTATTGTACTAATTTCATCAAAAAAATAAATAGTCACTCTACTTGAATAAGATAAAAAATATAGCAACATTTATATTACTTGAAGATTCGTAGATAAATAGAGAATGATCCCCCTTCCATTTGACGCCTATGTTATATACACTCAAACGCATATGAGATACGTTCCTGCGTCTACGGTCTTACGTTCCGCTCATTATTGCGCGATAACAAATACGAATTCGTAGCGTACCGGTTTAGATCGCAACTCGGAACCGAATTCAGAAAGTCAGATCAGATCATTCTGGTGCCACACGCTTGACTAACATGTCACTCAAGTGCGAACTCCTGTGTTTGGTCCTGGCGCTTTTTGCCGCCTTTGTGGTTGCCATCCGAGTGGTAAGTACTTTAATTTACCTTTTATATTACAAAAATGTTGCACTTCATTCAGTAAGGTTAATTACATTTGGATTAAAATTCAAAGATTTAAAAATAACTTTCAGAACTAATATTTATAAAATGATTATGTTTTTTTCTCTCTATTTTTTGTTACTTGATGAGCGATGAAAGTTGGTGGTGGTGTCTCATGTCTCCATATAGATTTATAAAAAAACACTAGTAATTGAATAATCTTATTGTTGAATTGAATACAGTCAGCAGAAAGTAAAAACTGAGCCAGTTGACTGCAACAAATTATAATAAGCATTTTTATTGATTAGTTTTATTACAAATCAAAATTTGAGAAATTTGATCATTATAAATTTTTAAAATTAATTTATTTTAAATATAACACTTTCAATTTTATCAGCACAGGTTATGATGTTGGCATGTATTTAAGTGAGCAGTAAAGATTAGATTTTAGCAGTAAATTAAATAGGTACAGTATGTTAACAAATTAATAATAATAATAACCAAACTGTGAGCAACATACTTAATCAAAACGGTTACAACTCAAGCTCTTAAATTTATTTTAGTGGAACTCACTTCATGACGTCGTACCCATGGTCCAATAAATTCATACCAAATCAAATTATTACACTCGAATTACTACTGATCATGATTAGTTTGTAATTTTGCTGCTATTTTATTAAATTTATGTATGCAGTAATTATAATGTGTATTGATGTTTACTGGCGGTGGTGAAAGTAGGCCGTACCGGTAAAAATAGAGACGGTACGCCGAACCGGTAAAAAAATAGAGACGGTAAAATTTTTTCACAAATAAGTTTATTTTAACTATACTAATTATGTTGTATTAATAGGTATGTATTATAATTTTAATATTTGTAAAAATTTCAAATTTATGTAGTATGGGAGAGAGAGGTATGTACATTGATACATGGGCAGATTGATATAGATTTGAAATTTTATGCTGGAATAATTATTATTAATTGAGCGTATTGTCACTTGAAGGCACTAAGAAAATGTACCTCCCATAAAAATTCAAATCAATTGCAGTTGTTTTTCAGAAGTAGGTATTCGTAATTTGTGTCATTTTATGCGTTGGCCGTATATAGTTTCATGTTTTTAAATGTATGATATTTCAAAAGCTATTAAACGCAAAAATACTCTTGTTATATGTGTAATATGTAGTTTTAGAATAATGTATGTTTTCATATTTGCATATGAAATGTTTAAACTTAGGTTTGGCTTGTTGAATGGTGAGGCATATTGATGCAGTTGTATATGGGCCACATCAATGTCCATACATTATGTGATGATGAAAAATTCAAAGAAGGAGACATTGCACGTGTATAATTTTACACTAAAAAGAGATTATTTTTCATTGCGTTTGGCGTGCTGACGAAATTTCGCTGAACAGGAGCATATAAGTTTGATTTCTATAAGGAAACACACAAAATAAATTTTTTCACAAGTACATGATATAAGTTAAGTTTTATCATGATATAAAATATTGTAATGAAGCTTCCAGTATACCATCATTTACAAAAAGTACCACTTGGGCTACGTCATCATATTGTCTTCCGTTGATATTGATTGATTTAAATTAATTACTAAGTAATAATATAATGTAAACAATAGTAAAGTTTATTTTCATTTTTCATATAACTTGTTTTGTGCATTTTTAGACCATGTATTAATGTGCCTCGTGCTTATACTAACTGTCCCATAAGGGGGTCAGTTTCATACACTTACAGAGGGTTTTTAAAATTGAATTTTAGGCAATTTAAATTATTATTTTTTATTTAAATACTAACAATAAGACGAAAGACTGAAGTTTATGTCTATATATTAATAGACGGTTGGTCATCACAAAAAAATAAAATGTCAAATTCGTATCAAAGTATCTCTCTCTCCCCCTAAAGGATAAATGATTACATAAAATATATACGCGCCCGCGAGCTCCCGTGTTGCGCAGTCTGTTTCTGAACATAACCATGATTTTTAGATTAAGGTATTTTCTGTTGATGAAAAACAAAAGATGTATTTAATTTAAAAATTTGATACTGCAGCTAGGGGGTAGGTTAATATTTCATATCAATGGGCTAATTTTCTAATTTCCACATGTTTTAAAAAAATCTTTAAAAAATAGTGCACTGGTAAAAAATAACTCTACTTACACCCCTGTTTACTGGTAATAATTAAATAAAGATGTTATGTTATGTTTTGATAAAAGTTCACGAACCTAGTTAGCGCTACTACAAAATTTCTATTTACAATTTCAAATTTAAAACGATAATAATTATGATAGATGTATAAGATGAATAACAGGTAACACTGTAGAAAATAAAATAAATTTAACATTAGTCTTGTGCGAATCAAGGGAAATTTAATCGAAGGGCTTATTGTAGTAACATGATATGCCACAAAACAAGAAATTCGAAATAAAAGACTTTAAAGTTTTGAAAAAATCTATAAAATAGGGTATCAGTCATTTTAACTTCTTACTATATTTATTAAGTGTTTTAAGTAGATTACTAATACACATATTTTAATTGACGAAAAAAAAATCAATGGAAGGCCTTAAAAAATTATTCCAAAAAAATGTGGCTTATCATGTTTTTTCATAACTTAATTAATACAATTTAATAACATAGCTTGTCATATTATTGCACTATTTGCATTTATTGAATAAGTAAATAACTAAAATATACTTAAGGATACTCATTCAAGGACTTCTGCATCTTCTTATTTATTCTTTATTCTGGGTGTCCATAGATGCTAATTTTCCTAATAAAGAATCACAAAAATATGATAAGCCACACGAAACATTATACTTAATTTTTTTGCTAAAACATGACAAGCCGGTAAAATATATACCTCACTGGTTTCTGAAACTGTATCATGATTAGGTGGCACATAGTCTTTGTTTGCCACACTATTATCACTGTCTTCGATAAAATCGTCTCTATCACTCGTACTTTCCTCAGAATTCATCTTATTGTTGGTATGTGTCAGAATGCCGGTAGCCATCTTATGTGGCTTATCATGTTTTATTAAATAAATAACAGTACAAATGCAAATTGCAATAAATGACTTTCGTTAATCGTAGCCACATCTATTGAGTAGTACTCAAACCATTTATAGTGTGGCTTACCATGTTATTGCGTAATGAAATAGATGAAAAATATAGATTTCAGCAAGTATGTGGCTTATCATGTTACTACAATAAGCCCTTCATCAATGAAATAAAAAAAATATCAAAAACCAATTACCTAGGTATTGCAAATTGCACCATAATCTAAAACGAGTATAATCAAAGTTGCGTGTACATTCTGTTTGTTTATTATTTTTATAAACAATTTGTACGAGTATCACGAGAAACGAGAATATAACCGTTTTACAATTTTGTACTCGATCACTAATTTCGCAAAGACCCTAAATTAAATAATATATTAAATGCTAAAATGTAATAATTTGCTGTTTATTTATATACAGAGGTATAAATTTATTATTTATAAGTTTGGAAAATAGGATAACTTGAAAAATGTTTATTTAAATTTAAAATTGTTGGTTTATTATAGTTCGTGTTTGTACACGTTATTATAAATAGATAAAATTGGTACTTTCTAATAGATTAGCTTTCATTTAATTAGAGACACATAAATTATATTAAATTAAGTCTACAACTTTTATTTGAACTATACATAATGTAAAAGTTTATCATATTTTTAATTCTTGTTGTATCATTTAAGAACAACACTTTATAGCAAAATCATTCATTTAAAAATATTCTGAGATAAGTACTTCATTATTTGTTCACTTTCAAAACAACTTGTCCTTATAAAAGGAACACCATCTGATAAACGTAACAAAAACAGGAAATCGTTATTATTACCATATCTCTCACTGTATCTAATTAGTTGCATTTTCCAGGACTCTGGCCTTCAGTCATACCATGGCGGCGGTCTAGGCGTTATCTACGCGGGGTACGACGAGCATGAACTTGCTCCTGCGCCTATTTCCGTACTGGTGAAAAAGAAGCCCTTGAGGTCTCACGAGAAGGAGCAGCAGCAGGACTTTAGCAAGATTCCTGGTGTACCAGGACATGATTATCCTATCTATCATTCCGTCCCTCCTACTTCATTTAGCTGTGCGCATGTGCCCTACGCGCCTGGCATGTACGCCAATGTGGAAACTGGTTGTCAGGTATGACATTTCTATAACATGATTCATGATTGGAAACGTATAAGCTAGGAAAGTGCAGTGGTTATTGTTATTATAATTAAGGTGCCTACCTATGGCTCGTAGTTGTATTAGTGTATTTACTTATTACCTTAATTAGGTACTCCTCCATTTTGATTACTTTATAAACCAAATTTTGGTAACAGTTTACTAGCTGTATTGCCTTTTCCGATTTTCCACACTTGTTTTGAAAAATGGCGTGTCTGTAAAATCATCAAAAATCGTTGTATACCTACTTTACTAATAAACTCTTTTTGTCGATTGGAATATCTTATATAGTACCTATCTTAACATCGAACTGTCAATATTTTTTTCAAAATACATTCGTGTTTTAAATAAAATATTAATCAAAATTTGAATTTTCTTTTTTTTTAACTTTCAAATTTAAAAACAGTCTGATGTTAAGTATGAAATTATAGAAAATTTTAGTAAATACATTTTTTCTCTAACCTAAATAAAGTTATTAGTAAACTACGAACGCTTGGTTGTGTGAAAGGTACCGCCGCCCTAATTAGTAATTGATATATTGAATGGAGGTAATGTAACTGTGTTGAAAAGTATGCATTCAAAATTCAAACCAGCAGTACTTATTTATAAAAGATTAATAGATACCTACCTACTACTATGGTTTGTTTTAAACTATGAGAAGTAAAAACAAATTTCTAGGATGATTTCTGTGCTTCTCATTTAATAATGTTACTCAAATAATTTGTGAATTATAGCATAGTAATTGATTAAATGTATGTAGATATGAAAACTTGAATTTTTGGGTCTCTTAAAGAGTATTAAACATGTATACATAATTGGTTTTGGTTTTAATCCTCCTAATTTAAAAACAGACTATAAATGTTTGTAGATAGATAGACAATTTTAACGAACCAATAAATCTTAATTAAGCACCATTTTATTATTTCCTTTGTGATATTTAAATGACAATTATAACACAATCTATTTCAGTTCATGAACTGGAAAGTAAACAATAATTATACTAATTAATAATAGATAGGTAGTATACAGGATGATTAAAAATAGTAACAAAAGGTAATTTCTGTGTTATTAATTTTATACATATACCTACACATAAATTATGGGGGTTTCATTGAACGTCTCTTTTGATACCTGTGTGTGTGGTGATAATCAAAACTAACATTTAACTATAGGGGAATCTAGTTTTTCGTTCATTTCTAACATTTTAAAAATCTACTGTAAAGTTGAATTCACCCTGTACCTACCGTATCGAATAAAACACGAATTCAACTAAAACCCGCAATTTATGATTACAGAGTACAAAGTTTCACAACTTATATATTTTAGTACCTATTTTAGTGCCAATGCCACTGGTTTCATAGACTGTAATGGGGGTTTCCACAATTTTTTTGTTTTTTTATATGTTAATCTATACATTAAAATATTAGACAAATATTAGACCCGTATTTTTTCTTTTTGCCAAAAAGATGCTGATAAGCCAGAAAACAATCATGAAATTAAAAAAATAGGTGCCGCGAAAAACGTTGCCGTGTGTGACGTCACTGGCTCTGAGAACATACGTTCATCGCGCTGACAAGAACCTAATACAATACGTAGATCGTACCTTATTTCAACACAGGTCCGTCGTCTATTCCGTAGTCAAAATGACAAAAACGATCTTACACGAACAAATCTACTCACGGTTTGGTTTCAATGTTGTCTACGTCACACATGGCGTATTTTAATGCACGTTTCAAAAGAGTTACATTTTCATTTCGATAAAAAGGTAATAAATCTATCAAAATTAACAATTATTCACTTTCCTATAACTTATACCGGGTGGAACATCATACATGTGTACATAGGTGATTAGCATTGCATTTTACATTTATGCAGACTCCTGTTCCCCATTTCTACGTAGAAATATTGTAAAGGTATCAATTGAAAGGTTAAATTATTTCACACTAATTCTAAATTACTTTTAAAGAACAGTATGTTAGGTAATTTTAAATTAGATATTTTCAAATTTAATCTTACTTTGCTGTGATTACTATATTATTACTATATGTACTATTATATGTATATGTTGAGTGGCCAAATTATAAATAAATAAACAAATTTTTGACAGAGATGTCAGATTTTGTAGGTATTGAATTTAATTCTAATTTTGTTTATTAATAAAATGGAGACATTCATGCTTTATAACATTTATTTAAATCCTTTTTTAACTTACTTCTCTGTCTTTGAAGATTTGTTGTACCTAGTAACCACAGCAATCTAAAGATTTGAATTTAAAATTACTTAATATATTGTTCTTTAAAAGTAATTTAGAAGGAAATTATTAATTGTATCTGGTGTAAAATAATTTAACCTTTCGATTGATACCTATACTATATTTCTACGTGGAAATGGTTAGCAGAAATCTGTATAAATGTGAAATGTAATGCTAATCGCCTATGTACACATGTATGATGTTCCACCCGCTATATGCTGAAAATTTATATATCCAATAAGTATTTCTTTAAAAGCCGTAGGCTTGGAACTCCCATTGCCTCACCACCAAAAAAAGAATATTAAAAATAAAAATAATTTTTATTATAAGAGCATATATTTTTCTACTTAAAGGGAATGTAAACCAAAAATCCAAAAATGAAATATGAAAAACTCGAATAAATTTTCAAATCGCATATTTCTATTATTAAAGGTTGAAGAGTTATAAGAGTTTTAAATAACGGGCCCGCCGATTTTGTGACGTCATACTACCGACATCAGCCGGAAAGCTAATTTTCACATATATTGTGTATATGACCTAGTACAGTATCCCTATAAAATACCCCGGTCATGTGCATCCGGGAACTTGGCAGAACAACATGAAGCACAAATTCTGAAACTTATGTAAATATTTTGTGCCCAATTTGTTCCTATTTGTGCCTTATAAATTATTGAAAAATTCCTGCACGTTCAGGAGTTATTACAGTATGAATGACTTTTTTGCCAAGTTCACACCAACAGAAGAAAAATTGAAAATGTTAATTTTTATTTTACAAATAATTTGTGCCTAATTTGTGCCCATTTGTGCCCATAAAATTACTAACTTATTATGAATGGTTTAAAAGTTAGAAGGCTTTAAATTGATTTTCTGCCAAGTTCACACCAGCAGAAAAAAGATTGAAAATGTTAATTTTTATTACATAGATAATTTGTGCTTAATTTGTGCCTATTTGTGCCTTATAAACGAATTTAAAATATCTACAGGTTTTTGATTTATTAACAATTACTTTTTGGAAAGTGTGAAGTTGGCAGAAAAGTTTTTTCATTTTCGAAAAATGTATATACCATTACAATCGTCATAATTTGTGCCCATTTGTGCCCCATAAATAAATTAAATATCTCCATAGGTTCTGTATTAATAAGCAATTAAATGTGCGCACGAGTTAGTGCGGGCCCGGTACGAGGCTGATGCCGGCGAGCGAGGCTACCATGTCCCGACAAACGTTACACACTGCGAGACGGACTAAATATTATGGGTAATAGGAAGCATAATATACAAGCTGTGAACAGCCATTATTATTTTTTTATTTTGTATATATTATTTATGCCGTATTATCGAGTTTGATATTTAGAGGTTGGTATATAAATCTGATATTTTATAAATGAATAAATATTAGGTATGCAATTTTTACGTAAATAATTATTATAATATACTTACTTTAAAAGTGTTATATTTTCAACTGTTAATAGAAATAGGTAATAGGATTAGATTTGAAAATTTTGGATAAACTATTTTACTGCGAATTCGGCTTTCGGCTGGAAAGTTATAATCCGTAGGTAATCCTATTTTAACTGTAAATTAACTCCCTACTGGAGCCTGTCGGTTGTTCTAAAGAATATAATACTACAATAGAAAAATCTGATGTGGCCAACACATGACCTCTCGCTATACTATACTATTTTTATTTTACACCGTAATATAAGTAGGTATATATTGTAAGTCATATCATCATTTTATAGAAGGGAATTCGGGATTTGTAGTTTTTATAATACTATTAAAGTTTATCATAACTTCATAACCATATAAATAATAAATTACATTTTATATTTTCAATTTGTCAAAAAGTCAAAAATGTATTTGAATTAACTCTCCCATTATTTGCCTATAACTCAAATTTGTAGAACTTTAAACATCTTATAATTGAAAAATGGTGCTACATAGAAACAAAATTTTAAATACAAATTGTAGATAGTAACATTTAGTATACATCATTACTAAAAAATACCTGAGAATCCATAAATTTTGAAGATATTTCAGAAAAACTCTTCAGATCTTCAAGAAACTTCCACTTCCGGTTGCACAATTAACAACAAAATCTAATCAGATCTAATGTAGGGTGTCAAAATATTATATGCATAATTTCAATTTTTTTATTCAGTGCGGTAACTACAACATCTATCGACACACATAAATAAACATCAACGCGAAACTATCAAAATCGTGTTCTAGGGACTTCAAAACGTGCTTATCAATAGAAAACTCACTATCAAAATTTTAGCATGATTACAATACCTCTCTTATAGGACTGAGTGGTGAGAGGTAAAAAACGATAAATCTCATTGGATAATAATATTTGTGCTTATTCATATTTTACTGTTTTTCTACTTGTATTTCCAATGAATGCAAATAATTTGCCCCCATTGAATATTTTCTGGTACTGTCAGTGATCTGCCTGATTACCTGCTACAATTTTCGAGTTAGTACCTACTAACCTAACTAAAAACAATAATATTAATCCCTTTGAGTAACGCCCTCTTCAAATATTACAAAGGTATAGTGCCAATTACTTTACATTGAATATGATATGATAATACGAGTATAATATTCATTATATTAAATCTTATCTAACTATATATTATTATTTAAAAATTACATACCTAGAACGAGAACTTTTAAATTGTTTTTTAATTTTTTGTTAAATTTAGAAATACTTTATTTATTTACGTAAAAATTGCATACCTAATATTTATTCAATAATAGAATATCAGATTTATATACCAACCTCTAATAACTATCAAACTCGATAATTCGGCATAATAGAAATGACATTTTTAAGGGTAGGTATATTAATATTTTAAAAATGAAAAATCAAATAATTTAGCTAGTTATGATACTGGCATAGATTAGTCGATAGTCCGTCTCGCAGTGTGTAACGTTTGTCGGGACATGTACCCTCGCTCGCCGGCATTAGCCTCGTACCCGGGCCCGCACTAACTCGTGCACACATTTAATTGCTTATTAATAAAGAACCTATGGAGATATTTAATTTATTTATGGGGCACAAATGGGCACAAATTATGACGATTGTAATGGTATATACATTTTTCGAAAATGAAAAAACTTTTCTGCCAACTTCACACTTTTCAAAAAGTAATTGTTAATAAATCAAAAACCTGTAGATATTTTAAATTCGTTTATAAGGCACAAATAGGCACAAATTAAGCACAAATTATCTATGTAATAAAAATTAACATTTTCAATCTTTTTTCTGCTGGTGTGAACTTGGCAGAAAATCAATTTAAAGCCTTCTAACTTTTAAACCATTCATAATAAGTTAGTAATTTTATGGGCACAAATGGGCACAAATTAGGCACAAATTATTTGTAAAATAAAAATTAACATTTTCAATTTTTCTTCTGTTGGTGTGAACTTGGCAAAAAAGTCATTCATACTGTAATAACTCCTGAACGTGCAGGAATTTTTCAATAATTTATAAGGCACAAATAGGAACAAATTGGGCACAAATTATTTACATAAGTTTCAGAATTTGTGCTTCATGTTGTTCTGCCAAGTTCACGCACCTGCTTATACAGCGTGTTTCTATACCTCTGCACGAAACTTTAATAGATTATATAATTTGATATACTGATATAGATAAAAAAGATTTTTTTCAAAATTCGCAAAAAATAAGGGTACCTAGTGAAAATATTAGTTCCATTTGTTTGAACGTCCGTTTAACTGTTTATTTATTATGTTACTAGCGGACCCGGCGCGCGTTGCTACGCCTCCAACTCGAATTTAAAGGAATCTCGTTATAAGAATTCTAAGTTATTACCATACCATACATGGTGACAATTCTAACTACGCCCATGACACCAGATAATTTAGAACATAAGTTATAGCCATTACAAATTTGAATCCAATCGGTGTAGTACTATACCAAGTTTAAACCCAATCGGTTACCGCCATTTTGTTTAACGATGGCGGACTGATATTTTAGTATGCTCATGTCATAAGTTAGATCATAAGTTATAACCATTACAAATTTGAACCCAATCGGTGCAGTACATTTTGCTAGCCACCATTTTGTTTCAAGATGGCGGACTGACATTTTAGTCCGGTCATGTAATAAGTTAGATCTTAAGCTATTACCATACCAAATTTGAACTAAATCGGTGCTGTAAACATCGTTATAAACATCAAATAAATTAAAAAAAAACTATTTCAAAAACATATTTGTTCGATGATATATTTGACCCTGGATCTGCAATGGTAATAAGTAGATGTAATGTAGGTAATTTTATAGCGAAGTACGGGTTTGCCAAATGAGACCTACTAATGTTAAACACTAATAACTCTTGTAATAATCGCTTATTTTGATTAATTTTTTTTATGCAATGAATATATTTTATAGAAATTATGTACGAAATATGACATCAGACAAATGTAAACCATTATTCTCGATACAGAGATCGGCTCTTTTTAACGCGTTTTTCATTACACCACGTGATGTTTCTGGTTGAAGGCTTAGTATTTCGTCTCGAATATTCTGCTTCAGCGGTCAAATAGTCTCTGGTTTATTAACATACACTTTGTCTTTTAAATGTCCCCATAAAAAAAGTCGGGCGCTATTAAATCTGGCGAGCGAGGTGGCCAAGGGAAATCTGATTTTTTTTTTAAATCAGACGTTAGCCAAAAATTTCACTTTTTTGGCCATCACACCGCACCAAACAATACATTTGGATGGATTTGAAACTGATGCTGGTGTATTTCCCTTGGATTTTCAGAACCCCAAAATCTATAGTTTTGTTTGTTGACATGACCATTTAAATGAAAATGCGCTTCATCCGACATCAAAACATTATTTAGAAAATCAATTTGTGTGGCTAATAAATTTCCAAGAAATCAGTTATAACCTACATAAAGAAAAAATAATTAAATCAAAAAATACAAAAGTTATTTAAGTTTACATTGGTAGGTCTTATTTGGTCCACCCGATATTTGTACCGCCATGTGGCTGGCAAAATACATTGGCAGCACTGCCATTCAATTTCTGAAACTGTAATGCATTCACTTCTGACATTTTAGTCTACTCATATTATAAGGTTGATCTTAAGATATTACCATTGAGCTCAATCGGTTCAGTAAATTTTGAATTAGATAGTCGCCGGCAACAATGTTAAATTGTCATTGTTATAAACAACAATGCAAATTGACATCGTTATAAACATCAAATAAATTAAAAAAATCTGATGTGGCCAGCACACAACCTCCCGCCATATCTAGACTTGTAAACATAAAATGCATACTTACAATCCGGTGCCCATTTAAAATGTGCAAATAAAAATCTAAAATATTCAAACACAGAAATTTGCATCACCTGAATCATAAGATTGAGCTCTTCCAATTTATACCTTATGGACAAATGATAAATACCAAATATCTAAATTTTTGGGTAATTCGTATTTGAGTTATCCGACTGACAGAAATCCTGCTCTGACCACATAACTACACTCATCATCGTGAAACTATCAAAAATGAATTTATTGTAAGGACCCTAATTCGTGCTCATTCACTAAAAACTCACTACCCGATTTTTAGCATGATTCCAATACCTTCCTTTACAGGTATGGCCGAAGTATGGCGGAAGGTAAAAACTATTTCAAAAACATATTGTTTATTGTAATGCTTACAATCCACAACTGTCTGTTTCAAAACACCTAGACCAACTGAATTCGAAATTCCTATTCAACAGCTAATACATAGCAGTTTAATTAAATATCTGGTTATCTAATCTGTTATTTTGTTCAATTAAATGATAAATTTTGAATTTTTCGATTTTTCAGCTTTTCTTTTGGGTTTTCTCAATTTTTTTTCTTTTTAAAACCACCCCTGTATTAGAGCGAACACAACAAAAAAAGAAATATTCAAATCGGTCAACTCGTTCTCAAGTTATGGCGTTACCAGAAAAACAGACATTCATATTTATATATACAGATAATTACTCCCCCCACTGGCAGTGGCAACGAAAAATTTTTGACTGAAAACATGGAAATTAATTTTGCGATTAAAAAAATTCTTTCTGTTTCGTAATCTACACACGTTATACTACTTACCCTTAAATTTATGACATTTTACTTCAAAACTACCCTGTATATTTTTTGTAACATGTTCTATGCTTATGTGATCTGACAATTAATTTTTTCACATACAAAAATATAATTTTTTTTTTAAGTTCTTTGGTCATATTATATGACTGAATAAAATCGCGGAGTACAGGAAAATGCAATGGAATTCTTTTATAAACACCAAACGATTTTATTATCATATATGACCAAGGATGTTGAAATGGTTTTAAAAATTATTTTTTACTTTTTAGTGCATCAATGAAACCGTGTAATTTCTTTCGTATTATATTAAATATTACTAACTAAAATTCAAGTTTAAATGTGAAAAGTTCAATACCGTATGTTTTACCGTTTCCGCGTTAGGACATTTTGTCCCATTTGTGGGCCTTCAATGATTTTGATACTTTGTGCCCTTATGTTAAATACAAGAAATAGTTTAAATGTGAAAATACCAATCCCGTACGTCCTACCGTTTACGCGTCAGAAAAATGTGCTCCATTTGTGGGCCTCCATTTTTACACTTTGTGCACTTACGAGTGTGTAACTAAGGAGATAAAATGTGAAAAGACCACTCCCGTATGTCTTACCGTTTCCATGTTGGAAAAATAGGCCTCATTTTGCGAGCACCCAAAATTTTTGACATTTTGTGCACTTAAGTTACTAAATATAAGGAGTTCAAATGTGAACAGACGAATCTCGTATGTCTTATCGTTTCCGCATTAGAAAAATATGTCCCATTTGTGGACCCCCAAATTTGTCAAAGAGAACATAATTAAGTAAAGTAAATCGGATAGGTAGAAGTGAGTAAAATATTGATTTCAAGACTTGTTCCATGACAGACTACGGAATACAACAGCGATATCATGTTAAATAAAACCGTGTAAAAATGAAAACATGCAGTTTCAACATCCCACAAAAATAAAGGTTCATAAGACATTTGAAGAAAAAAATCACCTGCAGCCTGGTAGCGCATTTTCGTATCTTTTTATATTCTGTTTCAACATTTCTACGACATACTTTTTATATTTCGGTCCCCTTGCAATATAGGTTTCACATTTAATCAATTAATCAATGCTAATTATATTATGATATTTTATGACTTATTATTAAGTTTCTCGAAACAAGGAACATTATACATACGTATTTTAATACAAAAAATTATGTTAACAAAAGCAAAACACGTATCGAGCTCGCTTGTAAAATGTCAATTATAATTTAAGAATTTACAATGAATTATTTTACTATGTAACTGTAACATAATTATATATGTATAAGTATTTGACAAGTAAATTACAGGTAAGATAAGACGGAACGTTAAATATATGTTGTACATATTAGTTGTACAGTATAGTTATTCTGGTTGCAACGCTTTAGGCGTTCAGGATTACGTAAAAAGTTTGTTGTATAAGTAAAGCACGAAAGTGTTACGTGAATATTTGCGAAAAATTTGGCGTAAAAATATCCTTTGTGACATATTTTATGTAATTGGCACTTATATAGATATAGACAGTTTCATTAATATAAATAATAAAAATTAGTTTGAATTGATACAAAGAAATTAGCATCAACATTAATTTAACAAAGGGAGGAAGATATTTCCAATGGTCAGTTTAAATTCCTGCTAATATTTTCGCCGATATGCTTATAACAAATAGAAAATGATTTGCACTTAAGTTAATGTGTAATTATCTTTTAAAATCTTATATAATAATGTCATTATTAATGAGATTTATTTTGCGTCAAATTTGGTATATAAAATAAACAAATTTCTACAAGGTACATTTTCTCTCTGATCTCATTTTAAATTTTTTTGTCTTTCACTTTCTCTTCTAGTATATAATTATATAACAGTCTTATGCGCTCTGCTATGGGAACAAGGCCGTTTACTTGACTTGGCTATACCTTGACGGCAGCAACGATTGTGTGTTGTTGTTACCAGCGATTATTCTAACGTGCAGCTGGGGCAGCTGGACACAAAATGTGCAGTGGAAAATAAAAAGTGCAGTAGGAATTTTAAATTTGTGCAAGAAAACTTTATTCTTCAATTGTTATTATTCAAATTCATAATAATAATACACACTAATGTGTGAATGGTGATTCTGAAATGCGAAAATTAGCTTTTTTATTTTATTTTGCACATGAAAGAGAGAAAACCATGCTGTAATCCATCTTTATAAATTAAATTTTAAGGTATTTGATTTTGACCAAAAAAATTTTAGCCTGCGGCGCTCTTTATTTTCTTATGATATTTTTTAAACTGCTTTCTTTTTTTAATAATGAACCTCTCCCCCGAAAGAAAATTAAAAATATGGCACTGTATGTAATAAATTTGTGTGCCCAATAAAAAATTTATAAAAAGATTGAGTGTTCATTTTGTAGTTGGTATGTGCAGTGGGAAAAAGGCTTAGAATAAACCCTTCTTGTTACATTGTATGTTGTTACTGCCGCCTGCCACAGTATTGATCGAAATATCACAAACACTAAGACGATCCTCTACCATGCCAAAAAACAGCCACTCTACAGCGTTTATTGTTTTGTTAAACATAATATTCTAAAGATATTCTTAAAGATAAAAGTACAATCTACAAAATGGTTAACGCAGAATTTTAAAATTATACTTTAAAAACGAAATATGGTAATTTGAATGTTGTTAATTTATAAGAACACAAATAACTTTTCTTTTATTTTAAACTGAATTTGATAAATTCCATCTGTTACTTCGTAAATCCAAGCTTTGTTGGCAACATATTTTATTAAAATTTGAAGTTAATTCACTTATAAATAAAATCTGTAGAGTGGCGGGCGTAAACCCTCTTTCATATAAATATTACATATTTTTTTACAAATATGGGTACCAAAATTATTTTCCCTCCTTTATCATAAATTATTTGTTATTATTATGTTTAAAAAACAATAAACGCTGTAGAATAGCGTGCGAAATCAAAGTTTTTGACTGTTTTCTGGGCGTAGGTAGAGAATCGCCTTAAGTTTATAGACATATTTTTATCAATCATGCAACTATTACAGATTTGTCTTGGTATTATAATACATTAAAGGTATATTAGTTTAATATGCTTTATACGAATCGAAGATAATTGAAGATTAAACGAACTTACCTGTAAGTGAAGTTCAATCTAAATTATATGAGAGACTCGTTCGAAATAATTACAACTATGTGTAACGCTTTGCCGGTACGATTATGTCACAATGTTTAGTAAAAACGTAATGTGTTACGTCCCCCTAGATTCCTCTGTCTCCGATCTCCATGATAATATTTAATCATTTCGTTTAGAGCTGAAAGAAAATTTCTGCTATTTTCCTATGGGGTTGGGAAATGGGTGGGAGGTTGTAATTACTTCGAACGAGGCTCTCATATAATTTCGATTGAACTTCACTTACAGGTAAGTTCGTTTAATCTTCAATTATATTTCGAGCCTCGTTCTCGTAATTACAACTATGTAGATGTTTAGATTTATGAAAAAGCTGAAATTTTATTGCTATATTTTGCCCTAAAATCAACCACATACTTAATAACAAACCAGCATTGTTATAGTTATCCATTTAGGATTGTAACCCCAAAATTTTCCTTATTATAATTAGACACTTGTCTATTATAACACTTTGCAATATCTGGAAATTCCGCGACCAGCCAGCTGTGTTTCTTATTACTTACATACAAACTAATTTCCCTAATGCTAATGTTGACGCATGTCTTGTACTATGAGCTGAAAACCGGCTTTATATTAATTCCACATTCATCTGAAACTGTTTTAATTCATCTAGAAAAAGTTTGTGCACCTACAGCTGTATGTGGTTTATTCCAGGAAATAAAACCATTTATTGGTATGCCGCACTAATTTGGTTTTCTCTAAATAAAGGTTTAGTACTAGCCACACGTAAATTAGGTTTTTCTAAGAAAATCTAGAAAAAATTGATTTCGGCTTGGACCTGAGGTTTCAATGAAAGAATTTATCTCAATTTCAATGCCGGTCTGTGTTTGATGAATATTATTTATCTCAATTTCTGCTAAAATTTGGACTCTATGCATTGAAACTAGTGCAAATAAGGTACTTAATCTTTTTGTTAGATTTTTTATTGATAATTTATCTAAATGACTTTCAGTTGCTAAATTGTCTAATACCTACGATATTAGTATCCCATATTTTACTGAATCTTAGGAAATAATGGTTTCAATCTGAATAATCCCTTAAAAAATCTCTTTATAAAAGTGCTAATTGTTATTAGGCACCCAGAATGTAGGAAATTGCCAACCGTGCTGAATTAGGGTTGCCGTAAACCGCACCTTGTATAAATTGAAATACTAAAATATCTAAAATATCAAAAAATCAAAACGTGACTCGAGTCACCGGGTATGATAGCTGTAGATTTCCCCTTTCACCGAAACTTTGAACAATAAAAAAATATACATTTTTACCCAAGTTATCGGACTTTTGTCCGCCCGCTCCTGTGTAGATGCATGGAGCATGCTCTCCGGCATGCAGCGCAGAAGCTCAAAATCCAGGGTGCGCTTGGGCCCGTTTATCTCGGAAAACGGTCAACTTTTAGAGAAATATCATAAGGACCATTTTTTGATCTTGATTTTTCTCTAAACAAAAAATTATCTAAATGCTATATTTTAGCAGATATTGGCGGAAAAACGATTTTTGGAATCTTTGGGGCTTTTTCTCCCCCGTACAAGAAAATTTTTTACAGAACTTTTTCTTATTTTAAATTACCTGTCAATCCCGACAATTTAATATAAAAATTACATTGGTGAGCGATTTTGTCAAGGTTGGACCCTTCATTTACTGGACTATAAGTTATATTCTGTCGTCATAAACAACTCATATCCGTGACTATCACAGAAAAAAAAATATTGTTTATAAGAAACCCCCTGATATTGTTTTAGCGTTGCGCCCGATAAAAAAGATATTAAAATATCAACAGTGACTGGCGAATAATTTAGAGTTTCGGTTTCGAACGCTTCCCACACAATCTTCCTGCTATTAAGGATAGATTGGTTGCAAATGGGTGAACTTATGTTCTGCAAGGGGATAACAATAATATATTAGCAGAGTGACAAACTAATGGTTTATCTTTTAAACTAACAAAAAAAGAAAACCAGGTTGCTTACCAATATACTAAAATTCCCTCTGCTTAATCTTTTATAATTTTATGTAAGACCTTTAAAATCATAGCAAACGGTGGAAACGCATAATTACAGAGGTTTTTCCATGATATAGTGAGTGCATCAACAATTAAACAATAAAGATATCTATGCCATGAACAGAACTTTTCACATTTAGCATTTATTTTCTTTTGGATTGTATATACGAGGCGTAAAGCCAAATATTTTTCTGTTCGCACAATTTTACTAAATTATGTAATTTGTTAAGTTGCGCTCCACTCATTTTATTAACATATGAGATCGCTGTTGTATTCTCTATTCTCAACCAGCTTTCGCAATTTACTTTAACTCTTGCAAATCAGCGAAGGTCTATAAAATTGCCAGTAAATACAAATAGTTCATAATATGTACTTTTCTTTAAGCACGATTCCAAAGACCCTGTGCAGTTTGACCTGCACAAAATATACCCAAACCATGCTTCGAAGTATCAGGAAAAATTATTAAATTCAAATCGAATTTGAAATGTCTTATGGGATTTTTAAAACTTAAATTATTTATCGACCATTTAAATTTGTGTTTAATTTATCGTGTAATAACATAATTTTATCCAAATCGCCGTTACTTTTAGACAGAGCTATGTTTTTATCTGTCCCAACTGCTTTTGTATAAAGCCAGCTGTACGAAAGAACTGATTGAAATTAATTTCTTTCCCAACAAGGATTTTATTTTGTTAATTAACATAATTTTCTTATGTTCTGGTAATTCCAACAAGTAATTACTAGAGTTTATAATAACTATAAATATAATATTTAGTACTAGGTGTTGAACTACTTTCTTCAAATATTTAGTTAAATAATAATGTAAACGATCAATAATCTTTCGCAAATTAGATAAACTATGTTCAAATGAATTGACGAAATACAAAAAATCATCTAAATAAAAGTTATAGAACTCCTTGCTATCTTAAGCTCTGTACTACTCTATCCTCATAATTTTTGTAAAATGAAAAGGACTTGTACAAAGTCCAACGGCAAACCAGTGAACTGATACAATTTGTTATTGTAAGAAAAACTCAATATTTGCTGCTACTTTTAGCTACTGGAAATTTAAAAAAATATATACATCCTTTAGATCCCAGTGGGCATCTAAATGAACCGGGACTAAGTAATTTAGTCGCTTTTCTGGTGTTCTCCATTTTCAAACAGTTGGTGAAAATAATTTATTGAATTCTGTATAGCAATATGTAACTGTTTTCAGTTATTTTTAGTTACCTTTGGCACAAATTTTTGCTTTAGCTGACTAGCGAAGGGCAACTCGTAACCCTTAATGCAGCTCAACTCTGGAATTAATATTGCTGTCTGTCCTCGTTGAGACTGCATGTTTACAGCTGACCTGCGTTAAGTTTTCGCTGAAAACCTGAACCTTGTTTGTATTGCTGCAGCTCGGTTGTGAGCCTGCGAAACTACAACTCGGTTTTTGGGCCTATGCTGTCGCACCTCGAGCGCCCATCTGCGCCTGTGTAGCCCTGAGGTGGTGAGCGTTTCCAGTTATAAAATATTTAACCCATTCTTCTTCTGATAAAATATTGGATAGAGTTTTTCCAATTACAGTTATTGCAGTCCCTAACTGGTTCTGCGAGTCCAGAAAATGATTGTCTCTCTCGAGACTAATCTGGCAAAAGAGCTTTTATTTCGGGTTTCAGTTTTGGTGCGGTAAAGTAGGAAACTTTGCTAGACGCGTATTTTGTAAAGTTGTAATTTTTTAGTCGCCTTTCCGACCTCTGTCCTGATCCAGTTATTCTATTGTTTTTCAACATCTGAATGCTGATGCGTGTTTGTTGCATGAAGAGTGGTTCGATTTCGAATTTGTTAATGGGTAATTATTTCGGAGATACGAGAATCTCCGATGCTAATTAGTCTGACAAGGCTAGTAATTTACTTCTCGAATGACTAATTGCATATTTTTCTTCTTTTAAGAAGTTTGAAAATATTTACTTTTAGGATAAGTAATATGCATGTTTTAATTTTATAAAATTAAAATCAATAAGATCCATTTTGTAACTGCTTCACTACTTGCGTGAGTTTCAGTTATATAAGTACAGATGTTTCACCACTTGTGTGAACTCGTACTGCTAATTAAGAGGTCAATTAAAACAGACTGTTTAATCTCTCGTGTTAAATTAATCTAGCTGCTAACTGTTTGAAAATATATACCTTTTGGGATGAGTAATATGCATAATGTTTTAATCTCTATAAAACTGAAATCGATAAGATCCATTTGTAACTGTTTCACTACTTGCGTGATTTTCAGTTATGTAATTGCAGATGGTTCACCTCTTCTGTGAACTCGTACTGCTAACTAAGAAGTCAAATAAAACAGTGCTAAACTAAGACTTCGAAGTATAAGGGTTCTTGCCCCTCTATAAGGGTACTTGCCCCTTTATGCTAACTAAGAAGTCAAATAAAACAGTGCTAAACTAAGACTTCGAAGTATAAGGGTACTTGCCCCTCTATAAGTGTACTTGCCCCTTTATAAGGGTACTTGCCCCTTTATAAGGGTACTTGCCCCTCTATAAGGGTACTTGCCCCTTTATAAGGGTACTTTCCCCTTTATAAGGGTACTTGTCCCTTTATAAGGGTACTTGCCCCTTTATAAGGGTACTTGCCCCTTTATAAGGGTACTTGCCCCTTTATGGTAACTAAGAAGTCAAATAAAACAGTGCTAAACTAAGACTTCGAAGTATAAGGGTTCTTGCCCCTCTAAGAAAAATACCGATTCAATATTATAAAAACAAAAACATATGCAAAACCGCATCACCCTCAATTTAATTGTTATACGTAGTTATAAGTGTATAACCAACTTTTGGACTTGTAATAAATGCAATAATCTACTTATTGAAAACAAAATTCGAAAATCATGACCACCACCGGTAATAATTTACCTTGTTTATTTTCTAAAATTTCCTCTGAGGAATAAGAATTTGAATTTGCCGAGGACTGCGCTATTTTCCTTTCGAGTTTCCTTTTTTCCTGATCCGCGAGTCTCTATCCTCTCTTCTTTTTCCAATCTTCTTAAATAATTGCAGAACACTGTACACTAACTTTATAACATTTAATTAATCGGAGCCGATGTGACCACAACCGCACAAGAAAGCGTAATGATTAAATATTATCACGGAGATCGGAGACAGAGGAATCTAGGGGGACGTAACACATTACGTTTTTGTTTTTACTAAACATTGTGACATAATCGTACCGGCAAAGCGTTACTACATAGTTGTAATTACGAGAACGAGGCTCGAAATATAATTTTTTTTAAATTCGAAAATTAATTTCAACTTTTCTTATGAGAACATTTTTTGTGCTATTGGTTTGATAATTATTGAAAATTGATTTAATTATACCTAAATAATTGATTTTATTCATTGATTCTACGAATATTATATAAAGCAAGGTGTTGCTTAGAGTGTATTTTTAATAGAAATTATGCGAATCCAGTAGCACTAAAATGAGCCTTGCCTGTAGACTGCTCTTAGTTTTTCGAATTTCTGAAAAACTTTTTTTGATTCGAAATGTAATAAGAATATCAAACTGTATAAAACTTTAGATTAGACATTTTATTCAATAGTACGTGATCAAATTAGTACGTTAAAATACATAATGATTAGGGCTGCGAAAAATTAATTCATTATTAAAAAATCTTATTGATCTTCTTCTAAAAAAGATCGATCAATTGAAAATCGATTTTTAAAAATGTCTATGAATTGAAAAATCTATGATTCTAAAAGTTGGATCTTCAAAATAGACCTTCTATTTTGAACGATCGGTTTTTCTAGAGGCATGAGCTAACGCCACACAGCGTGTGAATCTAGCGTGAATCTAGCGTGAACCTAGCGTGAACCGTTTATTTGACATAAACTAATCTATGCTAACAAAAACCTTCTTGAGTCCAACAGAACTCCGTTTTTTTGACATAAACTAATCTATGCTAACAAAACTCATCTTGAGTCCAACAGAACTCCGTTTTCTTGACATAAACTAATCTATGCTAACAAAACCCTACTTGAGTCCAACAGAAATCCGTTTTTTTACATAAACTAATCTATGCTAACAAAACCCTTCTTGAGTCCAACAGAACTCCGTTGTCTTGACATAAACTAATCTATGCTAACAAAACCCTACTTGAATCTAACAGAAATCCGTTTTTTTTGATATAAACTAATCTATGCTAACAAAACCCTTCTTGAGTCCAACAGAAATCGTTCACGCTAGGTTCACGCTAGGTTCACGCTACGTTCACGCTAGGTTCACGCTAGGTTCACGCTACGTTCACGCTAGGTTCACGCTAGGTTCACGCTGTGTGGCGTTAGACACTTCCTTTTCTAAATCACCGATTTGTTCCAAAATCTACAGACTTTTATTTATTGATTTTCTTGTTTTAGCTGCTTTTGGTGTTTGGCGCAAGTTTAGTTATACTGTTGTTCTTGGTAAATTGTCAAAAAACAATTATGAATGAATATTTTTAATAGATTTTTTATTGTTTATTAAAATCGATTTTTTGATCATTTTTTCTAATAATCGATCTTATGATTTTTAATTTTATATAGAAATTTGTTTTAAATCTTTATTCATTATAAAACAACAAGAAGGACCATCAAATATGAATGGTACCTAATGTAGTTAAGATTGTTAATGAATAATATGGCCGAAATAATTTTTATTTATTGAATCTAATTGATCTAATTGATCTACATGAAAAATTTGTTCGTCCTCTACATAAAAAAAAAAGAAGCACCTCTTGGTTTGTGTATAATTTGTTAATTTTCGAGCATACTTGCCGTTAAAACAGGAAAATAAAAATGGATTACTAACTTTTGCAAGTGTAGAACATTAACTAAAAATAAGAAAATTGCAAATATTTATACAGGCTGTTTGTTTCACAACTTCAGGATAAAAATTAAACAGAAGATAATACCCACATTCACAAAATAAATTGCACTCTAAATGACGTAGGTATACCTTTTTTGTGGTTTCATGAACTTTGAATGGCACATCACCCAAATTTAAATAATTTGTTTATTTATACCTACAATATTAAGTAAGTGATTACTTGTATTACTTATACGAGTAGGTTTATTTAATTAATCATATTAAAAATACTAATTAAAAGATGGCTCTAAAAATATGTGCGTCATTTAAAATGCGATTTATTTTGCAAATTTCGAAAAAAATATATAATTGTTTCGTGCTCAGTATGTCATGTAGTATCAACCATTTAATTTTTATGTGAAACACGATGTATATTAAAATGAGATAGGTAAATTAAAACGTGGCTAAGCTAAACACGGAAGGTAACGTTCGAGATTACCGCAAAATAAAATCTAGCCTGCGAGTATGTTGTACTTAGTACTTCCGTTTCCGTACGTGGATACTTTCGTACAATTTTTTAAATGTTAATTGCTAAGTTATTAATTTTTAAATCCACAGAACTCGTACCTTGCAAAAGCACACACAATTTTGTATCAGCTTTATATAAATTCCAAACATTTCTTTTGAACTGCACCTTATCCTAACTTTTTAACTATATTGCATTCAAGACTTCCACAAAAAATACACATTTATGTTTGAATTTTTAGGCCTACCATATTTGCCACGATGGTCGTGAAGGAAAGCAAGGAGCTAGTTTCCTGTGCACGAATGGAACTCTCTTCAACCAGAAGGAATTCGCCTGTGATTGGTGGTACAATGTTAACTGCCATGAAGCTACCCAATATTACAAGTAAGTATCCGATGCTTTTACTTAGATGAAAAAATGAAAACAAAAAATAAATAGATATTTATATGTCTTGGCTACAAAGAAGGAGTTTGTGTGAGAATAAAATCGAAATTATATTAAATTTACTAGGTACTTACCTATATAACTTGCAAATTCCAACACAAAACAAATAATTTACAGGTTGCTATTATAGCTGTAACCAATTCAGCAATACTCGTCAGTAGGGGTGGGTCAGTAAGGAAGTTATACATTTAATCTATCAATTAATTTATCGAAATATCGTTAATTTTTTTTTTATTTCGTCATTCGATATACAGCTACTTTCATGTTAATTTTGCGGACCTAAATTAACTCATTATTGTACGATTTCATAAAACTTATTTGAAAAGTAACTTTATAAGATTTTGTATGAAGGTTTTTAATATTATTAAATTAAAATAAATAAAGATCTTTTGTAACTTACATTCAAATAAACCAGTATGTGAATAGATAGAATAGATAAATAGAATTTACATATTTAATGTTGCCAAGGAAAACAGAAACAAAAGCTACCTTTTAGGTAAAATAACAAGTAACAAAGTAAAAGTAATAGATTAACATAGTCGTAAATTTAGAAATCTTTAAAGAAAAAATCAGTCAACCGGTAATAAACATCCAAATTAATAGCCAATCGGACGTAATCTTTCAACCGTTAAAATTACTAAATTTAAACCTATCCTTCAACTCCAGTCACCTGTCACCTGATAATGATCGACAGATCGAAACGCGTCGTGATCAACCTAGTGCAAAGTTTTGTATCCCAGTTAATGTTTGTTTGTTTTTGTATCAAACCTCACACCATACACTATCTGGATACATTACTCATTGACGAGTTCATAAACGGAACGATTTTGTTTTATAATATTATTTATTATTTATCTTTCTTGCAAAATAATTTGGCGGCGTTAATATATAGATCAAATTGCACAGCACCCCTGATGAAGTTTTATCGTTGTTTTACAGGAACTAATCTAATTTTGAATGTATAATTTAATAATTACGAGTATATAAAAAGCTACATATTTGCCTCGTAAATTGAATTATATTTAGCAGCAATTTGAACACGCTAAAATAAGCATAAAATAGTGATGAAAGTTTATTGTGCTTTTCCGATTAATCGTACTCACCGATTATTTTAAACGATTAATACTATTAACGCGATCGATAAGTTTAACGCATGCATTTCAATTAGGAGAATACCGGAAATCAAAAGCCGTCGTTTGTTAGCTTTCACAGTGCAATTATTTTGTATAGAACCTTATGAGTTATAGTAGAATTATTTAGTTATTTATTCAAGTGATAAGAGAAACCGATTGATTCCCAAAAATTTAAAATTGTTTGTTTTTAGAGAAAAACTTACCGGTGGTTAACTTCGAGTATATTAATACTAATATTAGTACAGGTAGAAAAGACTATTCTGTAATATTTTTCTTTATATTTTCACTAAAATAACAAAACACTTTACCTTATTATTTTCTATGGATTGATACAAGTTTTCAGAACTCATAATAATAAATAAGTTATTTATTTGGTTATAGTATTTTCTTTCAAATATCAAAGGTATCAAACTTTTGAATTTTTAGATCATAGTAGCTCTCTTGTATAAAAATAATTGCTTGTTGTTTTTTCAAAACATTATTCACCTATTACCTGACGAAGGGAACGCAAAGTTTCTCGAAACGTTGTATAAATAAAAACATACAGAACTATACCCAAATAAATAATTTATTTATTGTTATGTTGTTTTATTTAAAAAAAATAATCGTAATCGTAGTCGTACGATTATTGTTTCATATATCGTAATCGTAATCGCAAAAGTACCTATCGTTTCATCACTAATAAAAATGAATTTTTTTGTTTCCTTAAATAAAATAATTTATTATTGTTTATTAAAGTTTTTTATTTGAAAGAGACAAATTATTAATTATTATTTATTTTACAGCTTGAACTTGGACCCCCTCAAGAACCCGTACGTCCCCAAACCCAAGAAAGAAGAGGAGCACCAGATTCAAGCTCCAGTACAATATGGTCACGCAGCTCAAGTGCCCACCTACATCCATGTTGTTTAATAAATGATATCATTATGTAAAATAACTTTTGTACATAAATTCATTTCACATTCTATCAAATGTTCATAATCTTGCACATTGTACCAGTTGTAAATCCAATATTTATTTTGATATTTAAAAATGTTGTAAAATATGTAAAATTTTATAAAAATTTTATATGAGATTATATTTGATCATTTATAATTCTTTACTTTTTACATACCTACCTTTGCTTACTGACTTGATCAGAAAGTATTTTAAATGGTTATTTTTCTCAGAATTTTTAAAATACCTACTGATACCAATCAAATATACAAGTATTTCCAAAAATTTTAACATAAAACTTTCTATTTATTTAATTAATTTAAATAACAGACATACCTATAAATCTATCCTAATCTAAATCTTTAAATACAGCTTTAAACGTAAATAAAAGTATGTGGTGGGTTACACTTTGTATTCGATCAAATGGTTTTGTATGAAATATGCTATATTGATATTGATGTACCGCGCTTTGGTTATGAAAACAATTATTATTATCTAAAAGCGATGACAATTGTTTTAACAGTATGTGCATAAATAAATAAAAAATAGTGAATTTATGCATTATTACATTACTATTACACATTACTACTTTAGAATTACCATAGATTTTTCTAGAAACATTTCACAAATTGTAGATTTTTATGATGATTTAGAATAATATAATTGAAGAAAAATTAAATTTTGAATTATATAAAAATACCTATATAAGATACTTAAACATTAAAAATTTATAAAAAATGCGAAAATCAGTACACTCACCATTCAGTACCTACGATATGTAAAAAATGAGTATAAAATATATTTTAAATTGTCAGTACAAATAATCACTCTAATGTAGTGCATGTTGCCAAAATTAAACAATTTATATTACTTTACAGGTGTTAAGTATATTTAAAGTTTTCTTTTTAAATATTTATTTGTTTACGATGAGTAGTAGGTACCGTACTTTATATTATTTTTATATATACTTGCTTTTTGGGTTTACAAAAGTAAATAGCAATAAACATGAGCACCTACCTATGTAGCTCATTATTTTGTATCAAGAATTTTAAAAATTGTCATAATCAAGTAACATATTAACTATAGGTAGGTACCCAAACATAAAACTATAAAATTGGATCATGATGAATCCCCAAATTCTTGAAATTAGAAAAACATAAAATTTAAAAAGCACATAAGTACTTTTTTGTGTATTGCATCGACTTTCAACAATTGTTATTTTGATTGATGTACATAGAAGTTAAACTGTAAATCTACTAATAACCTTAGGCATTGATGTATTTTTAAACAATCAAATAAATAAAAAAAACAAAAAAACTGTTAATCTTTGATACAGTATTCATTTACATTTCTATTATTTTATATTTTACAAAATAAACCAATAAAAGTTTATTCTTGATATAAAGTTATATTTCAAAGGTAAACTTTCATTGCTCTTGTAACAAAATAACAGTTGCAGAGTTATACTAACGTGTCTCTTACTCTTAATGTCTTAATTTTTTATTTCACAAGTAGGTACAAATAAAATACTATATTTTTACTTTTGTTTATGTTTTATTTCTTTACTTAAATCATAGAATAAAATATACCTTTTCAGTTTTCAATATGAAAGTAAAAAGTGAAGTTAGAAAATTCGAATCCGAATTGAGTTCATTTGCTTCCCAGAGAATTTTGGGCACGTTGAAAACAAGAACACCATGTGTGTTTGAAGTCACACGGCACACGCATCCACGCATGCCAATAAGACGTAAATGCTGTTTGGGTATGTCGGTGGGATCGAACAATCGGATGTAAAGTGCTTTCTCTTTAAAATGTAACAATGCAGAGAAATATTACCTCAAATTTGAAACTAAATTAAGAAAGTCTATTGAGGATATATAAATTAATTGCGTATACTTACTTAATATAAGCAAAGCTAGCACAATTTGGAGAAAATTGATCATTAGCTATCGTAATGATTATTTTATATAAGCAAAATGTATTTATATAAAGTTTTCCTAAAAAATAAGCTAACTACCTAATGAAATTATTATTCGCAATTTTTGTATTAATAATGTGCAAGTTAGTTACCCAGACATGAAAAAACTAGATAATGATCTTTTTTTGTTATCAAAAGGAACTTCAGAATCAAAGAATTGGTAGGCACATCTTTCTAAAGTCTAATACTACCAAAAATGCTAAAATTTAAAAAATTTAATGTTACTTTTTATTTCATAAAATAATAATAATTTAATAAATATTTTATAACAATTCATTTCCAATTGCAATAAATATTGATAGCACAGAACAATAATATGTACCTTATTTATTAGCTTGTCAACTAATAATAATGGTATATTGTAAAGTAATTTATATTTTTTATTTTTTTTTAATAATACTAAGAAATATAAACGTTATTTTACGTTTCTATTTATTTACTCCCCAATAAATCTCATTACATCCGCGCGTAATGGTATTGTGACAATTCTTATTATATTATAAGATACTGCCATGTCCACAGTGGTTTTAAGATTAATATTGTCAATTTAATATACACACAAAAACATTATAAACCGGAACAGAATTTTAACGCAGATAGTTTCTTACCGGTTCTTACATATTTTTCAGTTTAGTTGATTTTGTACCATCATTTGAAATGTTAATTATATTACAAAGTACGTATATTGTCTAATTTCATTTGGTCTACATTTTTTTTGTTAAATCGTTTGGCCCACCGGGCATTTGCCCAGTTGCTCGCCCTGCTAGTCCGACACTGGGTATCTTTTACATTTTAATAAGATTCTAGCTTTTGCTGAGAATATTTTGAAAAAAAAGTGATCAGATAAATTTTCTCAAAAATACACAAAAAGTAAAATTTCACCGATATCTAATCGCATTGTTACCAAAATTGATTAGCAATTTCGTATACATATTTTAATGTTAATTAACGTAAGTTTAGTTTGTGAAGTTCTTTATTTTAAAAAAGCAGTTCCCAGCATCGTTTTTGTTTTATATTTTACAAAGTAATATTTTTAGTTTAAATTTCAATATGTGTAGTATTAATTTGGCTTTGGCAATAAAGTAAAATACAAAAATTTCACAAATTTGGTACGTATTATGAAATACGTTCTATGAAAAGTGAGTCCTGTGTTTTGATATAAAGGCCAGATCACATTACAGTACTTGTTTAAAAACTTGAACTTGTCTTTAGACTATAAAAATTCATATTTATTCTATATGATAATTGATAAATAATTGAAAACTGTGTGGCAAGTAATTAGATACAACCTATTTTTTCAGCATTTCTGAATAAGTATTATATAAAATTTGGTGAATTGAAGAAATGTATTGAGTATACCTAACGACTTTGTTGTATTGATGATCTAAGTAGGTACTTAGTAATTTGACATAATAATAACAAATAATCTAATGCCAAACCAACAATCAAATATTTTAAGGTTATATAATAATAAGATAGAAAAATACTCAAAATGCAGTCTATAAAGTTTCTTCATTCAGGAATACAACGTTTCGGCACACACTTATGCCTTCCTCAGGTTCATTTTGTGGTGCTGTGCATGTTAGGTGCAGAATATTTAAAATATTTTTAACGAAGTTTCGTACGCCACTAAAACTGAATTACTACCTATGTACCTATACATTATAATTCTTGAATTTTACCATCCCTTAATGAAGGCATAAGAGTGTGTGCCGAAACATTGGAATCGAGAATAAAGAAACTTTATATTTCGAGCAATTTTCTACCTTATTCATATAACCAGTCGAGTAATTATACTTATTCATTATAATAATGTTGGTATTAGAAAAACGGGTGAATCTGAAATAAAAATGGTTCTGATCGAGAATCAATCATTGATTTGATTGATTAACTACATTACAATTTCTACAAAACATCAAATATTTAGTTAATATCTTACTAATTACTGGTGATAGTAATATCGAAACTCTTTCACAAAATTGTAAAAGTAATTTACAAAAAGCCGAAACTTGGTTTTCAGCTAATAATTTATTACTCAACAAGGATAAAACCCAGGAACTTATTGTTTCCACTAATACTGAAATAGTCAGAGGAAATTCAGTTGTAATCTTAGGTATGTCAGTAAATGACACCTTAAATGGCAACTCTCATGTTGTGACTATAAGTAAGAGGTTATCTAGTGTACTTTTTCTGCTTAGAAGATTAAAACCCTTATTTGATGAAATTACTTTAAAAACTATTTATTTTTCATTGTTTCATTCTATAATATCGTATGGTATCTTATATTGGGGTAATTCGCCAAGTATAGCTAGAATTTTTAAACTTCAAAAAACAGCGATAAGAATAATTTGTAACTTATATTCTAGAGATCACTGTAAACAGATTTTTATTAATTTAGGAATAATGACTTTACCATCTTTGTTTATTTATTGTACATTACAGGAAATTCACAGATCAAAAAATAAATTTCATTGTAATAGCGATGTTCATAATTACAGCACGAGATCAGCCAGTTTGCTTCGAAAAGCTCGATTTAGACTTAAAAAATCCTACAATAACACATTAAATGTAGATTTTTACAATATTTTACCCGAAAAAATAAAATCTTTAGATATAAAAGAATTCAAACTTAAAACTAAAGAGTACTTAATTAAAAATGGATTCTACTCAACTGATGAGTTTTTAAATTCAAATTTCATTGAAATTTAATGTGAAACTAAATTTTTTAATTTTACTTAATACTTAAGTTTTTAATTATATTTATGTTACTATTTTGTACTTGATCTGCTGTAAACTTTATTTATTGTAACACAGTGAATGAATAAACTTAAACTTAATTTACTGCCTTCAGCCAGTATTTATTTTTCTTTTTTGTACTACTGTTTTCTGCCAGTCTTGCCCTCTCCACTTTCATCTAACAACTCCACTTCTGATCTTTTTTCCAGTTTTAGATCTTTGTTATTTATTCTTCTCTCCCACACAACCTACACTTTCTATGATCTTTGAATAAATAATTTACTACAAGAACGGCAACGCAAGCAATATAATACGTAAGGCGAAAAAAGTTCTAGTATCGATAGAGTCACTTGGCACTCGGTAGATGAACTGATTGTTCTCGGTTTGTTGTAATCAAATTAAAAACAAAACTTTATTGGCACTATCATTATACAGGGTGATTCATCATAACTTGCTTTTTTAGCAGCCATTCAGGCGTGTGTTTTCAGTTGAGTGGTACTTTTCCAATGGATGTTCTGTGATCGCAACCCAGCGTGACTTTCGAAGGAGGATTTGGCTCCTTGTGATTTTTTGTGGATTTTTTTGAAATCCCGCGTTTACGTCAACCGTCCAAGGATCCCAGAAGACCTGAAGGCCAACATCCGGGCCACAATTGCCAATATACCCGCTGCCATGCTGGAAAGGGTTATGACTAGAGTGCGGATTATATGCATTTGCATTATATTGTATTATTGTGCATATTAGTATTTTTTTTACAGACGTATGCATTTCATACAAAAATAGATCAAAATATGGTTTTATTTTTTTGCATATTTTGCATATTTCAATATTTTTTGCATATATTTATTAAAAATGCATATAACTGCATATTTTGTACCTTTTAACCCAAAATTTCAATTTGTTTATAAATTTTATATGTATAAAATTTATAATCGCTCAAATTTGATAACCTATATTAGTAGTTTTTACATTTATTTTAAAGGTAGGTAGGCACATAAGTCGAATTCTAGAAATTATACGTTGTTTTGTTTATTTTATATGATTTTCTTGTGCATTGTTGGCAAAATGTAGTATTTTTTGATTTATAAAAATAAATTATTAGTAAAAATGAATAAAATTATGTTTTATATCTGCATATGCATGCATATATTTGTAAAATATTGCATATTTGTTTAATTTTGTGCAAAAATTGAGCATATTTTGGCCTTTTTTCAATGCATATTGCATGCATATTTTGAACATATTTGCCTGCATATAATCCCCACTCTAGTTATGACAAACGCCAGAAATCGGCTTATTCAGTTTATAGTTAATGGGGGGGGGGCGCCACCTACCTGATATGATTTTGAAAACTGGGTGAAACAAAACTTTAGATATGTACCTACATTATAAAATAAAAATAAAAAGTTTCTGATTCATAAAATGGGCATTATTCCGTTTTGAAATAAGCACCTACCTGATATGATTTTGAAAACTGGGTGAAACAAAACTTTAGATATGTACCTACATTATAAAATAAAAATAAAAAGTTTCTGATTCATAAAATGGGCATTATTCCGTTTTGAAATAAGTAAGATACGATGAATCAGCCTGTATAATGTAAGAAAGTACAGTTATGTTATGCCTTCATCATACCAAATTTGTATCTAAAAAAATAATTGTTATTCTGAATAAAAAATAAAACAGGTTACCTGTAAAATTTATCATCATGATAATTTATGTTTTCTGAATAAATTATAATATTATTACCTCCCGCTTCTTATTCTTTTCTAAGGTCTATGCAGTAAAGAAGGATTTTTATTACCAAAGTGGAGTTATTTTATTCTTTACAACATTGTTAGTGTTTTTAAATGAAATTGTTTTTATTTACATTTACTTTGTAGTTAAAACATCCACAATTATATTATAAATTAAAACAATTTGATTTATACTAGAACTGCGTAGTTCATTTAGTTGATGAACGTGTTCTGACCAGACCCAACCAGGGTTGTTCATCTACAAACGCGTAAAATATTATTTTCTATGTCTACGGTTTAATGTGTACTCTGAATCCGTCTTGTAGTTGTAATGTACCTACTTTAGTCATTTCTCATCTCATAGAGCGATCTTATGTATTTCTTACTAGCAGTGCCGTAGTGTTAATGGTTAATTTCGAACTATAGGAAATTGTATCATTTTTGTGTGTAAAAAATGTGTCTACAGTATAAGTTCTTACTTTCAGTTAAAAATGGATGAATATGTAAAGAACATTCTAACCCGAATGGAGCATGGAGGTATACATTGAAAACTTCAGCGGTAAGTTTTCTATAATATTTTCATTTGTTTGAGAAACTGAATATAAATGAAAACACCAGTTCCAGTACAATATCTATTTCTGATTTGGAATCGGCGTCAGCGGTAACATCAGGAACAGGAACTAGTGACTACGAAACATATAGTAGATCAATCGGTGAGTAGATTTTTTATTTAAAATTTATTTAATAAATAAAAAAAAAATAATTAGTTTCCTTAAACTTTATTTAGAATGTTATCATTTGTACTAGGTACTTGTAGTTCAATAATAGTTTGGTATAAAAATTAATATTTACTGAAAAAAACAATAGTGAGATAATGATATTTTTTTGTTAAATTTTCAGATGGCAGAGTATTTGTTGCTACAAGATACTGCAACTGATTTTTATTTAATTTGGTTTTTCTTCATTTGTGTAGGTACCTATGTTTTGTATTCCTCTATTAATGTAGGTAATTTAATGTGTGTTGTATTCTTTTGTAATATTTATAAATAAAAAAATTTATAAATAATTATTTGTAATATCTGCCACCTACCTACTTAATGCAATATTTTACTAAAATCTAACACAATTTCTCAATAGATTCTCATAATATTGTACTAAAATCTAAAACAATATTCTATATAAATATTAAACAATTTCTCAAATATATTAATACAGTATACTAAAATCTAAAACAATTTCTCCAATTTATTAATACAATATTGTACTTAAATGTAAAATCCGAGGTAAAATCTGAAACAATTATGAATATATTTCTACAATATTGTAGGAAGATTTTATACAATTATTCAGATATTTAGAAACATATTTTAAAGTATTTTACTAAGGCTGTTCCGTAAAGTTTAATGTAGTTCTTTTACTTTTTTAAAGACATTATTTTTAAAAGTGAAACAAAAAGGTAACTACAATATTGTAGACATTTTTAAAACAATTTGTGTCTGTCCCTATTTTTATTACAATTTGTATATTCTACAATTTTTTCCCTGTGCAGAGTAAAAATATTAGGAACAATTTTTTATTATTTTTGTTTACTTGAAGTGACGTAATTATGAAGTGACAATTCATTTATGAATTCTTAGAGATCTCATTTAAAAACCGGAATGTCACTAGCATAGAAAAATTGTTAATATTGTCAATTTATATGTACCTAAGACCTAAGTGCTATTTGCACAAAATGTTTATGATCTAGTTGTTTTCATAATTTTTAAAAGGCTTTGAAATTTATATTTCCAACAACTTAATTTATTTAAGTATTGTATAACAACAAAAAATTCCTCATAATACTACATTCTCTCTTTCTCCCCTTCAGTAATAATTTCTCGAACACTCGCTAGGGGCAGCATAGGACGGTTAAAAATTTCTGTATGCTTTAAATGCACTGCGTTGCCGTTCTTGTAGTAAATTATTTATTCAAAGCTATCATCTATCTTTAGCCAGTATTTATTTGCTTGCTCCTCATTCCACACCTGAATCTCACTATCATCTATAATATTTTGATTTTATTTTGCTGGTAACCATTCAACAGAATTTACTACCGATCATAGAATGGGAGATGTTATTGGAATCCAACCACTTCGACCGAGTCGTCTTGGTGCAATCAAAACCTTAATCCGTGCGACAATCTTTGAAATTCAAAGCGGTAACGAAGATATTATTTTTGCAACCAGGACTAAATTTAAGACAATCAAGTGTTGAGCTTGAAGCATCCGATTGTAACTTAATTGCAAGATGTTTTATACAATTTAACGACAATCACATGCTGCCGGTCGAGAGACTTGAAACACGGAACTTCGTTTTGTACGTCATCGTCATCACATCATCAGAAACTAAAACGATTCATCAATATGTTTGTTTTTATATTCCTTAAAACACATTTATGGACATGCTAGTTATTTCGTGATCATGCGTTTAAGCTACCAAATAATTTTATTTTTACCTATAAAACTTATTTAGAACCTCTGTAATTATGTGCTAGCTACACCGTGATCAAGCGTTAAAATTACCAAACTGAAACCATTTTTTATGAATTTTATTTTAAAATACCTTGAAGCACACATAAAACTTATTTAGAACTTCTGTAATTTTGTGCTAGCTACATCGTGATCACGCGATCAAGTTACCAAACCTAAACCATTCTTTAATCATTCCATGTTAAAATTGCTTTGACGCACATTATAAAACTTATTTAGAACTTCTCTAATTTTGTGGCTATAGATTCATCACGAGTTCAAGTTACCTCATCATGTCATCGTTAATTAAAAGTGTACTCTATTTTTAAATACTCTAAATCACATATAAAAATGTTTAGAATCCCTGTAATTATTCAGTTACCAAACGAAATAAATAAATAAGAAACACGTTTACAGTCAGTGCCATTATTTAGAAATCACGTGGCCAAGTTACCGACAAAAATAAATATCTCATAATGAACCTAAGCAATATTAAAATAAAATTCGACTTACCAATGTTCCTGAGTCCATCTGGAGAGAGCTACCAGCCAAGCTTCGCCAAGAAGTCCATGTAGTTACTCCAAGCCCACTTCAGCACACGCTGGTTAACTTACACTATAGATAAACACTGAATTTAACACTAAACGAACACTAAACAATCAAATAAAATCATTTCGACCACAGCGAACGACATATTCGAGCTAGAAGTATAAACACTAACATAGAACGAACGACAAAGCCAAGTCTGAGACCGCAAATTCTGTTTCAAACGGATTAATTAGTTTATTTTCGCCAGTGTTTGTCGAAGAGAGCAAAGCTATACAACGTCTTATGTTATTTTCTAAAAGATTTATAATAATATTAACCTGTTTTTAAATTTAAAAATAGTTTTATGTAGTGTAGTGTGATGTAAATATTAATATTGTTGTTCATTTTATTTATTGTATTAAAACTCTAATAACAATAGTGCAATAATAAACTAATCCAGGGACACCCTAAATGCTGTTGTTGCCGAAATATTGCTGTAAGTTTATTTTTTGCATTTTACTTGTGTAGCAGGGGTTCCCAAACTTTTATAATAATTAATTTCAGCTTAGAAGACTGAACTGTATTTGCATATCATTGTATAGCACGTTCAGAACTCAACACTTTATCTATGAACACACTCGATATTTTTATATTAATAACTTGATTTGTCAGAAAGAAAGAAACTTAAAAGCAATTTGGTATTAAAAGAAAAACTATTGATGAATCAGGTCGCTCTCAGCTTCTTATAATACTAAAAGACATGATGCACTATATTTTCAGTAGCTTAGCAACCGTTTTTCAAATCGCCTACATTCTAAACGGTTCAACCGATTTTGATGAACTTTTTTTTAATTGATAGAGGTTAATGAGACGTAGTGCCTATTGCGTAAATTAATATTGTAGATGGCGTGGTAGTCGCAGGACAGTTGACAAACAGTGACATTTTTGAATCCTTGTATACGGCCATTTCTAATTAAATAAATTTATGTGTCTTATTATATAGATCGATAGAGGATGATTTATTCTGTAATTTTAACAAATTTCAAGACAATAGGTAGTATAATAGCGGAGTTATTAATTAATAGCTAAAAATTTAACAAAAAAGTGGTGAAAGTGTACCATGATTATATTTTGTTTTAAAATTTTTAAACACAAAGTTGTCCGAATCATGTCGTGTTTGATACCATATAAAAGCATTTGAAAAGGACTTTTGAAAAAAGAAATCCAAAATGGCCGCCAATCAACGGCCACCATTTTGAACACGAAGTTGTACGAACCATGTCGTGTTTGGTATCATATAAAAGCATTTGAAAAGAACTTGCGAAAAAAGAAATCTAAAATGGCCGCCATTCAACGACCACCATTTTGAACACGAAGTTGTCCGAGTCATATCGTGTTTGGTATCATATGAAAGCATTTGAAAAGGACTTTCGATAAAAGAAATCCAAAATGGCCGCCATTCAACGTCCACCATATTAAACACGAAGTTGTACAAATCATCTCGTGTTTGGTATTATATGAAAGCATTTGAAAAGGTCTTTCGAAAAAAGAAAACCAATATGGTCGTCATTCAACGTCCACCATTTTGAACACAAAATAAAATACATTACATCCAATCGATTACGATTGTCATAAAAGTTTTAATAATTCTTACGAAAAACTTTGTTTTTGTCATAATTTAATTTAAAATATTGCGCATCTGATAAGTCATCACACGCAATGCAGGGAGCTGTGCTAAACCCGCGCAGATATTGCCTCGATAAAATATATCCATTCTCTTCCTTCTTTCGGTCAGATATCTGGGGACGTTAGTTTCTGAATGTTTTTTGATTTCTATTGTAAGTTGAGCTATTTATTTTGTTGTATTTCTTCCATTAATCCCAATCTCTTTGAGCTATTATGTCTACAGTGTTTTCTCTGTTTGGTTTCAATTTCATTCGTGGAGTAATCATTTCTTTCATAATATTGATTTCTTAATTTTCACTACCTTGTACAGGTTTTATTTTCATCTTCTCACTTTATTTCTTTCCAACATTCTTCCAGAATTTTGTTATCATTTTTCTCTCTTCCATTGCTATATCTAGAATAAATTTAGAAAAATAATAGAATTAAATTTTTTTTTGTATCAATCTAGATTCCAGAGTTTTCAGATAGAAAATTGAGTAATGTGATCTGGCCTTAAATACATTTGAAGTGATATATGTTTTTACAAACATCAAACATCAAATTTACCAAACTAATATAAGAATAAAACAATACACTTGTCACTTTATATAATTGAGGAAACAGCTAGTTTAATATATTTTTATGTACCTATTCATTAAAAATAGAAAATGTGCAGAAGCAATTTGGCTGATTTTTGCTCAACAGGTTGTGCTAATAAGCCTACCATAATAATTATAAGTGGTAATTGGACTGCCGGTATTTAAAAATAAAACTAATTATTTAATCACGTATGACAATGTCAGATAGATTTAGTATAATCAAATATATCGAGGATCAGAGGCGGATTCAGGATAATATTCGGGATGAGGTTCGATTTCCTTTAAAATAAATATTAAACTTTTCAATTTAATTATCTTCATTTTAATTCTCAACACTTGATATACGAGCTCCTTCATCTATTGGTTCGGACATTTATTTTTATTCAATTAGGCCTTATTTATGAAAAACTAATTGAAGCTAAAAAAATTGCAACAGAATTTTGTATACTACTATAACTAATTAGCTTGCTTTTGGTTATATTTATTATGAAAAAAGTACATAAATAGGGTACTATATATTCATAAATAATAAATTACTCGAATTGCTTAAAAATTATTTCTTGGGGGCACTAAGTTAAAATAATAGTTTATTGTAGATATATTAGCATATTTTGCTGCAACACAAAATGTAATATGTTTTTAGTGATCAATTTAGTTTTTAAAAATAATGTCATATTTGTCAATTATTACCTATCTTGATATCCGTAATCTGTATATACCTATATAAAAATGAATGCCTGTTTTTCTGGTCACGCCATAACTTGAGAACGACTTGGCCGATTTGAATATTTCTTTTTTTGTTTTGTTCGCTCTAATACAGGGGTGGTTTTAAAAAGAAAAAAATTTGAGAAAACCCAAAAGAATAGCTGAAAAATCGAAAAATTCATAATTGTTTCTTCTTATGACGAAAATGTACAGTGATTTGTCACTTAATTGAACAAAATAACAAACAGATTAGATAACCAGACATTTAATTAAACTACTATGTATTAGTTGTTGAATAGAAATTTCGAATTCAGTTGGTCTAGTTGTTTTGAAACAGACAGTTGTGGATTGTTAGTATTGGTTATAGTATTAAGTTTTTTTTATTTATTTGATGTTTATAACGATGTCAAATTGCATTGTTGTTTATAACAATGTGTTGTGTACGAAAAAGCATTAAAAATATGATTTTGAAAGTTTTTTTATTTATTTGTTGTTTATAACAATGCCAATTTAACATTGTTGCCGGCGGCTATCTAATTCAAAGTTTACTGCACCGATTAAGTTCAAATTTGGTGTGGTTAATAACTTAAGATTTAACTTAACATGAGCAGACTTAAATATCAGTCCGCCATCTTGAAACAAAATGGTGGCTAGCTAACTCAAAATTTACTGCACCGATTGGGTTCAAATTTGTAATGGTTATAACTTATGATCTAGCTTATGACATGAGCATACTAAAATATCAGTCCGCCATCTTTAAACAAAATGGCAGTAATCGATAGGGTTCAAATTTGGTATGGTATCATGGGCGTAGTTAGAATTGCCACCATGTATGGTATGGTAATAAATTCGAAATAAATAAATTCGAGTTGGAGGCGTAGCAACGCGCGCCGGGTCCGCTAGTATGATTTATAAAATACCTTAGATCTAATAAATTTATCTGGTACTAGTGGAAGAAAATTAGCAAAATATCTTTGTTAACGCGTCATTATAAAAAAATAATATGTATCTAATAAATAGGACTAAATACAAAAAACATCAAGTGTCCGAACATAATTATAGTTGACGAGGCTCGTATAGTGATGTCATAAAAATCAGTTACCGACCTATTTATTTTAATTAAATTTCAAGTTTTATAAAAAATGTATTGTAGAACAGAGAGGAAACATAATTTTGTCTTGATATCTATTTCTCTCTAAGACGAGAATTTGTACTTACTACTTCGTAAATTCCCGGAATTTATTTTTGCTCCGGAAAATATTCTCCAGAAATATTCCCGAGAATACCCGTTTTTCTTATTCAAGATATTGAAACACACAAATCATATTATTTTTCTAGAATAACATAAGAAAATAGCAATATAATAGTCTCAGAACTGTGCATCCTTCCTTTTTAAATAGGTTTATTTTTTGAGTATGTAATACGAAACCTGGGGGGAGGGCAGATCGACCCTGTCACTCTCCCTTGTATCCGCCACATACTACATAATAATAATATGTTTATTGCCATAAAAAAATACAATATCATTGGCTTTGTCATAGAAGTAGATCATAATAGGGAAAAACTATCAAAAAATAATGCTTATGTACCTACATGTAGGTACATTACATATTACAAATGTCATCGCTCCATATCCATCTATTTTGTTTTAGTTTAATACAAAAATAAAATACGTATAACACATTGATGCCTAGCCTATATTAATTAAAAAATTGACATGTTACAGGTACACATAAAAAGGTAGGTATTACGGTATTACCTACTTTGTGTTTGTTTAGTAGATTTATTTAGGTTTTCATACATGCAATAATAAATAAATAACGTAAATGAAGTTAGTGAAACTTAATTAAACTTAACTTTTATTATTAATTTCAATACTTTCAATTAAGTACCTATATTTTTGAATAGTTTCAAATTCCCTTAAAAAATTAATTATTCTATACCTATATTTAAAAACTGGTAGTTAAGTGTGAAAATAATGAAGTGAAAAACAAATAAACAAGCATTTAACTGCTACAAAGCAATTATTGTTACGACAGATAATTGCATTTAATCCCTAAGAAAAAAATACATCTCATGCGATGCATAGCATCTAAACGACGTGCTTATTGGAATAAAGAAAAACGTATCGTGTGAAATTTTTTATAATTGCTGCACTAGTTTCACAGCATCATGAACAAATATGTCATTTACATGAAATATTTGAAAAATGTGTTCTCATCTCAAAGTGCGTAACTTAAAAATCTTTCTCATTAGAATATTTGGAAATTTCTAAGTTTTATCGGGCGTTTGTATAGGTTTTTTCTTTGTCCGGATACATTCCGAAAGACTAATTAGTCAAATTTAACTGAGAAAATAGTAATTAGATACTACTGATCATGAGAACTTGCACGAGGAAAGATTCTGTAAGACGTATTCAGAACTTTTTCACGCCGTTCGCTTTCTTTCCACGAAACTTTAATTTGCTTATATTAGTTTAGTATTATTATATAGTACCAGCTAAAACTCTTGCATTTTCTTGTAATAACTTATTGTTATTAAATCTAAATAAAAAAAACGAACAAATTCAACATACCTAGGTACTTTATTTTCTTATTTGCATTTTTACTTCCCCGACCTATGTACTAGAGGGAAGTATTGTAATCGTGATTTTTTGACAGTTCGAGATTTTGGTGAATCTTCACGTTTTAGACCCTACTGAACCCAAAAAACATAATTTTAAAGTCGGTCTGTGGGTCTGTCGGTCTGTCGGTCTGTGGGCTGTCTGGACGTTGCATAACTTAAAAACGCGTTGAAATTTTGGACTGAAATTTTATATTTAAGATCTTGAGCCAAAATCTGAATTGTTAATGAGCTTTATTCAACCAGTGGTACCAACTTTATAAACATAACTTGTTTTATTTTTATCAAAATACTATCGTGTGTGGTATCAAATTAAAGCTCTCGGGAAAAGAATTCTAGTAGAAAAACAAAAATAACATTAAACGATCGTCAATTGTTTTTTCATTATAAATTATTCAAATTATATCTAGTTTTGTGTCAATTTAAAGCGCTTGGGGAGATAAGTTTGGTAAAAATGTAAAACATGACATTTATGCGATTGTCAATTGTTTCTAAACAAAAATTATTCAAATTTTTTAATTCAACCAGTGGTACCAACTTTATAAACATAACTTATTTTGTTTTTATTAAAATACTATCGTGTGTGGTATTAAATTAAAGCTCTCGAGAAAATAATTCTAGTAGAAAGATAAAAATAACATTTAGCCGATCGTCAATTTTTTTAAATACATTATTCAAATTATACCTAGTTTGGTGTCATTTTAAAGCTCTCGGAGAGACGAGTTTAGTAAAAATGTAAAAAATGACATTTATGCGATATTTAATCAAGTTGGTATCAACAAAAAAAGATAAATTTATTTAAATTTTGCTGAATAAAGCATAAAATTAAAGGCATTACGAAATAAGTTTTTTAAACTTATAGTCGGGGAAGTACTGTGGTGGACACAGCAGATTTTTTTATTAGAAAACGGAACTATACTATAATTGAATTATTTATTATCAAGAACATGTAGATAGGTTTGCTAGAAAGGAAAAGTAGTATTATTAATTTTTTTATGTTAGTATTGAATAAGAAACAATCAATGTCAAAAGTCAAAAGATGTCAAGGTCTATTTCATTCTGATTAATGCAAACAATTGTTTGTGTGTATATTATAAACAAAAACTAAAACTATTTACATGCAATATTGTTTGAATTTTCACATTCAGTATATTTTTTGTTTTATGTAGTTTTATTTAACACAAAATGTTTTAATTATAAATACCTATGTTGTCACATAACAATATAAATAACTGTTTTTATTAATAAAGTTAATAGATAAACGATTTTCAAAGTTTTTAATTGATTAGCGTTTGTATTGTACCTATATACTTCATTTTTTTAAGACAGCCTTTTGTAAACTTTGCTACCCTATTATTGGCTAATCGTAAAACAAATTCAAATAACATAAACAAATTCTCATAAATGTCTTCAACTGCTGTCAGTTGTCGAGCATTTCAGTAAAATTATTGTTCGTCATATACCTACCTACAAAATGTAAAACCGCAGTATTGAAATTACTGTCTTCTTGAACTAATAATACATTAGATAAAATATATGAATGAATGCTTGATGCATGATTTTATTGAAAAATCCGTTGTGTCATCCGTGTATAATCGAATTGTTATCTACACTCGAGGAAAATAAAAACACACCACTTGAAAATGCACCAAAAAATGACAAAATTTCAAAGTGCTATATCTCGGCTGCATTTCGACGAAATTAAATGAATCTTCGAGTTCTGAAAACGTTGAAGTCTAATCTTTAATGTGATGATAGCCAATGTTAAAAAAATCCACTCCACCCTCTCCCACCCCTTTAAGAATGTATCTGATGTCTAAAAAGTTCCAACTTTGGCAACTCATACGGACTGACAAAAAATCGTGGACCTTATTGGCCAACAGGGTAATAAAGATCAGACTTTTCCTGCAAGGTCCGCAAAATTTCATGTAATTACGACGATTTGGCGCGAAGTTATGAATTTTTGAAAAAAAAGCGCCTTTTTCAGGTTTTTGGCCATAACTTGGCGAATTTTGCAAGTAAATCAATGAATTTTGGATTTCCGAGAACGTCATCATGATAATCCAGTTTGTTTTTGTAAATAAAAAATAATTTTGCTAATAATTCCTTTATTATTCTCAAAACATCCGTATAAGGACCGCAAAATATTCTACGTATATTCTTTGAAATATTCTAGGAATGTCTGTAGCAGATTGTTTAGGGGGACATTCTTATATTCTACTAAAGAAGGCAGAAAAAGCAGCAAAGGAAAATGATCTAAAGACATTATATGATTGTACAAGGCAACTATCAGGGAAAAGAAGCAGTCAAAACACAAACCATCTGAAAAACAAAGATGGGAAAATTTTGAAGACAGAAGCTGAAATGCAAGAAAGATGGGTCGAGTACATCACACATATGTTTAAAAGTAAAGAGATTGTAGAAGAAATAAATGGAATAACAACAAGAGCTAGAAGGAGTAGAAGAAGGAGAATTCACAGATGAAGAAATAATAAACGCCATTCAAAACTTAAAAGATGACAAGGCTCCAGGCCCAGACGGGATTGTAGGAGAACAACTAAAAATGGGCGGAGAAAGTAGTGTTCAGATAACTAAAGAACTAATAAATAAAATTTGGAATGAGGAAACAGTACCACAAGAATGGACAGAAGGAATCAATGTAACCGTGCCAAAAAAGAGAGACAAAAATAAGTGCGAAAATTGGAGGGGAATCACCTTATTGTGTACAACGAGCAAAATATTAACAAGGCTAATGCTAAATAGACTAAAAGAGGGACTAGATAAAATATTAAGACCAAACCAAGCGGGATTTAGGGCAAACAGGTCGTGTACCGACCAAATTGCAACAATACGATTCATAATAGAACAATCAGTCGAGTGGCAAAATAAACTATACATAAACTTCGTAGATTTTGAAAGGGCCTTCGAGTCGAGAGATAGAGAAAGGATGTGGACTATTATAGGCAGCTATGGAATACCCAGGAAGTACATACAGGTGACAAAAGCACTATACAGTAATTCTAGTGCACGAGTAAGATGGAATGGAGCCTTAACAAACAAAATTAATATTGAAACAGGAATGAGACAAGGATGCATTCTCTCGCCGACCTTCTTCTTGATTGTAATAGACTGGATAATGAGAAGAGTTACAAACAAGACCGGTATACACTGGAAGTTCCAAAACCAACTAGAGGACCTCGAATTCGCGGATGATGTCTGTCTACTCTCAGAAAAAAGACAACACATGCAAAAAAAGGTAGATAAACTGGCAAAGGAAGCGAGAAAAATAGGACTGGAAATAAATAACAGAAAAACAAAAATGATGAAAATAAATACTCAGAGAGAAATGGAAATAAAAATAGAAGGAAAGGAGATAGAAGTAGTTAAAGAATTTTCATACTTGGGGAGTATTGTGAATACGGAGGGAGGCACAGAAACAGACATCGAAGTAAGAATAGGTAAAGCACACAATGCATTCAGGAGTCTAAATGAAATATGGTGCAGTCGGGAACTATCAATGGAAACAAAAATCCGGATTTTCAACACAAACGTAAAAAGTATTTTACTATATGGTGCGGAAACATGGAAAACCAACAAGAGAAGCATATCTAAACTTCAGACATTTATAAACAAAAGCCTTAGAAAAATTAAAGGAATTTTCTGGCCCAACAGAATAACAAATCAACAGTTGTGGTCCGATACAAAGCAAGAACCGATTGGAGAAACAATAAGGAAAAGGAAGTGGAAGTGGATCGGACACACTTTGAGGAAAAAAGAAAATTATGTAACAAGACAAGCGCTAGATTACCAACCACCTGGAAGAAGAAAGCAAGGGAGATCCAGCAACACATGGAAGAGAAGCATAGAAAAGGAAATGGGAAATATTGGCAAAACATGGGCAGAAGTAAAACCAATAGCCGAAGACCGGAAGAATTGGAGGCAACTAGTTGACGCCCTATGCTCCACTAGGAGCGAAGAGGAGTAAAGTAAAGTAAAAAGTCTTATATTCTCAGAATATGATAAGAATATCTAGGACGATTGTCAGATGATCTATAGAATATTTTAATATTCGAAATCTATATCCATAGAATATTATTAGAATATGTTTGTGCTAACTGGGAAACTCCAGTAATATTGAGAATATATTTGTATTTAACATAAAACATGTTCTTAATAAATTAATAGACAATAATAAATATATAAATATCGTTAGTACGGACACTTACTGAAAATTTATTACAAATACTGAAGGTAGGTTCGAAAACGTTTATACAGAAATATAGCCGTCTGAAAATGTATCTTGACCAGGGCCGTGTATAAGGCACCCGAGTGCGAGAAATTTGTTATAGCTTATAAGTTCTTGTTGTAAGTACCTAGCTAAAAACACGTGGATTTTAAAATTTTCTGAAAATATTTTAAATTTTTTTGTGTAACCCCTTTGGTTTGTCGTTTGTCGACCGTGTGCCCCGAACCTCTTGCACCCCCGGGACAGAATGGCCCAGAACCTACTAAATGTCTAATTTAGTAGTTTTACTTGCATTTAATAGAATTTATTTTTTGTTGACCAACTGTATCTGATTGATCCAAAAAAATTGAAACTAAAGTACCTAATACAAGCTGGAACTAACTCAGAAAGCCAGTTATTGCGTTATAAATTTAACTCCGATATAATTTCAGGAGAGCAAATATTTTTTTAAAATTTTGCACACGCACATACGAAACAAAAATAATAAAATACAATAATCCGCTAATATTTTTATCTTTTCAATTCGGATGCTATTTAATGATCATATTTTTATATCACTTCTGTTATTTTGAAACGCACATCGTGATAAAAACCAGCAATCATGCAGAATTTTATATTCAGAATATTAATTGTAAGTTATACTGTTACTGACGAATGTGGCACTTAGAATAAAGGTATACCATACAAGTTAGATAACTGTTTGTATGTTGTATGTCGTGGTCACCAGCAACCATTGTTGAAATCTTGTCCAAAAGGTTTAGTATTTAATCCAACAATGGTAAGCTGTGAATTTAAGTGTCCAGGAGAAGGGGCATTTGCTAATCCTTTGGATTTTTATTCTTATTATATGTGTTATTTGGATGGTGATATATTACGTAAGAAACAGATACGTTGCCCGTATGGTACAGGGTTTGATGATGCAAAGAAACATTGTACTTGGGCTGAAATTCCTGCTATAGGACAAGAAGCCTGATTTTTAGAATATCGTTCGGCAATTTGTAAAATATGCTTTTACCGTTTTACTATTTTTCTAGTGAATAGCATTAAAAATCTTGCTTATATAAATATTCTACAGTTTATTACGTGTAGCAAAAAGCTTTTAAATTAACTATTAGAAGTAAAAATATAATTTTCCACTGTCTTTCTCAAAATGGGACCAAATCTTTTTTTACATAGTTTTGGGTTTAGGTCATTCTTTGTATGATCTGATTGAACTATGGCAAGTAATGGAGGTAGGAATTATTTTCAATATACTTAGATTTTAAGTAACCTGATGTTTATGTTAAAAGTTACTAACAAGTCATTTTCGATAGTATTAAATTTTATAATTATTAAAAAATAAAACATTTATACAATCGTTTTTAAAGGCACATAAAAAACGTTATAGGTACCCCTATAAACTATTTTTAGAAATTATAATTTAAACAAAGTTTATAGAAAATTAAAACTGAAACAATTATTATACCAAGCAATTATTTTTTAGATTATTTGCTCACGATTGTTGAAGCAATTATAATAAATATTTAGATTTTACTTTCCTTTATCATTTTTATTGCGGTAGTACGCCTTTAAATAAACTGATATTTTGTATCATCCACTATTATTTTTCAAAGTACGCCGTGTTTAGAAGTAGTACTTACCAACAAAGATGAGCAATTTATTGTACTCTATTTTTACGGTATGTTTATAAATTATTTATTATTATAAAGAGTATCACTAATATCAAATAATATTTATAGATTTTGTGCTTCACCATTTACATAAATGGAGCAGATATATCACCAATTCCAAACAGTGTCCAATTGTCACGAAGACAATCGGTACCAAGCAAGTTATGCTCAAAATACGACGATATTTGGAAATATAAAGACTGCCACACCGTTCAAAAATGCAATGGCAGTAACAATGAATATTCTTTCAACTGCGGTAACCAATTTCCCGGACGTCCGTATTGTAACAAAGCAGCAAAAGACATAAAAGACATGTGCGTCTCTGATGAAACTGTCTGCGAACCAGATCCCGTTCAATGTTCAAGCGAAGGAATTTTTCCCAGTTTGACAAACTGCAAAGCATACCATCTTTGCCTCTCGAAGGGCGCGGCTTCATTTCCATACTTTTGCAAGTATGACACCATTTACAATCACGCTTCAAAATCCTGCAGACTGAATTCTCCGTGTTATACTGTGACTGACGAATGTGGCATTCAAAATAAAATAATACCATACAGGTTAGATAACAATTTGTATGTAATATGTCGTGGTTATTATAGACAGCCATTATTGAAATCTTGTGCTGAGGGTTTATTTTTTGATCCTACTACGGTTAGATGTGAATTTAAGTGTCCAGGTGAAGGGGCATTTGCAAATCCTCTAGATGGTTGTTCATATTATATGTGTTATTTGGATGGTGATGTGTTACAAAAGAAGTTGAATAATTGTCCGTATGGTTCTGAATTTGATAATGCAAAGAAATCTTGTTCTTGGGTTGGTAATACAACTACAACAACTCAAGGATACTTAACAGAACAGGATAGCTCATCCGGCCTGCAGCCAATGAGCGCCGAGTCGATGGGATGACGTCACGCGGGTATTCGGCACGCTTCAAGTACATGTGTTTAAACGTATTACAAGAAATATATTTGCTTGAATTATGACTTACTACATACATATTGTTAAATAAACTTTATTTTTATAAAAACTTATACCACATAATATCTTACTAATAAATATTATTAATTTATACTGTTAGTTTGCGCATTTTTTGTTGCCTTGCGCGATCTTCGTTGCGTTCACGAGTTTTTATGTTTAAATTAGATATTATATTTTAAATAATATTTATCTGCATAGGTACTTTATTTATACTTCATACACATGTTGATTTAAAACATTGTTTGTAATTATTTATTGACTAATTACAACAACAAAAATGATACGTAGATAAATATTCTTAACATTTATAGAATAATTACAATGAACAATTATTATAGTAATCAAATATTGCTACATAGTATCGGTACCGAGGTATATATAATGCGAAAACAGTAAATTTAGGTTTTACTTTTGTTGAAATTTGTGTGCAACTAAAAATTTATATATTTTTACTCAACTCTCAACTAACTATCCAATAATGTAATATAAAATTAATCGTATCATCAACTGTTATTACCTTTTAATATGCAAAATTTATTGATAATTATAAACAACATAATACGTTGGTTACTTATAATACGTTAGATACTTATAATTCATTAGTTACGAACTTTTTACGTTAGATACAATCATAATAACATCAAAATTTTCCATAATATACAAACTGTCAACTAATTGACAGATAAAATTGTTGATTTGTTTTAACAACGCTGTCGTCGATGATACGATTAAGCTTTGCTTTGAATATAACGCGAATATATGCAATGTAAGCCCCCTTGGATGTTCAAAGAGACTCGGTTTCACCTCGTCGTTTAGCAACATCCTCGGTATTATAAATTGGATAATATTCTTGTTATATTAATAGCTATAAATATTTATGAATAAAAACGTACCTAACAGTTCATTACGAAAATCTCTTTGATAATCTTCTTGTTTAAAATGATCCGAGCAAATTCGGCTTGTGGATGGATTGAATTTATCTTTTCTTTTGCATATCATAATCCATTCATGGCGAATCTTGTCATCTTTTGGGAAAACGTGGTATGAAATATTTTCTGTTTTAGAAATATAATTTGTACATATGGAAACAGCACAACTTTTCCCCCCTTTCTTTGTGTTCGGTTGACTCATTTCTAGATTTATCATTTATTTAAATAAAAAATAAATAACATACCTACTTTTAATTATTATCAATACTTTATAATTTTGTTAAAATAAATGGAATCCAATAATTGCAATTCAAGTATTTTATATAGTGGCAAGTGGCAAAATAACAACAATAAGTAGAATATTATGATTATCAATTCATTGCGACATAGCGCTGTGTAGACGCGTGACGTCAGAATTACCTCCCACTCCAGCAGAGCAGTGCCGTATACATGAGCATAGGCGATGAACCATCCTGTTCTGTTAAGTATCCTTGACAACAACTACTACTAAAACTACAACAACTACTACTAAAACTACTCCTACTACTACTAGACCCACCTACAAAGCCTACTACTAGTCCACCTACAAATCCTACTACTACTACTACTCCAACAGAATGAAGAACTATCTCTTCGTAATAAAATTATCATTATATTATATTAATGATATGTGTATTGATGATAAATTAAGTATTATTATTTAATCAAACATCTAAAGCGTACTCCTGGTAATTCTTTAAGAGAACTTATTGTTATTATACTTTATAAACATTATTTTTTGTGACTTTTCTTTAGTGAAAAAACCGATCTGTATGGAAATAAAAACCTACTTCAAAAACAAACTGATTTCCAATACTTTTATTTCTTCATCATAAGTACAAACAACTATACCTGTACGTAACTTTTCTTATATTTTTATATTATATGTATATGTAATGTCTGTATTATGAAATACCTATATTATTTATTTGAATTATTACCTAATTTTTCAAAATTCAGTTAACGTTTATTTTCCATGAAATTCAATAAATTATTGTTATGAAGAAAATAATTATTATTTATAAACCTAGACTAAAATGTTAAATACCTTTTCAGTGGGCTGAAAATAATTAAGCATGTAGTATCCCAAAAGACCGAATAGAGGAACGTCCGGCGATACCCTCAACGGCGCGCAGATACTGACTGGAAAAGAGAACTAACATGAGAAAATACTCAGTAAGGAAAAGAGACATTCATATATGAATGCACGGATGGAACATATATCTATATATCAAATCCTGGAAACATCAACGTTATACTATTATATCAGAAACATACACTTGAGAGTCATCGCTTTGGTGGTCTCTCTCAAGCCTTCTGAGAGTCATCGCTTTGGTGGTCTCTCTCAGGGAACAACACATAACATGTGTTATCGACGCACACTTGAGAGTCATCGCTATGGTGGTCTCTCTCAAGCCTTCTGAGAGTCATCGCTTTGGTGGTCTCTCTCAAGGCACAACACATAACATGTGTTATCGACGCAGACTTGAGAGTCATCGCTATGGTGGTCTCTCTCAAGCCTTCTGAGAGTCATCGCTTTGGTGGTCTCTCTCAGGGAACAACACATAACATACACTGACGTACACTTGAGAGTCATCGCTTTGGTGGTCTCTCTCAAGTCTTCTGAGAGTCATCGCTTTGGTGGTCTCTCTCAGGAAACAACACATAACATACAAAGAATAGCAATGATAATAGTCTCTACTCACCAATATAGTCTGTATCACACGTTTTAATAACTGTCACAATTTATAACTAAATAACTGCCGATCCGCTCGCTTACAAATCACACCAACAACTCACCAGGCCAGATCAACACGGATCTATTTCATATAACCATATACACTTTACTGATTTATGATCTGTTCTTCTCGAACACTACCATTAAACTGAAACTAAGAGGCTAGCTAATGAGTTTTAATGTCTCAAGAGTTATCTAATTTGTTTGTAGTCTTCTTATTAAAATAACATCTCGTAACAAAAATATCCACGTAATTAATAAGAAAATTATGTTTCAAGTCAGATGTGAATGTAAACAAATCTTAAACCTACTCGTACTTGTAGACTACCTATTTCCCATAGACAATATTACAGCATTGGGAATATTCCCCCGGAAAGTTGTTTAGAACATTATAAGTTGTCATATTTTGGGAACACTTAAAAATGATAATATTGTCCAAAAAAGTATTGCCGACAATATTCCAAGCTATTTTTATTGATACTATAAATTGCCCTATATTTCAATTTTTTTGCAATATTGCCAGCAATTTTGTGTTGACTTTAAATTGCCGGCAATTGTCGTCAGAAAGTAAAGTAGTAATCAGTGAACTCTATACTATATACCTGAAAGGGAGCCATAGCGCACAACAAACGGTAGCAGTAAGGCAAGCAGGAGAGAAAAAAACGGGTGCTATTTAAATGCTATAAAAATAAATTCAAATGAAATAATTTTAATTTAAGATTGTCATTTGAAAATTGCAAACGCTAGTATAATAATTAATCAGTTTGCTATATGTGGATGTGGAATGCTATAAAAATTATAATCATTGCAATAAAAATAAAATAAAATGTAATAAAAATTAATATCAACTAGCAAATATTATATCTGAGTGACAAATATTAAATTTTTGTAGCGAACATTAAATCCAAGCGGCAAATATTAATTTCAAGTGAAAAACATTAAATACAATTAGCGAATATTAAAAATACAAGTGGAAAATTTTAATTTCAAGTGACAAATATTAAATCCAAGTAGCAAATATAAAATCCAAGTGGCAACTATTAAATTCAAGTTGAATAACAATAATTATTATTATTGTATTAAAACACTATAATTGAAATGCATAGAGGCCTTTATGTTTGGGGACGTTTTGCTGCGGACAAATTTTTTTTCGTGGGGACGATTTGCCGGAGACTTTTTGCTGGGGACCTCTTGTCAGGGACTAATTTCGAGGGGACCTTTTGCGTGGGGACATTCGTATTTGGGGACGTTCTACTGGCAAAGTTTTGCCGGGGACGTTTTACTGGAGACGTTTTGCGACCAATTGTGAGGGGATCTTTTGCGTGGGAACATTCGTGTTTGGGGACGTTTTAGTGGGGACATTTTGCCGGAGACTTTTTAATGGGGACCTTTTCTCCGTGAACCGAGCGATCTAGCATCTCCTCATCTCCATCTCTGTCTCACTCATGCAGAACATTATGCAGTTTACTTCGAGTGACATCAAAATCAAATATATACAAATTCTGCCTCCTTTATTATTGGTTTTATTTATAATAACTGATACTTTGCTTATAAATCTATTGTTGTCACAACTGTTTAAACAATTTTTCTGAAGTTATTGTTAAAAATGGTGCTTTGATGTGTTGTATACTGTTGCAATATTTCGTACGATCCAAGATTATCACACAAGTACTTATTTATAAATTTCAAGGTTTAAATTTTTTTAAACAATAATAATAAGAACCAATACAACGATAATCGAAACAGCTCTTTCTGAATTAATTGTTTTATCGTATCATTAACTATTATAACCTATAATCCTTTTATATTTAACATTTATTGATCATTATTGGAGATGGGATTTTTGGTTTTAAAATTTGCAAAAATAGGTACGTAGGTAAAAATTCTTGTTTTAGGTACAAAATATGAAAATATCTAAAGTAAGGTATACTAAAAGTATTTTTAGATTATACATTTTAACAGTAATACCTAAATGTTTTGAATATTTAAAAAAAATTGAATAAATAAACATTTATACATGAATGATTTAGGTACTAAATAATATACAAACTACGCCGCCTAAATACCACAACGCCTAAAACCAAAACGTCTAATTCCACAACGCCTAATGTCCATCCGCCTAATACCACAACGCCTAATACCATAACGCCTAATTCCACGCCACCATTCCGCTTAATACCACGCTGCCTAATTCCACGCCACCTAAAATCCACAACGTTTAATTTTACCCCCACCACTATGTCAACGCCGTTTAATCTTAAATTAATTTGGTCGTTATGATATTAGGCGTTGTGGTATTAGGCGGCATGGACATTAGGCGTTGTGGAATTAGACGTGGTGGTATTAGCCGTTGTGGTATTAGGCGGCGTGGTTTGTCGTAGTCAACTTCTATTGGGGTGGGGGTAAAATTAGACGTTATGGATTTTAGGCGGAGGGGAATTAGGTCGCGTGGGTTTTAGGCTGCGTGGTTTTAGGGCGCACGGAATGCTACGTTTTTATCAACTCATAATCTATGTAGGTAGGTACCTATATAATATGTTAAGTCATTGATCCTCACTTAGATAGGCATTTTTATTTTTAAATTATTATTATTATTATTAACAGTGTAATATGAAGTATTAATAATATAAGAAAAAAGTGTTTTGCATAAGTTAGTATATTTTAAAGAGAATAGCATCTCTTCATCTTTTGAAACATTTAAGAGGATGTATGACACCGGCCGAAGTTTCAATTCTGACCCCCACTCCTGCAAACTATACCCCTCGCGGAGGCAGAACTAACCGGACCTATGGTTCTGTTTATCTCGTTCTTATGATAAAGATGCAGCTGTGTGTACAGTCAGTACAGCAAACTAGCGTTCGCTCTGTCGCTGTTCGCTCTTTCGCTTTCGCTGTGCCGCTGTTCGCTTGCGTTGCTGTTATTTTCGATAGTGTTGTGAATTTTGACGCTCAGATATTAGATATTATTTTAAGATCCGAAAAAGTATTTATAAAATGTATATTATTCAATTTTAATATTAATGTTAATATTAACTCGAGCATTACATTATAAATGATTTATTTAATCTTTAGTGTTAGTATTTTACTCAACTATAGGAAATAGTTCACACACATTGATCACTTATTATTATAATTTGTTAATTTTCATTTGAAATTAACATTTTTACGAATACCTATTATTTTACCATTTAGGTATAAAATGAAAATAAAACACTTGGTTTTGTTTCACATATTTAACAATAAATAAATAGTCCAAGCAAAGCGTGATTTAACCGTGCATTTTGAGTAGGCAGCGATTTTATTTTTTTGTATCGTAGGGGGGTCAGCCGTGATTGTAAAACCGAGTTTTCGGGACGGGGAGTGTGTTCATTCGGCCGCCATCTTGAAATTAGGGGTGTAATTTATTTTTTAATTTATCTCCGTAACCGTGAGGCTGACAAAAAATTTGTACAGGGCATTTTTGTAGCTTATACAATTATCTATAACTTTGTAAATAACTTTTTCACATAAGATCAATAATTAAAAAAATTATGAGCAAAAAAAGACGAAAAATACCGTCGAGGTAGAGTTTGGTGTCAATTTAAAGCGCTCGGGGCGACAAGTTTAAAAAAAATGTAAACAATGACATTTATGCGATTTTCAATTGTTTCTCAAAAAATTATTCAATTTTTTTTTATTCAACTTTATAAACATAACTTATTTATTTTTATTAAAATACTATCGTGTATGGTATCAAATTAAAGCACTCGGAAAAATAATTCTAGTAGAAAAATAAAATATCATTCAACCGATCGTCAATTTTTTTATTATACATTGTTCAAATTATACCGAGTTTGGTATCAATTTAAAGCTTTCGGGGAGATAAGTTTAGTAAAAATTGTAAAAAATGACATTTCAATTGTTTCTGTATTTTTGTATTTGTATTATAAGTGTATTTTTTTGTTCCTACGTAAATTTAAATTGATTATGATACTGACAGTCGTTTATATCTCACTTCGTTTATATATTCTTCTACAGATTACATAAAATGAAAAAAATATATTTGTGAGTACTCACAGTAATATTAAAAACTAAAAAGAGTGGGTAGAGTATGGCGGGAGGTCTTGTGCTGGCCACATCAGATTTTTTCAAAAAATGTTACTTATTTAAATTATGTCGAAGTTGGTATCAACTTAAATAGTTTGGGAAAAAAAGATAAATTTATTTAAATTTTGCTGAATAAAGCATAAAATTAAAGGCGTTGCGAAAATAAGTTATTAAAACTTATTGTCGGGGAAGTACTGTGGTGGACACAGCAGATTTTTTTATCATTAATCTTATGCGAAAAAGTTATTAACAAAAGTTATAGATAAAAGTATAAGCTACAAAAATGCTATCTACAAAATTTTTGTCAGCCTCACGGTTAAAATTACACCCTTAATTTCAAGATGGCGGCCGAATGACAACACTCCCCGTCCCGAAAACTCGGTTTTACAATCACGACGACCCCCCTACGATACAAAAAAATAAAATCGCTGCCTACCCAAAATGCACGGTTACCCCCTTTTTTGGCACGCTTTGCTTGGACTAAAACATTTATTGCACAATTATGGTATTTACGCCATCATAAGAGGGTAGGTACTGATAATCTGTAGCTTCTGATGATGGCATAACTGTTTCAGCGAGTGCTTTCTCAATTGATTTTCTTTACCATATTATTTTACTTATTATCAGTTTGTATGTAATTTAAATGGTTGATTTTTATAATGATTATATCATGATTTTAATCTAGCGATTTTTATAATAAAAATATTTAAATCGAATTTTAAAATTCTATTATTTTAACAAAAATTATGTATTTCAAATAATTACTTAAATATTCAAATAAATTACATTAATCCAATAAATAAAGGACAGAAAATACGTAGATGGGTACCTATTATATTATTTAACATTACACAACACTAGAAACAAGAACAAAAATAAAAAAATCTGATGTAGTAGATAGGTAAGTAGTTTCACAAAAATATTCTGATTTTCATTTTTTTTAATGAATCATGAAAGAAATTATACAACCTGCTAATTACAGTGCTAAATTTCAGTTCAAAAACAAAATATTTATTGCAGTATTTAGAAATTTAGTATCTAAATAGGCTCCTAAAATATTATTACACGACAATTAAAATAATGAAAAATAAATTGACCTACTAAACAACATAATTTTATTTAAAAAAGTATTAACAATAACAAAAATACACACGCTAAAATATACCGATGGCTCACAGTATGTGAGGCTGGAACATTGAAGTTGGATAAAAGGCGTATACTTGTAAAATGACATACAATAAAATCTATGTAGTTAGAAGTTAGACGTTGTCAATTCAATTATTATATTATATTTAATAAATAGGTACCTACAGAAATTTTCAATAATTTTTTATAAAGAAAAAATAAATTTGATAAAATTCTTGTAGTACCCAAAATTTAATAAATACATAATAATTTATTTATTATTTATTCTTGTAATAAAAATAATAAGCATGCCATGTGTCATTGGTTTTAGCATATAGGTCATTAATATTGCACATAGGAATATTTCACTTATTCATGCATATAATAATAGGGCTATACAAATAATTTTATTTCATTTTCAAAATTTAGAGAAATAAATAAAAATGTTTTTAAATTTTTTTGCTTCTTTCTATTGCTGCAAACGTATTATTGGACCTGTTATTTGCGTTAGCCGGTAGTTATGTGTTGGTTACTCGGTCGGTTAATATGTCTATGTGGTTAGGATGTCGGACTACGGAGCCCTAGGTAGACAGTTCGAACCCAATAGGATTTTTTTTGTAACTTTTTCTTTTTTTTTCTTTTATAATACAAAAGTAAGTCATATTTTTTTGTATTAAGAGGAATCCCCACTAGTTTTGAAGATCCATTTAACGAATGAAGCGATGCCGTCACAAACCATTGTTACCCATTATGACGACATCGGTTGATTCGATGAATGAACCGTATTTAGCCATTTTCTACTACAAAAGGGGTTTCGTTGGGCACATGAAATTACCACTAATTTTAAATGTTTTTAAACAATTTTTTTTTTAATTGAAAGATTAAAATCTAGGCTATGTCCGCTTAGTGTCACTTTTTTAATTTTTACTTTAGTTTTTTAATATTTTATCTTCAAAGTTCTTAAAATTTTACTAACTTTGGAGCTTAAAAAATACATGTTAAAATTCAAATTTTAAAAAAATGGCACTAGACAGACCTAGAGACATCTTTTATCTTTAAATTTTAAAAAAGAGCAAACAAATCGGACCAAAATTAAAGTCAATTTTATGGGCCCAACGAGAACATATTTTTGCTTAATTTTGTAGGGGTGGGCATTCCTCTTAAATTCATTTCGACAAATTGCTAATCACAATAAAGCGTGTAAGTACAGAATTCTAAAGACATGACTACAGAATAACAATAATTATTATATTACTTTTGCAGCACCTAATAAAAATAACAAACCGGATATTCTGAAATATTTTTGTTCATGTCGCTAAATTTCGCGAAATAACATAATCTGCATTAAATTTGATGATAGATTTCATAAAGTATTGCCACGTGCATCGTGCAATATAAGAATTAAAATTTACCAATTGAGTTATAAGCCAATATTGATATTAATTAACAATTAATCTAGATGAATTTATAATTGCAGTAATAAACTCAAGTAACAATAATGAACATATAATTTTAATAATTGTTGATTAATAATAAATAATAATTTTTTGTGTTTATTCTATATATTATAAATTTTTTGTATTTGGCCAGAGACACTGCCGTGTCTCTTGATATTAGCGTAGCAAGCAAGCATATATGAAAAACTTCTCCAGTACGGCAGTACGCATTATCCCAACTAAATATCATTCACAAAACAACTTTATGCTCAAGAGTGTACATGGGCAGAGCCAAATCTTAATATTTTCAATAGCCGCCAGGTTCGCTAGCGCACACTACAAAAATTCCGCCGAAATTGAAGCAAAAGCGTTACGGGATATCCCACAGATTTTTCTATACCGATCAAGATATTTCTTTCAAATAAAGACTATTGTTTAGAGAAAGGTTCAATGCAGGGATCCAAATTGTTAGAATTTTAAAATTGTATTTAGAAATAGTAGAAAAATTCGTTCAAATATCATGATATTTGACGTATTAAATTACGTAAAACGAAATTTAAAACTTAAAATCTAACAATTTGGAGCCCAAGATCAACTCTTTAACTACTGAAAAAAAAATTTAAATTTTGAATTATCTTAAACTATAAGAAAAATCTGTGGGAAATTCGATCGCATGTTTTGCTACCGCGTGGAATAGGGTCGAACATCCTCTTAAGCAGTAAATTATTGTAAGATAAATTAAAATCTTGTAAAAATTGTGTCATTAATTAAGTATAGGTAAAATGTTTTATATTTGGAGCAACTGCTAAGAGCATCGTTCAACTTTTACATTGCGTAAGTGTTTACGAAAAGATTTAAATCGCTGGGAAGAGCACCTGTCTTAATGTTAGGTGTCTAGTACGAATTCATTCCAAAGTAGATCACGTCACATACCGGGTGCTCAGTTTTGCACAAGCAATTTAGTATATTAAATTTGGAAATTTCTTAGTTGATTCTAGTTTGCATTTTTTTCATTTTTGTAAAAATAGAAGATAATATGTAATAAAGATTGAAAAAATACAAATCAAATTATTTTTTACATTAACCTACATAAAATAATTTTACAAATTATATTAATATTAATATAAAGGTTAATCGAAACATCTTACTCGTGTAGTGCAATTTCTATATACACCGCACTATTATTTTAAGAGTACTTTTGTAATCACTATTTTATGTTACATTGACGTTATTGTATTAAATTTTGTTTACATGAAATATTTTTGCATAATTCGTGTGTGCGGTTATCAGTCGTCAATTCACTCATGGTTGTTCTTGGTGAACTGTACGTCACAGGGTCGATTTTTGTGCTGTTAAACTGTATAATGTATACCTGACTGGATTCGAACCTGTAGTTCTGTAGAATGAGTATTTTTATTTTAATACAATAAAAAGACGAATTACAAATAATTGCATTTTCGTAGGTACATAATAAAATTATATTGTGTGATCTTAAAAGATACCTATATATAAAAATATGTTATATTACTTTACTTTTTAAATCCTTTATATTAAGTTTACCGTCATCTACGTCCACGTCAAAAAAACAAAAATCAAAAATGACCCAATTCCCGGGATCCTATCGAGCTGAAATTTTGCAAATAGACTTTTGTCACCTAACAATGCACTTTGTCAAAATTTTAGATTATCCGCCATCTTGAAACAAAATGGCGGCTGGCTAGTAATAGCCAAAGATCTAACTTATGATATAGACATACACTCGAGGAAAATAAAAACGCACCACTTGAAAATGCACCAAAAATGACACAATTTCAAAGTGCGATATCTCGGCTGCATTTCGACGAAATTGGATGAATCTTCGAGTTCTGAAAACGTTGAAGTCTTATCTTTAATGTGATTATAGCCAATGTTACAAAAAATCCACTCCACCCTCTCCCACCCCCCTAAGAAAAACTAATGTATCTGATGTCCAAAAAGGTCCAACTTTAGCAACTCATACGGAGTGACAAAAAAATCGTGGACCTTATTGGTCAACAGGGTAATAAAAATCAGACTTTTCCTGCAAGGTCCGCAAAATTTCAAGTACCTACGATGATTTGGCGCGAAGTTATGAATTTTTGAAAAAAAAGTGCCATTTTGAGGTTTTTTGCCATAACTTCGCGAATTTTGCACGAAAATCAATAAATTTTGGATTTCTGAGAACGTTTAAGGTTTCTCTATTCGGCCCTATAAATTAATCTGCTACGAAACCAGATCCACCCTCTGCCACCCCCGGATAAAAAACATGTTTTTGACTGGAAAATGTTCAATTGTAGCAACTTGTAGCGTGAGTAAAAAAAATCGTGGACCTTATTGCCCAACAGGACAATAAAGTTCAATCTTTTTCCTTCAATTTTCTCAAAATTTCAAGTACGTGCGATAATTTGGCACAAAGTCATGAATTTTTAAAAAAAATGGTATTTTTGTTCTTTTTGCCCATAATTTGTCCGATTTCGCACCAAATTCGTTTATTTCCTAAAACAACTAAAAAATAAAGGTGTTTAAAGAAATAAAAATTTTAAAGTCACTTTTAGATAATTGTTAATGAAATTCAGAAACCTAAAAAAAAAAACTTTTTTTTCAAAAATTCATAACTTCGCGCCAAATCATCGTAGGTCCTTGAAATTTTGCGGATCTTTCTTTTTTAGATGTTTTAAGAAATAAACGAATTTGGTGCGAAATCGGACAAATTATGGGCAAAAAGCACAAAAATACAATTTTTTTTCAAAAATTCATAACTTTGTGCCAAATTATCGCACGTACTTGAAATTTTGAGAAAATTGAAGGAAAAAGATTGAACTTTATTGTCCTGTTGGGCAATAAGGTCTACGATTTTTTTTACTCACGCTACAAGTTGCTACAATTGAACATTTTCCAGTCAAAAACATGTTTTTTATCCGGGGGTGGCAGAGGGTGGATCTGGTTTCGTAGCAGATTAATTTACAGGGCCGAATAGAGAAACCATAACGTTCTCAGAAATCCAAAATTTATTGATTTTCGTGCAAAATTCGCGAAGTTATGGCAAAAAACCTCAAAATGGCACTTTTTTTTCAAAAATTCATAACTTCGCGCCAAATCAACGAAGGTATTTGAAATTTTGCGGACCTTGCAGGAAAAGTCTGATCTTTATTACCCTGTTAGCCAATAAGGTCCACGATTTTTTTGTCACTCCGTATGAGTTGCCAAAGTTGGACTTTTTTGGACATCAGATACATTCGTTTTTCTTAGGGGGGTGGGAGAGGGTGGAGCGGATTTTTTGTAACATTGGCTATAATCACATTAAAGATAAGACTTCAACGTTTTAAGAACTCGAAGATTCATCCAATTTCGTCGAAATGCAGCCGAGATATCGCACTTTGAAATTGTGTCATTTTTTGCATTTTCAAGTGGTGCGTTTTTATTTTCCTCGAGTGTATTAAAATGTCAGTCCGCCATCTTGAAACAAAATGGCAGACAGATATCTCAAAATGTACTGTAACTATTGCGAACCAGTAATAGCTATAAGAATCTATCTTGAAACATAGGTATATTAAAATGTTAGTCCGCCATCTTGAAAAATAATGGCTGCTAGCTATCTCAAAATGTACTGCACCGATCTGGTTCAAATTTAGTACAGTAATAGCTAAAGATCTGATTTAATATATAGGCATATCATATAACAATGTCAGTTCACCATCAAAAACTGGGCTGTAAATATTAGTACCGGAAAAGTGTTTACGCGGTGAAAAACGAAACAAAAATCTGTGCACTAGAAATTTAAATAAATATCGATCGAGTCTCATATAATAAAAGATTTATAGTCAAAAACTTATTGTTTTTACGGGTTCGTTTTAATCATCATCATCATCATCATCATCATGTGTATTTGATTCTCTAAAGTTTACGTTTAGTTTATTTATTGAAATAAAATAAACCGAAATATGATCGTACTATGCCTACGTCACAACAAATTAATAAATTAATTAATTAACAATTTAATTAGACTCTGACCAATCGGTTATTTATTTGATAATGGTCTGCCGGGGGGTATGTTGGTGAAACGATAACAAAATGTGGAAAGACAAATCGCTTAGTTTGCAACCGTCATCCTGATTTGATTTGTCTTACCAGATTTTGTTATCGTAGCACCAATATACCCCCCGGCAGACCATTATCAAACAATGCCCTTTTTAGAGGTTCCTCAGCTCATATATTAATATGCTGTATAGAGCGTAAAAAATGTTTATAATTGTTGTTTAAAACTTTAAAACAATTTCGATATTGGGTAGATAGACAAATTATACCAAGAATGTATATATCGGATTTGGTGTATTGGAGGTAAGTTTTGAATGTATACCTACTAGGTTTTTAAACAATTAAAATTCATAAATTATTTTATTTATTTATTTCTATCAATTAAAATTCAAGATATTAAATCTGTAATTAATTTGTATATTTCAACAGTATTTCAAATTTAGTTTGTAGGGTGTGTGTTTGTATTAAAATGCAAGCTAATAAATAGTTATAAATTATATTTAAACATTTTTATTAACATATTCGTATGTATTTCTTATTAGGTTCTGCTAATGAAATGGCCACTACTAGGATAGAATAGCATCAGCTGCAAACAATAGAATTGAACCGGATTTACATCCATTTCAGAACATTCTGTATTTTAGTTCGGACGAGGAATCATCGTTTTAAAGACTGTTGTGTTCTTATTTCTCGCAAAATCCACAAATTGGTAACCAGATAATTAAAATTAAACAATATTTTTTTTTATTTACCTATATTATTAAATGTATAATGTTAATCCTACAGCATGAGGTAGGTATTTAACCGGTTTTATTGACCATGTTTCCTGATTCTTGCATATTTCTATAAGGAAAATTACTTGCGAAACAAAATGTATCTTTAAAATTTTGCAAAATCAATTTCGATTTAGGTGAATTACACATTTTTTAGTTCAGTTTTAGATTACGGCACTAATATTTATCATAGTTATAATTGTGTAATATTGTTGAATGAACTGTTTAATTAAGTTTTATTATTATTATAAGATAATGAGGTCAGTTTAGTTATATTTATTGTATAAATTTAAAATGAACTAATGGATATATCATGTAGGCATTAATAATTTCTTCAAATATATAATAATAATTACACATACTATCACGATATATTTTTAAAATATGAAAGAATCCTCAAAGAATTCAGGTGTAAACAGGGCTTTATTAATATGAAAATAATTATGAGCAAGCAAGTTTGGCAATAAATACAATATTAGCAAGCGTATGGTCGCTTGCAGCCATCTGGAAAAACAAATCTTGGGAAAACTAAAACACAACATTTTTAAAAAGAACTCAGTACAGTGGCTACTGTGTAGCAGTGTAGCGTTACATCCAAATTAAATATGAATCCTTGAATGAACTAAATAAATATTTATCACATATTTTATTGATAATTTGAGTGTAGCCGCAGCACACACATTATTAAGTCGCAAATACAGATATTATTTCTGTGTTACAATAATTCACGGGTAGTCGCACAGGAAAATATCCAGTGGAGTATTACACCCAAACTAGCTGAACATCTTTATATGAACAAAAATGAATTTTAAAAAGTTTTATTTCTGCGTTAGTAAAAAATAGTTATAATTGAAGATTTAATTGGAATAGCTGTCCCTTTTTAGAAAAAAATATAATCTTACGGGGGGGGGGGGGGGTAATTACTCCCTTTACCCCTCCCAAAGATCCGCCGCTGGTATTTTCGTGTATATTGGCAATGGCAACACATTAGAAATAAGAAACTAAAGCTACAGCATTTAAACACAATATAACAGAATAATTTTGTTTATAAAGTTATTAAACTGACCGATATTAAATGAAATAAATTTCGTAAATATTTTTACTTTGTGAAATGAATAATGTATTACCTCCGATCTTGCATTCATTGGTTAGTATTAGTAACTAGTAAGTTCATAGTTTTTACGTTTCCTTTCCTACTTATTTTTATATTTGATTTGAAAAACGAACTGCCTTGTATGAGAAACTCGTTTTTTAGTGCAGTACGTAATCTAAAACCTATACAAGGAAATTAAATACTTGGCACTATATATTACATATCAGTGAATATTAACGATGGCACAAGATAAATTCGTTAGTGAAATGCGTCTGAAACTATGTAGAAATTACACCTGAATTCTTCTGCTTATTAAGTAACACTCATCGAACTTTATCAAATTTTATGAAGAACATAACTTACCTATATTAATGGGTCGTTTATAAAAACGTTAATTTAGTTAATTAATAATTAAATTGGAAATGGAATTTTGATCCAATTAGCCCTGATTTAGAACTGCAATATTGTTAAATGTCAAATCGGATGAAATATTTAAGTGGACCCTGTTATTTATTTTCTATATGAACTAGGTATACCAGCAAGTTTTCAATGTCACAATGTACAGAATGTTCGCTTTAGTTACATATCATGTAGGTACATATTCGCAAATATATAAATTTTTCATTAAATGAACGATTTTTCTCATATTTACACTTATCCAAAAAATATACCCCCTAATAATTAATCGAAATATTTATCCACTAATAATGAACGCACTGCAAGTTTCATTTTTAATATTGGTAACAAAACCGGAAGTAATTATTAACTATTTCCAGAGACTCGAACTTCACAAAATATCGGTTTAGGATCGGTTCGTGATTCACTGTGCTTAAAAGGTTCCGGTTTTGCGTTTTTTCTTCAAATGAACCGGTAATCGGTTTTCAAAAAACCGGTTCAAGTTCTGATTTTGGTACAATAATTTACTTAATAAAAATCAAATTTTTAAACATTCGTTCTAGTTTAGACTTAATTCGCATTCACAGCCCGAAATTTGGTGAAATTTGCAATAAATAAATTTGATAAAATTAATTCACCGTTCACAACTCCAAATTTTGAAAGCAAAGTAACCGTGGTGCTATCTATAGTAACAAATTATTGAAGCTCATAAACGGTTATATTTAAAACATAATAAAATATGCAATACTTCCTTAGAAAAATATTGAGTTTTAAGAAAATAAAACTAATTACAAAAAACTATAAAAATTCAAACACAATAGCGATAATAAAACGTCAATTGTCATTAAAATAAATTAAACTTCGCATATTTTTCCCAAATTCGTTAGAATACATCTTAAATTTGAAGTTTGCAATCATCCTCTCTACAGATTAAAATTCGAGTGAACCAAATTTCAGTGTTGTGAACGCAAGCACACATTGTCTACCACATGACATAAATGACAGACTTCAGAAATTTCGCCGAATTTCACCAAATTTCTCCGAAAATTTTTACATAATTTCGAATCGAAAAAATGTTAAATTTTAGTTAATGCATTTAATCGTTCCAAATCGGTTCGGCTCCGGTTACAGGTTTACTAAATTATTTTTGAAAGGTTAAGGTTTCGTACATAAGTCATAAAATATTTAAAGACAAATATTAAATTGTACAGCAAAGTTAATAGCATATCAAACTAACCCTTAACGTACCTATGTGCCTACTCGAAAGTTATTAATACGACTATACAGGATAGTCGTATTGTAAAACATCAATAATTTTGCTTTGTTATGACGACGTTAATTTCTGCAAGAAGTATACTAAATGTAAATATTATTTAATAACAAATAGATAAAATTGAAAACAGTATAATATCACGAATTGCATAAATTGAATTGCAAAGTTATGAATATTAAATGAGACAATCAAAAGCAAAATGATTAATATCTACTCTACTATTAATTAGAATATTATATTCCCAATGTTACGTAGTCTTCTTATAATAGTTAATTATGATCTCAAATGAAAGGGTAACTGCTTGCAAGGATCATCTAATATTATGTTTTGTCCTTGACTAGGAAACAAAAAAGCAATAAAAAGCTGAAAATTAAGGATGAAAGTTTCCTTTATTTATTGAACAAAAACTTATACGAGAGCAAAATTTGGTTTTAATATCAAGGCCATAAAATAACACGATTTTTTGCTAGCATGGCGTGGTACATGAAGATATACGTGCAATATCGTTAATTAAACATTAATTTTTTAAAACAATACTTAGAATGTGGGAGTTTGAAGAACGAAGGTCAAAGGAAGAATTTTTTATCTGACCCCTCCCTAGTGTAATCTTGTATAGACTGCTCATAAATGATTGACCGTCATATTACTTACTATATATGGAAAAATCCTCTTTCTGATCAAAATTTTGTTCCGCGGAAAAAAGTAAGGAGTCATTTCTTGTTTAACGAATATTATACAGGATGTTCACAACGACGTGCTGATCATGAAAATTGCACCGTATTTCAGGCAAACCTTTTTTTGCCACTGGTCGGTAGTTATTTTAAATTTTTTTTCAAATCTTCTACAATGATAATAATTGTTTACATTATATCTATTACTAATAAATGTCAATTTATCATATATACCATCAGAACAGTGATACTCGAGGGGTAACTAACTCTTACAATCGGTGTACAAATCGTATAAAGTCACATAGACAGTCATATGCAATATCTGTACAGTCCATACATACAGTTTAAAATCAACCATTACTTTTACAAACATCAGCAATCATCCTACAATCCGAACAATCACTCTACAGTCTCTACAATCAAGCTTACAGTCCCTACAATCACACTTACAGTCACCACAGTCACACTTACAATCTCAACAGTCTTTTCAACAATCACTGCAATCAGCTTCATTGAAGCACATTTTTAGTTGGTTTTTATCGGTTTGTATGTAACTACCGAAAAAAAATGCATTATTTTGTTGTATATTCAATAGATAAAGTAAAAAGTGAAGTAATAAGTGTATACCAAGCTTGAATAAAGGTAAGTAAAAGTACGGTGACAATTAAGTTTAAAAAAAATAATTTAGATGAATATGTTTGGCCAAAGGGGACAACGTACAACACTCGAAAGTACTGACGTTGTCTTGTACTTTCGTTGCTTTGTACATGCGCGGTTTTGTATGAACACTGGAAAGTATTTGCGGCGTATTTTATTTACACCTCCTTGTGCAAACACCGAAAAGTACTTTTCTCGATATTATTTATGACAGTGACAGTACAGTTGACATCTTTTGCATCTTGGGCTCAAATAATGCAGTATGCTGTCCAACTCGTTGTGCATGCGCTAATTCCTAACTTCAGCAAGATGCATGCCAGCGGTACTGAAACAATGTTACTCGTTCGTTCGTCACTATCCCAGTTGGACCTTGTCCCCGACTAACGGCTCACTGTAGTCTCAAAGGCGCGCGCAGCGCAAGTTGGAGCGCGGAGCGCGCAGTCCTCGAGTTATGTTTTGAAATGCGCTGCAGGCTAACCTAAAAACATATGGTTGTGAAAACCATTGTTTCAGTGCCACTGACAACTTATTCTACAAACATTTTTAAAATTCTTTCGAGAAAAGTACATTTCAATGTTTGCAAAAGGAGGTGTAAATAAAATACGCCGCAAATACTTTCCAGTGTTCATACAATACCGCGCATGTACAAAGCAATAAAAATACAAGGCAACGTCAGTACTTTCGAGTGTTATATACTCACCCGGCCAAAGTCTGACGCAACGACCTTACATAGTCTAGACCCAGTATATGCAGGCCAAAGTGTAGGCATGGAGATGAAGCCAACATCGTATAGACAAGGGGTGCGCGGGAGGGGTTGAGTTTCCCCCATAAATCTTATTGCGGGTTGCATAAGATATAAGTTTTGATAAATGGCTTTTAAATCATATCTATTAAAATTGATGAAAATGTTACATACATACGTGCTCCTTCTGTTATTACTTAATATAATTTACAAATTGTTTCTATTAGGTATTTATATTTCTTAAGATAAATGCATCTAAAATCTATAATTGTAAACGTCAGTTTGACAGATGTAGCGTATTCAACAGTCATTTGTTGAACGTTTATTGTATAATTTGCTAAGAAGTGTGTAAAGTAGGCAACGTGCAATGATCCCGAATGATCCATATGAGGCAAACTTTTCCCTTCCCCACCTGCACATGATGGCTTCAAGAGTATACTTTGTCTAGGTTATATATGGTCGAAGGTCTGACGATATTCAGACAGTTTCAAAAAACTATGTTTTTCATGGACCAATATGTTTAATTGGCAATGAACCATTTAAATTGAAAAGAAATGGTTTATTAAAAATATTAGGAATAAATATAAAAAACTGAAACAAAATTTAAATTAAGTAATTAATTAAATTTACTTATATTATTTTATGTATTTTTTGTAGTTTGTGAATAAACACTAATTTAATTTAATATTTAATTGTTTTAATTGTAGCTAACAATCCTTGCAATCAACATACAATCTCTATTTTTAATCATACAATCACTACAATCACCAAATATTGCATTTATAATCTTACAATCAGTGAACAAAATAATACAGTCCTCAAAGTCACATGTTTATTGTACAAAATCAAGCAGTCACTGAAAATCGCTTACAATCGTCTGATTGTACAGGTTGTACAGTCAGGTGTACAAAATTTGACTGGGTGATTTACCCCTCGGTGATACTTAAAATAAGTAAACTACCCTTAACTTTGCAAATTAAAAAAAATTATTTCATGATCAGCACGTCGTACAGTATATAGTCTTTAATTTTTTGTCCTAAGTTGTAGAACACCCTGTATAGCGCCATTACGATAAATTTGGAATTGATCATCATGTTTTCTGATATTTCTCAGTAAAGCAGAATGTAAGTGGAGCATTATTTAAGTAATTTTGAAATTAAATCAATCATTTATGATCAGTCTGTACCTTCGAAACTAAAAAGCACACTCAGTTTACCAATTACGTACTTGCTAAAAAAATAATTTACATGCAGTGGTGTAGTTTCAAGTCGCACGTAATAAAAATTGTAACAAAGTTAATTCGATTTGTAACAAACCTTTACATTTCGTAATATAAATAAAATAAAAGGAGTTATTATGCTTCATACGCGTTAAAGTTTAAAAATGTATACAATAATTTCAGTATTATCTGATTTAGATTCATCTGTAGGTAAATTAAAATTGAAGATTACCTACCTTGTTTATTAGAAGTTTCATTTCTATGCAGAAATTAAAATTTTCTTACCTACAAATAAAGAAGACGAATTTTTTTTTAAATGTGTTTCAATTTAACCATCACTACAAATACATCCATATACACAAAATAGTGCAGGCGTATTTTTAGTTCATTTTGAGAGTGTCTTGCAATTTTAAGGTGCCCGAAAATGATAAAATACCATATTTTCTCGCATGAGTAAATTTATTCTTTAAATAATAGATTCCTGCAAGTGTCAATAAGTGCAAGTAATGCTTAATGCAGTCATTAGCACGAAGAAAAAAACTGGGTGATTATTATACTTGAAATCTGATATACTGAGTGTACAAAAAGTTCCGGGACGGTCAAATATCTCGAGAAATACGCATCTGATCGAAGAACAGAAAAACACGTATTCAATATTTTAAAAAAATCTATCTAATGACACCTAACACGACCCCCACCTCCCACCCTTGGAGGCGGGCTGGGGGATAACTTTTAAATCTTAATAATAAAATCTGCAATAAAAAACCACCATTTTTACTGCAGATTCGTATTCTACGGAAAAAAATAAGTAACTTTATCTCAAACTTTTTTTAAATTCGCGTCAGATGGCGCTATTTTCTTTTGCGTTTTTCTCGAGAGTTAACGGAGCAATATGACCGACTGAAGTCTCATATTTTGTAGTTTTGAATTTTGAACAGGTTATGTATTTACTTCTTTTTGTATAAAATGAGTTAAGAAGCTCTAAACATCTGAATATAGCTTAAGTGTATAAGACATTACAGAATCTAAATTTTAAGTATTTACACTTACTGGGTGGAATGTGGACGATGATTTGATGATTCAATTATTTCAAAAAAAAATAATTTTTTATGTAGCTCGAGAACTCCTTTCTTGCTAGAACCATTGTAAAAGTAATTTAATATATTTTTAATTTATATATACATGTTTGTATGTATATATTTATTTCGTCTGTAAAGTGTACTTTCACGTGTAATGGCAATGAGGGAGTAATTCCCCCTTGATGTGAAAACATGTTTTTTTCTTTCAAATTTCTAAAATTTTGCTACGGCCCTCGCTTTTATTTCAGATTTTTCATTTGATCCGTCAACGAAAAAAAATACCTGACTTTTACTCCGAGTGAAACCAATTTTTTTGTTTATTTCATAATAATTAATGCCTTTTTGTTTTCTTTTCCTGTTAATTAATTATTTATATGTATTTGAAGTTTTTATTGTTACATAGTATATATTTATTTATTTTGCATGGAACTAGATATATCGAACTGAGTTACTATGGAGCCTTATTCTAATTACTTTGAATTTATTGTTAATTTAATTTCATATTATATTAGGATCACTAAAGTCTTGGCCCGCTAAAATAACTTTCTCGCCCAGTGTTATTACATCTCTTATTTCTCTTAAAAAAACAGATTTCAATTCAAGTTGCAAGTACAATATTATCTTCCCGATTTTGCCATAATAACAAGAATGAAATGATTTAACTGTGCAGAAATTCTCATTTCGCATACATCGTATGGCTCTGAGAAAAAGTAAGAAAATGTGAATTTACAGACTCTTTGTAGGGGGAGTGAAAATGTAATACATGAGATCCCGCAAGTCGCAAGAATACCCTTTCTCTCGAGTCTTCGTTTATAAAGCTGGCGCCTTCCTCGGTAACAACCAGTCAGTCTTAGTTTGTGATCGTGACTTTAATTTCGTACAGTACAGTTGTTACAATGTGGCGTGCTCTGTTTATAGGTAACAAGAGAACAGAAAATATCATTATCTCCATTCGGTGTTTGTGCAATACACGTTCATGTTACTAGTTACTTATCGCAAGGCGAAGGCAATTTGCTTTTTGCTTTGTGTTCAAATTGCAGTGATTGACAAATAGTGATATCCAATTCACGAATTCGTGGATCGAGATTCAAATGCCAATTTTATATCAATCATTGTAACCGCAAATCAATTATTATTAGTGCTTCTCAAAAATATTTCACTTTTTTATTTTAAAACATAATTTCAATATTCAAAGAAAAAACAAATTCTCGTAACGTCATAAACATTTGTCAGTCATGTAAAGAGAGAAAAGATCGTATGGATATTTTTTGTCATTAGATAATTATAATTCAAAGGATATATAAATTTTCGATAAAAAAATAATTTTATAGTCCATTACTTTTACTTGGTATCTAAAAATAGTGATACTATTTTTAAGTACCTACTATCTCCTATTTTGTATATGTATTGGCAGTATTCTACGTCACATAACATATTATTCAATCTTCATTGATAATTTTTGGGCTTTTTGAGTCCCAAGTTTTTATCTCTTCTTCAAAAACATTTAATTTAAAAAATCATGCAAGTTGCCCATTATACAATTTTAACAGTATAAAATTCAAAACAATAACATCATTTTAAAATGTATACAAAATAAAAGCTCTATTCGTGATTATCATCAGTCAATAAGTGGTCAAAATAATATTTGAGATTGTGTGTATAAATGAATGCAAATATTATAAATATATATATATATATATATATATATATATATATATATATATATATATATATATATAAATTGAATCTTGGCTGTTGAAATTTTGATATTGGCAGATTATTCTCATCGTTAAGTTCTTACAAAAGTTTATTAAGCTGATGTGAAATTATTGATCATGTTGCGCCCTAAGCCATTTTTTGACTCGATTTTGTAAATTTCATTTGTCTCGATGAAGGCTAAATAAGTAGCCGAAACGTCGACTGTATGAATAAATAATAAAATCTACAACAATTGTGAATGGTGTACACGTTATTCGACCTTCCAAAATTATAAATATATTATTTACTACCAATTGAAGTAATTGATTCATTCTTCTTGCAGAAATGAAGATACATTTCAAAGATAGTAAAATAATTTATGTTTATGCATTACTATAAATAACTTCACATTTGTAGCTATTTGTCAATTTCTAGTTTCCACAATTTCATCTGAAAAGTTGTTTTATATCTCAATATATTAATTTCTTCATCTTCTATGCCATGTTAACTTTATAGCTAAAGTACAAAATTATCCATTTTATTCTCAATCATAAATTTTCTACAATTTACTTTCATATGCCATAAAATTTGATAATAATCTAATCCAGTATACCAACACAAACACACAGAGAACATAACTGTAACTACTAACTACACTGATTTGTATTGGTAAATTAGCAATTATTTGTTAATTGTTAGGCTGGTTAGCGATTGCGTTAGCTGAAGAAGTGACAAAGGATGTCGAAGGAGCAGGAGTAGCCAAAAGGCAAACTGCAAGGGGTAACACAGTCGTTTATGGCGCATCGCCAGGACAATACACGATACAAACACCTGATCGAGCTGCGCACGCTCAACAGCAGGTAAGAAATCCATTTTTAATTAGATGATATCAAAAACTTATTAGAAATTCAACTTGTATTTATCCCCAAACTGAAAAAAGGTTCTTTCTTACTGTTAATTAATCAGTAGATATTTTATGAAATATAGTGCGTTCTCCAAAAAATTTAAATAGCTTTTAGTTTAGCAAATTCGTTTTTCATTGCTTGTTATAATACATAATAAGTTTATCTATACATAATAGACATCAAAGCTTTGCAATATTTTTTTTACTCAAAATTGGCTTTGAAATTGGTTAGGTACTGTTTCTTAGCGATTATTATCACAGATAATGATTAAAAGAAAAAAAAATTGCAACGTTATGTGTACTAAACAAATTTGTTTGTCTACATCATAATAAACAAGAACGACTTGTCTTTAATATTGTACCGAGGTATTTACTATTACTAAATTAATTTGTATTTCTTGTTAATTTCTAAATAAAATTCATGAGTGGGTCTTACATGTTCAATTATAAATTACATTATAGAGCACTCCGTTGCTTAAACTGGGTTATTAAAAAATATAGAAGTTTATTGAAAAAAATTATTGACCAAACATTTTTCCGTGAAATTGTTTCGTAACATTATGCGAATTAAGATTTCAAAAATCTATAAACGTTTTAATAAATCTTAATCACAGATCACAGGGTAACTAACCTTTTCGCAGGTATTTTTTTTTGTTAATAATACAACACTGAACTATTTCTTTTTTTAATTTGCACATAAGTGTATATTTATAGTCAAGTACCATTTAAAAGCTTTAACATTAATTTAAAATAGTTACAATTTCTCGTAAATAATTAGAAACTATAAAAAGATGAAATGTCTAAATAACATATGATTATTGTTGAATACTTAATTAAAAAGTCATTACAATCACATATCTTCTATGCTTTATTAAGCCCATAGTTTTATTGCATCTTGTCATTAAAAAGATTACTTTCACTATCAGAAAATGAACGTAACAGTTGTAGGAATATTTATAACATTGACGTTGAAGCATATGCGCTGACTTTTGAAAATCTGTGTGGGGGCTTTAGAAAGAATAAAAAAGTAAACAAAATTCAATCATGTAGCAGAAATACATTTAAAAAATGCGCCGCAGGCCTTTTTTAAATTATTTTTCTGTGGTGGCTCGAGTCCCGAAGCCCCCATGCAATCGGCGCCTATGCGTTGAAGAGCGTAATATATTTCTTTTAAAATGTTACAGTTTTGTAAACGTTTTTGAGTGCAAAATATTTTTATTGGCGTCACGCTTCAGTTCTTATGACATGAAGATTAATTAAGTCAAGAACACTTCCGACACTTCTCTCGTGCTTTCTCTGATCCCTAAAAAACAACTTAAATTTTGCGATTGAAGCAGATAAATACATCAGAACATTTCTTTAATTATTATTCAACAAGTTTATTTAAGGCTTTATGGTTTTGCAATGGCGACATTTTGTTGGCATTTACTGAGAACTTTGATGATGAGAAATACTCTTAATCATAGAATTGACCAAGGATTCTGATTAAGTATTAAATATTTTATATTCTCATAATTTAATTGCTTATTACTACCAAAAATTTAAATAATTAAATGAGATAGGTATAAATTGCATTTTGCCAAACATTAGGAAATATTATTCTTTCAATTGTTTGTGATTAGGCTTTTTTAAATTTGTCATTCTTGTTTACTCTTTAATAAAAATATTAATTCATAAATTAAGGAAACCTGATTCAAATGCAGAATATTGCTTTATTATATCGTATTTTAGAATGGCAAATTTAAAACAAACAATTTTTTAAGACTGGCAAGCAATATTTTGGTTGATCGTATATGGATTATTATGTTTTATATAAAAGATAAAATAGTAACGATCTTTTAGGTAATTAGTGTATGACTACTAAAATATTTATATACTGATATTTGCGTTTTATGTTTTTATAAAAAATATTTTACCTGTTGCGTACATGAATGTTTATTTTAATAGTTATATTTGTTATAAATTTGCTAACTTTCCAACGATAGTAAGTTTTTTTGTTTGACAATTCTTGCCTTGATATGTCACCATTGCAATTCGAAAGAGCAATATCTCCTCCGTATGTAAACGTAAACCTTAAGTCATTTTATTTTCTGAACATGTAATAAACGACTATTTGGAACATGACCAGAATGAAAAGAAACTTTCAACTTCATATGAATGCTATTAATGTCATTTAACAATAGGTTATGTATTGTTTAACTTTTTGCAGGCTTCCGCTGATTATCAACAACAGTCCGAGTTGTACGTAATCAGGTAAGTGTAAGTGAATAAATTGTGTTCTAAATCTTCGAGGTCGCCGGGATGCTGAGCTGAGATAAGTTTCCGGTGACCGAAGAGGTTGAGGTTTCTTTTTAACCGATCACGACGATGCAATGTTTCTCAGACGATTAAAATGATACAACCATTAAGTATGAAAAATTGTAATAAATTAAATGCAACACAAAGTAATTTTATAGATGCATATTATGCATTAATGACTTGCAGGAGATATCCCATGGCGTATTTTCACCTTTGTAGTCGAATTTAACCAAATTTGGAAAGATTAAAATAATTCTTTATTTAATTGTAGGTAAAGATTGATTACATTTTGCATGCATTTGCATAGTACCCAATTTAAAGAATTTTCGTGGACACAAATCTAATATATTAAGCCGAATATTTGTTTGTCTATCTGTCCAATCCTTATGAAATTTTTCATGCAGGTCTCTTTTGACCAGGGTCAGATTTTAAGGTACCTATGTTTGACTTCGATCGGGCCATTAGGGGTGGAGGTAAACATTAAAAATCGCTCTGGTGATAAACAAAACTCAGTGAGTATATAATACCGTGAAATTATAATAAATCGGATCATAAATTATATTCAAATTCATTTGGACTATGAGGGATGGGGGTTAAACATCAAGATCTTATCTTCATGAAATTTTGCACAAATGTCTATTTTGTTTTAATTCGGTAGGACAATTCGGAGTGTGGTAGGTAGAATTTAGACCATTTGACCGTACTTATAAAATTTTGCATGAAGGTCTCTTTTGACCAGTCAGATTTTAAGGTATGTTTCTTTTATTGGGGCAACGCCAGATATCCACTTCAGCTAGTAAAAAATATAGAGAACAAAAATGTACCCAATATTGAATCAAATATTATAGAGTTTTTTACAATTTGGTAGTGCTTTGGCGATAATTAACTGAGTAAATTTGTAAAAGACAAGATAAAGTGTCCTGCAGTCAAAATATATTTTATTGTTGAATTGGACATACGTTTTGGTGTAATAATCATTTTCAAGATTCTATAACATAATAATAGATTTTTAAAAATATTAGTTGTTTGGCCAGAGTCATGTCCATTTAAAAAAAAAATTATTATTAAGTATTATAAAACCTGTAGCGTTGTTAGAGCGGAACATCAGTCCAATCTTGATTCTTTCTTATTATTTACAATTATTTTATCTTAAATTTAACTCTCCAACATAATCATAAAAGTGATTATACCCCTAGAAATAAAAAAATCATGCTTCTTATAATTGAATAAAGAATTTAAGAAAACTGTTTGAGAAACAATAGATCGCGTCGATAATGGATAATATTCCCATCTTCTGCAACTTTTATTGGCAACGCGCATTGGTTAGTTATGCTGCTGACATCTGCGTACAGATAATGTCAGAGTGTATTGGAAAGGGTACGGCCATTAGACGGTCTTCACTGAAGTCGTGCTTCGTACATTTAGACAAGAAAATTTTGCAATATCCGTATTGCAAGATAAGACATTGAATTTTGGAACGACAATAACTTTTAATTATGATTTTATTGAATGTAATTATGAGTTTGGCAATAAGTACCGGAAAGAATGATTTAAAGTGAACGTGGAAATGTCTCAAATTCAAAAAATTATTAGTTTTGCCTTGAGACCGGAAGGAAATGTAATTAAACTAAAATAAGATTTATGTAGCTTTTTCTTGGGTAATGTAACTAATTACAACATGTATTGACTGCGTACCGCGTTCATGATAAAAAAATTAAATAAATTATTGTATGTCACCAGATTAGAGAGTAGTGAAACAAGTATTTGACAAACCGGACATAATTATGATTTTTTTGTTTAATACTATAAATTACAGAATTTCTATACTTATTTATAGCTACATACATTTACGTAAAAAAATTAAAGAACATTCCAATTTCCGGAAATAGATTAACAAATACAATACGTACTATGAAAATATACACTTATAAACTTGAATGAAGTAGGTAATTAATTTTAATCTCAAATGAGTTTATTTTTCGAAAATAGTAGTACACATTATGAATTTTATTCTGATTGAAACGTTATAGTATAGGTATGTTTATCTATAAATAATTAAACCTTCTGAATTCAAGAAAAAAATTATATTTATTTCACATTAAGATACATAGTGATTGAAAAAAGTGTTTACATAAAAAGTTATTTTTGATAAAAAATATTATAGACCATAAAAAGTTATGCTTAACTATCTTAAAACTCATAATATATCAATAATTATGAAATTATATTTACCACATACACGGGTGTCAAAAATACCATTTTGCTGAATTCTAATTATTAGAGATAGATGAAAATTATATTCAGAAAAATTGTTTATTTACTTTTTAAATATGAAAGCAGTCATAATAAGTTATTATTTTACATACTTCAATAGTAAAATAGGAATTAGTTTATTTAGAGACGAGGAAGGTGTGTAGAATTTTACAGAACAACTAAAATATTCTTGTGTCCATTGAATTTAGTAAAATAGAAACTTTAGATGACGGTTTCATATTTAAAAATTAAATTACATAAGATTTGTCTATCTCTAATAAATAAGATACTTCTTGTTGGTATTCAAAAATGCAATTTTTGAACACCCAGTATAATTTTTTTGTCAGATCAATAATTGTGTGTTATCATATATTGTAACACTTTTATCAATCATTGTGTAGTGGTACCAAAAATTCATATTTTTTAATTCAAAAAAAATTCTTTTGTTTCCATACCAGTATACATTATTAGGAATATATAATACAAATCCAATTAATTTATTAATGAACTATGTAAACACATTGAACAAAACGAATTGAAATCTACGACAAAAACTTTTGCAAGCTACGAAAGATATTTTCCTTTTCCTCTAAGTGTCTATAAGTGACAGCTCGCGTGTAACTTCCGATTTTAGTCCAAACAGGAAGCCCACAGCGTTAGCCTACTCAAGCGAGTCACCGCGTCGTCCGCAGTACATTCAACTGTCCGCGTTGCAGCTGCAGGCTGCGCAGCAGGTCCTGCAGCATCAGCAGCTGCAGCAACAACAGCTGCAGCACCAGCCGCAGCAGCAACAAGTCTCCTACGAGCCCGAGCCAGGACATGGTGTGCTTTACAGACCTGCAGTGAGGGTGCAGCCCCAACCTCAGCAGGAAGAGGAGAAGCCTGCGCCTACCCCTACCCCTGCTCAGTATGCCGCACATGCTATCCTTGACTCTCAGGTAGGGAGAATGGTTTTCTTCTAAAATTTCTGCACATTTCTTTCTTCAAATCACTTAAAAATGAAAACTAATCTCTTATTTCATCTTTTTTCTATAGACACACTTAAGAGGAATCCCCACTAATTTTGTAGATCCATTTAGCGAATTAACCAATCAAGCAATGCCGTCAACACGTATTGTACCCATTGTGATGACGTCGGTTGATTGGCTTAATGAACTATATTTAGACACTTTGTACTAGAAAGAGGGTTTTGTTTTATACGAAATTTTGAAATTCCGGACAAATTTCATAAATAATATTTATACATTACATTAAAGTAGAAGCGAGTAGAAGGTTCACATTTACTTTCTATTCTTTTAAAATTTAAATTTAAGGCTAAGTAAAATATCTAAATTAAGTTAAAATATGCCATATTTTGGATGTTATTATTTGAATAATTAAAATTAAAAAATTCAAAACATAGAAAGAAGTAGTAAGCATAAACTTGCTTATATTTCAGAAAAAAAAATTAAGATTGTTCATATACGAGTAGGTAACTAATTATTAGTATAATTCGAAACCATGTTTTATAAACCACTGGGAATTCCTCTTAACATTATTTAACTATAACAAAGCCTCGATCACTTACATGGAAAATATGTCAGGTGTTTTGAGGGCCCTGCATCTCATTGGACGTTGCATTCGAATTTTAAATCGCTGGGAAGAAATTAATCTTTGTATGATGACCTATGAGATGTAGGGCTCTCACGTTACCTGTTTACCCCTTTGTGATCGAGGGTTATAAAACATGTATATACAATGCAAGATAATAATCGGCCTTAGAAATATTTTGAATGATACGTGTCGTGTACAACGAAACAGATTTAAATTAGTTAAATAAAACACAATAATATTGCATTTATAAAAACATTATTGGTGCCATTTCCGGCAATTTATTTTTTGCATGGAATAGTGGCATATAACTTGATTCCTTATTTTGTAAATAAAAACTCATATTTTATGGGATAGATACCCGGGGTTACCGCGGGTGCATAATGTAACCGACTGGTTCTGGCAACTCAGGTTCATATCCAGTCAAGTACACATTTTAATTCAATTGTAAATAAATTTCGCCCGTAGTGTGCTCTCCATTACGAACTTGACAGCTATAGTAACCGCACACACGGTAAATTTATATCTATACCGAAACCGATAAGTCACAGTATGTGACGCTACCACTTTACCACATCCAAGCTGAGTAAAAGGCGTGGTAGATAATATAATGTAATCCTGCAAAAAACGTGTAAGTATACAGGGTGTTTCTGTACTTATGGATCAACTTTAAGGGTATATGTAACACGTTCTACTGATAACGGCATAAAAAAATTTTTTCAAAAATTCGCAAAATTAAGGTTGATTTACTTAAAGAAAACGTGTTGAGTGCCACTGGTTTCATTACTGAATTAATAAAATTTGTTCATTACACAATATCAGCATTGGATTAGATAATTACGTGCATTGTTAATATTTAAATTAAACAACACAAACATCTATATGAAACCAGTGGCACTCAACATGTTTTCTTTAAGTAAACCACCCTTAATTTTGCGAATTTTTGAAAAATTCTTTTTGTTCTGTTATCAGTAGAATGTGTTACATATACTATTAAAGTTTGAACCATAAGTACAGAAACGCTCTGTATAAAGTTAGACGACTCTCATAAGAGAGCGCGCTTATAAGTGATTATTCCATTCACGCATACACGTTATTTTTGACCAATTAGGTTGCTCATTTGTTCGAAGAAGGCAGTTTTATATATAAAATTTGATGAAGCCACAGTAGGAATATCCATGGTTACCCTTTGTTGATTGAAAATTTTGACATTAAAACTGTATTATTTTGACATTTGTGAGAGAGCAATCTTCAAGTTAATGTTTAAAACAAATATTTTTAAAAGTTGTGGCATCTTTTAAAATGGATAGCTACCTATATTTTTTCTTTGACTAATAAATACTTTTTTCTGATTTCTATAGAGTTAAATGTTCAAAAAGAAAAAAACATTACCATCACGCTATATTTTAATTATTGCCAAAAGTGACAGCTCTGCAATTGTAATTATAGTTCTTGGTAGTGGCACATTTTTTATTCCTTCACTAATAAAATGTGACTTTAATTTAAAAAATAAATGTAAAGGAAACGAAATTCGCAAATTTCTTAAAATTATCTGACAGCTCTAAATTTTATCACTCCACTTTCACTCTTGAATATTTTACTGCGTGATTTTATCAAATTATAGTCTATATCATTAATTATTTACTCTCTAAAAGACATCCAAGATCTATATTCCGTATCATTTTATTATCTGATTAGCTAGTGAATATGATACGAGTTTAATAAGATCTTTTTACATTTATATTATATAAAACAACATGAAAATATAAAAGTAACATTCGTTTGAAAATTATTAAATGATTTTCTACTTGTTACTTTCGATTAATGATTAATTTTACTTCTCGCTCCGATATGAAATTCCGTGGTCGGTCAATTTACATGTCATCTGGATAATACAGTTATTGGAAATTTAAAAACCGGTTACAACATTATGTGTGGTCAGTCCGTATACTTTTATTTACGATATGAAAGCTAATTTTAAATTTAACTTATCAAAATTTTGATTACTGTAATCAGAATGGAGCATTTTATAGTGTGTTTAAAATTGTGGTCAATACCTATACTGATAAAATTATCTCAAACTGCGTAAAGAGCCTTTCTTAAAACCATTAAGAATATTTAATTTATGTACATTAAATAAAGTTAAATTAAAAGGTTATTTAAAACTTAACTAAGTAATAAAAAAATACTCTTAGATTAATACTATCTATACAACAAATTTGATTAGTAATTAACAAGTACCTACTTATAATAATAATATATACCTTTGTTAAATCTCCATTGGTAAAAATGATACAAATATTAACCTTTATAAACGTTTTTGATTAAATATTTTTACGAAGAGGTAAAAACTAGATAGGGACCCGTATTTTTTATTTTCACAAACAAAATTTTATCAACATGCCCTGAAAATAATTAATGAAAATTGAATTATGAGATGTGACGTAGAATGCTGTCATGTCTCCTATTCAAAATAGTGACGTCACAGCAAAATATCTTTCTTAATTTATTTTAAAAAAAACATAATTTTTTAAATAAAATTTGTATTTTTACCAATGATTTAAACCTAACATTAGGTTCAGAATTATAAAAATCTCATTTTGAGTATACCATGCAAGTAATTGCCCACTCTCTATTCAATGGGGTAGTTGCGAAAAAAAAAGTTGTTGATTTTTTGATAAATTATGAAACTTTGGCCAATTCTGAACATGTTTACGTAAAAAACGTTTCTAAATTTACAACTTTTCATTCTGAATTTCCATAAATAAAGTTCGCTGTACAAACATTGAGACGTAGATTGTGCAGAATGATACAGTTCGTTTAAGTCTTGGCGACTCCGACAGACTCATTGTAATACCTCAACAATTTTAAACTTATTTCAAATACTAAATTAACAGATATCTAAATAATATTTAAAAGTAATTTATTGTTAAAAAATATTACTTATTTATTCGATAAGTCGCATAGTTCTTGAAGCACTAGAAATTTTATGTCAGCCTGTACACTTCAAGGACTGTACAGAGAAATGTAAGTTGAGTTCTGAGTTTACTCGCAAGAGGGCCGAGCTCTGTGATTGGTGTGCACAATGTATGTCAGACTAGAAAATTTGAAATTAGAAGATATTTAAAAAAAATTGTATCTAAAAAATAATACACTTTTCACTCGTGAAACATTTATTAAAATTAGTTACTTAATGCATTATTTCAGAAAAAAAATTAATTGGAATATGGGCAACTACCCCATTCAATCTAAAAAGCTATATATTGTTTATGAATAACAGTCAACTAAAAAGTAAGTGAACAAAAAAATGTTAATTATTTTTTTACATTAAAGTCGGAACAAGGATAGTTCAGAAATACAATAATTGTTAGTTACAAACATTGCATTGTTGTAGTCTTCTAATCAAATTTTATTGAAAAAAATGAAATATTATACTGGAGATAAAATTTTAACAAGAATATCTATCACGCTTTTTACTCAACCTGAGTGTAACAACTTCACACAGTGTGGGACATCGGAATAGACATTTATGTTACTGGGTACACTGTTACCTACCGTCAACTAACGTGTACTCATGATGGTTTGTTAAGGCAAAGTACACAACAGGATTAGATAAAGATTTTTATTATATTTATTTATTAATACACCGAATGTCTAGGGTAGACCGTGGACAAATGTAACATTTTGATTTTGAGGCGCTGTGGTGTCTGTATTATTAAAGTTTACAAAACGATCCAAAGCACATAACACGTAGAATTTCTTCCTCAGTCTATAATATGGTAAACAATTAATAAAAAAGTTACTGATTTTTGAACCCCGGGACGGTTATAACAGTGAAAGAGAACAATAATTGTAACACATTTTAGTTATTGTAAATATATTATTTATTTATATTATTCTATATAAAATCAGGTCACAAACAACAAATAAGTAAGGAACTTATGTATATTACATAAATCAGACTGTAAAAATAAGAATAATACGGAATAATACTTCTTTTCAGAATAAAAATTTAAAGAACAGAAAATATTCATGTTGACTACTTATAATTATTAAAAATAAAATCTCTTGCTGTGTGCATTGTTTGTGTGCCCAATTTTAACATTTAATGCATTGGATCCATTTTTTATAATTTATTTAAAATAAAATATTATAGGAAAAATAAAAATATACATTTATACATAAGGCACAATTGTCCCTGGTGAGTTTTGTTACTATTGTCCCCGAAGCATTTTTATAACTTTGAAGTAATTTTATTCGTGATCATAAATAAACAATAGCCGTTTACAAATTTCTCAAAAGTAGCATACAAGCCTAGAAAAATAACATTATTTAAACATAAACAAAACCTTACTTGAGGCATGCAAAATCACATTTTAGCACTTGTACACTGCATCTCGCAACTGAGTTTGGAAATGAATATACTCACATATGGGTATACATGCCACGAATATACCTAGATGTATACATTGCTAGACCCCTCCTGTGTCCAAACCGGACATGCGTATCTTTGATAGTTTTAAAGATAATTGCAATGTTGCTATTGTACACTGTTACTTTTGTCCCCGGTATACCCTACTTGAAAACAGTTACAAAAAAACAATGCTATTTTCTATATTTTGCTGTAGTTACTTACCTATTAATTTTAGACGAAAAAAAATTGTGCAAAATAAAAAACTACAAATGTGAGTCAATCATTTATATTGGTCTGTTAGTTCTCGAAAAAAAACACAATTCTATGGATAATTTATTTCATTATTTCAGAACGCCATGGAATAATTAATAGTTAATAATTTTGCATAATTATTATTTGTTAATAGTGTAACTAGAACTAAAAAGGAAAGTATAAACAAAAACCAACAAAACATCGCTAGTTTTATGGCACTCTGAAATAATGCTGTACATGGCTATCCGCTATCTTCTTTTCGTTTATTTTTTCGAGAAATAACAAAACAATATGATCATATCAATTTTCTTCTAAAATGAATAGGTTGGTAACTATAGCAAAATTTACAAAATAACATTGTTTTTCCTATAGCAGATTTGAAATAGACACCCGGTAGACTACAACGATACTAAAAATCATTTTGACCATAAAATTATAAAAAATAAGTTCGTCTTTTTTATTTCTTTCTGCACAATTTTAGCTTTATATTTGTAAATATAGTAAAGTCAATCACATATCTTTTGCACGTTGCACCACTACATCATACTTTTCACCCCAAATGTAGCTGTACCCACAGGCTGGCTCATTTGAACGCGAGCTTGCTCAACTGGTAGCTGCCAACCGTGCCCAAGAACAGAAGTACAACGCTGCTGCTGGAATCGCTAGCAGGCCTCTGAAGAAACATGAAAACCAAAACCACCAAGGCCCTCAACAGTACCTGAAGGAAATCACTCGCCCTGCCCCTAGACCCGTGTCTCCTGCTAGATTAGCACCTGCACAACAGCAAGCCCATGTACAGTACCAATCCTTGGCGCAGCAACCTCAGCCACAGCAACTTTATAGATATGTTTATCAGCCCGAAGCCGTTCAGTAAGTTATTTTTTCATGTTTGCACTTAAAACTCTAATGCCCATTTGCACCACTCAGTTGTAAATGTAAATGTGAAGTTTTGCTTAACGAAGCTAAGAGAAACCAAAAACCAATCTTAAAGAATCACAACATTAACATCAGCATAAAACAAATTTGGCATAGGTACTTAAACCGAAGCTACCACATATTTATAAACGATGTTATTTATTTTGTACCGTAGGTCTGCATTAAAAATATTTTAACGTTAATTAGGTTGTTGGGGTTGTTGCACTAATATATACAAATATAATTGCAATTTACTATCAATGTTTTTATATTATTTACAATCAAGAATAAAAACTTTTATTTTCTACGAAAGTGCAAATTCACTACATGTTTTCATATATTAAAATTGATAGCGAAAGTAGGCTTTTGAAACATTGAGTGCAGGAACAAATTTCCACACTCATGTTGTTCACTGACTGAATGCGAAATTTTAAAAAGAAAATTTTTCGCAACTAAAGTATCTATACCTACTTTATTTTTCGTGGTAATCTCTGAACCTTCACTGACTTTAAAACATAAATAATTTTACTGAACTAGAAATTGTGCAGTTACTGCAAGGTCAAAGCTGTCAGAATATTTTTTACTTCAGAGGCAAAAGTTCAGACGGGGTCAAATAAACTCACTTTCAGTATCATAACTACTTTCTGCACGAAATTCCATTATTATTATTATCATAAACAAAAATGAACTGTCAGTTTTAGGTATGGTTATTGTTTTCAGCTATGTCAGCAAGCTTACCTGATTTGTTTTTTTTTTAATTAGTTACTATTGTAATTTCAAAAAATCTCATTCATTTTGAATATTGCCCAATTTCGTAGAAAAAATAGTATGTAAAACATTTTTCGCTGAAAGGGTCATTGAAAAACTCGTATGATAGGAGAACTCGCTGTCGCTCGTGTTCCAACTGTTATACTTGCTTTTCAATAAAGCCCTTTCCACACTTGTATTACAATATACTATTCCAGTTCTAAGTTAAACAAACTATTTTAAATTGTGACTATTCTACTTGTAAAATATCCAAATTCTGAAAATAGTATGAATTTGAAATGTGTCTATTAGATCTGGCGCCAGCAAGTACATGGTAGACACCCGGACGAAACTTTTTGGAATGATATTTCCGGTGTTGACGAAAGTTGCACAAGCATGGTCCTATCATTGACACTTCTTTAAATTTTCATTAGGTTGCACATTTTTCATGAAATTTTTACGCGTATATCCTGAATTAATTTTGCATAAACCGTACAGATTTTACCCATTTGCCCACTTTAACTACAATAAACAATAATAGTAAAAATAGCAATTTATGTTGTTCCCGTTGTACCTAGCAGATGATAATGTGCAAATAATTCTGATTAGTTTGTCCGCGTAGTTCTCTAATCTGATACTACCAATACAAACCTTCTAAAACAAAATGTTACATTTCACAGAATAGATTTTATGGCGATATTCAATTGCGTTTTACAAAGATGTCTTTGTGAACGCCAAATAGAAAAAATAATAAGCGAATACCTTTGATCTCAGTTAATGAACTTATTTTGTTGCATTAACCGGTAAATATGCTTATTAAATCGATAATATACTTCCGAAGGTAATGGTGTAGTAAATACGCATTGTGCACATTAATCTAATAATAATATAAATTTACCGTGAAATATATATAACATCAAGCATTAAAATACGGTAAATGGTTAACCAATAACCACTTAAAACAGTAGATAATTGAAGAATATAAATTATACCTGATTTGAAACACAATAAGTCGTAAAGTTTAATGATTTATTATCACTGAAAAAATTATCATCACTTTTTAGTTAATTTTTATTGTTTTGCTGCAATAGAAAACTTTCGGTAATAAATTAAAAGAAAGAAATAGTTTCTTTATTTTAACAACCATGTAATCATTATGATAGTTATCTGCATATTAATCAACTAATATTGACAACATGTGTTCATTATAATTTTATTTTATAGAGGTAGGTATCTATGATAAAACAATTGCCGTCAACTGAAATTTCTACCATTATTTTATTGCCATTTTCGCTGCAGTTCAGTAATCTAATTCACTTTATGCGACATTCATGAAACTTTTCTAAATGACTCTTATGTAATGCTTTGTTTTGACATATTTGCTATTTTTAAGATGTCAGTATGTCGTTAGTATCAGGAAACTCGAGATTATTAACAGCCTTTCTTTTAGTCATTATTAACGATGAAGAACATTGCGATACTTTCATAACAGTAATATTGTGTTGCGTGCTATATTATTTATCTTAGCGTTGGTAAACAGCTTTACGAAAATATGAACAAAAGTAACAGGAACGGAAGAGGTCAAATAACATGAATTACATTTCCCTTTTGGAAACAGAAAGTAAATAAGATTGTCATTAAAATCTAATAAGTAAAAGCGTGAAGAAAGATCATATCATTGATAGTTTGAATGAAATCATGCAAGATCAATGATTATGCACAGGATAATATTTTTTTGTATTCTACCTCAGGCGGTTCGTGTATATTCATTGAGTTCTTACAGATAAAATATACAATTTCTAATAAGTGCTATGGCCAGGGCTCGAAATGAATTTTTTTACGAAATGTATAGGCATAGGTATTATAATTTTTTTTCTAAAAAATAGTTTTACTTTTACTTTGTACGGTAGTTTAACAAATAATTTATAAGTAAAACAATAAACCTTAAAAATGTAACAATAAATTAATAAATAGTATTGTAGGTAATTGTAACACACGATGGTCGACTGATTGATAAATTGAAGGATAGTATAATTAATCGGATTTTGCAGTCATTCAATATAATTATTTAATTTACACCAACGTTTTGGCTATTACTATAGCCTTCCTCAGGATTCTATACAACAAATATAATATTAATGCGCAGACAGATATTGATAACTTAAGTGTCATATATCACAATATTATTAAAAACACCCAAAAATAACACTATTGTAAATACATACATGATAAAGAGTGTTGCCTAGTATCTCTTTCTAAAATAATTGTTTTATGTAGTTTTGTGATTGGTATTTATTAATTAATAGGTTCTTAACTTAAGTAATGGATTATAATTTTGTCCGTTATTTTATTGTTAAAACGTTGTTTTTAGCCAAAAGTTGTGAATTTCTTGTTTTCACCGTTAATTTATTGAAATTTTAACTATTTATTATGTGTGACTATTGTTTTAAACAATTGTGTATTTTTATTTTGTGACATTAATTATTATAAGTTTTAACATTGTTTATGTATAATAGTTAGCTTAAGGTGATATATTTTTGTTGTAGAACCCTGAGGAAGGCTATAGTAAAAGCCGAAACGTTGGTGTAAATTAAATAATTATATTGAATGATTGCAAAATCCGATTAATTACTATCCTTCAATAAATAGTACCTATTAATCTTCATTTTACGAGAAAAACGGCAAACTGGATAATTGCACGAGACGAAACAGTATTTTTGATAAATTTTACAAGCCGGAACAGCCTTTCGGGCTACTCCTGTCCATTTCAAATCCTAGATAATGAACTACCTACTTCTGTAAAACATCTTAATGACTCGTATTTCCCCTGTTGAACAATAAGTTTTATACATAGGTACTTTTCTTATTCCGAATCTTTCGATTTCTTAGTATTCTCGTCTTGTTTTACATTTTATTTAAATCAAGTTCAACAAAAAGGAAAAGTAATTGTATGTAATAAAATACGATTAGAAAATATTTGTTGATTTTTAATTTTACAATTAATGGTCAAATTATTGTAATACATAGAAAATATGAAAAATATGTCGTAGAAAGAACCTAGCACTAACCCCATATATTATAATTTAAAAAAAGGACTATACCTATTTTTAATTAAAAAATATATTTTAATCGAAATTGTTGCAACGCGTATACGTATTATCAATTTTTATGTTTTTACATCTCAATCAGTAACCGCTTTAAAAGCTTTGATTCAAAAGATACACCTTAAAGTGGTAAAATCAGCGCGAAACTAGCAAAAATAAATTTTAAGGACCCTAATTCGTGTTATCATCCATTAAAAACACACTACCCGATTTTTAACCATGATACCAATACCTCCATTCCCTTACAGATATGTGGCGGAAGGTAAAAAGGTATTGATTAAAAATATGCTTATTTTACGTAACATAAAGTTTGCTTTATTTATTTTGTTAGTAATACAATTTTTTTCACAGTAATAATTATTCTTAAGGAAAACCAAGAAAATTAGCATTAACGTGTTGATTTTTATTAATAGTTTTATTGTTTAAAAAATAATAACTTTCTAAATAATAGAACTTGAGTTTTAGAACTATTTAGTGCTAATTTATTGACAGTGACCTTTAAAATCGAATATACCCTTCTGGAAAAATATATAATATATATATAAAGCACGAAAATCCTAAATTTCCATCAACCCGAAAATTGTAATTTTCTCTTTTTTTCTAGAAATTAAAATTTTGGTGATTTAAGACTATACTTTCTTGTGAACTACTGAAGATATTTTATTCAAATTTTATATACAAGTAGTATTAGGAATGTAACACATCACTGTTTTATCAAGAATGATATATTTATAACAAATGAGAAAATAACAAACAAATAACAAATGAGAAAATAATAACATTGTTATTAAACGTAAATTTCGTGTAGTCTGCTACTAAATCTTGTCCTGTTTGGAATTTTGGTATACATACTGCGGGAAAAATGTGAAGGAAGATTCAAAATTATTTTTAGTAAAGAAATCATTATAATTGGTTGACTAGATTACGCGTTATGAATTTTATAGTGCCGTGCAAGCTATTTTTGGGTGGGCAAGTGATCATCCGAGCCCACTCCTGGCGCCGTCCCTGCTTGGAATGTATTTATATTTTCAACCTTAGTAAGTCCGGAAATGATTAGTTACTGTGGTACAATCCTTTGTAATATAAATGAGTCTTATCCAGCAACAAACTCAATTCGTTATATCTAATCATTTTCTAGTGTTATTTAATTGACCTTATCTGTGAAATTCTTAACCCCTAAAAGTAATTGGTCTGTAATATCCGAGGAAACAATCATTTACCTTATATGTTTAGTATAATGCCTAAACGAAATTAATAATGCAAAATAAAATAATATTTTTTGCAGAATTCCCACCAACAGCCAGCAATACAAACCCTCGGCCGAGCCCCAATATCTCCGACCACAAGTGCAACAATATCTCCAACAACAACCACAAGCTCAATCTCAACCTCAGGGTCAGATTTCCCTAGCCAGTCACCAGGCTCATGCTCATGCTCAAGCGTTGCGCCTGCGCAATGAAGAAGACGCTCAGCCTGGACTTCGCGCTCATGGGATCTCAGCCGCTAGGCTAGCTGCAGCTCAAACTGCTGCTCAACCTGAAGCTCCTTCTAGATCTACGATCTATGTGTCACAGGCTACGCCATTGAAAAAGCCACAGTACAGTTTGCCCCAGGTCGCGGAAAGAGAGGAGGAGGCCTCTGCCCCCAAGGTAGCTATTTTTTAAAATAAATATCCAAAATGGCAAACAATAAAGTTTTTTATCTACAACAATAGAATAATGTATTCATTATATACGTGAAAGTAGTATAATAAACCCCTCCATAAGGACACATTATGAAATAATGAATTCATTATTTCACACTGTTAAATAATGAGTACTTTATTCTCTCGAACTGTCAAACTGCCATCACATCTGTTTTAATATTGGTGTTACATCAAGTTATCATTTTATGACGTTGTAAGCAGAAACAGTAAAAATAATAATAATTTGTAAAACGCTATATATGACTAGCCCATAATAGTTCGAAATTACTCGGATAAATTGTCATCACACCAAAGTTTGAGGTTAGGTTAATATCAATACAACTTTGTAGTAAGAAAATGTTGCATTATTTAAAAAGTTGTAGATAAAACGTCGTATTTGACTCGAAAATAATGGCTATAATTAACTCGGATGATTTATACACTCGCCTTCGGCTCGTGAACAAACTTTCATCCTCATTAATTATAGCCTACATTATTTACTCGTTAAATAATATACTATTATTATTGAAATTGTTGCCACTTCTGGATTTAGATAAACGAATATTTATTTTGAAAAAGAAAAGCATAAAAACATTTTCACTCATAAAGGAGTAAAATATTAAAAAAGAAATTGTTTTCTTAGAAACTGCTATTTTCTTATTATACATTTTATTTACGATGTGGTAATACTTACGTCATAAGATATAACACAAACGTTTCATCCACAAGAAGTAAACAAGAATGTAAGTGACACCTGACAAGGACAGGTTAAGGAATTATTTCTTAGTTCAGAAACTGATTACGCACACATCGCAAATAAACTGTAGTTGGCAGTTTGTTGTTTTATGCTCCGGATTATGAAGTTTCAAAACAAATTTACAGTTCTATCGTAGGTACGTAGAACTATTTGCACAGGCAATAATTGAAAATAAAATTTTAGAAGAACTCTTATAGTTTTTCATGGGCTGCGGAACATTGGTACCTATATCACAAAATACAGTGCACCTCTTACAATATTATTTACGTTTTGTTGAAAATACTTTAGTAAAATACAATATTAAAAACTGTTATTGTCTTACATGCTTTTTTTACTTCTCCGACCTATGTAATAGGGGGAAGTATTGTAATCGTGATTTTTTTAAAAAGATCGATGTGTTGATGAATCTTCACGATTTGGACCCTACTGAATAAAAAAGATCATGGTTTTAAAAAAGTCGGTCTGTGGATCTTGGCTGGATGTTGGATAACTTAAAAATACGTTAGAATTTTGAACAGAAATTTTATATTTAAGATCTTGTGCCAAAAACTGACTTCAAGTTCGATAATGAGCTTCATTCGACCAGTAGTACCAACTTTATAAATTGAGCTTTATATTTTTATTAAAATACCTACTATCGAGTGTGGTATCAAATTAAATCTCTCGAAAAAAGAATTCTAGTAGAAGAATAAAAATAACATTTAAACGATCGTCAATTATTGTTTTTTAAATAAATTATTCAAATAGATAAGTTTAGTAGAAATGTTAAAAAATGAAATTTGTGAGATTTTCAATTGTTATCAAATTAAAGCTCTCTGGAAAAGAAACAACATTTAGACGATGGTTAATTGTTTTTTCACATGTTATTCAAATTATGCTTAAGTTGGTATCAACTTTTATCTTTCGGGGAAAAAGAAAGATTTATTTTAATTTTGCTGAATGAAGTAGAAAATTCCTAACAGATGTTTCTGAAAGCGTAGATAAGTTTTCTCTTTCTTTCGTCGATACATCTTTCTCTAAGACCAAAATTAGTAGTTTTCCCAACCGACTTTTCATTTCAATAGTACTATAGCACCATATATATTAATTTATTTAAATATTTACAAAAGTATACAAATATAAGTAACACATCACATATCTTACAGGTACCATCTGTGAGATTACCAGCCCAGAGAAACCGCCCCTTAACCCAGGAAGAATTCCAGAGTATTTTGCAAGCAGGAGGCTACACTGCCACCCTAGTCCCCTCAAATGACCCCAACTCCCCTCATCAGGAATACCTCTTGCACCCAACTGCAGCTCAAACAGCTCAAAGACCGGTTTATTCCAACGAAAAACAAGAAGCCGTCACTTATTTACTGCCTCAAGCGCACCAGAGACCCGTGAAGAGGAGACCGGTTTACAATGTACAGCAAGCGTAAAATATTTAGTTTTCATTTTTGTTTATAAAAATTTATTTAACAATAGGAAAAATTAAAGAAATGTACATAAGCTAAGCAAGCGTTTATTCAGAATTTTACTTAAAGTTATTGAGTTATTCTTTTGTTTATTTAATTGCACAAATTGTATTCTCTAAGATTTTTTGTAAGTGAATGAATTATTGTATTACTTTGAATTTATATAGAGTATGTGATTTTTATAAAAAGAATTAAAGATAAACGTTTTTATTAATAGAGGTATACTTACTATTTACATTTTTAACAGACCTCGTTATCTGTGCAGGTCAGAAATTTTCATGTTTTGACACTAACACTTTCACAAAACATACAAACACTTCGGAAGTAATTTCACTAATAACAATAAATGATTAAAAGATCAATTATTATAATTTAATGACGTCAAGTCCAGTAATTAACGCACAGGTCTTAACGCATGTTTTAAAGTTTTGTTTCACCATTTAGTAGGCGTGTGTTGTCTTTCTGATATTAGATAATATTTATCAGTCATTGAGTATTTAGCGAAAAATTGCATTATTTCATTAAAAAACTTTTTTTTAAATTAATTTGTAAGTAGGTAATGGGATATAACAACTATTTGGAATCAGTCATGAAAAGAAAACAAATTGCAAACTTATGCTTTATTAATGCAAACGTTTCGACTGCACAGCAGCCATCATCAGTGCAACAAAACCACTTACAATGTAAAATGTAATGAATACTTGGCAAATAAACATGATGAAAGATATAACATGTATAACATAATATAACATAATAGACTTAATTTAGATATCTATAATCTGCAAGCACAGCCTTGCCCAAACACAGAATTACGCATATCCAGAATCTTCAAATCCTGCTTTATGCATTTCAACAAAATGGCGGCATACAGAGTTATGCAAATCTATAATCTTCAAAACCTGCTTTATGCATATCAACAAAATGGCGGAACACAAAGTTATAGGTACGCATATCTATCCAGAATCTTCAAAACTTGCTTTATGCATTCCAACATGTAAAATTATTAGAAGTACCTACAAGTTGTGTTTTTAAAATATTATTTTAATACATTATTATTGACTATTATAAAGAAAATATAAAAAATATAATATTAATTTCATTATTGTATAATTATATTATATAAATAAAATATTTTTATTATATAAATGTATATATATATATATATATATATATATATATATATATATATATATATATATATATATAGGGAAACAAGAGTAGTGGGTGTGACAGTCAAAAGTTGGCCAAAAATTTAAGGTAGACTCTTTAGAATTTGCCAAGCTTTATTTCAAATCACCAACGTTTTAACTAATTTTCTACACAAAAATACTCAAAATAATTACATAAACTACTTATTGAATAACACTAAAAAATTCCTATCTGAAAATAATGATTTGATAGTAGTACAATCTGATAAAGGCAACGTAACTTGTGTCATGGATAAGGATGCATACCAGTCTTTGGACATATTGTCTGACCAAAATTCATACAAACAACTGAATAATGATCCAACGTGCGCTTATCAACAAAAAGCTAATAAAATTATTAGCAACTTAAAGTCTAAAAACAAAATCAATCCAGAATTAGCTAGAACTTTAAAAATCTATAATGCAGTTGCTCCAAAATATTACGGACAACCGAAAATACATAAGGCAACGTTAAGCTTGCGTCCAATTATAGCCTCCATGGATGCACCTAACAGCAAAATTGCTCAATTTCTTACGGACTCCTTAACATTGGCTTATGATAAAAATAACAACTATTACATAAAAGATTCGTTTGATTTTGCAGATTTTATTAATGTTTGGACGATGTCTCGTTGTTCAGCAACATTTCGGTTCAGTTGGCGATTGAGAGTATTACTACCAAATGGGCAGACATTCGCAGTTACACACCTCTCAATAAAAAGGATTTTATTGATCTAATTAAATTTGTGTTCGACACTAGTTACTGTACATATGATGGTATGTTCTATAAACAACTTCTTGGAAGTCCGATGGGTGCAATTATAAGCCCCATAATTGCATAATTGTATTTCTAAACTGGATTATGAGATACCTTTTTTAAAGAAGTTTGTAGACGACATTGTTTGTGCAGTGCCTGTTGGTGAAACACAAAATATACTGCAAATATTTAATTCGTTTAGCCCATTATTACAATTCACCATTGAATTTGAACAAAATATGTGCCTACCTTTCCTAGATACAATAATTAGTAGAGATCAAAGTGGTTTACTTACACTAGACTGGTATGTCAAACCAATTGCATCTGGGAGGTACATACATTACAAATCCCAACAACCAAAACAAATGAAAATAAATGTAATACTAGGGCTAAAAATAGAATTCTACGTATATCACACCACCAACATCATCATAAAAATCTAATTAGGTTATATATATATATATATATAAATAAAGGAAGGGGGGAGATCCCTTAAAAATTAAAGATATATAAATTTTCCAATATTCATCTCATTAATTTTTAAAATTTTGTTATTTATTTTAATTTCTACTCGTGAAAGAAGGTAAAATATGTGTATTGAGTAATTTCCCCCCTATGGAAAAACTTAACTTTTAATAAAACAGCCGTTGAACTTAAACCCAAAAATTGTTTCGCATGCAGCGCTATTTTTTCTTCATCTTGCAAAAATAATTATGTACACTTTAGATACATTGCATTGCCGTTCTTGTAGTAAATTATTTATTCAAAGATAATACGTTAGTTACTTATAATTCATTCGTTACGAATTTAATATGTTAGATACAAACATAAACCAAACCTTTCATAATTATGCAAACTGTCAACTAATTGACAGATAAAATTCTTGATTTGTTTTAACATCGCTGTTGTCGATGATACGATTAAGCTTTGAATATAACGCGAATATAATATGCGAATGAAGCCCCCTTAGATGTTCAAAGAGACTCGGATTCACCTCGTCGCTTAGCAACATCCTCGGTATTATAAATCGCATAATATCCTTGTTATATTAATAGCTATTAACTAATTTACTAAATGTTTTATAACTTATAATTTTAAAATTTGATTCCAAGCCAAATATTTTATATTATAAAAATATTTTGTTTTCATTACACTATAGGTACTTACATTACTATAGTAACTTTGCTGCTAACTTAAATGGCTAAATTTATGGAGATTGATGTTCTGTCATTTTTCTGGTTTTGTAGATTATAGATTTGCTTAACTCTGTGTTCCGTCATTTTGCTGGAATGCATAAAGCAAGTTTTGAAGATTCTGCGTAACTCTGTGTTCCGCCATTTTGTTTAAATGCATAAAGCAGGTTTTGAAGATTCTGAATATGCGTAATTCTGTGTTTGGACAAGGCAGTGCTAGCAGATTATGGGGATTCATACATTCCAATTTTAACCACCACTGATATACGAAAGGGGTAATAATAATTTTGTGAGTAAGAAAATCTTTGAAAAAACAGAAATTGGTAATGATTAAAAAATATTTATTATGTTCTTATATTATTTTATTAATAAAGTTACTGCAAACAAATTATTAAAATTGGATAAAATATTTTCTTGTGAAAATAACTTTTGTATGAACAATGAGCAAGTATCATCAAATTTTAAGCCCATTGAACTCACACCCAATAGACTCAAGCTGGACACCCAGTCGTTATTAATGGAAATCGTCTGTACAGTTTTGCTTCAGTCGCACTTTTAAAAAAATCATTTTTGGTGTTTTGCTTATTAAAAGAATAATTAACCTATTTGAACCATTTCACTTTACCTTTATTTTGGACATAGAAACTATAAATTTACTAATTATTCTTACTAAGGCATTATAGTCCGTTATACTTAATTAAAGCTCTGTTAAGTAATCTTTTACCTTTAAACCAAAAATTAATATTATAAACCTATTGTTATTTTTAAACACCCGATGAAGAAATAAATGATCTTGAATATTATTATTTATAGCCATCAGATACCGCAGACGCATTGTAGTAATAAAAAACTGATATTATCTGCAATTCGCATCAAAATATCTACCAACCGTCCTTGGATACTGCAACCACACGAATACACATGTATTCTCATTCACAACATAGACATCAGAAGCAAGGCGTTGTCTTATTCTGCATTGCTCCAGTTCGACGTTGATTTAATTTAAAATCTTGACATTTAGCAGGGCATCCCGAAAACCTGTTGCTTTGTTCAGTCAAGGGCCTTGAGCCAGTTCCTGGTTTTTAGGACACGAAAATTTCGCCTTTAATTTCAAATACTTCATAAATCAAGTCAATGATCTTTTTTAATTTGCAGTTTTAAATTAATTCTTAAAAATACGTAATTAGGCATGTGATATAAATTTGCATCGCTCAATTTGTAAAAAAAAACAATGCAATGGGTCTGTCAATAAATGTCAACATGTATTTAATGATGTAAATAAATAACCTGTTGATACGTTAACCGACAAGCAATCAATGGTACAGGTTCCACTACAAGGTTTCTTATTTTATTTTTAAGTAAATTTTGTGCAACTCATCCTTTTTCTGTTATAAATGTGTGTTTTAAATTTTCTAAATGACATTAATCCCTAAAAATCAAAATATTTAACATTTTTAACGAGCAATTAATGTCACCATATAATATGACATATTAATTAAATCTCATTAATTTGTTGACAGAATGACTGATGAAAACGTTTTAAGCGAAATTATGTTAAGCCCTCTTTAATTTGATCAATTAATCAGATTCTTGGAGCTTTATAAACTATTGTTCCTATTATACTTACCATTTCCAAATTGTACGTTGTAATTTAATCCATAGACTACAGATTATACTATAATTTTATTAGAATTTAAATTTACTATAAGTACCTGTACTCAAAGAGTAAGTACCTATTAATGGTATTACACACACACACACACACACACACACACACACACACACACACACACACACACACACACACACACACACACACACACACACACACACACACACACACACACACACACACACACACACACACACACACACACACACACACACACACACACACACACACACACACACACACACACACACACACACACACACACACACACACACACACACACACACACACACACTTCTGTACTATAGTCTGTTTGAAGGAGTACAATACAATTTGTAGAGTGATTTTTATGCTTATAATTCAATATGATCAAATAACTATTAAAATAAATGTATAGATATAGATAATAATGTTCAAATTTTCGGGACTATTAAAGAGTATACATACTTACATATGACTTTTAAATTTATTTTATTAAAAAATAGACTAAGTCTACTCCTATGCTCTAATTTACTTATTAAATATGCATTACTTGAATTACATCCATTTCGGTACCTACATCGATGTATAGATTCATTTCGATACAGATTTTTAAGTAAATTTCATGAAAATGAATAGTTTTTTTTTTAAATGAAAGCATGGGAGTAGAAACTCGTGTATAATGGCTATTAATACACTCGTATGAATTACGACACTCGCCATAGCTAGGTATCATTATAAACTGATTGTAATATACTAATTCTGTTGTTAAAAATAATAAAATTGTAACCTAAATCGTAGGCTACACGAAATATGTATATTAAACGTAAGTGTTTGCCTTTTATACCCGTTATCAAACTAAGTTTTTAATAAATAAGAAAATATGAACCAAAATTAGTTTTTCAGTAGATCTGTCAACGAATTTCGGATGTCCGAATTCCAAACTATGCGGAATCCGAAATTTTGCAATCCGAATAATCCGGTATCCGCTAATCGGTATCCGGATACAACCGGTATTCGGATACAACCGGTATCCGAATATAACCGGTATCCGGATGAAACCGATATCCGAATAAAACCGGTGTCAGAATATAAGTGATATCCAGAAAATTCGGTATTCGCGGATGAAACCAAAATCCAAATAAAACGTTGGAGTGTTTGTACAATACTTCAGAAAGATATTTATTTGGTTAGAGCATAGGTAGTGTTGTAAATGGAAATATTGAAAATTTCCGAAGGTGTTGTGGAAATATTGGAAATAATGGAAAGCCATCCGAAATGAAATACGATTTTCAATAAAATATTGTATTTAAAATACTACTACATTTTTAAAAACTATTTTTATAAAAATTATAGAACATTACTGAATTCAACATTAATTTAATATTGATACTTTTCTAACAATGATGTTGATTGATGGCTGATCTACTAAAACCGAAAGCCAAGCTAAGTGAAAATTTTAAAAAAAAACTTCTAATTATTTAAAACCAAAATTCAAATTTAATAAGTAAACAAATGCTTTAAACAAACTTATTCATTCTTTCAAAACAACTATCTCAAAATTGTAGAGGTCATTAATTTCACACACATTGTTCTGTTTCAATTTGAAACAACCCGGAACAATAATTTTAATAAGTATATTAATGAACAGTTCGCCAAAATGTCATTTGGATGGAAAGTAAACAAGATTGCTTAACATAAATAAACACAATATTGTTCCAACGATTTTTAGAAAATTAATATGCAATGCAGATGAAAGAATCAATGCGTGATAACACTTGGAGTATTTGGGCAACAATGAGCAACTTTCATTATTTTTTATCACAGAAAATTTAGAGCATTACTCGGAAACAATTTTAAACCATAAAACATTATTATACGACTTTTATAAAACAGTTGTCGCAAGAGTTGTTGTTCCAAAAAAACAACGAAACAAGTGCAACACTACGACTTATACATATACAATACAATACACATATACAATGAGTATACTATTTTGTATATTCTATTTTACTAATTTTTCGCAAATTTTGATGTTATGTTACAATAAATATCGGACTACAAAGATATTTATGTGAAATAAGACAACTCTTAACTTTGTCAGTCGACACGAAAAAGAAAATTTTTGAAGAATATTAATTATTACCATGTTAAAGTTTTATACCATTTACCGTGAAATACCAATTATGCAAAAAATTGGGCTTTTAACTACCTACTAAGAAATGGCACTGATCGCACCATATTATATAGTATTTTAATTTTTAAACAAACGTACCTGCACTTTTTGTTGGCCTCCATAAGAGTAGTATTGTAGTTATTTGTAATTTTTTAGGTTATTGTTTTTACTAGTTTACTTTATATTATATGTTATTTCATGTAGAATATAGTTTTTTAAATAAAAAGTTTTAGTTACAGGGGTAGTTTCTTAATGAATGTACTTAGTCATAAAGTAAGTACATAGTTTGCAGGTTAGTTTAGTTGAACATTTATTATTTAATTAATATTTGTTTATTTAGTGCAGAATTAGTAAATAGAAACCGTATTAGTCAATATTAGTTCTTTTATTTAACTTTCTATAAATAATAATTTAATAAGTCAAATAGTCTTGTATTTTAGATTTCAAGTATCACTTTAATTTGTTTTTATTATCAGCCAGTACCAGATTTGTAACAATTTTTATGAAAAAGTAATGAATAAACATACATGTGCTATGTGCGTTGTAATTTTTACTTTTTACTCCAATTCTTAGGGCACGAATCCAATAATCTAATTTGTCACTTAATATAATCAACTCCAAGTTTATTTTTAATTAAACGTTGCATTTCTCCTTCTTTGGGAAACTTTATGGAATCTAATAGTAGGTACTTACAGTTTTTATTCGCTGTAGATTTGCAACCGTACACACTACAAATTTTTCTATTTTTTATTGGCTTTTTAAGCGAAAATTCTATTATAACCTGCAATTATGACTTCTAATTTATCCTTGTATTGTTGTATTCACTATGTATCATTAAATTTGACACCTTACTTATAAAGAAACTACAACACATATTTTTTATATAATATATAATAAAAATAATGTTATGTTGAAGTTCCAACTTTAGCCACTAGGTTCGTATTCTTATTTTAAAAGAACAATAGACTCAAATTATTAATCTTATTTCACTGTAATAACAAACATTTTGTGAACACAGGGTATAAATATTTACAATAACAATAATTAACAGTTTGGTATACACATCCAAGTTAAAATAAAAAATAAATAATTGATTTGTCATTTCTATTAAATTAGCTTAATTTCAAGTTTTGGAAAGTACCCTATCGAAAATTCAGCAGCAACGCTAAGTCGTACCTAATTAATAATTTATTTATTTATTTATTTTTTTTTAAATAATTTATTACAATATTAATTTTCGCATAACATAAGAAATTTAAAAGGTAGGTAGGTAGTTTGACTCAAATAATTAAATTTAAAATAAATATACACCAGAAAATGTTTCTTTATAATTATTTTAAACTGGATATGTTCATGATTATTGACAATTAAAATACATTAATAATTAAGCAATATATTAATACCGTGTATTAAATGACCTTTAATACTGACTGACCGTCCAATAATTTTACAAAGAACAAGAAACAATATTATTATACCTTTTGTATTCCGATATTTAACTTTTCAAATATTTATCTATTACAAGTATTAGATCAAATCTATTCTAAAGCCTGGAAGTCAATACCTATTTCATTTTGTTGAAAACTCACAGTTATAAAAACTCTTTTAAAAACTGATGAATTTTAACTTTAGACTTCAGGATCCTTGGGGTTGAATAAAGAAATTGCTACAATTATATTGTTAATTATGTCGTCGCAATTCTTTAATTGAAAATAATAGGACCTTTCGATGCCTATGTTCCCCATCAGCAGAAGTACAATTTTAATTACATTTAAAGGATTTGGGTAAACTAGTTTTGACTAGTTAAAACGCGAAGTTGCTAAACGCTTCAATTCGGGTTTTAACTGAAGAAAATAGTAAAATCTAGTTCTTACTAACTGATCATTTGACATACCTAGTTTTAACTATTATTTTTTAGTAAATCAACAATTAGATTATTATTTTCATTTCAGATTGAAATTACTAAGCTTGCACCGACTAAATGATCTTTACAATATAGACGTGTTTAAACTGATTTGATATCATGGAAGTTACTGGAAATAAGAAAACAAAAAACAATAGAAAATAGAATTTGTGAATTAATGGCTGGTTTATGAAGGATTTAATTTACGAATTTAGATTTAGAAATATAAAATATACACATCTGACTGCTGGCTCATGATTTTTTACTGAAAATGTCGTCAGGAATATGCTGTTAAAGTTTGTTACACTAGTGCTCAAACACCCTGTATAAGAAGTTGTTTGGACGAATTTAATATTATTAATTAAACCAAGAAGGTTCATCATAAATTTTAAATCTAAATTTGTAAATTAAATCCATAATAAACTAGCCATAAACCTTTCAGTAATTATAAATAAGTTTTTGAAGTTTAGAATAAGTGTACTTAAAGTTTTTTTATATAAATACTATACTATAATATAACTATGAATAAACATATTTAAATCAATTTGTAACTTTTTTACGCGAGAGTCTTGTCCTTCATTCGACTTTTTACTGAAAAATAATAGCTAAAACTAGGTATGTCAAATGGTCAGTTAGTAAGAACTATAGTTCTTAGTATTTTTTTCAGTTAAAACCCATATTGAAGTAGAAAACAAATATTATTCGGATTTTTACAAATGCGTATAGAAATTTCGGGTTTGAACTATTCAAAACTAGTATACACAAATATCCTTCGTTACTTCGAGTTTTAATTATAGTTAAAACTAGTTTTTACTGATTTCGGGTTTAAACGGTAACATATACAAGAAACTCAAAAATTAACTATTATCGGATTCAGTTGGGTTTAAAGATGAATAAGTTGGTAAAAAATAATACAAAAAATTTGAACCAGACTTTATACTAATAAAGTATGCACATTACGTTATTATAAAAAGTTTTTTTTATTTGTGTAGAAATAACAACAATTTAGCATAAATGAGCTTTGATTTGGACACATTTTTAGAAACATATTTAACTTCAATGACGTCTATACTCTCAGTAGGTATACATCATCCAAAAAAATCATATTTTGGTATAGTATAGTCATAAGTTATGTTTAAACCTAAAATTATCATAAATTATATTTCAGATATCTTAAATTCAATAAATTACAGATAATCTGAAATATTTGTGATATCAATAATTAAATTTTCGATATATTTTATTCAATTAAAGATACACTGCTCAAAACAAAAATCGAGCCACTTCTCCGAACCAAGAAAATGCCTGTTTTTAAAATGTGGGGCATTTCTTTCAGGGACGTGTTAACCAAAATCTGGAAATTCCCTCTGGAGATACATTCCTCCTCTACGTTCTCCAAAAATCCCGAAGAGATTCGCTCCCCCCGACCCCCTGAAAAATCGCTTTATGTGATGTCATGTCTGAGCAATGAAAAATCTCAAAGTTTGAAGGCTTGTAGCTCCAAAAAATCCTATCTTAAGGGGGTTGTTCGACTCGATTGTTACAAAACCCTATCAATTTACTACGGGATGCAACTTTCTTATTTCAAATGGAGACCTATTTTTTTATTTGCTTATTCGATTCAGTATTTTTTTCCGAATTCAACGAGATATTAGTTTTATACCCTTACATAACAAAAACATATGAAAAACGCTATTGAAAATTATAATAATTTAATTAAAATCTGATTGTTAGTTAGTGTTATGGAAGAAAACAATTGAATATTTTGTTTCATATTAATTGTTAGTGAAAAAGATTCTAGTATACTACACTGATCAGACCAAATAAGGTCGAAACACGTGTCCGTAGTTACCGCCACCTTATACCCTACTGAGTACTTAGTACCTTGAACTCATACACTCAGTAGCGGTCCTGATCTATTGATTAAAATCAAAGAATCTTTTTCATTATCAAATAACAATTAATATGTAACAAATATTCAATTGTTTTCTTCCATAGCACTCTTGTAACACTCAGATTTTAATTAAATTATCATAATTTTCAATAGCGTTTTTCTCATGTTTTTGTTATACCAGGGTATGAAACTAATATCTCGTTGAATTCAGAAAAAAATACTGAATCGAATAAGCGAATAAAAAAAATATGTCCCCATTTGAAATAAGAAAGTTGCGCCCCGTAGTTTGAGAACCACTGATCTAAAAAAAAATTGCTTTCGTTCATTAAAGTAGTCATATAAAATAGAAATTGTTTACTAATTTAACCAACTTCGTAGCTCTTATACTTCTCGAGATAGCAATGGTGCGCCACTTAAAATGAACACCCTGTATATATATATATATATATATATATATATATATATATATATATATATATATATATATATATATATATATATATGTGTGTGTGTGAATTTATATTTAGAATAGATCGTTTGGTACATTAAAAGAAAATAGTGACGGATCTCGGACTCTAATTGGCAGAAAATTTGAATATGTCAATTAGCTCATTTTCTGAGCAGGATTTTTTTTAAAATGTCGTAGTTTTTGATACGTTCAATTTCAAATACACTGTACTATAGTCTGAGGTTAAGTTCATTATTGCCATCAAATTATGATTCAATAAAAAATTATTTACTACTATGTATAAACTAGTGGCTTGTCTTTGATGGGATATAATTATGTGTATTTATATATACTTTAACAATAATTCGTATTCTATTCGTAAAGATTTACAAATTGTTAATCTAAGCAAATTATCATTAAAACACATTTGCATATTTTAAGTTATTCAAAACAGTTTTTTCATAGGTAATTTAGTATTCCGTGGCGAGTTCCTACTTGAAATACTTTTTTTTGTAACTTCAAGAACTAAGTATTCATTGTGTATGATATATTATGTCACAAATATTGAAATTCGTAACACACCTTTTAAATCTTCGTTGTATTATATTGCTTAATCCATTTTAAAGGTTAACAGAGTGCTACTGAACTGATCCACATCACGCCCATATATAACTAAAAATAACATAACAAAACTCATGCCAAACTGGACATGAATTTTGATTTTCTTGTTCTAATGCATTTTTGTTACATAATATCTAAAAGTGCGAAATAAAACAAATATAATAAATTAACATAGATTTAATTTAAAGCAAAATAGGTTTGTAGCTTTTTAATCTTTTTAACAATTGAATTCGTTTATTGTATTAAAAAAGCTGTTTTATTATTATAATGATAAAAACATTATTTTCAGATATACAATAATGCAAAAGTTTATAATTTCTTTATAAATTTTCTTTTTAAATTATATAATTTAGTTTTCTCTGAATGTTAAATTATCTAATATAATTTTTAAATTTTGATTATTTTAAAACTATGTAGAACTTTCGATTAAAAATTGAAAGACTGAAAAGGTGCGGTTTGTTTAAACACAATGCACGAACTTTTTTACCACGTTAGAACATCTTACGCATTTGCAATTAAGATCAGCACTTACTTTATTATTCATGGTTGCATTTACATTTACCAAAAACAGATTATCGTGTAAGTGAAGACCAGTGCAACTGCAAATGATTTCAAAAGCTTTAAGAAATATTTTGTTAATAACCTTATCGTATTTTCAAAAAACCTAGCGTTTTACAATCTTTTTTTATTTTACAGAGATAGAGCACAATTAGAATCAATAATCATGTTTTTTATGTTAGGACCTCATATTTTACTCGGTACATACACAAAGTATATTTTAAAGTATGCTAATTGCGAATAAAGATAATTTGTTTTTTCTTACTTTTTTGGAACTGCAATCAACATTACAATTTGCAAATTTTATGAATAACCTTGCAAAATCTAAATAAATTTTCGATCTAATAAAAATCAAGGATGATTAATTTATTTATTTATCATAAGTATTAATTTTAATTTCAACTGTTTTAAAAACATATTTCTTAAATAGTTATATACTAATTATTTGCAGCATGAAAATGATCACATTTAACTAAGAGAATATTGAACAGTTGTTGATTATAAATTGCTATTATTTGTAAAAATCATACAGCAATTATGTATAATTGCGTGATAGGAGTTCTTGTTGGACTTCATACGCAGAAATGAAGTGCTCGGTGTTTGTTCAGGAACCGAAGACCGACCCAGTTCTGAAATTCGGCAGAGTTAGGGAGGGGCGCAGGCGTAAGTTATCGGTCAAGAGGCAGGGTGTCCAGGTGCCATTTGCCATCCACACTATATAAACCTCCACTGCTGACCATCAACAACAACCTTCTGAACTGTTGTGTCGTGCAAACATGAAGTGTCTGATAGTCGTTGCCGCGGTGCTCCAGGCTGCTCTCGCTGGTCACGTCAGCGTGCAGATGCCATACTTAAACCCTGCTGGAGTTACTTACGTTACTGGGTCTGCTCCTGTAGCTGCTGCACCATTAGCTGCCACACATTATACCGCGGGTGCTCTGGCGCCGGTGTCCAGCGCGTACACCACGTCCACGTATTACGGTAACGGACATTTCCTCGGAAGATCAGCTATTTCTCCTGTTGTTGCTGCTCACCATCAAGTTGCGGCCGCTCCTATCGTGCACCAAGCCGTGGCTGCTCATACTGCCGCCGTCGTCCCCACCGTGCATCACATCCCAGCTGTTGCCGACGTACCGGTCACCAGATACCAAGCTCAGCATGGATTCATTCAAAAAGAAGTAGATGTTGCGAAACCAGCAGTTAAAACAAGCAGATATGAATTGCGTCGTCCGGCAATTCAAAAACAATTCTACGATATTGAAGAACGTGTTGTTGTAAGACCAGCCGGTTCTGCTCTTGTAGAATTAGATCAACCGCACAGTAAAGTGCATAAGAGTTCTGTGGTGAGTCCACTGGCGCCTGCTCATATTGCTCCTGCTCATATTTCTCCTGCTGTGATTGCTGCTTCTCCTGCCCCTCCTACTTTTGTATCTCCAGCTCCTCCTAGCTTCATTCCAGCCGGACCAGGTTTCGGAATTTCTTCTACTCCTAGCCCCGTCGATCAAGGTTATTCTGATGATGATTCCATTGTCGTTGAAGCAAGACGTATTTCTCAACCCCAAATTCAACTACAACAACAGCAACAACTACAACAACATTTCCAACAACAACCACAACAACAATTTTTCCAACAACCCCAACAACAACTTTTCCAACAACCCCAACAACAACTTTTCCGACAACAACCACAACAATTTTTCCAACCACAACAACAACAACAACTTTTCCAACAACAACAACAACCCTTTTTCCAACAACAACCACAACAGCAACAGGAGCCACAACAGTTCCAACAACAACAGCAACAACAACTCCAGAGAACTGCTATTGCACAGCCTGCTTTAATTCCGGAACAAAGATCTCAAATCCAGCCTCAGCAACGATCTCAAATTGACACTCATACCCAAGCTATTGTTCGTACCCGTCCTGAAGATCAATCTGCAAACCAACAGCGTCTTATTGATCTCTTGACAGCTCGTGAAGGTGTAGCTGATGTAGGTTTCGGTGGAGCGTCCTTCAGAGACATCGGAGATGCTGGCACTGTCAGAGCTCGTGTTCTTTCCGCTCAAATTTCCCCTAGAGACGCGCCTGTTACCGGAGAACGCGTAAATACCAGAAGAGTCGTTGTTTCCAGACCGATTGAAACTGTGCAGGAAGTAGATGTACTGGAGCCTGTTACTAAATTGGAACGTGTAGCTGTACAACACCCAGCTCTCTTCAAAACTGCTCATGTAGGTTATGAACGCGTGCCGACTTCTGTGCCTGTTTTAGGAAAAGCTATTGCACCTTTAGCCTATGCTCAAAATCCTATTTATTACCATTAAATTAATTCTTATTGTTTCATGTAATTCGTATCACTTCTTATACTGTTTTGCTTATATTTGTGAACACATTTTCATTGTTATGTAAATTGTATTTTTGTAAATATACACATTCAAGTTAATCATTATTTATTTCTTTATCCATTTTATCATATTTTTATTACATAATTCAGTATCAAACAACAAAAATTTATTATATATATATATTTGCTTATATTTCTCATAATTTACACCAAAAACTATAAATAACATTTTTTAATTATTTAACAACATTTTATAGAAAAATGGACGGACTTTTCTTTATATTAAAAGCAAACATGTCTAAAATAGATAATTACAATGTTCGTCAAGCATGATGTTGTCCAAAACTAAAATGATTCCTCGTAAGATCTTTTTCGCTCATTGTAGGAACCCTTGGTTTATTTTCAGGAGCAATTGCAGATCCCGTCACCGCTAGTATCGCCGGAAAGCACTCAGGTAGATTAATAATATCCCTGCAAAAATATCACGTCCATTAAAAAAAGTTGAAACTACAAATCGTTCATGTCAATTTTTGGAACATTTGGCATATTGTTAAAACTGGTATAGTTGAGAGAAAGTTTGATAAATGATCTGAAATAATATAAATTAAACTTAATGTCAGGGACGCGCACCTTTTGACATCTCAGACTCAAAATCAAGTTTTTAGCGTAGTACGTTTATTTGTACCGCAATTAACATGTATATGACATAACAATTTGTTTCATTATGTACAAACACCGTGTTATTTTTACCAGTTTCTTTAAATTTATATTATTTTAATCTGTTTTTCTTTACCTACTAATATATTTCTTTAAAACAGTAATTTATTTAGCTTGGTGTCAAAATGAAATTAATCTGTATCTGTATCATTTGCCAATGATTTCATTAAACTGTGCTAATTGGTATATCATGTCCATAAATATTTACAAAATCTGCAAAATTTATTTTTTTTGCCACAATCTTGATACTTTACACTTCAATTAATACAGTTTGCTTAACTTAACTCTTATACAAGGGGACCGTCTACCTCTACAATTTTCGTTGATTACAATGACTATTACAACTATTATTGTAATGCATTTATACCAAATTGAAGTAGTGGTATCAGTAGGTACAATTTTTAAATAACCATAAAGTTAAAGAATAAGTAAATCGAAACGTTAGCGGTTCTTCTGCTTTTTGCTATATTCAGTCTACCCGACCCGACTACATTTGTGCATTATTTAATAATATAATTATATTTTCAATTAAAGATTTTTTTAAATCAATAAAAATATTTAGCATAGCTGTTCAACCATATTTAACAATAAGTGCAATTTCAAACTAGGGTAAAACAAAAATAATTTTAGTTTCAACACATATTTATAGGTATCTCTAAAATTTTGTGTTAAATCTTATTCTTGCAATAAAAAATGTAAGTAATTAAAATCCACAGTATAAATATGTTTCTCAGTTTAAATTATAAATTTTCTGTTTTATAGCATAATAATAAATAAATATTTGTACTATTAAAATTTAATGTACATATAAAATAAAATAAAGATGAGATTTTGGATAAGGCGTAATTGTTACATAGAACAATTGAAGTGGATTCTTTTACTTATATATTTATTTTAAATTTTTTTAAACAAAATAATGAATTGGCACATCTGGTATATACGCGTGTTTGTTCTTCGTACACGATATTCCTACTATTATTACGAGTATATTATACCTACTAGTAGGTACTAGAAGAGAAGTAAATAAAATGTTGCAATAATTTAGATCGTCGGATGATGGATAAGGGAATAAATAAATAACTCACTCCTAATAGCAAACGTTTCGAATCATTATTAACTCTTCCTCAGTGCTCAATGATGCGAAACGTTTGCTATTAGGGTGTGAGTTCTTTATGTATTCCCTTATCCATCATCCGACGATCTAAAGTAATAAATTATTGCAATTTAAATTTTGGATACGATTTCAATTTCAAAATATATGAAATGTTTTTGTTTTGAGAGTATTTTACTTATTACTGCATTTAGTGTTATCCGTTATAGTCATATGCTGGTTATGGTTTGAATGAAGTACTCACTCGGAGTTAAAATTTTCGGTGGAAAGGGCACTAGGCAGGAGTGTTCTGAAATGTGGGGACAGGTGGCTGCTGTGACGTAGAGAAAATCTGCGGTAGCTGGTGAGGGTCTGCCGTGGCTTGAGGGCCTCCGAGCCCGACGAGGGGAAGCCGCGCATCTTCAGTGGGGGCATCGTCGTCACCAGGTCCAGGCTGCTGGACTGTCGTGCCAACGGTTGCAGGCTGTGGCCGCGACTGCGCGTCACTGGAACACTGCAGTCTCGACGCTGAAACCGAGCTGCCCTGTTTCTCCGTTGATATTAACTTAACTCAGTGCTAGCCAATACCCAAATAAAGTGAAGCTACTTTCAATCAAATTATAAAACATAACTACGAGACATATTTCTTTTACAGCATGGACTACATATACCTATTACTTAAATAATGCACTCCAACGAAAAATACAATTTTTTATTTCTACATACATCTACTAGCAAATACCTCAAAATACATGCATAGATACACAAATTTGACATGTTATTAAAGCCTTATATTTGCCATTAGTAAAAACCACCCAAAAGAAAAGAAATACGATCATTTTGTCAGTTCACATGCCTATTTCAATACTAGCTACATACAATACCTAACAAATGTAAATATAAAATTTTTATTTTATCAAGGATGCCACCAGAAAATTTTCTAAGTAGACAAAATTAATTTGTATGTTTGATTAAATTTCTTATTTGAATTTAAAATTTAAACAAAATAATATGAAAATGGTAAAAATAAGTAGGTAGGTAATTCACCATGATCTATCAGACCTTGGAACTACTACTACTAAGAGCATATTCCCCCTTGTTAAAACCCTTGGTGGCACCCATGGATATTAGTACAAAAAACAAAAATTATTATCAATCCACACTTAACAAGATATACCACTATGACACTATGCATTTCAAGACAAAATATTCATACTTCAGATTTAAATTAAATCCGATCAACACTGTGATAAATTTCGAATTTTGACGGTGCCAGATCTAACTAAATATATACGATACGCTATGTATATACTATATACTTAGTGTACCTATACATAGCTATTAAAATTAAAATTAAATATGGATATACTACTTGATATTATTGTCAAAAAATATTCGAAGAAAAACTGGCTTCCGACATAAAAAATCCTGATTATTTCAAAAATTGTTTCGAACTACATTACCACAATTTTTTTCACTGTAATATTTTTTAACAATCCACTAATTCACCTACCTACCTTTCTTTAAAATCTAACTATGCACAAATATTTCAAAAAATATTATTTGTTATGTAACATAAAAAGTGTGCTTAAACATCTAACTTTTAATAGTAACTATTTTAATCCACATACTGTAATAAATATGTAAACATCAAGTACTATTTTACTTTAAAGTTTTTCTTTAATACTTTAAAATGACTAGCTAAATGTCACGACGACAAAAATGGAAATGTGTTAATGACAGTACTTATAAATTGAACTGCATGGAATATTTCATGTAATTGCATGAATCTTATTAGATTTTCAACGTCTCTGTAGCCTAGTTCAGTATTGATTTTTCTATAGTCCCTACAGCGTAACACTTTCTTTCTAGCCTTTGTATAATCAATATTTGTTATCTTGTAAGACTGGTTTTATTATATAACTTTTACATTCATACAAACCTTTGCTGTCTTTTGCCCCTTGTTTTTTATTAAATCTGGAAGGTACTGAAATGATCTACTGTTGACTGAGTCATCGGCCAGATCTACAAAGAACAAGACACTGTTTTAATCAACTAATTAGATACCAATTAACTTAAATAAAAGATAAAATTGGACACTAAGTATTCTATCCATTATTGGATAATTAAAAATAAATTTAAGTTAAATTATTTTTAAGATTGTTTTATCCTAATTACTAATAAATTTAAATTAGAATATCAAATCCAAAAGTAACTCATACAAAAACTAGATTTGACTTTCATAATTATTATTTTAATGAATCCAATACCGGAATAAGAATCTTATCTTTAATCTGTATTCAGGTTTAGGTTTAAACCTAAAAAAATTAAAATCTTCTATACTGCATAAAATCTTTCCAAACACTATGCTAACACATTTTTGAAGATTTATTTAACAAATAAACAAAAATTGAACAGAAAATAAACCGGATCATGAAATTGTAGTGAACTTGGCGAACTTGAAACCGAATCGCTAACAAAATTAGAATTCTTTTTACTTTAAATAAATCCGATTAGATTTTTATTGATTTTTAGAGCTGGTTTCAATATTGCGCAACATGTTTAGTCTCATGGTACATTGTAGTTATTAAACTTTAAGCTGTATAATACTTATTAACTAAATATTAACATTTTTCACAATTATTTAGTTACTACATACCTAAACTGAAATTGAAAACCAAACTGCAACTGCGGCAATCTAGTGCATATTTTCTAATTCAAATTGTTTCACCATGAGACATGTAAACCACAAGTTCAGGTATTACTTCACTCGTTTGACAATATTATTATATTCATTATTTTTAAATAGGGGGATAACCATTATTTAATATTCTATGGGACTAGATAGGACTAATTTCTTATTAGATCATATAATTATGTACTTTAAATAAGACAATACTTATTTAGATGACTACTTATTCTTCATTCCGACCGAATCTTCTAAAAAAAGTAAAATAGATGCCAATAATGAGCACAAAAAAATTATTAATTTGTAAAGATTCACTAGTAAACAGGCGAATTCATATATGCACGAATGGATCATCCACTTTATTTTACTCCTGATTTTACGTTAGTTTATATTGCAAATTGTCATTGTTTGTACCTACATTTCTAATCTTCTTACTTGAATACCTACTAGCATATTTTGATAATATCTCACCATCAGTGTGTTGTTTTCTGGTGATAACCGTGTACTTCTTTGTCTGCACAGGTTTCGCAGGAGGAAGATGAAAATCATTATCGGTCGGCTGATTTTCCGAATGTCGTCTAGGAGGTCGGGGATGCTCCTCTCCTAAACCAGAGTCAGATTGACTTTGTGGTTGAGGGCATGGAAATTTCAGTCTCATTTCTAAATCTGGGGCAGGCTGGCCGCATGTGTTTGTACCACTCACAGTCACGGACCAACCTCCTGCAGAGAAATCATAAAAATTTTATTGCAATGACACTGAAAAAAATGATGTCGTAAAACTTTTATATTTAGAGAAGACTTTATTCAGTAAAATAAATAGACTTGCTTGATATTTATACGTTTACTAAATTGAAGATAATTATTGCTATATTATCGTATATTAACAAAAAAATTCAAAATGTAAAAATTGCATTTTTAGTACGTAGTACCTACTTTTTAACTGATTCATAATAAATTACAGTTAGTTGGGTTAAATGGTGAATAATTTGTTAAAAAATAATCAAAGAAATTTAAACTAAACTTAATACTACGCACATTTCTACGTCATAATATAAAATTTCAAATTTTCAAATGTATTTATAATAAAAATGAGCTATGATTTTGACTTCAATGGTTCAATGATGTCTAATATCAATATCAGGGTTCGGTTTAGATATTTTTTCTTCAAATGAATTGGTGACCGGTTTCCAAAAATAAAAAATTAAATTTAAATATTCGTACCAGTTTTGGACTAAAATGTAAAAAAAATCGAACAAAAAAAGATTTCAGAAACTAGAACAATGCTTTTAATTGTTCCGAATCGTTTCACAATAATCGGTTAGGCTCCGGTTATAAGTTTACCAACTTATTTTTTAACGGTTCAGGTTTCATTCCGAGTTCACTAAAATATCTTCAGTTCGTTTCGGTTTTCGTTTCTGTTCCGGTTCGGTTCGAGTCTCTGACATTGTCCAAAAGAATTCATACGAGTATTTTCATATTATGTAATCATAGAATTATTTGTTAAGTTATATGTTAACAATTTTTTTTAAATGTTTATATTTTGTTTATAATAATCAAATAAGTGAGCATGTTGTAAGATCTTTGTTACTGATAATCTTATAAGATTCAAATTCAGGTTAACGATAAATTAATAAAAATGAATTGTCAATAATTTTAAAAATTATTACTAAATTTAAATATTTTTTTCTGAAATTCATGGATCTTCGGAGTTCGCAGGTACACCTTTCAGAAAAAATTCAAATTATAATGTTTTAATAAAAGTTATTTCTGAATTTGAACCTTATAAGATTGCCAGTAAATTCTTACCTTTACTTGTTTGATTATTACTTAATAATTAAACTAAATACATTTAAAAAAATTGATGTTAACAAAGCTTATGACTACATTATATCAAAATATGCATTTTGGGATTATTGATATTAAACGTCACTGAAACTAACAAATGTAAAATCATAGTTCGTTTTGCTATAAATTGTTATTATTTCAACACAAGTAGGTACATTTAAAAAAAATTAAACTTTATATTGTAACGTAGAAATGTGTATATAATATACTTCAGTATTAAATTTGGTTTCTTTAAATTTCTTTTATTATTTTTAGTTATTCATCTTTAAACCCAATTGACTATAATTATTATTAAGAATCTTATTATCCCATAGAACGCATTTATTTGAATGTAATACTTACTGTAAAATTAAACGTAAAATTTTGCTTATTTATAATTTCAAACTTCTTATGCTGATAGTGATAAACTATTTTTTGTATGTATCTTTTAAAAAACTTGTAATATAAGAACTTTTATTTTTATAAATAACTTAGATTAGAGTGTGAAAATTAAAAGTGTAGTGAGAATTTTTTGTGCAAGATTTTCAATTGTTATTATTTAATTTGTGAATGGTGATTCTGAAATGCGTAAATTAGTTTGGTTCTTATGAAGTTGTGCACATATTATTCATCTCTAAAAATTCAATTTTATGGTATATTTATTGACCAAAAAAAAATTGCTTGCGGTGTTTTTTCTTAAGCTCTTTTTTATAAAAAAAAAATTACAAATAAATTAAAACAAAGTGGTCATTATGGTGATATGTGCAGGGGAGAAAAAGCTTAGAATAAACCCCTAAATTTTAAAAATGTCGCAATATGTTTTTATCGAATATTTTATTTTACGTTTAAGAAGAACTTAAATTTATAATATTTTTAGTAATTTAATTAAACTTAGAAACTGAATTAAAAGAGTATTTTATCAACTTAATTAAATATACTAGAGACAAACAACTAAAACTAGAGAAAATTTAATCAAGATCAGTCTAATCAAATTAAATCTTGCTCCCTACCTGGCATTTGGGATGAATTCGTGCTCTGGCTCTGTGAAGTAGTTTTATATCTCCCTCTTCTGTGAGACTGCCTTCTCCCTAGTCTAGATGGTAAAGCGATTGGTAAAGGATTCGCAGATCTTTGGTCCCCGTCATGGTCATTATTAGGAGAATGACTTTTAGAACTTTCTGATGAACTGCTATAGTGTTCTTTCTTTGAAACAACTAGAGCCTCGTTAGCAGGTTCAAGAGACAAAGAACGTTTTATGTCTTCGTCTCGTATGTTGTTGTTGATAGCAGTAATGTTATTTTCACTGTTATCGTTAGGATTTATGTCTGTCATATTTTCTTTGTTGCCAATTCGACGTTTAATCATCACAGGTCTTAATTGGCGAAGCTCTAACCCGTCGAACTTTTCTTCTAAACTGTTGTGCTTGCCTTCTGCGTTAGTCCCTTAAATAAAAATCAGTCTTGATTATTTTTGTGTTCTTTAAGGTAACTTATAATTAAGTGCGACTACTTAAATATTGTGGTAATCATGGGTAACGTTAATACCTTCATCTGCACTGCTGTCGGGTGATCCTGGACTCTTCCGCAGCATATAAAAAGTAATCCAACCTTTGGGTATTGTGGAGAAGTCTTCATCTTTCATCATTGCTAGTGCTGCTTTGCCTTTATATGGATTTGGTATTCTATGGGGTAGATCTGCGGTAGTTGCTACTGGAAGATCTGTTTGTATTGCTGCATCTGCTAAAGTCTTCTTTTTAGGTTGAACTGGAGGTGCTGGCTCTTTATTTAGAATTTCTACTGGTTCTTCAGTCTGTACTTCAATTGACTTAACTTCTTCTTTTTCTACTAGTAGAGGTGGTTTGACATCAATTCCTTTGTCTAATATCGGAGAAGATTTATCTTCTACTATTGCTACAATTGCATCCTCTTGAGAAGATCCCATTGATGATAATTTCTCTTCTGGAATTATGTCAAATTTTTGATGATATCGATTCAGTTGTTGTTTACTGAGAACCATTGCAGGTGGTCTTTTCTCGTGAGATTGATGTTGATGATGTATTATTTTAGTTACTTCCTGTTTCTTGATTTCTATTATATCAGGTTTATTAAGAGCATCTATTAAAATATTTGCAATAAGCTGATCTGTCTTTGAACTATGTTCTGGAACTTTTGTTATGTCATATGCTTGATATACTGCTTGCATTTGCATTTGTCTGTTAGTAACATCAGGCATTTTATACTGAACAGGAACAGGAATTTTTGAACGAAGATTGTTTTTTTGGTACGATAACGATTTACCATGTGCGGGTTCTACACATTCCATTATTTCTAATATTTCTATTCTATTATTATAATTTTGGTTGTCAAATATAGGTTTCTCAACAATTTTGCTTATCGCTGGTTCCGAACTAATATCATTTTTATTTTCTACAGTTTTTATTATTGTCTGCTCCGGAATAATATCATTATTTTTGTTTTCAATTATTTTTCTTATTGCTGGTTCCGAAATAAAATCAGTTCTATTTGCAACAGTCGGAGATTTCATTTGGGCATGATGATTCCACATAGATTGTTTTAAAGTAACGGTATTTGTACTAGATTCACTACTTTCACTATTTTTTGTGTATTTTCTTTTAACTTGTCTATTTAAACCTTTCTTAATTTTGATAGTTGCATTTGGATTTAACGTTAATTCACCACGCGCATTCACTTTATAAGATGGTAAATATTGTAAAGGATTTTTCATCTTTTTTTCCTTTTTCACTTTTTTTAAAGTTCCAGTATTCGTCCACGTGGACAAAGATATTTCAGTTTCTTCCACATTTTTGTCCACTTCCGCTTTTTCTTGGTTTCCATTTGGATCTAAGTTTTGGTTATCATCTTTTTTAGCACTTAATTTCTTTTTTTCCATAATTTGTTGCCTTTTACTCAGTTTATTACGTACTCTCTCTGGAAGATGTTCTGCAACAGTTTTCACATCAGGAGACTGATCTTGAACTATTGACACGTAAAAAGCAGAGCCTTTCTGTGCTTTTAATCGAGGGGTTTCCATATTTCTGTTACTATTATCTGGTAACAGAGCGGATAAGTCACCTCTGACAGGTTTGTCGTCATATTTGATTCTCGGTGTTAAAGCTGATTGCCGAGGAGAATTTGGATCATCAAGACTATCAACTAAACTTGCTGTGTCTGATTCCTTGTCCGTAGAATCTGCTGATGTGTTCACTTCCATGGATACAGAACGCGGTAATGCAGAGTACCGCGGCACTACAAGTTGTGGGGCTTCAGTCGGCTTACTGTACGGGCTCCCGGCTCCCACATTACTGATCATGTATTTAATTAATCGACTATGCTCCGCACTAATAAGTACATCCTCCTTACGTTTTAAATAGAAACTCTCTGGTTTTTTCTCTGGTTCCGATCGTTCGGACCGTTCAATAACAACACTCGCTTGCTCGTTTATGCTTGCAATATTCTCGCGCACTTTGGTACTCACTTCCGGAGAACTATTAATGATAATATTTAACGTGGCCGCACTCAAGTTCACTATGTTTAATTCCGTAGTTTGTTCATCTATTTTAGGTACTGCATCACTGGCGTCTGATCGTTGATTATTTATCTTGTAATCGTTCGATTTGTTACCGACAGGCGTCGTGTTATTATTCGAATTGAGGTCGGGTGGAGTTTGCGTGTCGGGGAGCTTATTATCAGATTGGCCCTGTTCGACGTGATTTGCGTTTAGTATTTGTTTTGAATCTGTCTCACCAAACTCAACATTATCCCGAATATTATTGTTTTCGGAATTGCTTTTCGACGAACTGAAAGTAGAGTACGTTTGAGTGTTTGTATAGGCCGAATCCGAATTGTCGTCCATGTGAGACCCGGAAGTCTCAGTTGTTGTTCTGGTGCTAGAAAACGATTCATTTTCGGTGGATGTGGTTGTACACAAAGATGATACTTTAATGTCTGTGCTGCTAGTTTCTAATATAGATTTATTACTTTCAGATGTGGAAGACACTCTAGATATTACATCACTAGCATAGGAACTGTACGAATTCATTTCTGGTGCGGGATCCCATTTAGTTTTTATTAAACCAGCAGTTCCTGCAACATCACCATTATTTAATCTCGTGCGTTCTGGGCTAAACCTTCCGTTCACGCGTTCTTTATTTACATGTTCCGGAGATGATCTTATCGATCTAACCGGTGACCTCGATTGAGATTTTATCGGTAACGTATTTTTCTTTGGAAATATTTCTTCGTTGTATAAACGATTGATACTTCCATTAAATTCTCTACTCCACATTCGTCGCATCAAAGTCGATTTTCTCATTAAATCCGGGTCTCTTTTGTAAGACTTCCTCAGTGACAAATTCGATTCACTTCCCGTGGTTGAAGTGCGATTCCAGAAGTTGTTGTTTTGCCGCAGTGGTGAATTAGACGACAGTTGAGTTGAGTCACTTTCCGTGGAGTCGGAGCGTTGTTGGCTCAACGTGTGCCTTTAATACAAAGACATAATTACGTAGCACAGCCAGTATGGTGGCACGTGAAAGAATGAATAATAAATTAACAAGTCGATCATTATTTTGTAACTTACTTTCTCATTATAGTCTCGGGGGCGGATAGCCTTCTGCGCAGAAGTACTGGCGACGGAAAGCCTGACGGCGCCCTGTCCTTGCTCACTTCGTGGCTGTGCGCCATGGAGACGTCTGCGACGTTGCTGTTGTTGTCGTGATCGCGTTCGGTATCACTGAAACACATGTACAAAATGACAGAAGACATAGTCCAGCATGTTGTAGTTCGAGGTTAATCTGCGAGAATTTTATATTACTATTTCTGCGGGTTCACCCACATGTACAGAACTATACAGTGATATGCGTTGCGTGTTATGTTGGGGTTTTATCAGTTTTACTTTTCATTTTACAGACCTATAAATTACGTTGTAATCAATTTTTAAAATTATACTCACTTATAACTAATATATAAAAATGTTTATTTTGTAATGAATACTATACTTTTTAAAATACTGGTCTATATTATGTTTCAATTTCCAGTATATTTAATCAAACACATTTAAAATTTATTTTTATTACACAGTGCTAACAAAATATCATAAATTTATATTATTACAAAAACACTAATTAAATTTTTAACAATAATTCTAAGCATTGCGAAATAAAGTGTCACATTGGATAAATGTTATCATAAATTTATAAATAATTGCAAAAATTGCTTACGTTTTAAACGCACTTCATGATGGTGAATATGTATGCTTAACGGTTATTTATCTTATTTAGTACCACTTATAGACATTCCATTAACATAATATGAGGGTTTATAACAGTATCACGAACTATAAACATAAAACATCATTTTAAAATAAATAATTTTAAATTTCAAAGTCTCAAAGAATGTACATATTACAGTTTAATGATAACATTTTATCCATAAATAAGAATAACTTCTATATACGTCTCATCATTGATTTATACGTTATTTACTCGGGTGGATACTCAACACCAGAAAATAAAATTCTAGAATATGAATACACAGGAAAATGCATACACAAGAAAATTCAAATCTAGAAAATTTATTACGTAACAAAATCCTGCAGTAAAAGATTTATTCACAGGAAGATGCAAATCTATAATTTCAGGGTTGGCACGTTTAAAACATTTCGTTTTAAACAAATGTTTAAAACTTGTTTAAAACAAAGCAAGTTTTTAAAGCACGTTTTAAACATGTTTAAAACATGTTTAAAACACGTTTTAAACATATATTTGAAACACGTTTTAAACATTTTTAATACTTTATCTACGTAACAAAACAAAGTTCATATTGCTAATAATAGTGTACCTATAACATATACTGTTTCTCACTATTGTTGTCACCCATAACCATAATAATAAGTATAGGTAGGGGAATCCCCAGCATATTTATCGCCATAGTGCGTAATGATGCATATTTCAGAACTCCTTGCTGATTAAAACATTGTTTTTTTTGTGTTTAAAACATGTTTTTTTAAATCAGTAAAAAACACGTTTTAAACAAAAAAAACAGTTTTTTTTGTTTAAAATAAAAAAAACATGTTTTTTGCCAACCCTGTATAATTTTAGATGAATAACCCAATACCATTCTTGAGTCCCACGTACTCGGTTTTAACTATAACTTTTCTAGATTTACATTTTCCTGTGCTTGCATCTTCCTGTGTTTGCATTTATGGTGAATATAAAATTCTAGAATTGAATTTTCCTATGAACGAATCCTTTGATGCAGGTATTTTATTACATATAAAATTTGTGTAAAAATTCTAGAATTTTATTTTCTGGTGTTGAACCCAGAACCCATCCCCGTTTATTGTCTATATTCCAGATTATGTTATTATTTGAAAACTCCTGTAATTCGGCCGCTATACTTTTTGAACAGTTATATTGATTCACTTTTATATTACATTTACATGTACTGTGCAGTACAATCGTGAATAATAATAGCAACGTTAGGGTAGCCATTGACCCCAAGTTTAATATTAAAAATTTATATTAATTTCTACGATTTTCCTTTTATTATAATTGTTGTTGTTTCTATCTACAATAATTTTTTTAAATAATTTTGTAATAGGAATAAATAAAGTCTTAAATAAATAATACGAAAATAATACTAAAATATTTTTTAAATACTCGTTATGTGTAAACAAAATCATAAAATTATTCAGCAAAGAAATTAATATTAACTTGTCCGGTATGAGTTAAAAATTAAAATACGTAGCTATATAATACAAGGAATACTTTTGTTGTTTCTCTTATAAGCTATAGACTAAAACTTTAAATACAAAAGATGTTTAAAATTAAAAACTGCATTAAACGATTTACTTTGTTCTACAATTTGTTTTATTTTGCAGGAAAGCAGCAAATAAAAAATATTTGTTTTAACGAAAGTTATAGCCTGACAACACTGTAACTAAAATCTAAAAAATAAATATAATTATTTTACGTTTATTGTTACACTTTTCTGTTATTTATTAATATTTCTTTTACTTGTTCAATAACAAAGCCATCAATCTGTTTTTTTAAATTTACTTCTTACTCATTAAGATACTTTACAATATGTGAAATACATTTTTAATGTAAATGTATTATACAGGGTTTGCCTACGAGTATACTCCGGGGATTATTTAATTAAGGGTATATATATATATATATATATATATATATATATATACTGTTGATAATTCATTTCAATTATGTTGTTTCAATTAAATATACTAGTTAAGTGTGGAATATGTTGAATCCCTTAATTTTGAGAATTTTTCAAAAATTATTTCTGTTCTAATTTATATTGTCGCGTTGAGATATTTGCGATTAAATATTTTGTGACACAATTATTTAACTTGTTTATCTAAGAATAAGATCAGAAATTAAAAAATTATTTACTTTTTCTTTTTTAGTTATAGTTAATAGGTGCAGAATTTGATGTATAAATGCAAGTGATACGAGTATAATACATCAGTTACTTATAATACCTTGGGTACTTATAATTCATTAGTTACGAACTTAATACGTAACATACAACCATAATAACATCAAAACCTTCCATAATATGCAAACTGTCTACTAATTGATAGATAAAATTGTAGATTTGTTTTAACATCGCTGTCGTTGATGATACGATTAAGCTTTGAATATAACGCAAATATATGCGATGTAAGCCCCCTTGGATGTTCAAAGAGACTCGGTTTCACCTTGTCGCTAAGCAACATCCTCGGTATTATAAATCGCATAATATTCTTGTTATATTAATAGCTATAAATCTTCTGCGATCTCGTGTATTTGATAATTTGCGTTTTCACTAATTTGTAAAATAGCCTAATGAGAGCAAGTAGGTAAGTTTAGCGTTAAAACATTTAAACTTTGATACTTCAAAATAAAAATCTTCTGAAAAATAAAACAAAATCTTCATAAACTTCAGTAAAAGAAGTATTTCTTTCTTTCCTTAGAACTGTATAAATAAAAGTCAAACAACTCCATAAAAAGAAATATAAAATATCCAAATATTTCGCCTTTTAACGTGTATTTATATCCACCAGGCGCGCATGTAAGTCAGTGTGCGAGCTGCGAGGATTTTGACTTTTTATGACCACACGGTGCGAACTTGGTCTGAGGCCTGACTCATCGACTAGGTTTACAACACCCAGTATTTTGGTTTAGATACTTGCAGCTCTGCATGTAACATGGCTCTATTCGCAAAAAGATCAAAGAAACTTTTGTAAAGACTACCAACTTATACTGCTATATATTTTATATGGGCCTCAGTTTTTAAGATAATCGCGTGTAAACATAAATTTGGTTGATTTTTGTTGAATTCTAATAATTAAAATTTAACAATTTTTTTATTCCAAAAATGCAGTTTGTATTTGAGTATTTGAAATTTTTTATTTAGTTTAGTTTAAATTGGTTTTCCCCGCCATTATCAGGTGCCCGCGCTGACTGCCAATATGAGCACATGTTGTCTCTAATTTATCTAATTGCTATGTTTCTCTCCGTTCTTATTTAGAAAATAGGTACTCAATTTGATTGGCTAGCGCGCATGCAATTTTTAAATTTATTTAACAAATTAGTCGACTACTATTAGAAAATTTTATAAAATAATGTGATACAAACATTTTAATTTAAAATGCAATCAGAATCAGAGTTGTTTTAATTGTTTATATATGAAAATAATATCAATTTAAAAAATTCGACATTGTAGCTAATACTGCCTTTATTTTTACCTTTCGCTTACCTGTAAAGGAAGGTATTGGAATCATGCAAAAATCGGGTTATGAGTAGGGCTGCGCGATATTTAAATTTTAATATCGATATTCGATATCGAAATAATATCGATAATTTTCGATATATCGAAAATCGATATTATCGAAAAAATGTCGATATTTATCGATAAATATCGATATAATATCGATAAATATCGATAAATATCGATATAATATCGATTTTTATCGATATAATATCGATAAATATCGATATAATATCGATTTTTATCGATTAATATCGATATAATATCGATTTATATCGATAATTATCGATAAAATATCGATTTATATCAATAAATATCGATTTATATCGATATAATATCGATTTATATCGATAAATATCGATATAATATCGATAAATATCGATTTATATCGATAAATATCGATATAATATCGATAATATATCGATAAATATCGATCAATATCGATAAATATCGATAAGTCGATATATCGATAAAAATTATTTTCAATATCGATATCCGATATTTAAAAATAATATCGATATTTATCGATATATCGATATTTTTCCCAGCCCTAGTTATGAGTTTTAAGTGCATGAGCACGAATTAGGGTCCTTACAACTCATTTTTGATAGTTTCTCGATGATGTCTGTATGTATGTGTGTGGTCCGGGCCGATGCCGGATGTCGCATAACTCAAATACGAATTACCCAAAAATGTCGATATTTGGTATTTTACAATTGTATTTAGATTTTGGTACAAATATATTTACCGGAAGTGATATTTTTTGAAGATTGAAAAAGATAATTGTCAAAAATTTATATAAATTTGGATAAATATAGTATTTATTTATAATAAGAATAAGAGGCACAGTTATTTGCAACAACAACAAAATTGTCTTTATCTGGTAGCATTAAAGAACTGCGGTAAAATTTAAAAAATAAATTTATCAGATAAAACGTTGAAATCTTGTAATCCATATTCGGTTGATTTTTGTTTCTGTGTAAAAAATATTGACAAGTGAGGCGGGTGACAAAGTTGACATATAAGTCATAAGTAAGATATTAAAGGTGGGTTTATGCTCAAAAATTTAAGAATAAGAAGTAAGAATAAGCGTAGTGTTAAGAATAATTTTAAGCATAACGATAGAGGCGTTTATGCTGCCAGTTTTAAGGAATAAGAGTAAGAATAAAAGTAGTTATAATATATTTTTAGGTTGGTGAAAAGTTGTTATATTTATTATTCTGATGTTGGTATACACGTTTATAATTAATATAATTAAATTATAATTAATAAAAAAACACAAAGCACTAACCGCACTTGATAAAACAAGATATCCAGCAACACACAAAATAATATTCTGGTTCTCCATGTTGACAATTACAAAGTAGCAATGAAAAATATATTTTGAGGTTATATTACGTTTGACTTTGACGTTTGAAATGTTTGTCACGCATGCGCATTTAACAAATAGAACTAAGTTAAAAGTTAACTAACTTTTGCTTACTCCCAATTCTTAAACCTTATTCTTATTCCTGTAGCATAAACCGTCCCATATGTTTATAACCGTTTTAACTTTACGACTATTCTTATTCTTAGCTCTTATTCTTAAATTTTGTGAGCATAAACCCACCTTAAATGTAGTAATTGAACGAAGGATGGCTTCAACACAGAAGAGTTTGCCTGTGAACGAATCTTTTGATTCAGGTGATGCAAATTTCTGTGTTTGAATATTTTAGATTTTTATTTGTATATTTTAGGGACACCGGATTATATACGTATACATTTATGTTTATAAGTCTATATACGGCGGAAGGTTGTGTGCAGGCCACTTCAGATTTTTTATAATCTTTATTTTTAATTTATAGGTTTAATAAGTTGAGAGTAATTTGTTAAATACTTTTTTTACTGTGAGACAAGCCCCTTAATCAGAGTTTCTATTCAAAAACCAATTATGGGAATCATAATGGGTATTAGCTTTGAATAAATAATTTCCTACAAGAACGGCAACGTAAGCAATAGAATACGTCACACGAAAAAAGTTCTAACAACGGCAGTGCCAGTGGCACTCGGTACATGAACTGTTTGTTCTCGGTTTGTTGTAATCAAATTACAAACAAAACTGTAGTGGCACTATCATTATATAATGTAAGAAAGTAATTAATATACATCGGAATTTATAAATCTTACAAACCTGTCTGTACATTATTTTTCATATCTCTCTATAGTTAAAAAGGAAATAAAATAGTATATTGTGTATCTAGTGCGCAAAGTAAGCAATTGCGCGAGGCGAGTTGCAGCCCGAGCAGTAGCGGCTCGAGGTCTACCGAGGCGAGCCGAGGAGGCCGAGGGTCGCTACGGCGAGAGCTGCAACGAAGCCAAGCGCAATTGCGCCTTTGCTCACGAGATGCACACGATATTTTTTGTCATTACTGCACAAAAAGTAACCTTTTGAGTGACCTTACTTATCAAAAGATAAAATGAATACTTTTAAAATTAATATGTATAAAATAAAAAAGTAACTAATATTTACCTACATGTAAAAGCATAAGAAACTAATTATTAACAGTAAAGAAAAGAACATTAAAATATAAGAATAAAATATTATTGTCCATTAGATCCAATATCCAATGCACAATCTGCACAATAGTCGACAGTAGAAATTATGCATAGAGAAGTAGGTACTACAGCTGTTCACGTGCTTGTAGTATTAGATTATCACGTGTGTGGCGCTAGTGCTACGCGCACATTTAGTGTCGGTAACTACAGAAAACTGTGTGAGTGTTAAATTTGCGTGCGCAAAGTGAAATTTTGCGCACGCTATTCCCGCACGCTTGTACTTTGCGCACGCATTTTTTGTCTAGTTAAAAAATAAGCCACTTTGCGCACGTAAAACAGGCACGAAAAAGGTTACTTTTTGTGCAGGTATGACAAAAACCAATATTTGATATTTCTTTAAATTAAAATATATCGTCCAAAGTTATATTATGCCTTCATCATGCCAAAATTTTGTCTCCCAAAAATAATATTTATGAATAAAGAATAAAACAGGTTACCTATTAAATTTATCACCATGGTAATTTAATAATAAATTATAATATTATTACCTCCAGCTTCTAAGATCTATGCTATAAAGGATTTTTTATTACCAAAGTGGAGTATTATTTTTCGAGGCGCCAGCCGAGGAAAATTACCAAATTTCATATTTTAGATCGTTATACAATTTTATAAGGGAGAAACCGATGACAGAAAGCGTTTGAATTACACACATACAACAATTTTGATATTTTTGCTCTACAATTTGATTTGTTAAGTTTAATTTGATGTCAAAGCACATGCACTTGTTCATAAATTAGTTATTAGATTGAAGGAAGATAAGACAGTGTTAGTAGATTTTACAAAATTACTTTTCATATTCCCTGGCCTAAATTTACAAAATTCATGTTTTTTCTATATGGCAGAGTAAAAATATTAGGAACAATTTGGTGTGACGAACCTAGTAAAATTTATTCAAAGTAATTATATTAAGTAGTGACAATTAATTTGTTAAATTCGTAGAGATCTCATTAAAAAAACCGGGATATCATGTGCTAGCCACATCAAAATTATTTAGAGGCGTAGAAAAATTGTTAATATTGTCAATTTAGATAAATCTATTTGCAGAAAATGTTTATGCTCTAGTTGTTAGGAAGAAATTAATTGTAGAAAAAAATATATTTCTATTTTTGATTTAATTGTTTTTAAAAGACTTTGAGATTTATATTTCCAACAAGAAAACAAATTATTTTATTTAGGTATTGTATAACAAAAATACCTCTCTGCAGTTCATATCAGACGCTCTTTCCTAGCTCATTACTACATTCTCTCTCTCTCTCTCTTGCAGTAATAATTTCTTGAACTCCCGCTAGGGGCAGCCTAGGACGGCTAAAAATTTCTGTACACTTTAAATACATTGCGTTGCCGTTCTTGTAGTAAATTATTTATTCAAAGGTATTAGGTTTTTATATTAAGTTCAGTTCAATTAGAGTTTAACCGAATAATGTAATACAGATTTCTTTATTTAGTTTAGTTCTTCAGTTTAATAGTTTAATCAGAGTTTAGCAAAATATTAAATCCAAGGTAAGTAGCAAGAAATATTAAATCATGGGACTTTTGATTTTTTTGTTTACTTTTGTACAATTTGATCTAGAAAGCATAATATTTTAATCAAACAATGAATTCGATAATTTTCCAGTATAACTGTATCAAATGCATACTTGTAACAGGGATGGGAAAAAAATAAATTTTAATATCGATATTTAATGTGAACAAAATATTGATATTTTTAGATATATCGATACTTAGATATTAGGTATCGATATATTGCTGAATACTTAAATAAAATCAGAGAATATATCGATTTATCGATAAATATCGGTTTATATCGACAAATATCGAAAAAATTAGTTTATGTTAGAGACTTAGTACATTATTTTCAATGGATAAAGTTTACGTGCTTTAAACCTAATGAGTAATTAGTATCAATTTTTATTACTAATTTATAAACAATATTGATATTGAAATTAAATTTTTAATCAAAATAGTATGTTTAAAATAAACACAACAAAAATGTCTTGTATTGTAGCACATCTTACGATAAATAATTTCTGTTCATTAGAAATTATTTATGTGTTTTCATATTTATCGATACTAATCGATATTTTTATTGTTAATAATTGATATTTTATCGACGATTATCGATACTTCTCGATATTTGTTGATACTTATCGATAATTGTCGATACTTTATAATTTATTGCCGATGTCGATACTTATAGATATTTGTCGATATATGTCAATAATTATCAAAAATATCAATAATATCGAGTTATCGACATATATAGATACTAAACGAAAGTGATATCGTCTGATGTGTATATTAATATTTAACGATATATCGATATTTTTCCCATCCCAACGTTATAAGTAGGTACCGGCTATTTTATTTGTAATAATAATTTCAAAATTTAAAAATTTATTTTGGTAGAATTTATATTTAAATTTTAATATTCTATATTTTAATGTAAATTATTTACATTATGATACTGTTAAAATATATTCCTATATACTTACTATAATAATTACAGATTACAGTTTTAGTAGGACGAATAAGTACCTACACCATAAAATATCTCCTGTTCTCAGAAACTTTTTGCTCACTCTTTTAAATTCCCGTATACGTATACAGTTGAATCATTAGCATTAGAGACCAACGCAATGCATGATTCCTAATAATCTATTTTTGTAATCGACTTCTCACCAAAACTAAAACCAAAATGTTTTAATGACAGGAAATTGTTCTGAGCTAAACGATACACAGAACCGTCTACTACAGACAAAGTAATTTATAATTAATGAGTTATTTAATTTGTAATGTGGGGTCAACAGTAACAGGCTAATAATTATTTATATCAATTGACCATATTTGATTTTAAATATGAAACATTAATTTTTTTAATAAATATTTAATTTAAATTCTATTTTGATGTGTCATTTATTTAATAAATAAAATTGAATATGATTAAATATGTATTTTACAATATTATTACAAATAAAATATAGAATTAAATTAAATAAATCATTTATGTTTAGGCGGGCTAAATGGGGGGTAGGGAGGGGCGTGTACTGCCCGAGGTGGCCCCTGGCGCCTCCACTGCTATAGATTTTATTATATTTCAAATTGTATTGGTGTAGTAATATATCCTAGTATAAAAAATAATATAATATATAAATTTTACTATTACAATGCTCTTCTGTTTATCGTAGCTAAGCTTTGCTTTCTTTGACATATAAGCAGAAATTTATTAATGTTTGCGTTTCAACAGACGATCCGAAAATCTATGATTTTTTCCTTCTGAAAATCTACGAAGATCTGCTATTTATTTACAGTCAAGGTTAAGTTTATTTATTTTAAGAGGAATCCCCACTAGTTTTGAAGATCCATTTAACGAATGAAATGATGCCGTCACAAACCATTGTTACCATTGTGACGACATCGGTAGATTCGATGAATGAACCGTATTTAACCATTTGCTACTACAAAAGGGGTTTCGTTGGGCACATGAAATTACCACTAATTTTAAATATTTTTAAACAATTTTTTTTTAAATGAAAGATTAAAGTCTAGGCTATGTCCGCTTAGTGTCACTTTTTTAATTTTTACTTTAGTTTTTAAATATTTTATCTTCAAAGTTCTTAAAATTTTACTAACTTTGGAGCTTAAAAAATACATGTAAAAATTTAAATTTAAAAAAAATGGCACTAGACAGACCTAGAGACATCTTTTATCTTTAAATTTTAAAAAAGAGCAAACAAATCGGACCAAAATTAAAGTCAATTTCATGGGCCCAACGAGAACATATTTTTGCTTAATTTTGTAGGGGTGGGCATTCCTCTTAATTGTACACAAACTTGACATACGCAACTGAACCTTTTTATATGTGACAGTTCTGAAAGTTTTCATATCCTAGTATATCTATGCAAATACATGCGGTGATTCATTTTGTTATTTCACATTTCACCCCCTATTTTAATCTCAAGATGTCCAGTGACTCATCCTTTTTAAATCCGTTTATTTTTACTCTTTCAGTTTTGCCTAAATTTAAAGAGTACAACCCTTACTTAATAAATTATTCATATTCAATTTCAAACAAAGTTCGAAACTAGACTGGCCGGGCCCTAAATATTTTATTATATTGACAGCACAAACAAAATTGAATACTATACGAAATACGAATACAATTCAATATAAATATATTTGGAGTTCTGTCGCAGCAATCTGCCACTTAATTTTAAATGTTCGAAGTGAACCTAATTAACACTCACTGAAACTTTTTTATTAAAAATCAATAGTTCAGATATACGCGAAATAGGTACCTATATTTTATTATCGGAAAAACCTCCATGTGAAGTAATTTCAGTATTCATAAACTATGCGATTTTTTTCCACCTTTCAAAAATATTTGTTGTACATTTTTAATTAATAATTTTATTTAATATAGCTTTTTCAGTTTATTGAAGCATTATAAAAAAAATTTGTTGTACTAGATTAGAAGCTCTATTTGCAATTTGCATCAAATATTTAAAACTTGTTAGTATAAATAGGTACCTATCTATTTTTATTATTTTTAAAATAATGTAAAACAGAACTATAACAAATACTACCTAACTAAACACAATTCTTTCCCACAAAATATTCGTAGCATTTTAGAATTTTAGGTTTTGACCGGCCGCAGTAATAGCCATTTTAAAGTTTGTAATATCATCGTTATTAGTTTTCGTACTTGTTATATATACTGAGCAATTTTATTTTTTTTCTTTATATATAACTTAATTAAAACTTAATTATAAAAGCAACAATCGACAAATAAAATAAAAAATACACTGGTTTCCTCGGATGATTTCAATATTTCTATCTTCTACAAACGTATACGAGTATACCTAAGTATCATGGCAAGTACCGAGCAAGTACCTATTACCTACCTAACACACTCAGCACGCACCTGTCACAAAGCTATAGATAAAAGTTTTCTTGCATCAAGAAATACATATTTTATAAACAAAAACAAAAAGCATGTACAATTTAAAATTCTTAAACAAAAACTTATTTTTATTTGACTGATTCATACTTCGCTTACCAATGTCAGCAATGATAGAGAGATAATGAGGTTGTTTTCACAATATTTGCATCTTATCCATTATATCGTTGACAACACTGATGGGTGGTGGTTGACGACATTCATACATACATAAATAAAATGCACAGCACAGGTATTCAAAGCAGTATAAACATAGAAAATATTAATAGACACTCAGGTTCATAGACCTTTCGCCTCAAAATTCAATTATCAATTTAAGCCTTATATTCATGATATTCATTGTCCTCTAATAGAAGCAACAAGAAAATGGAATGCTGATTGCCGAACCAAGCTATAGTTAAAAATAATCTCTTTCTATCATATAAAGCAATATCTTTCAAGTAGCGATAAGATATGAATAATTCGATCGATATACAACGATGACTATCTTATAATTTAATTCATAATTTATTAGCTTCCTGGAAATAATTAAAACTTTATATAAATATGTGTGTTAATGAAGATGCACAGTATGATGTTATCGTTAATTTTAAATATTAAAATGCCACAAAGAAATATATAATAATTATGAAATTATGACTCTGTAATGAAAACTATTTAATTTAATTTATTTAGAATAGAACCTTTGAAAACATAAATAATATGTTCAAACCACATCAAAAACTTGCAATATAAATATAATCTCTGAAATTATCCAAACAAAAGCTGATTTACTACAATAACAAAAATCTTGACAAAAAATTTGCAAAAACCGTTATAATGGTTTTTAGCAATGAAGATAAAATTTAACGATATCGAACTATGCGAATTCCCAAACACTTTTTCTTAACTAAATTGCATATGACAGCTGTCACTCCATAAAATCAAAATTTTAATATTTTTGCTTTTGTTTGTTTATTTGACACGTTCAGAGGTCATTATCTTTTCTGAATTAATTCAGATATTTATTTTTATTACTACATTAGTGATGTCGACTTGTAGAAAACAAAAATTGTAACAAATCAGTCATATTATTATATAAAAATTATCTGAATCTTATAATAAAACAATGTACCTACTACTAATGTTGAAAATCTAACATGGAAATAAACATGTTACGTCTAGCAAATGGACTATAAGGTCGTATAAAAAAACCAATAAACAAAATAGAATTTTCGATTATCATTTAGACAAATGAACATGGCAAATAGCATGTTTCCAACAAAATAATTTATCTTAACTTCTATTTATATAAATGAAATGCTTGACGTAAAAATGTCCATTCATGAGTTATTTACAACAAAATCAATAAAAAAAATACTTGGTCGTATCGAATTACCTGGAACATTTAAGCAAGTCGTTGTCCTGAAGCCAAGCCGCTTGTAAAGTATTTACTACATCTTCCAGACGCGGCAATTTGTTCCTTCGGGACTGGAGCCGAATACTCTCTGGAGACACAATCAAGCAACTTGTTACTTTCATCGACAACTCGAAAAATGTGAACACTACACATCGAAGAACAAGAATTAAGAATATTGTAATTATATGTTATGGTTTATTTTTATTTCGTCATACCAACATACATTTTGTCACCAGTCGACAATTTAGAAATATCTTTCAACAAATCTGTGTTACACTGTTCAACGAAAACACCAAACAAAATAATAAAAAAGTAGCCTTTGTAGTGCCTTTTAAATGTATCTTCAATCTTCCACGCACAACATTTAACAATTAATAAAAATAATTTACCATGTTTTATTGAAGTTTTATCGAGTGTATTATGACATTGTCTGTTATTTTTTGAGCGGAAAAAACTAAAATTCAATTTCACCAGTGTGTCATTTAAAAATTAGGTGGTAGCTTTGAAATTTAATCAGCTTATGAACTAAATAATGAAACAGATATTAACCCGGTTTAAATTGTAAAGGAAAAACAAAACCTAATATAAATAAAAAATAAAATTCTAATATTATTCTTTATAATTGTATGTCTGATTTGAATATAAAGCCGTTCAAGGAACTCATCTTCAAATAAAAAATATGTATTCATATTTTTATAAACAAACGTTTTTATATATTTTTCTGAAGAAGATAATGCACTAAATGCCAGAACATTTATCTTTGAATAAATAAACTTAAATAAATATTTAGTAATTGATCGCAAAATGTGATTTATATTTCAGAAACCTTAATAATTTAATTTATTTACAAAGTACCTACGTTTAATTTTACTACACCAAAATTTACAATTCGGTATAAATTATTTATATTTTATTATTTAAGAAACATTAAAACAAAGATATATAACCTATAATACCAAAAATGTAAAAAAATTTCAAACAATGCCCAAAAGCTTGAAATTGATGTACCTATACCGCCTACTCTCAAACTATAAAAACTAAACTTTTAGCATTTTCGCAATAATTAGTGCACATGAGAAAATTCTTCATTCATGTTTACTGAAAAAAGGTACGTCAAAATTTTTAAATATTCACATAGAAAAACAACTGACAGCTGTCAAATTTCCAAACGCCCTAAATTTTCAAGAAACGATAATGAAAAAAGTATAAACTTTACAACTCTGCCAGTTAAAAGTAAAACAATCCACACAAAAAACAACTTAGCAAAAACTGTCAAATAATAAATAATTCACCCCTCACATAGAATCGATTCTCCATCATTACCTTTTAATTGTACATAACTCGTAACACCACGCACTTGATCGACGCACAGTGAAACGCGACCGGCGACTCCGCGAGCGCGACTGTAGACGTAGACTGTTTGCGATACTAGCGTTGCGTCGCGACGGCGGCGACGGCACGCAAGCGGCAGACGGAGAATAGACGATATCCTCGGGCATGGACTGCGGCAGGGCCGGATCTACCATCAAGCAGGCGGAGAGGGTTTTTCCACCCCGAACGGTGTATACAAAGTCTTACAAACTGGGCAATCCTGCTAATTCATCAACCAGCGCTTCCATAAAATTCCAATTTCAATTATACTCGTATAGCTTAAGCTAGATTTAGACCTACCCAATTATAAAATATATAGGTAAACAACTACTTTCCCTATTCTAATAAAATGGTACTTAAGCTAGATTATCCCCACTCCAGGATTATTTAAGTAACTTGACTTGTATAGAATTTGCGTTATTAATTTTGTTACTTAGCTGCAACCGTTAGGTGCAGTTTATAAAAATTTTAAGTAGGTACAATTTTTTGTAAATTTTCAAGACTATAATATTTTTATTTTACAGTTTGTTGACTTGATCCATGAATTGTTTTCACATTTAGTTCATATAATATTATTTATTATGACTTTCAAATCACTGTAGTCCCTGAATATGACCCATGTGGGGTGGAAACCGGTTAGGGTTAAAATATACCCTTCAAAATTGTGACTAAATTCCAGTATTTTTTTCCTTCCTTATCATCGTCATCCAGTCAAGAAGTTTTGCATTACATATAGGTAAGTATAATGTCTGTTTTACTATATTGTTTTTAAAAATAAACAAATGAAGTTCTAATCACAGGGGGATCACGTGCCTGGGTGTGGCTGTTATCTAAATGCTAAATTAAAACATTTATTTCATTAATTTTTTAAAATATATTATTTATTTCAATTTGTTCTTATACATGAAAAGAATAAAATATTATATAATTTTTCCTGTATGAAAGAACTTTAAATTAAACAACCTTTGACCTTGAACCCAAAAAAATTTTCGCTTGAGGCGAAGACCCCCCTCGACTCCTCCCTCGCGAACAAAAATCCTGGCTACGCCTATGCAATTAAGTCTTGGGCTACAAAAATTACTTATCTGGGAGAGTTGATAGTGGTCTATCCGCCCCTGACCGAAAGCCCATGCAGAAAATAATTAACGCTCGTTTAAAGCAAGTCTGTAATTCTTTTTAACTAAACACATTTTTTAATAAATTTTTCACCAACTTCAAGTATAGGAAGGATTTGTATTCCACGTGTATGTAAGTCCGCGATTATCACTGTAACGAAGACTTTTTGCATACTGTTCCGGATACATCAGGGCTTTAGGGCAGGATTAACAGAGCCGGGACTACCGCGAAGCAGGTGAAGCGGCCTATTCACTTGTTCAGCCCCACGTCGGAGGGGGGGTCCAAAGCATACATTCATTGTTATTATTTACAGTTTTTATAAAATTAAATCAACGCCTATAGTCAAATAACAACATTGACTTTTACTACATTAAATTTTAAAATCCATTTTGAAGATATTTGACCTTAAACAAAAAAAAATTAAGTTTACCCACCTCTGCTCTAATACATTGATACGAAATTCGTAACTATTGGATATGAAAAATCCCATGTTTCACGTTATATTTAAATTCACGATATATTAGTACCTATACCAAAATGTCTATAATTTTTGTTATTGTTATTTTTTTAATGAATGGTCCATTTTAGATTTCCGTTTCAGGCCCCGAAATATGTAGTTCCGGCCCTGGGTATAAGGCTATCAAAATATTTAATGACTTGGCTGATTGTCGCAAAAATTGGAAAGTAATTTTATGGGAATGTATTTTGAAGAATAAGAATATATTATAAAACAAAATGGCAGAGATGAATCTCAAAAATTGTTTAATCAATTCCCACAAAAATAGAAATGTCATATTAAGGCTGAATTTTTGTTCGTCATATTGAAATCAAATGGCGGCGATATATTAAATCATTGTTTAAAGATTACACTACAGCACAAGGAATATTGATTAGAAAATTACCAAGTAAAACGTAAACAAAAACGTCCAAAATAAAATTATTTTCAATAACTAAAGTAACCGACTTCAATGACTGAAGTATGAAATTAAAAATTCGGCTTGTATTGACGAAACAAATATAACCATAAAGTACTTATATTTTGTGGTTTTGTATTATAATTCACTACTAAACTATTTTAAGTCTGTGGCAAAACAGTACTATACAAGATATTTCTATACTTCTGCACAACATTTTAACAAGCTATATAATTTGATACACTGATTATAGAAAAAAAATATTCAAAACTCTCAAAAATAAGGATGGCGAAAATTTTAATGCCACTGATTTGAAAGTACATTTAACTGTTTATGAATATAAATATTATAAACGAATTCATACTCCGAAATAAATTCATACTTGTTAATGCTAATTTCTAATTCAATTCATAATGTAATTTTTGCTGTAAATACCCGGGATTAATTGCTAATTTACTTAATTCCTGTTCCTAATTCTGTGAATAAACGGGTAGGTATTACCATTACCTACCTATTATAGGTACTGTACATCTATCTTTTTAATGTTAATTTCTAATTTAATTCTTAGTGTAATATTTGTTGTATACACCGGGCAAGTTGTTGAGCTTTTTGTTAATTTCGAGTTGGGCAGTTGGTGTCCTTACATTTCCGCTTTAGATTCTGAAATATGTAAATCCAGCCCTGGCCTGCGGTCGATAGAATTATGGAAGACTGTTCCATGCTATAGCGAATGAAACTGGGTTTATGTTATTGTGGTAGTGCTATATACACAATTTTGAAACTATTTTTCGTATAAAAATTTTTTTAGTAGTGGCTTTAAGCTTTAGCTTTAAATGATTACACAATGTTTGTCAACAAAATTATTAAGCGAGTATCCTGCTGTCAGTAACAAGCTTGTTTATGCTCTTTTTAAATGGAACTCGTCTTTTTACTATTATTATTTAATTTTCTTTTACTATAATTTCCTTCTGACAATTAGGATTCAACAAGCTTGTTTATGCTCTGTTTGAAACCTGGCCCAGATTCAAACCCAATACCTCTGTAATCAGTACCTCGATTTGAGTCAAACACTTAACTACTAGGTTTTCTCCCCGTATATTATAAATAATAATTATTTAGGTTTTTATTTCCTTTCCAACTATACTACACGTCTACCAATATAATGTCGTTCTATTTGACTAATCGAATCGACTAAAATATCCGAATGGTTGGATTCCATTAAAAAAACATGTGCGCCATTCTAAACTGCTAATTGTGATGTAAATATCCAATTTGGACGGTAAATAATTAAACCAAATAGCACGACGGTTTATATTTTTCTATTTTTTTAGATATTTAGTCAAATTTAAATTCTAAAGTACGGAGGAACCTTAAATCAAATTTCAAATTGCATTATATAATAATGCGTGCATATCTATATTTAATTTATCTTATCAATATCAATTTATTATAGTAATTAGTTTATCACAAATTATAACACGAGACAAATTTTGCATTAGCATGAGGAACTAAAATTAAATAAATTGAGAAAAAATTTATTTGCACCGTTCAATTTCATTTTTCATTTTTATCTTCTTTACTTCTTTGATGTAAGTAATAAATTTAATTTCTAAAAAGAAGCATTACATGTAATTTGTAATAAATTTTTGGCCTTTGAATCTTCACAATGGTAACAAATAATAATAACAAAACATATAACGCTTAACGCAGAATCGATTCATACCTATACACACCTTCGTGACTATTTCGAATATTGAAACAGAGAAAAACGATAAGATATAAGCAAAACGTATAATTTGTATCATATATCAATATGTGCATTAATTTATTTTACCTAGATTACAATATTTATCATACGATTAAGCACATAATATCAGTTTAGCTATAAAAATTCTCACTGATAAGTGATAAAAATTAAAAGTGTTACATTATACAAGTCAATTCTTTTTTATTCAAGAAATATGATATTATCTTTTAAAGATTATTAATACATTATTTAATGCCAGAACAAAAAAATAATAATATAGAATAAATTTTGTTAATAATGAATTATAATTATTATTAAGTTATCCGCGTGGATAGTCTAGTGGTCAGCGCTTCGGACTGTGGACCGAGAAATACTCAGTTCGAGCCGTCACAGATCCACCGATGTATCCGCAAAAGACCGTAAAGTCCAAAATTAAAAAATTAAAAAATTATTAAGCATAAAAATGTAATTAGATAATGTACAATATTGCAATGGCATCTTTGTAATAGTAAAACTAAAAACCTAAAAAATTCAAGTTTTTTAAAAGGAATCTATCAAGTTTATTTTTCTAAAAACGGAAAATTATTAAATTGTTGAAAATTTATGTAAATTAAATTTAAACCATTTTCGAATTTAGATTGTCAGCTTTTTTTCTTTTTCCCTATACGCAACAGTGCCCCGGTAACAGTAAAAGTATATTATATCTCCTTAAAATAAAAACGCTTAATTCGTTAATTAAGCTGAACCCTATTAAAAACAAAATTTATATTAAAAGTCTTGAGTTCAATTAATGTCGTATTTTTCATAATGCGGACAACACCCCTAGTAAATATGATAGATCTATTAATATAGTATTTGCAAATTTGCATATACATTAATTATTAATATTTTAACTTACGCAGAAGTAAAAACGTATTTTTTAAATAAATTTTTCTTCATTAAAAAATGGGTTTATTCACCTTCAAAAATTTCATTTAAAAGGTAATGACCTTGAACAAAAAAAATCCGCCCTTGCACTCGAGTTCAATGAGCTAACAATTTGTTTATATAGATAACGAGGATCAAGACTAAAATCGATTAGGTATGACGACCTGTGTTCTGTGTTAGACCATTTCAACCATTTTATTGTTTGTCGATTTTGCTGGTACCTAGTTTAATGTTTTATTTTTTGACTGGGCAAATTTTGGGTACCTACCTTTAAATTTGTTACATGTAAATCAAACAAAATTACTACCTACTATCTTAATTGTATAAGCTATTATGTGCTATTATTTGTTTTGCCCTTAATATTTAGCAATAATTTCTTACAAAAAACGTACTTACATTTTTCATTATCCTAAATATTATGAAGCACGTTTGCGTCATAATATTATTATAGGATATACTTCTTTTAGAAATAATTTCTAGTTACGAAAATATTTATTTACTGTTATGTTTTTTTATTTACGAAAAATTTATTTTTTCTAGTTTTAAAATGATTGTTTCCAAAGAAGATTTTTATTGGAGAAAAAATATTTTCGGGGGTCATCATCCGTGATAGCATGACTTGCCAATGAAAATTGACCGAGTGCGCAGCACGAGTTCAATTTTCTGAAGACTATAACGAATGCTATCATCTTTATGATTAATCATAGCCTGAGTTATATATGGGGAGTCCAAAATGTATTAAATTCTGTTTACCTTTCTCAATTTGGCGTGTTCTTCCATATCATCTCTATCCTGACATATTTTAAGTCTGATTTTTGACACACAGTAATTTCAAATTAAGAAACTGACAGTTTGTAATTAATAGAAATAAACAAAACAGTTGATATGTAACAGCGGTGATAAAAAATATCTTCTTTCCAGTCAAATTAGCAAAATATGTACCACGTGAAATGAATCATAAATATTCTTCAAAATATTTTTTAACATTTATTTTCTTTTCTTCCAGTTGATGCATAAAAATATTTTTTCAAACGACTCAAAAATATTTTTTCCAGTAACTTAAACATATTTTTCATAGCAAGGCAAAAATATTTATCCCATCAACAAAAAAAAATTCTTCCAGAAAGCTGATACTCGGCTGATACTTTTTTTGTAGGTTGTACTTTTAGATTCAACAATATCGTTAGGTTATTATATTTAGCAAAACAAACGCTGTGGAATGGCGGGCGAAATCCATGTTTTGGCTGTTTTCTGGACGCGATAGAGGATCGTCTTAAGGAGGTACAATCTGGTGGCATGAGGTTAGGGGCATCTTCTATACTTGCAATTTATTTCATTAGAGTTTCAACTTTAAAAAAATAAAAATAAACATTTTTAATAGTATAAACGCTGTCTATTTGCAATTTTTCTAATAAAATGTGATTTAAACCAATTAATTAAAAAAAAAATTAACATTTAGTATGTAAAACTTGTTTATTTTATAAGATTTCATTCGGCCATATACCACTGAAAACTATGGTAATTCTGTGCTGTACATGTACATGTCATTTTTCGCGTTCTTATGTCAAAATCTGACAGAGAGTAAAAATGGAAGGTAAAGAGAATTCTGCACTTGAAACATGCAAATCGTTAGGTATAAACTATTTATCATTTCTACACATTACCTTTAATTCTTTGTGAAGAACATATGCTGATATATGGATATATGTTCCCATGTCTATGTTATGTTCTATCCAATATTCTCCAGTAGGCATAAACGTCAATCTTTCGAATAAGAATTCTTGTTAATTACGTGGTAAATGATGCTTGTATTGCTTTTATCCCGTAATGTACGTTTTAAAAAATCAATTGGAATTTTCTATTATTTCATTAAATGCATTTTACGTTGATTTAAAAGTAATCCCATAAGAAGCCATGTAAACCATAGTTTTTTAATAATAATTTTTTGATAATTCACGTGGTGAAAAATTCTGAAAAAATGCAGGTAACATTCATACAATGTTTTGATTAATTTTGCAAAATCATTATTTCAAATGTCAAATGTACCCCCTTAAGCTACGCTAGATGTAGACTGTGCGCCACGTCAGTACCTATGGTCAGTAACTACTTTTTGGTTTGTAGTAGTAGACTCGTCGTGTCGTCGTATAACATAAACGAAGCTAGAGTACGTTATCCTAGTTATACGAAAAGAACAAAGATACCTACCTAGCAATAATAATTTATTCTCGCCATCAATTCATCAATATGAAACATGAACGTACTCTAGCTACAAGCTACAGGTAAGAATAACGGAGAAGTATACACAAAGTACACTCAACGCCATCTACCTACAACAATTCCAAACGGCTAGCACTACGATATTTAGCCAAATAATGTCTAATAACGAAAATGCGAAGAAGTAGTAGAAATACATAATTTAAAGTTTGAATTAAATCAAAAACCACTACAGCGTGTATGAGCTCAAATCCTGCACAGTAGGGTAGCGGTAACCACAGACACGTGTTTCGCCCTCATTAAGTCTCATCAGTGTAGTATAACCCATTTCAAAGCTGAAAAGGCTTTAAATTGGGTTGTTATACTACACTGATGAGACCTAATGAGGTTGAAACACGTGTCTGTAGTTACCGCCACCCTACTGTGCAGTGTGCACTAGTTCGGATTTGAACTACGCAAAAGTGGTTTTTGATTTAAATAAAAACTTTAAATTATTTCTTTCTACTACTTCTTCGCATTTTCGTTATTACCCATTATTTGGCTCATTTTCGGAGTGCTAGCCTAAAAGATTTTTCATATAATCAAACTGACATAAACCAATCGGAAAAATATCAAACATTATTTTATAATAAAATGACACAAGCAGGAATTATTTTAACGTGCAGCTGGACACAAAATGTGCAGTAGGAAAATAAAATATGCAGTGGGAATTTTAAATAATAAGAATAAGAATTTTAAATAATAGGTCGGTATACATGAGAAGAAGTCATTATTTAATAAAGGAATTATATTTTTATACAAATTATTCAAATCGTATAACATCCAACTAAGTATTTTTACGACGTAAATAATTAAAAAAGGTTTTATTATTTATTTTACATTTTTTGTAAAAATATCTAAGTATTCAGTTTCGTATTTACGAGGGTATCCAGAATAACTGGACCCCGCATAAATTAGTTTGACTTTTGTTTAGTTTTACATATGAAAGAGAGAAAACCCTGTCATAATTTCTCTTTAAAAATTCAATTTTAAGGCATGATTCGCCTGCGGCTCCTTTTCTTTTCTTTTGGTATTTTTATGTTTTTTAATGGACCCTCCTCCCTCTTCTAAAAGAAAATTGGAAATCAAATTTGAATGCCAAATACAAAATTTAAAAAAGACGGGATGTTCATTTTGTGAAAGGTATGTGCAGTGGCGAAAAAACTTAGAATAAACCCTGGAGACAAGAACACTTGTACTATTTTTATTAAAACAAAGACAAATTAATAATAAAAAATTACTTCGGTTATTGCGTGACAGCAACAATTTGATGTCAATACACTTTGTAGAATCATTTGGAACGGATCGAATGAAAATCAACCGAAAGAAGAGAAATAGACAAAACTGTTTTCCCTTAGCTGGCGGAAGTAACAGTTACAGTATTCTGAAATGGGAAGAAATAATGTTTAATATTTGATTACATAGTTTACCCTTGGGTTTACCCACATAAGAGAAAATACCATTTAAATGGCCTAGCGACTATCTACTCCGAATTGAATTTTAAAATTGCAACGATAACTGCACAACTTTGACAAAAATTTTATGGTTCCTTGCGAAATACATAGCACAGAACGCGAAGCTCGTTTCAAAAGAAACAAGGTTGGTTTTTAACATTTATTACGCGTTATTTATTTAAAAATAATAAAATTGGTTTCGAAATTATTTCTCAGTTCACTCAATTATTTTTTATGATCAATAAATAAGTAATCAGAAATATATGAAATCAAGTTCTAGTTTCAAAATACTTTGTGTTAATATAAATAAAACATTAAAACAATGTGAATTGTTTTTATTTGATGATTTGCTGCTTCCCTAATTAAGTTAGAATTAAAATGTAATTAGTTAAATAAAGATATGTTCAGAATAATAAAACTTTACCCAATAATTTATTAGTATTTCAATATTATTATTTAAGCACGCCTGAATAACAAACGAATGAAAAATTAGTTTTTTGAAGAAAATTACAAGCTATAAGAATAATATAAGTTAACAGAATTATCAACAAATTAAAAACATGAAAATATACTAATACCTATATAGGTTAGGTATACTATACAGTAACGGTAATATTGAAATACAGCTCTTAGCCATCTCGCTATATGGACTTTGTCATCTTCGGACATAACGGAACATTATAAACGTATTCTTTTCTGTATATATTTTGAATTTACTTTTAATTTAATAATTGCACTAGCAATCTTTTCCTTCATTATCTTTTTACTCACAAGAATGTAGTTATGTTTCTGGCACAGATATCAACAACAGTGATAGATATGTGACCGACCGGGGTTCTGTTTTTAACAACTCAGGATCGAATCCAGATAGGTAAACACGGGTAAACATGACAGTTTAATTGCATAATAATCTCCTGTAATGTATTCTCCACTAATAACCATTAATACCTGGCTAATAACCGCACACACGGTATCTAATCTATACACTAATAACTTACAGTTTGTAAGGCCCATTTAAGTTGAGTACAAAGGAGTGATACCATTATGTAACAATGATAAAATATTAGTACTTTTTAATATTATTTAAATTTTATTTACGGCAACAGAGTAATGTAACTTTATCTGTCACCGTTTTCTAAAAATAAATTAAAAATTAAATATGAACGTTTGTAGTAAACCGCCGCTTATAGATTTACAAATAAAAAAATTATTATTTTTAATCAGTCAAGCACGAACATATTTTAAAACTAAATATTATTTTAATTTAATTATCAGTTCTATTCATAATTATTAATATTTACTGAAAAACGTTTCCCATGTATCAGCTTATGTAACATTGCCTAAGAAAATACATTAACAAATGTATTCTGCGTTGTCGATTTTTCAATGTTCACTTTTTCACACAAATAAGTATACCTATACGTAAAACCAAAGTAAGGTTAAATTAGTTAAATTTTCTTAACATATTGACAGATAAATAAACAAAATTTTACATATTATTTTAGCAATCACCTGTAATGAAAGTAACCTCTAGGTAACGAAACGAGCGAAAAATATTGACATCAGAGTTACTCTGCACCATTTTCTTGAACTGTTTTGTGTATAATTTCGAAAAATCAGATTTTCGCTGTAATTTTCCTATAATCTTTAGCATTGTCTTATCATATACCTTAATCTTTTCAAAATTGTAGACTCAGTACTTGCAGAGATAAGGGGGAATTCCCTTTTTTGATACATTTTTGTAAAATAATCAAAAACTCACTCAAAAATATTTAAAAATATATTTTAGTATCTTTGAAATATGCACTTTCCAACGATATATAACATACCAATAAAAAAAAATTCGATAATTTTTTTTCTTTATAATCTCTACTAGGGTTGTGCAATAAAAAATATAAATTTGACATTCTGATTATCTGTGGCATATACTAATTTATCTAAGTGTCAATTTTAAACTTTCTATAATTAACCGTTTCGATGTTATAGGCCTGTGACAGACGGGACGGACGGACAACGGAGTCTCACCTTAAGGGTTCCTGATTTTGTAAATCTGAGACGAAACCTTAAAATGGTGACAATTTTTATAGTGACATTATTATAATCGTATTACTGATAAAATACTATACGTAAATTAATTACAAGCTAAACTACTGAGCTCTTTCGAAGAAAGGTATCATTTGGAATATTGTTGATTGAACAATAATTATTAACAAAAACATTATTATAATTTGAAAACAACACAAAGAGGCGATCTTCTTACTTGTCTGTCAACGCTCATAATAAGTTTCTGAAAATCGGGCTACCTGCTGCTGCTGCGTTACCAAATTTCCTACTTCATGGCTTTTAAAATTTAGAAGGCTATGACTGAACTCAAAAACTTTGAGAGTTGGGAAAAAAGTTACTATACATCACTCCCATCACTGAATAAAATGATTACACTTATTTCTGTTAAAGCCTGTATTTCAAATTTATACCCTAGTTTTCAGATTTGTGCACCATATATTTCATTAAATTCACAATAACTCGCGAAGTTTTGACAACAATTTAATAACTTGATACAAAATTTGGATTAACTTAAGATTTATTGCGAAAATTTTCTCATATCGTCCGATATAGGAACTTACGCAACATCTTAGTGCGTGATCGAAGTGAAGAAAATATAAAAATCTATTTTTAACTCAATCAATTAACAGTCCCAAAAATTTCCATATTATCGACCAATGACCACCCGACCACCGCCACGTGATCTTATATCACACTTTCAGGAAATTTAGATTGAAGTAAGTCACCTTTTGAAGGTCATCGGGCCCTAAATCTTATTCATTTACATATTATTATATTAAGGACAAAATATAAAATTCACGGCGTTATAAATTATAAATTTAAATTTAGGATTTATTTGGAAACTGTTTGTAATGCTCTCTGCATAAGATTAACAAACTTGTATTATAATAAATGATGATTAATTCAAATTAATTTATTTTATAAAAATAGAATGCATATGTTACTAATTCCCTGTTCACATATACACATAGAGGCAGGGGTGAAAGTAGATTTTTTTACCGGTTCAGTTCAGTCATAGCCTTCTAAATTTTAAAAGCCATGAAGTAGGAAATTTGGTAACGCAGCAGCAGCAGGTAGCCCGATTTTCAGAAACTTGTTATGAGCGTTGACAGACAAGTAAGAAGATCGCCTCTTTGTGTTGTTTTCAAATTATAATAATGTTTTTGTTAATAATTATTGTTCAATCAACAATATTCCAAATGATACCTTTCTTCGAAAGAGCTCAGTAGTTTAGCTTGTAATTAATTTACGTATAGTATTTTAACAGTAATACGATTATAATAATGTCACTATAAAAATTGTCACCATTTTAAGGTTTCGTCTCAGATTTACAAAATCAGGAACCCTTAAGGTGAGACTCCGTTGTCCGTCCGTCCCGTCTGTCACAGGCCTATAACATCGAAACGGTTAATTATAGAAAGTTTAAAATTGACACTTAGATAAATTAGTATATGCCACAGATAATCAGAATGTCAAATTTATATTTTTTATTGCACAACCCTAGTAGAGATTATAAAGAAAAAAAAAATTATCGAATTTTTTTTTATTGGCCTGTTATATATCGTTGGAAAGTGCATATTTCAAAGATACTAAAATATATTTTTAAATATTTTTGAGTGAGTTTTTGATTATTTTACAAAAATGTATCAAAAAAGGGAATTCCCCCTTATCTCTGCAAGTACTGAGTCTACAATTTTGAAAAGATTAAGGTATATGATAAGACAATGCTAAAGATTATAGGAAAATTACAGCGAAAATCTGATTTTTCGAAATTATACACAAAACAGTTCAAGAAAATGGTGCAGAGTAACTCTGATGTCAATATTTTTCGCTCGTTTCGTTAGCTAGAGGTTACTTTCATTACAGGTGATTGCTAAAATAATATGTAAAATTTTGTTTATTTATCTGTCAATATGTTAAGAAAATTTAACTAATTTAACCTTACTTTGGTTTTACGTATAGGTATACTTATTTGTGTGAAAAACAAAACAAAAATCGAGCCACTTTGCCGAACCAAGAAAATGCCTGTTTTTAAAATGTGGAGCATTACTTTCAGAGACGTGTTAACCAAAATCTGGAAATTCCCTCTGGAGATACATTCCTCCTCTACGTTCTCCAAAAATCCCGAAGAGATTCGCTCCCCCCGACCACCTAAAAAATCGCTTTATGTGATGTCATGTCTGAGCAATCAAAGTTTGAAGGCTTGTAGCTCCAAAAAATCCTATCTTAAGAGGGTTGTTCGACATTAATTTCGAAATTTAATTAATTTCGAAATTAATGTTTTTTGGCATAGGACACCTTTTATAACATAAGAAGATGCAAAAATACACACATCAGAATAATAAAATATAGGGTGTTCCATTTGAAAATGACGAGTTATAGCCATTAGAAATTGAGTAAATTTGATTCTCTGTACTAAACACCCTGTATAATAACATTTAAAAAAAGTTATGTCAGAACAAAGAGTATAGTTACAGTTGTACAGAAAAAAAAATTCGTAATTTTTACTATTAAAATAACTTCAGTACGCCTTTATAAAAAAATACGTGTATTCGGCTTTTTTTAGAAAAAAAATTGAATAACTTGGCAACGCCGCGGAAAACTAAAATGAAATTTATATGTTCGTATAGGTAAATAAAGTACAATTCAAAATATATAAAAATATATAGGGTGTTTCATTTAAAAAAAGACGAACAATTATTGCCAAGTCGTTATTCAACACCCTATATATGTGAAAATAATTTTAAGTTATGCTCCTTTTTAACGACAAGGGAGATATCGACGACGGGCATTTCGATGACTCGCCCTGTATATATATATATATATATATATATATATATATATATATATATATATATATATATATATATATATATACAGGCTGAGTCATCGAAATGCCCGTCGTCGATATCTCCCTTGTCGTTAAAAATACAGCATAAATTTATTAACAGAATTTTTCGTCTACTCAAGGAGCATAACTTAAAATTATTTTCACATATACAGGGTGTTGCATAACGACTTGGCAATAATTGTTCGTCTTTTTTTAAATGAAACACCCTATATATTTTGAATTACATTTTATTTACCTATACGAAAATATAAGTTTCATTTTAGTTTTCCGCGGCGTTGCCAAGTTATTCAATTTTTTCTCTAAAAAAAGCCGAATACACGTATTGTTTTATAAAGGCGTACTGAAGTTATTTTAATAGTAAAAATTAAGAATTTTATTTTCTGTACAGCTGTAACTATACTCTTTTTTCTGACATAACTTTTTTTTAAAGTTATTATACAGGGTGTTCAATACAGAGAATCAAATTTACTCAATTTCAAATGGCTATAACTCGTGATTTTCAAATGGAACACCATATATTATATTATTCTGCTGTGTGTATTTTTGCATCTTCTTATGTTATAAAGGATGTCGTATGCCTAAAACCATTAATTTCGAAATTAATTAAATTAATGTTTTTAGGCATAGGACACTCTTTATAACATAAGAAGATGCAAAAATACACACAACAGAGTAATAAAATATAGGGTGTTCCATTTGAAAAATACGAGTTATAGCCATTTGAAATTGAGTAAATTTGATTCTCTGTATTGAACACCCTGTATAATAACATTTAAAAAAAAATATGTCAGAACAAAGAGTATAGTTACAGCTGTACAGAAAATAAAATTCCTAATTTTTACTATTAAAATAACTTCAGTACGCCTTTATAAAACAATACGTGTATTCGGCTTTTTTTAGAGAAAAAATTGAATAACTTGGCAACGCCGCGGAAAACTAAAATGAAACTTATATTTTTGTATAGGTAAATAAAATACAATTCAAAATATATAGGGTGTTTCATTTAAAAAAAGACGAACAATTATTGCCAAGTCGTTATGCAACACCCTGTATATGTGAAAATAATTTTAAGTTATGCTCCTTGAGTAGACGAAAAATTCTGTTAATAAATTTATGCTGTATTTTTAACGACAAGGGAGATATCGACGACGGGCATTTCGATGACTCAGCCTGTATATATATATATATATATATATATATATATATATATATATATATATATATATATATATATATATATATATACACCATTGTTAGGTTGTGCCGGGCGAGGTATCGGATTGTGCGTAGTTGTAAATGTGATAAAAAATATTTAAAAAAATAAAACAATGCATTACAACGTAAACCGAGACGTACACTTTGTGGAAAAAATTAAGAAAATTATGTAATTTTACAGAAATATATTTTCAAAAATGTATGTAAAGAATAATATGAATATTTACTTAAATTATGTACTAAATTTAATTTATAAATTATATGCATGTAATTTTATATAGTGTAGATAAAATAACATTTTTATGTAAATTTACTATAAGTATTTCACCTGGGCAATTTGGATTCCAGTACCAAATATAGCAATTTTACAGATTTTTTTACAGTGTATAATACCTATACACGGTATTATGGATAATATGTAAGAATCGGTAAGAACGTACCTGTGTGAAAAATTTAATAATTTCGCCATAATTAGTAATATATGACGCTAGAGCCTAGAGCGTATCTGCACGATGTATTATAGATTTATGTATTAGTTTCTGAATGTTCCAGTTTATATCGACGCTTGAAAGGCAAAAGGGAATAAGTGACACTTTTGGGTAAAATGAGCTATTCACACCATTTTACTCAGAATTTTATTCTGCGTCGATTGCTCCTGTTCCCTGTATTCTATGATGACTTTTACGTCGCTTATCCCGTCAGTGTTTTAAGCCAAATGTTTAGTTGTTTAAGTTGCTTTGATAAAATATGAACATTTGCTTATAACTTTTAACTTTTCCGTTGCGCAGATGTGCAGGTATGACGTTCTTCTTGAAATAAATAAAGAACGTTTTTTATTTTGAACCATTTTTCATCAAAATTATTGCTAGATGTAATGTCGGTGAAATCATTTTATTTGTTTTTTTACTAATTCAACATGTTTGGTTATCCCAAAAAGCAAAAAGCCTATGTCAGATGATACAAAAATTCGCATTGCTTCAAGAAAAAGGAATTTGTAAAATATTATATACACAGCTCTCCTTGTTCGGTTACCTAATGAAAATCTTACAAATCATACAAATTAAAAACGACAATGTTTGTTCACCATTACGTTTTCATTTAAACATTTTCTGCACCAAATATTTAGAAATAACCTGTAGCTTAGTCCTATATACCCAACTTAAACAAAATACGCTTTAGTAAATTATACCGTTTTTATGTGTTGAGAGCAAGACTATTTGTATGTTATATTCTTCTACTTAAATAACAAAACCAATTATAATATAATTAATAATCCGCCACAACCAGTGGGTCAAAACTAGCCAGTCCAACACTGATCATAAGCTAGTTGTTACTTTTGTAGAATTAAATTATGACGATGAAAGTACAAGCGAGTCAAATGCAACTATTAAAGAATGTTAATATATTGTTGTAGCTAGATATTTTAAATATTTTATAGTTTGTTGTCTTCGTATATAAAATATAAAATAACTATTTATTTAATTCAAACATTTTACCTACCCATAAAATTTATTCTACTAATACGACAATATTACTTTAACTTCAAAAAATCAGGACAGAAGTTATCACTTCTGTCGGGCGTCCCAAGACGCACACTAATTTTTATTATGGAATATACCTACGCGTGCGAAAATCAATATTTTGAGACAATAATTTATACAGGATGTTTCTATACCTCTGCACGAAACTTTAATGACATATATAATTTGATATACTGATTATAGAACAAAAATAATTTTTTCGAAATTCGCAAAAATAAGGGTAGTGTACTCGTTGCGAAATTTTTAGTGCCACTGGATTACTAGGACATTACATTATTTATAATTATGTTATTAATGAAATAAAAGTATGAACTGCCTACAAATAATCATTTATTAATTACTTATTATGTAGGTACCTGGTCTTATTACGTAATGATTTTGAAACAATCTATTTGTGTTCCTAGTCTGATTTCGTATACAGTATTAAAAGGGTAAGGTGTTATGGGAAAAATTTGAAAAAATGTATAGCAATAGTGAATTAGTGGATATGCTGTTTGTGTATGGAGAAGCGGCACAAAATTCCGAATTAGCAGCGCGAATCTATGCACAGCGTTATCCTCAAAGACGTCATCTACATCGACAAATGTTTGTGAGGATCACACAACGTCTTCGTGAGGGAACCTTACACAGAAATGCGGGACGAGGTAGCGGTCGTCAAAGATTACGAAACGATGTTGAAAATGAAGTTTTGGAAATTGTGGCCGCTGAACCTACAGTCAGTACGCGAAGAATATCTCGTGTTATGGGTGAAATGTCTCATTGTTCAGTTTGGAGAATTCTTAAAGATTATAATTTTCATCCCTTTCATTTCCAAAGAGTTCATGCAGTAATTCCACGAGATCATCCTCTCAGAGTGACATTTTGTGAGTGGTTGTTAGAACAACATGCTGTAAATGCTAATTTTACGTCAAAAATAATATTTAGTGATGAAGCAATTTTTACAAGAGATGGAATTCACAATATTCATAATGCTCATTGTTGGTCTCAAGAAAATCCGCATATTGTTGTAAGAAGTAGTTTTCAACATAGATTTTCTTTAAATGTTTGGGCAGAAATAGTAAATGGTACATTAATTGGACCCTATATACTACCAAACAGAATGAACGGAAATAATGATTTACCTACATTTTCTTCAAAATAATTTACCGGAATTATTGGAAGATGTTCCTTTAAATGTGCGTCAACAAGCTTGGTTCATGCATGACGGTGCACCACCGCAGTTTACAAGAAATGTTCGGCAACATTTAAATGAAGTGTTTGAAGGTAGATGGATAGGTCGCGGTGGACCTGTATCATGGTCTCCTAGGTCACCAGATCTTAATCCATTGGATTTTTATTTATGGGGACATTTAAAATCTCTAGTGTATGACAATCAAAATGAACCAGAAACAGTCGAAGAATTGCGGCAACGTATTGAAAACTGTGCGAAAATAATAAGGCAACAAAATTCATTGCATCGGGCGTGTAGTGTGTGTTTGATACAACGTGCTGCATTTTGTATAGCTGCAGGAGGAAATAATTTTAAACAATTTTTATAACAATGAGTTGTTGTAGTTAATTTTGATGAAATAAAAAAAAAGATATCCTAAACTTTGTTTTTTCCTTGACTTACCCTAACAATCAAAACATTCACTTGTTACTGAAAATTACATAATACCTTTAATTTAATTATTTTTGTTTATTTTATTTCATTAGTAACATAATTTTAAATAATTAAATGTAGCATCAAACCAGTGGCACTAAAAATGTTTGCAACGAGTACACTACCCTTATTTTTGCGAATTTCTAAAAAATTCTTTTTGTTCTATAATCAGTATATGAAAATATATTTATATGTCATTGAAGTTTCGTGCAGAGGTATAGAAACACCCTGTATACACAGCGTAATTAATTCATGAAAAAATTTCTCGTGTTATTAATATGTCAGAAATTTCCAGATAATGTTTTCAAAAATTTTCTTAGTTTTCCTTAGATTACTAGATACCAGAATAACATAAAATTTGTTGATAAGCTTGAGTTAAAATAACATTTTCTTCTGAGTATTGCACAATTTTAAGAAATATTATATTTTTGTGTGTTTTTAGATATAATAAACGGCAACAAACTAAATGTATTATATAACCGACCTGTCAAATACTTGACGAGGGTCCACGCATGTCTCTTCTTCGCAAACCTTTTCCTCTTCCGATCAGCAGTCATGTTCCCATTGGCTGTGTGACTGCTCCTGTGTTTCTGACTCCTGGACGGAGCTATGGTGACGTTATCAGTGTCCTTGGATACGTTCGGAGTGCTTCCCTTGGATACAATGTCAATGTTAGGAGCATCGCCAATGTTAGAAGCAGCGTTGAAAGCAATAGAACCGTCTTGAACATCGTCAACCACGGCATAGGGACCTGGCGAAGACCTTGGACCACCATTAGAAGTGATGGCAAAAGGATGGGAGAAATAAAAGAGGCAGAGAGGACTTCCTGCATGAGATGCTTCAGGATTCTATAAAAAACAAAAATTGTGTACTAAATCGTATGAAGCGCCGTTTAGAAGAAGTGTAGTATTATGCCCAGTGCACACGGAGAAACATTTTGACAAGTTTCCTGAAAAAAGTTTCCAGAAAATTGAGATTTTTTTGAAATCCAATAAATATGTTTATGATCACATGTCACATTTGACGATTTGGCAAATAAGAAGTTAGTTGCACTTCACAACGTTTCCTGAAAACGCCTCATTTTTATAGGCGCTGTTAAAACATTGAATGTTTCTCCGTGTGCATTAGGCATTATATTATTTTTCAAGTAACGGGGAGTACACTGTACATCGCCTTCACACTCATTTGCATTGCTTATATTTTGTTGAAAAAATTATTAAATCTCAAATTGACGCAGTTTGACATAGAAAGAAAGGAAGGCTTTCATTTGCACTAATTTGCTTTAATTTGTTTTACATTGCGCAAATTAGCACTAATCTGATTTAATTAGCACTAAATTGCTTTAATTCTCACTAATTTGCTTTAAATGGCTATAATTAGCACTAATTGGCACTAATTAACTTTAATTTGCATTAATTCGCACTAATTTGTTTTAACTTGCACTAATTTACTTTAATTTGTACTAATTCGCATTAATTAGCACTCGTTTGCATCAATTTGCACCAATTTGCTTTAATTTGCACTAATTTGCTTCAAATTGCAATAATTTGCAATAATTTGCACTAATTTGCTTTAAATTGCACTAATTACCATTAATTAGTTTTAATTTGCACTTTTACCACTAATTTGCTGTCAGTTGCTTAAATTTACACTAATTTGCTTTAAATTGCAATAATTTGCTTTAGTTTGCACTAATTCGCACTAATTTGGATTAATATGCACTTATTTGAAAAAAATTGTACTAATTTGCACTAAATTTATTTAATTTGCCCCAATTTGCTTTAATTTACACTAATTTGCTTTAAATTGCCATAATTAGCACTAATTTGATTAAATAAATAATATAAACAATGAATAAAACGAATTTCGCATTTAGCCTACTTCATTTTTACAGGAATATGTAAACAAATAGATATTTATAACAAAAAAATTATTTTTAATATTATAAAATTAGTTCAATTTAAGTGCTAATAGTTCATAAAATAGTATATAAACTAGTTATGAATTACTCTGTAGGTATATTAAAAATTTAAACTATACGTAATCGTGTATAATACCAAATAAAAAAGTTACCTAATTATCTTTCATAAAATTCAGTTTCAAACATTTGTTCAAGAAAATGGTTTTCATAACATAATAAAGAATAATAATAAACTAATTAATAAATAATAAGATCTCATATACAGAGTGGCGCGCTTAAGACGATCCACCCTTAAAAAGGCATACCCGGTTTGCGCTATGTTTTAACATCTAGGTTCTAGGGAGACACATTTTACTAATATTTTTTTTTTAAATGAAGTGCTATGAAAATGACAAGAAAACAAAAAAAGAAAATGATACCTACGTTTTATAGTTTGTGTATGACAGTTATCAGTTACCATTATTATTGTTTCACATTTAGTTTTATTATGAAATGCATGGAGTGCTATGGAAATGACAAAAATGTGAAACAATAATAATAGTAACTGATAACTGTTATACACAAACTATAAAACAAATAATTAGGTATCATTGTTCTTTTTTTGTTTTCTTGTCATTTTCATAGCACTCCATGCATTTAATAAAACATAAAAATATTGTTGCTAACTTTAGAACGGTTTGTTCAAATAACAATTTATTGACATGACTGTGTAGCATTTTTCAAGAGCTATCATTTGATATGCCACAAAGAGTATATTGTCATTTAAGATTTTAAAATTGAGAGTGGTGGGGGTGAGATGAGTGATTTGAAAAATACAAAAATATTAGTAATACGTGTCCCCCTAGATGTTAAAACATATAGCGCAAACTGGGTATGCCTATCACAATCCGTTCCCAAATTATTAATTGTGGATCGTCTTAAGCGCGCCAGCCTGTATAAAACTATATTTAATAAATTTACATGACAGTGGACCTGAACCTGAATCGTAACGAAGCCCTAACAGAAAACTACACCGACATTTAATATTTCATAAAACCGTAAACGAAAACCGAATCCGAAGTATTCGTAAAACAAATTAATGTATTATGCAATATTAGGTATTAAATAATTTACTAGTAAGATAAACCTACCAGTGCAGTGGCCCAAAACTGTTCGTTTCAAAAATCGCAATATTAAATTTTCGAATTTTGAGATAATTCTTTTTGTTCCGTGACCAGTATATTGAGTACTATAGTACTCAATATACTGGTATATATATATATATATATATATATATATATATATATATATATATATATATATATATATATATATATATATATATATATATATATATATATATATATATATATATATATATATATATATATATATACCGTTAAAGTTTGTACCTGAAGTACCCCTGTATATCGCGTATTAAGGATATTTCAGATTGCGTTTTCAGTAGGTTATTATTCTTAGTTTTCTAAACACTTCCTACAAAATACCAATACTATAATTAATGATGTATTTATAAGTCCATTATTATACTTTTAAATTGTGCGATATAAAGATATTTGAAATTTCAAAAACTTAGGAAGAAGATAACGAATACATTTTATACTGATTGATTACATAATTTAAATATCGAAATACTTGCCTCATTTTCATCAATTTCAAGACTGTCCATAATTAACAATTCCCCACTAACTGCACAAAATTGTCATTTTCACTAATCACAGATATACTAACATCCCTTATTTTCTCCACTGACAAGAGTAAGTTTATTCCGGCATGCTCTACATTTCAGCTGATACTTCTGCGTTAAGATTGTATGCTACTAAAACATTACCTAGTTTTGGTAGCGAAATTTTATTCTGCATTTGTATTGGTGTTAGGCCGTGCTTGTCACGATACTGAAAATCAATTTTCCTTAGGAAAGTGCATCGTTCTTCTCATTTGTCAAAATTAATAAATGCGTACTAGTCAATTTGATAATTAATTAAGAAGATGTCAAACAATATCTAACTTTGTTTGCATTGAGTATATTAAAAAAGAACCTTATGTTTTTCGTCATATATTATGTTTAGTAAATTGTATGCACATTTAAATACCTATTTATTTAAAATATGTGTATTTAGAAATCAGATGAATAGGCTCCTCCACTGTATTTTTTTTACAAAACTACATAAGAAACTATGACGAATAGTGAAAACGCAATATTAAAATTCCGCTTATTAAGCTAGATATTATGACTTTTTAAAAGTCTGGTATTTAGTGCTGACGTCGATGGTACCTCCAGTCTCCAGTGGCACTCAATCAGTTTGTTTCACTAACATTGTCCTTAAAACAAATTATTTTATCTTCAAAAGTCGTCTTGCTATGATTAAAACATATTTTGTAGCAGTTAAAAGTATAAAATAAAATCAAACACAAATTAAATAAGCATGAATAATATAATAATGACAGAGGGTAGTTACATTCTCTGCCGCATCACATTTCTTCTTCTCATGTTCTCATCCCTTGTTCTCATCGCGCGAAAAATTTTATGAGCAATAACAACGTACCATATAAAACTATCTACGACATTGAATCTTAAATAATTTATATCTTTTAAATGAAATTATTTAAAAACATTTTTTCTTCATTATTAGTCATAATTGGACATGTAATTTATGTTTCGATTATGGTGGAGATTAATGATTATAGGTTTTCATATCACCACCATCCTTACCAGCATGTCATGTTGGACACAGGTATAAAGTTAATACAATCTGCAGAAATTCTTAAAAAATGAAATCTTTATTTAACTAAAATAAAAACATATTATTATTCTATAAACGTATTTTTATATTGAATATTTAAAAATCAGATTCAAATCAATGGGCTACCACAAAAAAAAATTAATAATGCATGACAGTCTGATGCATAATAATAACAGGAACTTACAACGTACAGGCCAAACTATTCTAGATGGCAGCAGTGTTCGATTCCCAAAGTATTGGTATTGTGTCATCGCGCCATCACGCGTGTATATTAACCGTCAAATAATGTAAACATACATAGTAATAGACCTTTTTCATTGCTGTAAGAGAGAGAGGTCGGATTTTCTCATGAAGTTATTTGCAAGTAGTGAATCATGTGTTCACGCGGCTTACTTCATAGTAGTTTATGACAGTTGCCAAAATTAGTACTGTCAAAATCGTGTCCTGCAATTTGTTTTTTGCAATTTTATTTACTTACCGGTTTCCTTTTTCCATTTTTTAAACATTTTAGCGCACACCAACAACAGCCTGACAGCTGATTGTCAGTGACAGTATGTTTTGTTTACAAACATGTAGGCTAGGGGTCGCTTTAGAGGGAATACAATTTGAAGTTTCATAAATGTGCAATAGATGTCAATGGGCCGGTGCAAATGGTCTATTCGGACGCGTTTCAACATTTATCAACTTATTCCCAAGTGTTTTTGTTTTAAATAGTTATTTACACATGTTTCACCACACATTCAATCAATATTGTATTATTATAATTATATATTAAAATTTAACTCATATAACTTATAGATACCTACATCTTACAAAGTTGGTTGGTTTATGGCTTACTGCCATACCTGTTTCATTATTACAATTTTAAATGCAACAATATGGCAATTTTAAAGTTTTATAAAACTTTTAACATAAAATTCATCTGACATCTAAACGTCAAATATATGGTCTATGGAGGGGGTAAAATTTCATCGATCGAGAAAATGAATGTTTAAAAAAAATTTAATATAATGTCATTAGATGGCAGCAGCAATCTTCAGTCGTTGCAATCTGTTGCAATCGTTCCAATCTTGCAGTGTTTAAATTGATCAAACTGGTATATTAATTTGACGCCAGATGTCAGTGCAGAGTTATGTTTTGATAGTTTTGAAAAAATAGAACACAAATAAGATTGTTTTTAATAAAATAATTTCTATATTTATACTAATAATAATGGAAGTACAAAAGAAATTCAACACTAATTTTGTAAGGCTGTTTAATGTCATATTTATGTTTATTTGATAAAAAAACTGACGTTTATGTTTTAAATCACAATAATTCAGAAGAAATCCATAAAATTCATCTTTATACACTAATTTACATATTTATAAATTAATAAATAAAAAATATTAATTGTCAAACATCATCTATTATGTAATTCCCATGCTGTATGTTTTGCTAGTGAGAAAGTTGTCAATCCTGAATTCCACTAAATTCCCTAAACTACAGAGATCACGATTTTGAGCAATAGAAGCATGTGTGTGGATGCGGACTGAGTGAAAAATAATATTTGTTATTGTGTAGTTAGTGTAGTGCTAGAACAAATACTTTAAATTCAAGTGTTCACTTTTAAGAGACATATTGAGACATTTTGGACTTGTGCACCAGTCAAATATTAAGTGATTTTGTACTGGTACATCGTGTGCTCGCCATGCGTTCATGATCCAACATGGTTACTATGGCATAACATATTGTTCCTGTTGTTACAGTGTACAATCACCGATAATTTCACTGTTTTGCTTTGAATAAGCATTTCTTATTTAAGCAACAGTTACTTTGGCAAGTTTCAGTAGTAATCATTTTAATGCAAGGTGTTACATTACAGTTCTATTAACATAGAGAGAAACATGGCTACCCAGGTGGTTAGTTCTCAGAGTGGTAACAGCTCAGGGTGTACTGCTACCACCAGTGAAACAGACACTTCTGCCCAAGATCACGTGCATACAGGACCCGGGGCCACATATGCCAACGCAGTTCTCAAACTCAAGCACACAGATAGCAATAAAGAAAACATTCACGACACAGTTCGCAATAACGCGAAAGATTACCGGGTAAACAAAAGTGTTAAAGAGAACAATGCAAACAATAAAGAACGTGTGCGAATTCAGAATCAAAATCCCGATGAAATCAATACGACCAACACGACACAAGATGATGGTGATAACTTTACCACTGTAACAAGCCACAGTCGTAAAGAAAGAAAACATGATAAAAGTAAACGTGAGAAAATTCGAGATCGTGATGGTCCTCACAAACAACCTATAGTAAATGGAGCTCCTCCCCAGCATAAAGATAAAGAATCTATCACTGCCATAAACAAAGATAAAGATACTGCAACACAGCAGCATGACAAGGAATGCGATTCTGTCGAAAAGAAAGTATTTGTGGAAGCCCCTTTACCCAAAGTGAATCCCTGGCAGAAAAGAAATTCCACTGGTCCCCAAGTGGTGCAAGGGCCAGTGCAACAGCAACAGCCCGCGCAACCCAAAACTCAAGACAAGCGAGTCCTGCAACCCCAGCGGCAGGAAGTAAACATGAGTGGTGCGTTAGCGTTCCGTAGCATAACAACTCAACTGCAGGCTATTAACATAATCATAAAACATTTTCAGGAAACAGCCAGCCATCCGTCGTACGGGCATCGAAAGATAGACGCAAATTCAACCAAAAGGTGAGTTACGAACTTAAATACTTGCATCTTATGTAATTAATGGACCGTTACACGTAACACTATTGTAATATTTTAAGAGTTTGGCATAAACATCATCATCAATTACGTCTTGTAGGATAAAGTTAAACAAATAATCCTGAATCTAGTTGGAAATGGAGCACTACTTTAATCACCCTGAGTGCAGAAGATAACTTCACACCATAAATCTATTTACAATACGTTTTTTAATATATTTGATAAATTATCTGGTAATTATCACTGAACTTGATGCCCCAACGACGATCTTTTTATAACCTTGGGGATAACTTTAATACATCTAGTTGTTAGTGTAAAACATGTTCACATTTATTTTTTTATTTTTGTCGGACTAAAGTACCTGACGGCAATGAACTTATTTAAGTTATTTTAAATAAGTTTAACACGTGGATTTTGACATCTGTTGGTCCTTATTTCACGTTTCCAAGTTTTTTTGTCACTTATTTTTAACTACGTGTTCATGATTTTTATCACGATAACTCCAAGTGTTTTTTCCGAAAATAAAGTGGAATGATAGGCAAAGATAAATATCTTTAGAACTATTGTAAAAACAAGTAAAAATATTTATCATTTGAAATGTGAATCTCCAGCACAATGTAACAGATTATCAGGCGTAATTTTAGATAAAACATTTATTTTTTTATAAACATACTGACCTTTATATTTGATCAGCGTTGCACCGATTATGTAATTTGCTAAATACTGTGTTCATATAATAAAATTATTCACAGCATGCTCGAATTAATGTACTGCTGATTCGGGTACTACAAGTGTCGTTCTGTGTGCTGTTTAAATGTCACAAATGCAGAGAGCAGAGCCAGACTTGTCGGGTCTGGACACCTAGAACTTAGTGAAAGTTACATTGCATACAAATATTTAATTCGTTCAAACCGGTTAGTTGATATTGGCTGTCACGCCATTACTCGGAACCGGATATGGATATAAGTTCACGTCATTCGCGTTTCGCGATTATTCCGTGCACATGTGTGCGTAAGTTGGATGGTGCAATGCGCGTGCTCGCGTGCTTATGTTTTTATGTTGCTGTTGATATCCATGGTTAATAGGTTGTCCCAACCTCAAATTCTCATGTGTGGAATATATTGGTGGAAATTGTATTTAGTCTACCATAATCATACTTGCCTCTTATACATGTAAAAGTTTGACAGTGAGCACATGTGGCACGTGAATTTTTTTTACATATAAGTATTAATTTATTTTCACTTATTTTTTATATATTGCGCAATAAGTGTTAATAACTGAACTGCAATGAAAAACACAAGCATTGGAGCCTTGCTACTCAAATGTATTATTTATGACATGTTTTTACAAAGATAAATCTTTGAAGTACAAAAACTATGAAATTTTATCCCCTAAAATAATAATTAACTCTTAACTGGTATAGTGGGGTCACACAAGACCCAACTTAAAATGTGCTCTCATTCTTGTAATAATTTAAAATTTCACAAGTTTATATAATTTCTTACTTTTTCAATTATATTTTAATAAGACAAAAATAAAATATTGTAAAAATTTTTTTTACGGCATGCGGAGAAAACACAATTTTCTTCTCGAGAAATAGTGAACAAGTTTTCCCTCCCTAGAGAGGAAAGTAAGCAGTGTTATTTTACGATGATCGCTCGTGACACAAACGTCGAGCTCGAGTGGGAAAAAGAAGTGCTTCCCTCTCTAGTTAGACAAATAACTATTGTTTATAATGTTTATTTTAACAAAACGAAAAAATCAGCGAAAAACACCGTTTTTACGATAGGTAGTTTCTAACTTGTCTAAAAAATATAATAAACTCGATGATAACTAATAAAAAATAATGAATGAAAAATGCAAACTTTTTAAATAATTTTTATTCCAATACTCATAAATTGACCCATATATTTTATCTATGCAATAAAAACATCAACTTTTTTTTAACAACCCCATTAAAAATATGTATTGATCATATATAGGGACGAAATGAGAATAAATATTAACTTAATTCAATCAATACCAAATAAAAGTTTGTAGGGTAACTTTTGTTTGGGACGAAGTCATTTGCAAGATGCGAAAGTATTAAGAAAGGGCTGTAGGAGAATTATTAGTTCAAGGTCAAATGCCTTAAATTTAATGTTCCATTTTTGTCACATAAGAAAACTGCATGTTTTATCTTTCTTTTTAAGCAGAAAATAAATAAGAATGAAGCTTTGCAATTACTTGGACACTTAGAGCATATACCGAATCACCTATGGCCCAAAACAAAAGAATGGCTAAGATAATGGTTCACCAAGAAATATCTCGACATCTCAGTCAGTTGTGCCCGATCCACTTGTGTTACTAGCAATAAGTAGTGACGTAGTGAGAATCAAAAATATGTTAATTTATTTTATAAGTTCACTTTCATGTTGGTAGAAAAAAATAAAACATGGACTTTTATATTATATTACCTTTTTCATTGGACATCCTGTAAAGGGTAAGAATAAAACGCTGATCAGCGCTGACCGCTGAAACACGCTGATCTGCGAACAAATGCACAGATGTAGGTACGTAAAAAACCTCTGATCTACAAAACTAAATAAAGAAACCTAACATTCTTGAGTCCCAAATTATAAATTTTTGTAGAAACTCTGATTGAACTGAATTAAATAAAGAAACCTAATACCTTTCTTGAGTCTCGCATACTTGGTATTGGTAAAAACTCTAATTGAACTGAACTAAATATAGAATCCTTATACACTTCTTGAGTCCTACATACTCGGTTTGGATTGATTTTAATCTGTTTTACGGGCATCTGTGCATTTTATTCTTTCCTCCCTGTTTACTACATTTTCACGTTATAACAAATAACCTTATAACTCATTTTTATATGTGTACTATATTACCATGTTAACTAAGTCGTCGGATGGTAATACAGAAAATCGAACGAAACTTATTTGTTTACTCCCCGCTGGGAAAGTATTATACAGCATGTCCAAGTTAACGTGCTCACCATTGGGATCTCGAGAACGGTAAGAGATACGAGGTCGGTTAAATTAGACAAAAGTTGCCCCGTTAGGGAGCCAATTTAAAAATGTTTTTGTTTTCCCACAAAAATGCATAGGTGACTAGATATACGCAAAAATATCATTTTTGCCAATTTCGTTTTTCACCTATAACTTTTTTGTTTGAATTGGTACAATTTTTTAATTTGCACGTTCTATAGGCAGTTTTTAGTGAGGAATTCACAGTAGTCCTCAAACAGATTTCGAGAAATTCAAACCATATTCTAATTTTCATATGAAGCTCATAGTTGGCTATGACCCGTCTTACTACAGATTTTTTTCTCTTTTCAACGATATAAAACATAAGTACATTGAAAATATAATAAAGGCAAAAATTACATAATTATTATTTTTTTTATTGTTTTTATCAAGAAAGCCTACGAATATTGATAAAATAATTATAATTATTATCATAACACATTGGATTCCTCAGAATTTAATTAGAATAATCCGCTAATTTAAAAAAATTTACAATTTTCATCCAAGTGAATAACCATTTTTTCGATTTTGGACCTAAATTTTGAACGCTCATATCTCGGAAACTAAAAAAGACTTTTAAGAAAATTCAATATTCGTGGTCTGCCTTAATAAAAACAGTTAAAAAATTATTATTATTAAATTTCTGCCTTCATTTTAATTTCAATGCACTTGTGTTTTATATCGTTGAAAAGAGAAAAAAATCTCTATTAAGACGGCTCATAGCCAACTATGAACTTCATATGAAAATTTGAATATGGTTTGAATTTCTCGAAATCTGTTTGAGGACTACTGTGAATTCCTCACTAAAAACTGCCTATAGAACGTGCAAATTAGAAACTTGCACTAATTCAAACAAAAAAGTTATAGGTGAAAAACGAAATTGGCAATATTTACATTGTTGCGTATATCTAGCCACCTATGCATTTTTGTGGAAAAACAAAAACATTTCTAAATTGCCCCCCTAAAGGGGCAACTTTTGTCTAATTTAACCGACCTCGTACTTGGACATCCTGTATAGCCCAGGTAGAAAACTCTGGCCAGGTTAAGTGCCACGAAACGACACTATTAGGGAACAAAAATGCATGGCACGAATGTACACGCCACCGTTATATTGTAATACAAATACCTATATTACTTAAAAATAAATCACAAGGAGAAAACAAGATGAAAAACATCCCTGTTGCAAAGTGATATAAACAAAGTTTTTAAAATCTTGACCTAACCATAGAAATGCTAATATCACACCCATAATAATTTACTGATTTATATGCAAAAATCCAAAAACTACTTAGATAACACAAATGTATAGTTTTATCATTTGAATATTCAGTGTTGCCTGTTGCGTTTTTGTTTATCTACAAAAAAAAATAAGTACCACTGTTGGCATTTATACGCCAAATAGCGGTGTGATATGGCAACTACACGTGTTACCAATGCCCGTCAGTCGGTACTTGAACACTACGCTGTTAAATGCTCTGTCTCGGCGTCGGCAGTGTAAATATTTCCAACTCACAATAGGTTATAAAAATTATATCACACGTCAGTATACTCGGCGAATATTTACTCCAACTAACGTTCAGTTTTAAAGTGATTGCATGCAGTTTTTGTGATTTTTGACATGAGTCGTTCTCCCTGGGCAATTCCTGTTTGCTCGGTATGTTTTATGTTCCATATTTTTTTTTACGGTGGCTGGCTATATTTTACTTAGCATTTATTATCATTGTTGAGACAACCTTGCCGATTTGCAAATTATTTCCATGTTGCTTCACTAACTTTTAGATACAATTTAAATTTCATTATACTATATTTATTGCAAATAATTTCATTTCATTTTTCCATGTGTGGACTTTCTTAGCTAATGCTTGATAAGTTCAATAAATTTGGTAAATTTTACTTTTACCTACCTTTACTTCAAAGAAATTTACATATGAGTCATAAACCTGGAACAGTTTATAAAGGAAAATTAATTTCAGTTTAGAATTAGTTTCTACGCGTAATTGTGCATACTGATAACATTCTTAGTTATCTGAAAAGAAATAAAATTTCAAAATAACATTATCGGCCATTTTACCAAATAAAACAGTACATTATTTTTTATATTATTATTTGGAATAATGTGTGTATTTTATAGGTCACGCTTTTACATTTTGTACACTCGAAATTGAATTTCAGAAACAATGAAATTTGCAGAAAATGTTCATCCTGATCTCTGGTACCTACACGTTGTGGTTTTGAAGTGTACATGCAACCATTTTGTATTAGAAATTATTTTACTTTATACGAAAACAGATGAGAGATTTCGGCTTTTTGCCTTATCTGGATTTTAATTTTTAATTTTTTAATGTGTCACAATATTTTGTTTGGCATAAGTATGTTGTACTGACCAAAAATCTTCATAACATGTTTAAAATTAAAGGCAAACAATTGCTGTGTATGATAGCATATCTTTTAAAAACAATTATTTGCATTTGAACCTGCCACAGATGCAAAACAGTTTTGTAATTGCCAGCATTAATCATGTTTTAATGGCTGTCAAACATTTACAAATGATTTTCTAGATTAGTCACTCACATCAAATATTTATTCTTATTTATTCTTAATAAAAATACAAATTACTTTATTAGTCAAAATTTTGAAATGAAACAAATAATTATCTATTGGAAAAAATAGTAACATTTTCAAAGACTGGAATGGGAAGCTGAGGAATAAAAAACGGAGTCTTCAGTAGAATAAATTATATTAATTAGGTAATGATAACATGAACCAACGTTTCGACGCCAAATCCATCTTCCTTGGTTAATTATCAAACAAAATATACTTAGTGTACATAAGAATGATTAAAGTTCATTGATTAAACAAATTTCACACTGTGAACCTTCGTGCAGAACATCTCAAGACTGGAAATTTGTTAAGAAAATCAAAACTCCCTTAAAACTTTCCAGGTAGCGCCAGTTTTTGAGTTCTATTGCCTGGACTATTATTTGTTATTATTAATTTTTTATGTATCCGGTTAAAAATCATTATCTGACATGACCATTGTTGTATATTTTGAACTAAATTCAAATTATGCACATATTATACTTATAGGTAATTTAGATATAAATATATCCGGTTCCCTATGGTGTAAATGAACTTTTTGCAGAAATTTAGTCATCAGTCAAGATTAATGATGTATTGAAATCGTACAAATTTCCAAATTTTAAACTGTTTAAAATGCAGGCATAACTGTAAACAATATAATTATCGTTTTTATATACATTTGAAAGCTTATTTCAAGTTTTTGTATATTTTAACTAAAATTTAATTGCTTACGTAAGAATTGAAAAAAGAATTACAAATTTCTAATATTACCAAAAATTGTAATGTTACCTACTTTGACATTTTAATTCAGGCCATCTATATTGACAGTTTCTTATGTTATTCCATATTCAATACAAAATTTTGCATGTTCAGATTATATTTATTTCATCTCCATGTGAGATCTGAATGTATGGAGAGATCATAACGTACTTAGATTTTAATAACTAATAAGTAAAATAAGAATAGATTTTATTTTATTGTACATACTCAGAATAAAGACTACAACAAACTTTTCTCATCAACAAAATATTTATATATAGGTTCGTAATTAGAAACAGATAATAAAAAGTCGTGTCAGTAAACAGTATATTTTCAAACACATTATGGCATACTGACAACATAAAAAATAGTGATCACATTTTATGGCTGTGCTGCCCAGTGTGGCCATTGTTTAATGATGGAGTAAAATTTGTCACCGGGACAAATTGTCGATCTAGTTTGTCGGTGTCCCAGAAGCTTATAATTGTTTGAAATATGACCCTTTGATACTCCACATGCTATAAGATCTTTTACCGCTTTCAGTGCTTTGCTGCTTGGAGAAATAGCTGAAAAAAATGAAATAAGTTAATTATTTACTTTCGTTAAAATCATCATAGTCGCAACAGCACTTGAAGGATCAAAACTACCTACTTGTTTAACAAATGATTTGTCTTAATCGGTCTTACTATAGTCACAATCGCAATCGCGAAAAAAAAGTTGTTGATTTTTTAATAAATTGAAACTTTGGTCAATTCTAAACATTAACGTAAAAATTATTTCTAAATTTACAACTTTTCATTCATAATTTCCACGTATATCTGATTGAACACTAATAGTTGACCCTCGAGTTTAGCTGTAGTTATTTATTATTTTTAGTGATCTAAAAGTTAATCTGTTGTTCACTTAATATTTTGATATTAATATAAATATTATGATATTTGTAAATCTTGGTTATGGTTTGTTTATCTTACCTAAAGACAAATTCTATTAAATACGAGTATAATTGCTTAAGCTATAATATAATTAAGTTTTCAATTTGGAGTTCCATCATTAATTTTACTTGCAAATAATATCAAGTGACCTATTTGTAATACAATGTTCAAAATTTAATTTACCTATTAATGTTAGAGCAAAAGTGTAAATACAAAAGATGTTCAGTATATTGTGAGATAGCTAGCCGCCATTTCGTTTCAAGATGGCGGAGAATCTGAAATTTTGCCAAAGTGAATTGTTAGATGACAAAAGTCTATTTGCAAAATTTCAGCTCGATAGGATCCCGGGAAGTGCATCATTTTTTACTTTTGTTTTTTTGACGTAGACAAGACGATAAAGTTAACATAAAAAGGATTTAAAAATAAACAATAATTAATTACCTATTTAGGCTAGTTCAGACTATACCATGTAAAATAGTAATCAATTAAAGTATCTATTATTTGATCTGTCTTTTTTAATTTCATATATTATATTTTCCATAGCACTCTATGAACAGCTCAAAGATGGAAAATTTTACGTTTATCTCGTAACAGGAACGTTTATTCAATAAATTAATAGTAGCTCGTAGGATAGTAAAGTTTTTAATACCAAATATTTTCTGTATTATTTATACTTTTGCTTTAAACTCAACAGGGAAAACTTAAAGCGGTATTAAAATTTTAACATTGTATTTTCTATAGGTCAATTTTTCCGCTTAAATTCAAAAGTTCGATATTTGCTGAAATAGCTTACCTATAGTAATTATCAATAGTTTATATGATGATTATAAATATATGTGTTTTGATACAAATTAATCAATCTAGTAAAACTTTTATCACACGAGACCTGCATGTGTTTATTAATTTTCTGGTGACTAATAATTCTCAACTGAAATATTTTGAAATTTTATGTAACACCTCTTAATAATGAATAAGTATAATGTACCTATTTAAAAATATGTAATTATTTGAATTACACATGTTAATAAAATGCTTTTAATAAGAACGTTTTACTCTATTATTATAAATAAACGAATTCTTTTACTTACTGCCATAAGATCCGATGACGGAAATTCCAATGCTGTTGCGATTATAATTGGGAGAATGTGCTCCTTGTTTTCCCCATCCTCGGCCAGAGTAAATGTTACCAAATTGGTCAACCTGAAAGAGAAGTAATTCTACACCCAAGTTTCCAAATACTTTTTCAACACTTATCTATTCAAATTAAATCAAACAGTGGAACTGACAGTAGGTAAATTATTGTACTATAGTATGTCCAAAGGTATATCGTTATGGCCCTCACAGCAGGCCTATTGTTAAACATTTACCGAATTTAAACTTGATTTATGGCGTTGAAAGAACAGGTACGTATTAAATATTTTCCAATTTTATTTTATTTAAAAATCTTAATTCTCTCAAGATATGTTCTCACTAATCTTGTTTTTTCCTAATTTGACGAAAAGGTCAAATCCCTTATTTGATTTTCGGAATTCATTACTAATAGAAATTTTAAAATGTCTTATGAATTGAAATGAAAAACCCTAGTGTATTTCAAATTTTGCTAATACAACCCCTCGCGTCAGGTAGTGCTACTCCCTGCTGTGTGCGGCATTCCGCAAGCTTAGTAAGTCAAAGCTATAACGATATATTTTTGTACAAACTTTACCAGTCCAATACCAGTCAGTTACCCGTGATAATTTTATGTTATTCTGGGTGATTCTATTGGTATATTTCAATAAGAATGCGAACCTAGTGGTAAAATTTTGTACTTAAACAACGGTGAACTTGAGACTGATTTGCACGTTGTGAATAAAAGTAGTTTTGTTTAATATTTGAAAATATTTCGAAAGGTATTGAGTTTAAAATTTGTTCATTGTAGTTTATTTGTTGTGTAAATATAAATTAACTTACTATTTATTGCATACTTTATATGATAAGAGTAATTGTAGATATTTTGTACACAACTAAACTAGAAAGATAATAGAATTAATACATTAAATATAAACTAAAATTAATATAAATGTTAGTGGAACTAATATTGACGTTAATATACAACTATTATTTAATACTACTCTAAGCAAAATCTAAACTATGTAAATAACCTAACAACCACTTGCTGAATAATGTACTTAAAATGCAAAATAAAAACAAATTTACTACCAAAACTACAACAATAGTAAACATCATACAATATTCTATCAAAATTAGTACCATACACATAATGAAAACTCCATACAGATGAAAAATACAACAAAATAATACACACACTGCAATGTTATGGCAGCCAAAGTAAAGTGCACCGTTGTGCAGAATTTCACATAGATGAACAGCGCCATCTCTTAGTAGTGCAATATCCCAATAGGTCCGTATGGATCATGGCTATATTACATGATGTACTAAACGTGGAACAGAATGAATTTCTGTAGCCTATTGTATCAAAAGCTACATAACTATTATCGTATCATCAACTGTTATTACCTTAATATGAAACATTTATTGATAATAATTATAGACAACATAATAAGCTTAATACGTTAGACACAACCATAATAACATCAAAACCTTTCATAATATGTAAATTGCCAAGTAATTGACAGAATGACAGATAAAATTGTTGATTTGTTTTAGCATCGCCGTCGTCGATGATACGATAAAGCTTTGAATATAACGCGAATATATGGGATTTAACTCCTCTCAGATGTTTAAAGAGACTCGGTTTCACCTCGTCGCTTAGCAACATCTTCGATATTATAAATCGCATAATATTCTTGTTATATAGTTATTTCAGTTAATAATGCTTAAAATTATTCACTGAAGCACTGTACTAACAACTCGCTTTGCAAAATGAATTAATAGATAATAATAAAAATAATTCGAGTCGAAGATAAGAATAAAAATCTGATGTGACCAGCACTCGACCTCCCGCCATATCTAGAAAACTGACTTAAAATCAAAAGATTTATTCACAGGAAAATTCAAATCAAGAATTTTAGATTCGGTATAAATGCTAGATACAAATACAGGCAAAAACAAACGCAGGAATATTTATACAGATCGGAAGGTGCAAAACAAGGTTGAATGAAGTAAATGTACAACCCAGAACCATTCTTCACTCTCACATACTCCGGTGAATGAATCTTTTGATGCAGGTTTTTCATTATACTTATTAATTTTCTAGATTTGCATCTTCTAATGTTTAAAAACTAAAAACTCACTACCCGATTTTTAGCATGATTCCAATACCTTCCTTTGCAGGAAGGAAGGTAAAAATAATATGTAGGTCGGTACCATTAGAAAAATTACTCATTCGACTGATTAACGATACTCGCTTGTGGCTCATGTCATGAGTAATTTCCATTGTAAAACTATTGATAAATGATATATATATATATATATATATATATATATATATATATATATATATATATATATATATATATATATATATATATTAAAAAAATCAAATGTGTACTGTCTCAAAGATGGGAAAAGACGGTAACAATAAGCAATAAATGACTTCGAATGTTTGAAATTGCCTTTACTAACTGACTGGTCTGTGAATTAAAATATGATACTTATGTAGATATTTATAATAATTTTGGAGGATTATAAAAAATATACCACTATTTACTTTTGTTTTAAATAGCCGATTCCTTGCATTGTTCATATGAGTACATAGAAAATATTTTTGTCAAGAAAATTACATATCTGACGAAGAAAATAGTAAAAAATCGGCCAAATTCCAAATTGACTATTTTTATTAATTTATTACTAAAATACCATTAAGTATTGCAAAAATATAATTTCTTAGCACTCGAGAGTCATCTTTTAACTATGTATACTTATATAAAATATGAACAGTGTAGGTGTACAAGAGCTCAGTTTGTAATATAGTATGGTCACTTTTTAACTATATTTTTGGCACAAGTGTAGCGTCTTAAGACTAGCATACTATGAGCTCCATATGAAAATTTGAATTTCTCGAAATATGTACGAGATAAAAAATATTTTGAGAACTGCTCTGAATTGCTCGTTAAAAGGTGCCTGTAGAACGTGCAAATTAGAAACTTGTACTAATTCAAACAAAAGTTATAGGTGAAGAACGAAATTTTCAAAATTTACATTTTCGTTCACATCTAGTCACCTATGCATTTTGTGGGAAAATAAAATCATTTCTATAAATTGGTCCCCTAATAGGGCTACTTTTATCTAATTTAACCAACCTTGTGTAACTCTTACTGTTCTCGAGATCCCAATGCGTTAGTTCCTTAAATGGGACATCTGTATATTGACTATTTTTCATCAAAAATAGTGCTGTGTTAAGTAAGTTTAATAATAATTTAAAACTATAAATATGAGTTTAATAGATAACGAAATACAAAATAATCCGACTCTGAATATATCCATCTTTGTCTAACACATTACTCTTATGGGATACATTTAGCAACGCTGTTTTCCTATACAGCCTGTACTGCCAAAACTTGTGTAAAATAGTATAACTATGTTCAATTTAAATAAAATGCCCTTAATTATACGAACTTTTTAAAAACATTATTTTTCATGCTCAGTCCGTCATGTTATAAAGTTATAATACACAAGTGTTTATATACCTCTGCATGAAACTTTAGTAGATTATGTAATTTGATATACTGACTGATTATAGAAAAAAAATCCAAAATTTACAAAAATAAGGGCAGTGAATATTTTAATGCCAACTACCCTTATTGCGAATTTTGAAAAAATAATTCTATATTCAGTACCTATACAGGTTGTTCCACAACTTAGGACAAAAAATTAAAGGATATAATATACTGTATATCATGAAACAAAAAGAATTTTTTTTAAATTCGCAAAAAATTTGCATCGTATTTGAAGCAAACATTTTTTTGCCACTGGTCGGTAGTTATTTTTAATAATTTTTTTCTACAATAAAAGTAATTGTTTACAGAATATCTAATACTAATAAATCTAAAATTATCAAATATACCATCAAAACAGTGATGCTTAAAATGTACACACGTCAAGTAAACTATCCTTAACTTAGCGAATAAAAAATAAAAAATCAAGTGCGGTCGGGGGACCCCCGGCAGGAACGTAGTTCCTTACGTTATAGACCGTTTTTGACCACCTAGTACTTTAATTTAAGAAATTGCAGAAATCAAATTTTTAAAATTTTAATATTTTTTCGAATTTAATTTGAGATATGGACATACCTACCATTTTTGACCACCTAGTACAGAAATCAAATTTTAATATTTTTCGAATTTAATTTGAGATATGGACATACCATTCTTGACCACCTAGTACAGAAATTCTATTTTTAAAATGTTAATATTTTTTCGAATTTAATTTGAGATATGGACAAACCATTTTTGACCACCTAGTACAGAAATCCAATTTTTAAAATTTTAATATTTTGTCGAATTTAATTTGAGATATGGATAATATACCGTTTTCGACCACCTAGTAGACATATCAAATTTTTAAAATTCTAATATTTTTTCGAATTTAATTTGAGCTATGGACATACCATTTTTGACTACCTAGTACAGAATCCAATTTTTAAAATTTTAATATTTTTTCGAATTTAATTTGAGATATGGACATACCTTTTTTGACCCCCTAGTACAGAAATCCAATTTTTAAAATTTGTATATTTTTTCGACCACGCACACACCTACCGTATATAATAAAAAGAGACAGAGAGGGAGACAGCGTGACGCGTGACGGTCACGTGACATTTTCTGCCATTTCGCCCCTGCCGCAAGCCCCGTTAAGGAACTACGTTCCAAAAAATCTTTTTGTTTCATGATCAGCTCGTCGTACAGTATATACCCTGTAATTTTTTGTTGTAAGTTGTGGAACAGCCTGTATTATTAGTCAGAACGTTAAGCTATAAATATGGTCCCAACCTTGCATTTTTTGATTAAATCAACCACTTGGTACCTAAGTTCTAGGAACCAAACTCTTAAAACTTATGCTTAATTAAAGCTCTCAATTTTTTAAAAAAATAACCTATCTTATTAGGGCTGTTCGATATTCCAATTTGAATATCGATATTCGATATAAAATTAATATCGATAATATCGATATATCAATGTATCGATATATCGATATATCAATGTATCGTTGTGGAACACCCTGTATATCAAATTATATATCTTATTAAAGTTTCGTGCGGAGATAGAAACAACCTGTATATTCCTAAATTTATTCCCCGATGTTTAACACGTTGTATAATTGATATTTGAAGACATGTTTCTTACCAAAAAGTTATATCCTATATCTCCCCATTTCTTGGTATTCTTGTGATAATTCTGAATGGATCTGACTCTTGCTGCACAAGCTTCTTCATTTGCGCATTGGGGCGTTTCGGTATGGTGAATCAGAACGTACGGCAAATTTCCGCCGATGTTCTGCGACGTTGCAGAAGTAGCTCCCCATTGTGAACGGGTCTTTATAGTTGGACATTGAGTAGCTGTGGAGGTTAGGATAGGATGATTCCAAGTTAATTTATACCGATATTTTTTGTTTAAACAGGTTTATTTTTATAGCAGGAAGTTAAAATTGTTTTTGTACATTTTTTAAATGTTCAGTTATGTTTATCAATAAGTAGGTACTATGAAATGATCAATGTGACAATAAAATAGAACAACGATTAGTTCATAAAAAGGTTATACGAGTATTCATTTTGGACACTATAAATTCGTGATAATTTGTCAAATTTCATGTGTTGTTTATTAATATTTTTTATTGCTCCTGTTCCTGTCAATGGACGAGATTCATAGATAAAGGATATTCTACAATTGGCCGTTGTCGGAGTCGGACCAACTGGTGTAAAACCTATTGGCGGAGCGCGGAGGTTGTTGGTGTGGTTTCATTATTGGAAAGAAAGATGACCATCTCCCATCTTTTGCGACACGACGAACGTCAAAGTGAAATTATAACCTCAAATAATAAACACGATGACAGAAATTACGGTCGATGAAATAATAATAATTCATTACTTTCGCGAAAATACATGTTTGTATGACACAGGACACAGTATAGGTCTTTTGTCATCGTGTTCATTTTTATAACTTTAGTTTTAAATACAGCCTTTACACTATGTATACCAACCGTTAATCAAATTTTCAAAAAAAATTGCTTTCATGGGGAATAAAATGGATTTAAGATTCAGTATCTATAACGGCCCAACCAAGAAAAATGAAATTTGTTTTCTTAACATATATGTTTGCATTAATGTACATACATTTTGCATAAATTAATTTTGCTTAAAATACCTTGTTATTTACTTAACGAACACATAAAATAGTATATTTCGCAATGCCGATTGTAATATTGACAATTTCTACTATTTTACGTTCGACTTATATATTATAATTATACTTATTAATTAAGGTTGATCGTATTACATACCACTCAGACTGATTAATATTGATATTATTTAATCATTAATATCGCAGCGCAGTATCATAGCAAAGCAACAGACATAAAATCTTTGCGATAGTGAAATGAAGTAACATACCTAATAAACCAGTGTTTGGGCGCTCGTGCTCTTCAGACAGATGAACGAAATATTAAATTTTCGCGCCTATTTTAACGTGTAAAATATGCTATGTATGTGTAGATTTTATTAATATTAATCTGAGTTAAAAAGCGAATTCTATTCACTGCGGTATGCTTGGTATAAGCTTAGGTATAACCAACTACATTTTATTCAAGATAATATGACGTCACGGTATGTTGTGGTATGAACTGTCATGCTAACTGCAACTTACCCAGCTCTGTAGCTGTGTAAGCCGGTGGTTAGTATAATATCCATTTTTGTCACACATGTAACATTTGATCTGACACTTTTGAAATTTTTTGTTTATTTATGTTGTTTGTAAAATGAAGTTCTTTACATTTTATGTAAATCAAAAAATTTTAACAATTCAGACACAAAAAAAAATTAAACTTAACCCTTTACCGCATAGTGTGCCATATATGGCACATTCCTATTTTTAATTTTTTTTTACCTATAAAACAGAATCAAGACGTTACTTCATGAATGGTCATATATAGCACATACACAGCAATGGATCTTGAGTTTTTCCTCCCTTATAATATCAAATTTAGTACGACTTCACCCTGTAGTAACCTGTAGTTATTATACTCGTGCGTTAGTTATTTGTAATAAGACGTTAGTTCTCGGTCGAATATTGGAAGTAAATAAACATTATTCCTTGAAGAAAAAATTATGTAGTGGTTGAATATTGTATGGAGAAGACATTCGGGTAAGATATGTTTATATATAACACTTATAAAAATACCAAATACTAAAAAATGGTTTGTGCCTTATATGGCACACCATGCATTCATGAAGAAGATATTCATCTAGATGGGGTAGACCATTTACCTGAATGGAGTGAAAACAATAGATCCAGGTGAAAATTTCCAGGCTATGAAAGAAAAACTTTTACATTTTGTTGTAATTGCAAAATTACGACGGCGTAGAAGGGTCATGGTAAATATTTTTTTATATTAAAAGTCGGGATCCCCACTTTTTGACTCGGGATCCCGACTTTTAATCTCGGGTTTTCGACTTTTAATCTCGGGATCCCGACTTTTAATCTCGGGATTAAATAACTGAGATCCCGAGTTTAAAAGTCGGGATTCCGAGTTTAAAAGTCGGGATCCTGAGTTTAAAAGTCGGGATCCCGAGATTAAAAGTCGGGATCCCGAGTTTAAAAGTCGGGAATTCAATATAAAAAAATATTTACCCTGACCCTTCTACGCCGTCGTACAAAATTTGTCTCGAATTTAATAAGGATAGGAATTTTTTCATGAGATTTCATACGGAATAATTGTTCGTAGTTGCATAATGTTCCATATATGGCACAAACCCTTTTTTCACAAAAATAAAATTTGTTTATGCAAAAATATTTTTTAAAATAATTTTCCTGTTAATAACAACAAATTCCTAATGCCCATGAATTATTTCAGCCAAAAATAAAAATTCATGCAGTAAAGGGTTAAGAAAGATAAATAGGTTAGAAGTGTCACGTAAAGACTGGAGCAAACCGTACAAATTTTATTCGTCCACTTTCCACTTACCGGTAGGTCATAACCGATCGATGAATAAAATTCACCTAACGTGTTCGTTTTACAATAAAAACTTAATAATTTATAAACACTGTTTTTTAACTTTCATAAACTTCTATTTTAATGATATTTAAACATGACAGGAATTTAAAATATTCGTTTTAATATAAAAATTAATTTACCTTGAGCAAATGCTGATGCTAGTAGACATACAATAAGCACGTGAAACTTATACATATTTGTATTGTAATGGCAATTTTGCGTGAAAGTCTTCTTATATGTACGCACATATTACTTAATATAGTCTATTTGGTGATATATGTTTTTTTTAAATATTATTTATCTGCTTATGATATAAGATCAAGGGGCTATCAATTAATTACATTGGTAAATCCCAAATATAAAGGAAATATCATTAATTCTTTGCGATTACAAAAATAAGTTCTATTTAGCATAATATTGTAAAAAGATAAAACTAATAATTTTCTAAATGATTTTACTGTTTTCCTTAAGAATGTATTAATAATAATCTACATGATATGTTAAACGTATAAGGTAAAATGTTTAATAAAACATGTATTTGAGATTAAAATTTATTTATTTACAGGAATTATACGTATTTTGATACAATCAATAGCTACTTGAAGAAATAAATAAATTATAGATACTACAAATGATATACCTACTCATTATAAATCAAAATGAATTTTTAAATTTGAATTAATTGTACTTTAAATAAAGTACACATTTTAAGAGGCATTGTTTAATTAATATTTCCAATATAATAAGAAAAGGTAACGATTGAACAATGAACAATACTTCTTACCTATTCCTTATTGGTATAAATAATCAAGAAAAAAATACAAAATCAGTAATATAACAAAAAAGAATGACAAATAGAGTGATGCAATTAATTTTGCTAATATAGAAAAAAAAGTTATCCATACACATTACATCACGTGATATTTATCATTTAAGATTTTTCCTGAAGTAAGTACTGTATATTTAAAAATGTTATGTAGGTATCTGAATTTTATATTTTATCAAAAATTAAGATTTACCGACAAATTATACTTTAATTACCAGTTGTAGAATTAATTATATAAATAACAATTATTCCTATATAATTATTAATTTAGATAGTAATTAATGAATAAATGTGTTTCAGCGTTTCTTTAAAATATCAGTAAATCTGTAAAATATAATAAATATCAAAATATTTGTTATTATTTACCTACGAATAAATCTAAATTTAGCTTTTACTCAAGGTATAGGTTAGTTGATCAAGGTTACAAGTTTGTTTTGAAGCATATTTTTATAGACACAGGACGAAAGAATTTTTCAATTTATGGTAAAAAACCATTTCAATAGTAAATATAATTTTACAGTCTTGGAGTTTGGAGTGACTCATTTTTAATTTTCAAAGTAGGTATGTGAATGTGATATTATCCAATTTTCAAAACTTTAATAACAATTAATTATTGTAAATAGGTTCTATTATTTACTGACTTTTGTTAATAAAAAATATGATTTATAGTACCTCTACCTGTTATAGTGTCATTTTTAATAACATAATGCTATACAAATACAGAGTGTTTCTATACCTCTGCACGCAACTTTAATAAAACAGGTATAATATCTGAGACAAGATTTTAGATAAATGAACAGGTAGTACTTATCGAAAATACAAAAAAGAAAAAGATTAGTGATGGCACGAAGATCCGGCTTTGATACCGAATCCAGCCGTTCCGGCCTCTTGACCGGAATTCCGGTTCCGGCCGGATCGTGTATAATATCCGGCCGGATCCGGCTAAATAAGAGGCCGGGATCCGGTAATCCGGCCAAACAGCGATCCGTGCCATCACTAAAAAAGATACATTATGCTTAAATTGGCACGTAAGAAATTTCTGTTTCCAAGTTTTAACCCTGAACCCAATTAGATATTTTTAAAAATGTAAAAAAGTGTGCGTGTAGTTAAAAAATATGTTGGATGCACTACTTGTAACAGTACAATGCACTCTTGATTTTCCTTAGTTTTATAATAGAAGCAAGGCAGGATAGACATTAGGGCCAAGATGGCCCGGTCCCCTAATTCTGTATTATTTTTTTAAGGAATTAATTTCATATAAATAAATAAGGACAATTGGTAACACAACAATTTTATTTAACAAGAATTTAACACTTTCATAAGAACATGCAAGTAGAAATATTTATTTTCTGAATTCACTAGTTTGATATCGTATCTCGGCTTAGTTGCCATGCTAACATTACTAAACGCACATTACATAAATACCTAACGGACGATCACATTTCAAAACCTATACATAATTTAATAATTATATTTGTTTTGTTGTTAGCAATGATAAAAAATATATATTATTCGTACAGGAACTCCGAAAATCCTAATCCAGCATTGATAGCAGGGTAATTTTCTTTAAAAAACGTGATAAAGTTGTAGTAATAAATTGCTGTAGCGCTGTAGGTATCAGTGTTTCTAAAGAAAGTATTGAAATTCAAATTAATGTTTCAAATTATCTAGATATTATAACAATTTATTCAGTGTTACCTATGTCAAATATCAAGAGCATATTAGAAAAAAGAAACCATTTTATAATGAAAAATTGATAAAATTATGAACTTCATGGCCATGAAATATTATCGTAAAACAATAGTATTTCAGGTGGTAATTAGTACATACATTTTATAGTTATACTTGAAATTTATGTTAAATAATACTCACATATAAATTTGATTTAAAATACGCAATTTTCTACGAATTTTTTTGTCTGAGTTGGTTGGTATTTTATGTTAAAAATGTCTGAAAAAACTTATCCAATTGCCAAAAAGTTTGCGTCACAAAGAAAAAAATACGAATATAACTTTTTGTATTTAAACATAGCATCTGCGTTTCATGTAACCCACAGATTTTCGAGATATTTTGTCTGAATCCAAGAAAAGTGGTATTATGATATTTTCGGCTTTGGATCATTTGATCACTTATAACTTATAATACTGTTCCGAAAATTGCATCATTATACTATTTTTACATTTGTCTCCGTAATAAATATATGATGAATTTCGGAAATTTTATGATCGTCGTAAAGTCTGCTATTCCTGAACTTGAAATTTTCTAAATATCAATTTGTAGTAGCCACAAATAATTTAAAAGATAATATTTAGGAACTAAAACTAGGTAGGGATGAGCACGGACTATCTTTCTTCATTAATATTATTACATTATTAGACAAGAACAAAAATGTATAAACTAGCTCATCCAAAATTCATTATCAAAATATTTTATTTGTTTGTTATGAATGTTTTTTTGTGCGTTTGAGCGGAAGTTAAGGTTTTAGAATTTATTATTCTGAAGGTTATTAAGTACAAACATATTTTGAAATAAATGAAAAAATTAGTTAGTATGTACTACTTGTAATATAAATAAAATAACTAATAAGTGTAAAACGATTAAATTTTTCTAACAGAACCTACCTACCACACATAAATACAACTGCGTTGAATAGTTCGAAATCCTCTTTAGTTTTCTTGCAGACTGTGTATTGGCTTCTTGCTCTATTCAGCAAAAGTAAGACCTGTAGAAACGACTCAGTAGACACGAAACTCAGAAATAAGATTTTTAATTTAGTTTGGCTGATATATAAACACGTATTTACAAAATTCTGTTTATTTCTAGGTAATACAAAAGTACAAATAAATGTTACTAAACTACTTCTTATAAATATTATTACAGAATTTAGGGGTTGCGTACCCAACGTGGCCATGTTTTGATTTCTTGGTACAATTTTTCTCCAGGACACGCTGTAGCTTTAGTTTGCCTATGTCCCAACAGCTTATAAGAAGATGAAATCTTGCCACCAGAAACTCCACAGGCAATCAAACTTTTGATAGCATTTTTCGCGCTCTCGCTTACTTCATTATCTAAAAGATAACAAAAAACTTAACCTAATTTTACCCTTCATTAAGTACGAAAACTTCAAACTATAATTGAGATCTACATTGCTCATCCAACACCACTCAAAGATGAAGGCAAAAGTATAAAAATTATTTTTGATTGTTAACTCAACTAATTAAATTTCATGGTCATATTAAATACTTAAATTTTCAAGGTTAACTCAACCAGATGTTAGGTTATGGTTATGTTATATTATTCTTACTTTGATAGTTCCCGATGACAGAGATGCCAATACTCTTGCTGTTGTATCCTGGAGCATGAGCACCAGAAACACCCCATCCTCTACCTTCGTAGATATTTCCAAATTGATCAACCTGTAAAACAATTATTATTTACGCATTGATTTATTTTAATGACGTAATGAAACACTGTCAAGGTTGTTAAAAATTCAACATATAAGTAATGCTTCTAACTGTTACGTTTGAAATCTTCGCACGTGTTGGAATAAGTAAATAATAATTTTTTCCATTCAAACGAATAAACGACTTTAAAAATAACATAATAATAATATTTTACAATATTCAACTTTGCAATACTAAATACTAAGTATACCTTACAACAAGATAAAGAATATATTTTTTAAAAGACTGTTTGTAGCAATACTGTTAATATTGTATAAAATATTTTGTTTCATTGTATTAACAAAATTAACATACTTAAGTGCAAAATTTTACGATTCTAAAACCTGTTTAGAATAAGGGTCTTATGTTGCATGGATTTTATTACAAGCATAATAATTTTAATTTTCAAAATTTTAACCTAAACCCTATTGACACCGACTAACTTAGGCCTAAGCATAAAAGATAAAAATCACGTGCCTAGGGACCGTATTTTATTTTTACTTTGTACAAAGAATGTTTAAATGATAATTAATAAATTTGTTTCGACATTTCCCAACATCGAAATATTGTTTAGAATATATTTATCATTACCAATCAGTAATACTATTGGCGATCTTTTCAACCCTAACATCTATAACCGATAAGGTGTGATTTAATAAGAACGTTCGGGATATTATATTTTGCACAATAATTGTGGGAAGTCGGAACGTTTCTATTAAATCACTTCTTATTGAGATTAAGAGATTTTATTTATTTAAACGATTTTGCGTTTGAGACTGTATTTTGTAAAATAAAACTTAAATTTTTTGTTGATTGTTGTTCAAATTTTGTTTTCGAATTAAAGACTGGGAAAGAAATTTTTAAATTTGTTTTTCCACATGAAAAGAGGAAACACATGCAGCTTTAATTTTCTTGAAAACGTGTAACTTTTAATTTTAAAACATTTGACCTGTAGCTTGAACCCAAAAAAACAAAATCGCCTGCGGCGCATTATTTACATCCTTCATACGATAAGGGGCCCATTAAATATTTTTGTGTAGGACACGAAAGTATACGAGTTAGGCCCGGTAGGTAGTATATAAATATGTAGGTGAGTTTAGTAAATAAGTACTATTTATTTACTCTTTTTAATCGGTACACTACACTCCAAAATCGTTATATAATTTCATAAGAAAAAAGCGTTTTGGAATTGTGCGTTCGGCAAATGCAGTATGCAGTGTATGTATGTTTAAAACTATTTCGTCTTATCTACTGCTATCTATATTGTGGTTTCAAGTCAGAAGCCCAATTGACAAAAACCTATAGTACAAAAGAATGCCCAAAGACAAATGCTCAATTAACAAATACTCATGCGGACAATTTCTCACGGGGACAAAAGTCCATGTATACAAATGCTCATGTGGACAATTGCTCACGCGGACAAAAGCCCATGTGTACTAATGTCCATATGTACAAATGCTCACAAATTATTTTTTTTTCGAAAACATAAGTTAAGATTTGCATGAGAACTATCAACACGCAAAATGATTGTTTTTTGTTTACAGAACATTCAGGATGTAAAAGTCTTTTATATCCTGTAATTTTTAGTCACAAATGACAGAACATTTTTACAAAATATTGAGACTGTACCTAGCCCCCCGGCGCCGGTATCCGTATTAATCCCGACTGCTCATGCGCTACTTTTGTATAACATAAAATAATGAACTAACAATGTCAATAACAAAATGTTACATTCTTGTTTCGAGGAAAATGTCACCCTCTAAATAAACTCTTTCCGGTGCTGAACACAGGGGCTTTATACTTGAATGAAATCATTTATAACTTTATACATTGCTTTACAATGTTTTTCATAGAAATTTGCACGTATGTGAGTTTTCATCGCATTTCGCATAGATACAGCTCTGTTGCTGTGTACTGTCTAGACAATAAATACTCGTATAGTTTTATTTTAACTTTAAAATAAAATAATTTCATTTTGTTTCCCTAGTGACGGTGTACCGTGCACATGCCATTTACTTATATAAATAAATAATAATTTGTATTTGCTATTTAAACCTAAAAGAGGTACTTAATATTTGAGGTAGGTACATTTAGCGTAAATTATCAATTTCAAAGAAAGTGTTCAATGTTGTTTTTATGTTAATTGGGCAATATTATGGATATTAGGAAGTTCTTCACAAAAAAATCTACATCAAAGGTAGAGGTTGATATAAGTGAAGAATAAAGGATTTTTAAAAAAAATACTTACCAAAAAATTATATCCAATATCATCGAATTTCCTACTTCCCATGTGTCCAATTTGAATGGTTTTTACTTGACCAGCGCAGACATTTTCGTTGGCACATTGGCCACTAGCTGTGTGGTGTATTATGACATATCCGGCTTGACCATTCATTCTTGTTACTTTCTTAGCATTATTAGCACCCCATGATGAGCGGGGCTTTATAGATGGACAGCCTGAAAATCACAATATCATAATAATTACTTAATTTGATTATTCACCGCCAAGTAAATAACCGAAATAACCCAATACAGTTCTTACATGTCATTGCTTTAGACCAATCAGAAACAGATCGATATGTGATTGATGTACTAAATATTGAAAAGCACAATCAACAATTCAGTGGTTTCAAAAACGTGCTTCTTACGAAAACTGCCCTTAAATGTACGAATTTAGAAAAAAATTCTTTCTGTTCCATGATCAGTAAGTTGAGTACTGTATGCTATTAACATATATGCACGAAGTTGTGAATTACCCTGTATTAGCATAAATAATTATAGTACATCGGGAAGTTTTTATTTGTTTAACTGTATAACTCTATCGCAAATTCTACAATATTAGTTAAAAATAATACAAATTTAAGGTACCTAATGAATGTACGTACATATAAAAAATAAAATATTTATAATTTAAATCTTTCCGGTGTTCATATTAAAAAATAAACATTTTTATATATAAAAAATAATATATCATTAATACATTTTATAATTTGTATACTGTATAATTAATTTTCTCAATGTTAATTAGAAGTGCGTGAATGTAAACTTTTTTAAAAACCTAATAGAAAGTGTTTTAAAAATATTTGAAATTTTTTGCTCTTGTAATAATGTTCAACATCGTCCTATTTGATTTCAAAATAGATGTCTGTCAAATTGAATCCATACTTATCTTGCGAAAAAAAAAAATATGATGCAATATTATATCAACTGTATAGGAATGCGTATAAAATTAATCAATATAGTTACCTTCAACAAACACTGCAGCTAGAACAAAGAATAATACTATGTTCTTCAACATTTTAATTAGTTGTTATAGATAGGGTGCTCAGTAAACTATGATATCAAATCTAGCAACATTGTAGGTTTATATAGGATTTATTCTGGGGTTCCCAATATCATTAACTAAGGGGTCATCAGCGTAATCGTGTTTTTGTTGACTTGATCTAACCTTGATACAACTAAGTCCTCTTGCTGTAGTTGCTGATATCCATTTGCTCCTTTTAAGTTGTGTACTTAGTACTTCCCAGTGTAAAGATTTCACGTATTTTTATTTTATAATTATTAAACTTGCTGCACTGCATGAATGAGTTTCCTGGAATTGTGCCAATCGTGATGTCAATTTTTGTGAATAATATTATGGACATGTTTCTTAATGGGGTAGTTATCATTTATGGAATTTTAATTAAATTTCTGCAGCACACATATTTTATAACGCTAGAAAAATAATAAACTTTACTAAATTTTGATACGTAAATACCTAACAATATTAATACAAAATTTTAAAATAGGTACATTGGTTTTAAATTAAATTCAAAAGTATTATACTTAGAAATTTAAATAATCAATATCAACCACATTTTGTTATGCACAATGCACATAGCACAAGATTATTTTATTTGGTAATGTAAAAATATTTATGTAATAATATCAATAAATTTGTTACTGTAGATGTAAGCTACAGAATTACCTCCCTTAAGTGTATTGTAAAAATTTAGGACTAAAATCAAACAGCAATAATGATAAATAAATTTAGACGATGAATGCAATAATAAAATGTTATGCAATGCAATCATAAAAACATTTTGTTTTATACAGGGTGTTTTTATACTTTGAGTAAAAAAATTTCGTGTTATTACATGACGTACTACCATAGAGGCCGACTTACGTGGGGGCTTCAGGGCTCCAGTTCCCACAGAAAAATTATTCGTTAGGGCCCTGCCCCCACACGAGTATATACAACATATGCAAATTTTATTTATTTCTGCACATTAAAAGGTAAAATATACTGTTAGTTATCTCTGAAGATTATATTTTAATGTATCTAGGACGGATCCAGAGGGAAGGGAGAAGGGGGCGATCGTCCCCTATGGCAAATTCTCAGAAATTATACTTTTTATAATATATTAGGTATACACATAAAATTGATAAACATTTTTTCTTATTTCTTCATGTGTACATTAATTATTAATAAATATAACATAATGTATTTATGTCAAATAATAAGGAGATACAACATACAACACCAAGTAGAACTAGATGGCAGTGTGTACAATTGTCGACTGCGTATGCGCATAGCAGAGTATGCAATAGACCATATTCATTATTCAGTGCGCCTGCTCATAATAAGCCAATCAAAGCTTGTGAGTGCTACCTCTTGGGCACTAATGCTTTCTTATGGCAAAAATGTCATTTTTAATTTGAAAAAATTCTTTTACGAAGTAATTATTTTAATTTTGATACCTACGTGACAAATGGTAAAATATTATGTAATTTGCCCGGTATGAAAATATTTTACTTTTAATAAAAGATCCCTTGACCTTGGTCCCAAAAAAAATTTCGTCTGCAGCGCATTTCTTCTTTATCCCTTTTACGGTACCACCTTCCTCCAAACAAAAATTCTGGTTACGCCTATGAAATCGCCCCCTCCCATGCAAAAACTTTCTGGATCCGTCGCTGTAATGTATATTTAACCTTGCACAAAAAATTTCGTCTGCGAATTATTTTCTTATCACATTTTTAATGATAACATTCCTAAAAATATTCCCTGGACACACTACTGGAAGTATATATTTTTTAACTTTTCAATGGGGGCTTAAAGTGGCGCTAGTGTTCCAGACCCAAGAACTAAAATTTTTACCCCCTCCATATATTTGACGTTTTAAATATCAGATATCAGATGTTTGTATTTTGAATTTGTAATTGTAATAATTCAATTATCAATTTCTATATACTACCATACACCGCACTGTTTACAATACTTGTTTGTATTATTTGACATTTCAAATACACGCGTGATATGACACAATGTGTGTGCGTTCATATATCACATTTTTTTTAACTGGAACATGGCTGCCATCTAGAATAGTTTGGCCTGTAAGCCCCCATTCTTACTAAAGCCCCCACACGGATACTCAAAAGTTGGCGTCTATGCGTAGGTACTATTGAGAGTGAAACATATAATTTTTGATAAATTCGCAAAATTAAGGGAGGATTTTTCAAGGAGAACATTTTAATATCTACCACAGAATTAGCGTATTTTTTTTCAAAACAACAAATAAAATTATTTATCAAAATTATATTACTCTCTTAATTTTGGGAATTTTTCAAAAATTCTTTCTGTTCTACGCTCAGTACCTACGTCAATCATAATACCTACTCTTAATTTTTTCCCAAAGTATAAAAACAAAAACACCATGTATATCATTCATTCTTCATTATGTCATATTGTATTTTTAAATAAAAATCAAACAAGTTAAAATATTACTCAAATATACACAAAACTATAATAATTAATTTTGCTTTGAATTTTACTGCTAATGTAGAGCCTTAACATGCTAAAATTATTTTGAAATCTGATTATTTATTTATAAAACATATTTTTTATTTTATACACCTTTTGTATAGACAGCTTCTCAAGCAGAAAATAAACAAATTAATATCTGTGCATACCATGTATTACCTATGTTTATTGGAAAGAATAAGTAGGTACACAATTTAGAGCAACATTATAATGTACCAAATAATGTTATTATTGTTAGTTAGTAAACAACTCTTTATGCTGTGTATAATTTAATAAATAATCACTGTACATGCAATTATTACTCTATAATTATTATCAAACTCTTCCAAATGGAGAGTAAAAATAATTGAAAGCAAATTAACACATGTTGCATTCACAAATAGAAAATAGATCTATCCCCGAATCAAAATAAACAACAAGAATTAGACATTAAAGAAGACGTCGCTTACCTAGACATGCACCTCGAAAATATAATGACATCGCAAAATCACGCAAAAGCTAAATGAAAGCAACTTGACATACAAGTTTGAAAAATGTACTGGCTCCTGGCCCCTTACAATTATCACTTGAAAAAATGATTGTTCTTCAAAACTATCATCACTCCTATCTGGACTTACGGTATACAACTGTGGGGCTGTTCAAAAAATCAAACATAAGTATCATACAAAGGTTTCAATATAAAACACTAAGAATTATAATAAATTCCACTTGGTACGTTTCTAACCATATGTTACATAAGGATTGCAAGATCAAATACGTACACGAACAAGTACGAAAATACGCTACAAGATACGAAATCAAACTATACGACTGCCCAAATTAAGTTGATCCTTGAAGACCGAAACGAACGAATCCACTAGACCTCAAATTCATGTAATATGCTAAAATGTAATATTGTAGGTAATAATAAGCTAAAAAATTATTGTGCGTATAGAGGAAATTCCACAGGGAGTTTACCTCGCACACGAGATGTATATAATTATCTAATTTGCTAGTTGGTCCAATTATAGTCAGTTGTAAATAATACACATAGGTAATGTGTTAAAAAGTAAATTCGAATTGACTATTGCCTATTTAGTTAGTATATTAATTTATGATTACTAATTTAAATTTTCATATGAATTTTGACATGCACAATAAAAGTTTGTTGTCGGTTTCCTGTGGTCGCTGTAGGTACTTCCCCAACTAACATTGAAGATGACATTTAGCATAGAGGTAGTTTACCAACGACCGCTATGTTGTGCTATGTTTAAAAATAGTTAGGTAATATGATAATAATTATTTTTCAATTTTAAAATTGAAATACCTGCATTTATTTGCAAGAAAATGTGCAAAAACGAAAAATAAATTTGATTATTGTAGTAAAATAATGTATGCCAATCAAATAATAATAAATGATTTACTATGGGCTCATCAACCAATTATTTTTTTATGAAACTGCATAACAATATATATATATATATATATATATATATATATATATATATATATATATATATATATATATATATATCTCGGTCAGTGAAAATCCGCTTTGAAAATTCTCATTATTAAGGCAGATATGATTTTTTAAAGTTTAAAATTAATTTGTGACGTCATCTGTATTAAGTAGTGGCACTCAACCAGTTTATTTTAATTCGTATTGTATTTACTCCTATATTTGTTAAAATGTAAATATAGGTTATTCAATAATTATCTTCAACATGAAAATAAAAATTAATTTTAAATCCTACATAGTCAAACATTTTGACATTTCTGATTTTGACGTTTCAATGGCGCTGATAAGCTTGTGTTTTGTATTAATATCATCAGTTTGTAACTTTGTTCTGCTTTTAATAAATTTTCATAAAATGACAATTTGTAAGTATACCTATATTATACTATATTATATTTACATACGAAAACATAACTCCAACATACAAAACTGCCAGTTTTAAATAACTTTGTGTCCATTAAGTTGCCTTCCTGATTGAATGTCGGATAGCGGAAAAACAATGTTTAGCCAATAAAAAGCTTCATTTGAAAGCTTATACAGATGATATCATGAATTTCATAAACCTTATATCTCTGAGGTAAATAAATTGTTAATAATTTTTCATTTCATTTACTAATCATTATTATTTAGTATGTAATTACTATTTTTAATACAAAATTGCCATCATTTGATTATGGTTGATGAGCCCATTACTATAGCGAAGTCAAAATAACGGTGGATCCAATTTAGGTTCCTATCTTGACCGCACTGTAAATCAAACAGCTGAAAGCTGTCAATAAACACGTCTTTTCAAAGTGTCAATTGTTAGTAACATAACATCACATCACATTTACGAAATAAACTGCTTACCCACCGTTCAACGCATTAAAATTATTCAATAATTAATTATGCAAATACAAATTCCGTATGAACTGTGAAGATTATGGTCAATGTAAATGTCCTATTGAGCCAAGATCATTTGATTTAACGCCGTTGGATTTTTTGGATAAGAATAATTAGCTGATCTGCGAAGAAATACCCAGATGGACGTAAAGCGCTGATCTACATTTACCTAAACAAAGAAACCTAACAACTTTCTTGAGGCCCACTTCTTTGCAGATTAAGCGCGTTTCAGCGCTCAGCGCTGATCAGCGTTTTATCCTTTCCCGGATTTTCAAAGGCAAGACTATTACATTTTTACGACATTTTTACCTCTGTTAATGATTAATTTAACTTAAATAAGTTATTTATTTGGGTTTAGTTTTGTTAAATTAATTTATATATAAAATATTAACAGAACGAAACCCAAATAAATAATTTATTTATAACCTAACGTGAGTTCCGAAAATTTCTTATTATAAATTAACTTTGTGCTTGTAATAAAATTAGCGGAATGCGTGTGTGTGCTTTATTATTGTATTTATAATATGATACACAATATCATAAAACTAAACTAGCGATGGGAACGAATAAACGATCTTAAATAAACTAAACTTATTGACTAGGAACGCTCAAAAGCGCACGGACCAAAATTATTACATATTGACACGTTCATAGCCAATACACCACTACTGCCGTTAGATTCCAAAACTTAACCCTTTTCATGGGTGTAAAGGAAGTTAGGCAATTTAACAGCTTTGGATACGTAACATTCAGTCTAACAGTCAGCCAGAACCTCTGCTTAATAAAAATTCCTAGAAAAGGATTGCGACTAAGATTCTAACTGACTGAATACATCACCATATCCAGTACTGTTACATGTTCATATAGATTCAAAAATTTATTTGAAGGTACCAAAAAAAATGCACATGTTTATATACATTTCGCCACGCATAGATTGTAGCATACATGTCGATTTTAATCGCAACAAACAATGTATGATCAAGTAAAATTTAAAAAAATTTCATTAAAAAAATAGTAATCTCAAAACAAATTAAATTTAGTTCAGTTATTAAGGTTATCCTCTACCCATGGCAGTAAACAGTCAAAAACATTGATTCCGCACGCTATTCTATAGCGTTTATTGTTTTGTTAAACATAATAATAACAAGTAATTTATGTTTGACGGGAAAAAATAATTTAAAGCCCCATATTTGTAAAAAAAACTGCAATATTTTTAAAAAAGGAGGTTTTCGCGCGCCAATGTACAGCTTTTATTTATAAGTGAATTAACTTCAAATTGTAATATGATGTTAACAAAGCTTGGATCTGCGAAACAACCGATCAAATTTTTTAAATTCGTTTTAAAATAGAAGATATTTGTGTTCAAAAAATAACAAAAATTGTCAAAATTCAAATTAACATATTTCGATTTTAAAGCAAAATTTTAAAATTCTGCATTGACCATTTTGTAGATTGTACTTTTATCTTCAGCAATATTTTTAGATTATTATATATAACAATACAATAAACGCTGTGGAGTGGCGCGCGAAATCCATATTTTTGGCTGTTTTCTGGCACGGTAGAGGATCGTCTTAAGAAGTATATTAATGTTTAATTTTTGTATAAAAATGTAAGATTACATCAATTTTGCTCGCATTACAAAATCGTATTGCTGTCCAATAAACCTTCTAAAAAAAGAAATAAAGAAGAATCGTGAATTATATGATAGTTTATACGGCTAAAGAACCGAACACCCACACATATCGTCTTACTAAACTGTTCTGTTTATGTTGGGAATATCATGAAAATAGAATTGCGTGCGCCCGAAACGAAAACTAGTGCAGTCCGGCGCTTACGACCAGCGCCACAGGCGTCAGTAGTGTCACAATTCCAAACTAGAAGAGCGTCCTCGAATCCTCGTCTGTCTCTTCAGCGTCTCTCAGAAGTCACGGTCGAACGTGCGTACGTGAGATTGGTCTCAACTACCGTGGTGGGTTCGAATTTGTCATTTTTAGCCCCCTTTATATTGATTTGTTTTCTAGAAAGATACCTATAGTCAGAGTAGAAAGAGAATATATTTTTGATATACATTAAAATTCATTTATTCGAGGAAACTTCGTCATTAATAACTACTAATATGTTTCTACAAAAGAAATGATTTATAAATATTTTATTTAATAATTATTGTAAATTCTTATTAATTTTTATCCCATGAGAGAAAAAGAAATAAGTACCATAGACTAAGTCACTAGTTCATTTTGATATCTTTCTGTCAAAAATAGTAGTTTTACTATGAAATATATTTTGCTTAAAATATCGATTTTTTATAATTCTCCTAGAAAATTCCAATACCTTTACATTTGTATTACAGAATTTTGAACCAGATGTGATGAATAAAAATGAAATATTTTTTTAATACTAATGAAAATTACAAATTGAAATTATTGAAAAACATATTAAATATAATTTAACACAAAAAAGCTACCCAATTTGAAATATTTAAAATATAAGATGTTAAATAAAAGATTACATATTTCAATGTACTTACTAATTCTATATAAAAATATTTTTTACAAAATTCGCAAAATTAAGAATAAGGTTTTTTTAAGTAAACATTATTATTTCTTGAGATAAGTATTCGAAAGATGGATCCATCTTGCGAATACTCATCTCAAGAAATTTAAATACTGGATATGATCCTCAACTTTAATTATTATTATTGAAATAATTTAATTTTGTTTAATATTATTACCTTATTTATTAGTTTCTTGTTTTTAAAATTGAGCAATTTAACAAAGTTATCCATGTGATTTAAAAATTCATTTAAAAAAAAATCAAAATAAACTTAATATGTATTATTAGTATAATCATCAAAGTGAATTTCAAAAAGTATAATTAATAAAATAACACAATTTTGTATTTACTTAGGTATTGCACAAAGCTCAAGTGACAGAAAAATATTATTGCTTTATAAATTACTCAATCGCGAAATTAGGCATTAAGAATCCTCTTGACATTTAAAATAAAGTATGTATTAAATTGATACATATATGTTTACATGCAATGTATGTTTTCTTTATTTTTAAACATTACACTTGAAATGTAACGAAAAATAGCACATGTACTAATTTCTATTCTTGTTAGACCAATGAAAGATACCTACACCTTAATTACGTCAGTGCGTATCGAAAATCACGCAGCAATAAATAAAATTGTAATTTTGTTTCCATATATACATGACGTAACGAGCATGGAACAAAAAAAAATCGTAAAAATATACGGGTAACTTGTTTACAGTAAAGTGAACATTTTTATAGTTTTTCGCTATATTTTATTTGAATCAACTACAATACTACAAGTAAACACAACGTCTAATAAATGTCAGGTGTTTTTTTTTTTTTTTATTTTTTATTTAACAAATTAAAGAGCTTCAACAACTAGGTTATTAGCTCCTGGTACAGTGGTTTACATTTTTTAAGTTGTCTAACTGGTAGTTTTACAATTTCTCGTATATTTCAATGTGTTTAAGAAAATTAATTATATTATTTAAATGATCTGTGTTATTGTTTAGTGCTGCTTTTAGGGTGTTTGGTATACTGTATTGTATTCTTTGTTGGTTGTACATGTGGCAGTTAATTATTATGTGTTCGATGGTTAAGTTTGTGTTACAGTGGCTACATTGTGGGGGTTCTGTTTTTTCAAAAATATATTTATGTGTAAGGGTAGTGTGTCCTATTCGTAATCGTGTGATAATGACATCGTCTCTTCTTTTGCTAAGTACTGTTCTAGGTAATGTATCTTCTTTTAGTTGTCGAAGTTTATTTGTGGTGTTCTGTTTCCATATTGTTGTCCATTCTTCATTCATTTTCAAATGTCAGGTGTTGATAATTTATTTCAATTATGTTGTTTTAATAAAATATACTACTTAAGTGGTATCCCTTAATTTTGCTAATTTTTCAAAAAAAAATTGTTCCGCGCTCAGCACGTCATGTAAATTTTTCCCTGAAGTATAGTAACACCCTGTATTTAAAAGTTAGCACTACATAAATGAAATTCTCGGTAAAAGAAATACATAAGTTTTTACGTACCTACCTACTAACAGAAAATATAATTACCAAATTTTACAGTGATATTCTCTAATTTATTGTTGTACAATAATTAATTTCATATTTTTAATAATAGTGTATAAAATAGGGAATAAAATGCAAGATATTCATCCACTTACATTGTTCTGAATTTGAACTCTTATCTTAAAAATGCATGTATCATAGGAATTTTATATTAGGTCTTAAATCTTCTAGTTCTATAACCATATTCGTTATTTAATTGATCGTTAAAAGGAGCTTAATTATATTTTGAATTATTTACTGCGAGGTTTAATGTTTTACTGCGTAAAATACGTCTCATTATTAAAATTTTGAGTTCTGTGATATAATATAATATGTAAAATGGTACTGAGGCTACTTAAGATTTTAAAAATAATCTTCGAGTTGGTCAAAGACCATACTTTTCTTCCGTCTTCCACATTCAGTACGTATAGGTGAATAATTAAAATTACACTTAACAAGTTTAAGTCAGTGTAAAATATTTACGTATAATGGAGTACTCACCAGACCAAAACGATTTTAAATTAATAAATTGAACGAAAGTGTTTTAGTATTCTCTAGTTTGAAAAATTTCTTAGTTCAAGGTAAATAGAAAATGTAAAATTTCAGTTTTAGACAACTAGGACTAAAACTTTTTAAGCAGCATCAAAACAATACGTACCTACACTATGGATTATGTTACATAGAAACAAATATTTTAAAACTCATTTTGATATTTTATCGAATATTTATATCATTAATAATTTATTAGTAGATTGAAGAGCTATTTTATTAATATATTAAAACAAAAAAATCTCAAAATTTTAATAATGAGACGTATTTTACGCAGTAGAACCGTAGAACATTAAACCTCGCAGTAAATAATTCAACCTAAAATTAAACTCTTTTTAATGATCAATTAAATAACCAATATAGAACTAGAAGATTTAAGACCTAATATAAAATACCTATGATACATGCATTTTTAAGATAACAGTTCAAATTTAGAACAATGTAAGTGGATGAATATCTTGCATTTTATGCCCTATTTTGTACACTGTTATTAAAAATATGAAATTAATTATTGTACAGACTGTACAATAAATTAGAGATTATCACTGTAAAATTACATTTTTCATATAGTTTAACTAAATCGATACAGTTATAAATTGAATTTAAACATTTTCATAATTTATAACATAACTTAAAAGATTTGCTAGCGTCGATTTTATACGCTAAAAACTGCTAACAAAATAGTACAGCTAAAGGTAAGGTATGTACTGTAAATATAAAATTGTAACCAAGAACTTGTTTACGGTTATTCACGGTTAATCACTAATTATTGTAATTTGAATAGTATTTGCGGAACGGTTTGGTTGTTCGTTTGGATAAAATTGACGGTCGCTATTTGAGAATCTGAGATGGTTATTATGATCCTTAATTGTTGACTATGGAGCAACGTATAATAATTAAAGAATTATTATTTTCATCCGATTCGTCGCATTATAAAAATATGCATAATTATTTAGGTATATGAAATCATTTACAATATATTCCAATTTAAGTTAATAATATTATGATGAACAAAACACCTTAAGCACGTCTTCGTCTTTCTGCTGCTGTCATAAACGGTCATAACAAGATGCAATAGAAGAGAGTAAAAACCAAAGAACAACCATGCTTCGAGCTCGGTTGTTTTGGTTAGCAAAATACAGTAACCACGTTTCTTAATAATTAATTTTCACAAATTTCACATTTTCGGAACGAACCAAGATCTTGCTAACATTTTGATATTTTCAGTTCATACCTTAAGTGAATTGAAATACCAATAAAGGGATCAATTTTGAACAAATACCAGCCATTTTTCAAATTTTGGTACACTTTTGGTTTCGTATTACAAATTTGCTGAAAATTTTATTTTTATTTTCGATTATTCAAACATAAAATATATCTCTAATAATTAAAAAAAACGTTAGATTGACAAATGTATTCATTTTACACAATCCTGTTGCAGAGAACAAAATGAATCATATAATGACAATGACAATGTTGTACGCCACTCAGTACGCCAATGCCATTTAATTGCTCTTTTGCCTGAAACGAAGCACTCTTCTAGACACTAACTAGATACAGATAGAGATAGCTTTTGTAAATATAGTCAATTATAAATAACAAGGCACTAGTAACTAGCTGAAAGCTTGTTGCAGACGAATGTAACAACTTTTTAAACTCATAACTCGATTTAGTTAGGCATCTTAACAATATATAAAGCACGGAAAATTCTATGTACAATAATTATGCATATTTTATTCAATATGATTCACACTGTAAATACAATAGATATTTTTTTACTAAACACATACAGAACAAAACTGATTTACAAGTAGTTATGATTTTAAAGAAAAATACAAATAAACAATAAAATTTTATTCTATTTAAATTATAGAAAATTTGTGTATATAAATTTTATTTGAAGCATTTTTCATTATTGTAAATCAGATATTGAAACTAGCAAGCAGTCAGTCTAAACAAATATACAAAAAATATTTATCTCAATTTATTTAAGGTACACATTAAATTTCGTATATTGGCCATAATAATATAACTGAATATTAGTTAGACCAGCTCTTAATAATTACACAAATGAAATATGTTCCATACTTCTCATCTTATACGTTCATTTTATAGATTAAGAGCATGTAAACAAATCCATTTACTTTTAATATACCTACGAATAATAATGGTCAATAATTAATAATAATTTTATTTACAGGCGAGTGATTTTACGGATATTTGCGATTGGCCAACGTTAGGGAATCACAATGCTGAAGTAAGTTGTTTGTTAGATGTAGTTTTCAGAAGATTCACTACCTACAACTTTAATAAGGTTAAAATTATTCATAAACACGGTCGTAATTAAAACACGCATCTATTTCTTCTGTAAAACAAATTTAGCATTCCCGACGTTTCGAGCAGAAAGTAACTGTTTTAAAATTGCAACTTTATTTCATAGTTTCATATAATACGTTCTACAGACTGATTTCATATAGGCAAAAAGGAAAACATTGTTTTATATGCAAATATGTAAGCAATTATTATATTAATACTCATCTGCTAAAAATGTTACACATTCTTAAATAAAATATAAGTAATATACATGGTTTTAGAGACATCTTTGAAAAATTACTAATTCATACCATTAGGTGCTGGTTATATTGTAACTAAAGTGTAGAAATTTTAACCTTTATCTAAACTTAATTAATTAATTTAAACTCTCATTTTTGTAGGTAGAGAATCGTACTGACCAAAATTTTAAATTTTGCATGTATTTAAAACATGTTCTTGGTTATAAGTTTATATTATTTCATTATTTCAATAATAACATATATGACTATACATTTAATACTTTCGTAACAAACAACTTGTAAATTGCATGCATTTTATATTATATAGTATATAATATTCTCGTAACTCATATATCATACACATGTTCCCTGTGAAAATATCAAATACACGTAGAATTATTACTACGTTAACATTAACATTTCTTCAGTCTTATCATAATCAGTTTAATAAATCGTTTTATATTTTTAAGTCTTGGTTACAATTTCTTCTCTTTATTTGAAAAAAATATATGTGATTCAAAATGGAATATGAAAAATATATACTATGTTACCATTCTTTCCACAATGTTATTATAAATAATTTAATTTTAATTTAATTTAAATTTTGTTTTTTTATTAAAATTAAAATCTAAATTTTTTTAAATTTCTGCTGAATATATTGTTGTGTTTATTTAAATAATTATTATTATTCTGATTAAGTTAAAAACACAAGCACTGCTGATCACATTTTATAGTTGTTTTTGTTTTGTTCTTCGCTTGATGTAACAGCGTATTCAAAGATCTTCTGTTCACATTTTAGTCAGTTGTATAATTGAGGCCACTCTCTTTGAATCTTGTCCAAGAGTTATCTTTGTAGACATTCCTTTTTCTTTTTTGTTTATAAATGTGTAACTCCCTCTAATTGTAAAGTTGAATTTTCAGAAAAAAGCAAACACGCCAGCGAACAACAACAATGCAAACGGCAGTGGCAGCAACAGCAACAACAGCACACCTGGAAACAAGAACACCAACAATAATGAAACAGAACACGAAGAAACCGAAGGAGAAAAGAAAAAGAAAGGTTCGATAATGATAGTTGTTGCAGAATTTAATGTTTTTTGTTTTTAATTTTGTGCTTCTCGTTTGCCTAAACAAGTTGCGTAGATCAGTTTATATTTAATTCCTGGGGATAATTTTTTCGACTTTTCTCAATGTATATTATAATTTTTATCCTTGTAAAACAAGCTATCGGTTTTTTTTGTAATATTGCTTTGAATAATATTAATGAAACATCATACACATAAATGAACGTACAGTGGTATATATAATTGTTCAGATTTCACCAGCCAGTGTCACTGTTGACAAGAATCTTCAACATTATTAGCGACTAAAGTTACCGTTGGCGGCGCTGCTGTGCTTCACATATGGTGGTTGTAATACGTATTGTCTTCTATACCTCATTTCACGTAAGAAAAAAGCAGATGGCGCAGTCCGTTCTACACTCGTACATTTTATTAGTTCAAAATTTGTCGCGAACTTAAAAAAATTATGATTTGTGAATAAAGTTGTCGTCTATAGAATGATGTAGAACTTCGATGTAACTATGAAATTCAAAATATGGTATAAGTAATGTTAACGGAAATTAAAATGTTTGCTGGTGTAAATCTACCTCTCATCTCGACCAATGAGATTCAGTATATCATCGCCCTATCTTCAACGCTTTTTTTTTCGCGTGAAAAGGGGTGTAGTTCCATTATATAACCTTATGAATATTTTTGAAGTTTATGAGTACAATTACCTTAATATTGAAGTATAAAATAAAGATTGAAACGTGTTAAAAGCAAGTTTATACGTTCTAGTTTCGTGTTATGAAGAAGCTTGTGTATAGCAAAGTCTGTAAATTTTAAATTTGTAGAAAACCTATCCTATAATCTTTCAGTTTTACCTGGTAATTAGTTTTACATAATTTTTAAAATAAAACATAGGTACCTGGCAAAATGACATCGTCTATTTTGAATGTAAACTGCATATTTTTATTTATTTTGTTTTTACTGTACCGGCTCGTATTTATTTATCCCAGTCTTACGTCTAACAACAAAAGTTCCGTCGTTGCAATCTACACTTTTATTTTTACTACTTTTGGGAAAACCATGCAAACTATTTGTCTATTTTTGTAGTAGCAACCGTGAACACAGTAGTTAATATTATCAACCGAACCCTTTTAATTCATTTTGTATATAATGAGGAGGAAAAGCCAAGATGGGAAAAATTGACAAAGAATGGAGGTTAAGTTTTGTAAATAAGAAAAAAATAGTCTTCAAAGAGACTAGTGTGATATAAAATATTATATCTTAGGAAAGAAAAACATTAATTAGATAGGAAAACTGCAATATATCCATATAATAATTGCACTGAATACAAACACTATAGCTGTAAACACAAAATCAAATGCAAAATACGTGTTTGAAGAGTTTTGTTTTTCGCGAGCTACGAGCCACCTCAAAAAGTCGCTAAAATGTGGTGAAAACTGATTCAGGTCAATAGTTTTTTTTATTTTCAAATAATTTATTCCTAAATATGATAAAAAAGGTTGAAGATACTTCTAAAATATTATTCTTAATTTTTTTAATGTAAATTATTTTAACGACTATGTTTTGTTATCTTTTGCTTTTTGAATATGAATACTGTAACGTAAAGCGTGATTTTTTCAAAGATGATTTACTAATTTATAAAAATATAATATTTAAATTACAATCAAATATTGTTTCCATGTAAAATATTAACAAGTTTTGTCATTTCCTAGTGACTTATGTAAATTTTTCCATTATAGACAAACATTTTTATATAATAGTACATCGAATGTGGATTAAATTTCTTACTCGACCGATCTCTCCTACGTATACTCATACTTCTTAATATTCTATTAATGGCAGGCAAAATTGAGTACACTTATTTTATATATACAGGAAATATTATTTAAATAGTATAAATTTTGACGTATTATTGCACCTGGCATAAGTATTTTTATTATATTGAGAAAAGTCTTGTTTTTGTGTTTTCCCCATGTATTTGTACTAATAAACCCTAATATTGCAGTGGCCAAACAAAAATGGGTACCATTAGAAATAGACCTACCTAAGGGTAAACGTGATAATTCACCAAAAATGAAAAATGATCACGGTATGTATTGCTTACAATCGATTAGTCTAACATTTTGTTTTGCATGCTCTGTTTGTAATTTAAACATTGAAATATAATTTTCCATCTAATATTTTATAGGACTTTGACATATTTTGCATCATTCCTGTTTTATATTTTATTATAATTATTGCTGTCCACTTTTTAAATTTCTGTACTTACACGATGGATATATTGAACAAAAAATAAATTTTTAGTAGTAGTATTATTGAAGAAAGTGATAATTATGTAACATAAATTAATTTAACTATTTGACCGGTCTTACAACATTTTATTCTAGTTACTAAATTCCGCGAAAATCGTTCTGCATTCTAAGAACATCGAAAGTTTGAAGATCACTGTGATCGCAGTTTAATGAAAGATCAAACGTGTGCTAACATTTCAGGTGGCGGTGAACATTCTGCTCTATCAACAGTGAGTGAGAATGACCGTGACTGGAAAGATCACCGCATGGACAACGGCGACAGGTATCACCGATCGTCGAGGAACGGCGTCAGTTCACGTGGCCGCGGCGGCCGGGCCAGGGGCTCCCGACGCCCAGCCTTCAACAGGCCGGCCAATCGTATGCCCAGCGATCCTGAATATCCTGACTTCCCTACAGACTACACACAGGTAAATGCATCATTTTTTACATAAGTAGAAATTATTATTTTACATCTTATATTTTCTGATTTACAGAATTATCTGTTCTGATTTATATTTTTATTACATTAAATTTTAATCGTTTTCAATATTAAATAAATCATGTAATAATAAAAAAATTAAATTCTAGATGAGCAAATTTGGTTTACCAATGGATGGTCCTAGTGCCTTTTTAGTTCCCTATATGGGTACATTCTACTACAGCAGTAACAACTACGTCAATTTAGACGGACCCACACTAAAAGAATATATAAAGAAACAAATGTAAGTTAAATTATCTTACGTAGTATGTAGGTTACTCGAATAGGACAACTTTTTAAATGTCTCATACTACAAATCTTGTATTTTTGCAATAAATTTCGATAACTGTATATTTTTTGTACTGTTAATTTTTTTACAAGAAATGTGTTAAAAATAAACATCGTACTTGTTGTCCTTGATATTTAACTCTGAATTTAAATGCAGAAATATTCTTACAGTAGTAGTAAATTAACGACGACATTAAAATTCACGATTATTTTTTTCAGAGAATACTACTTTAGTGAAGACAATCTAGTTCGAGACTTTTTTATGCGGCGTAAAATGGACGAAGAAGGATATTTACCTGTAACGTTAATTGCTTCTTTCCATCGAGTTCAGGCCCTAACCAATGATGTATCTCTAGTCATTAGTTCAATGTCGGATTCGGATAAACTTGAAATGCACGGTGGTTTTAAAGTAAGAATTAAAAATACCTATTAATATAGTATGTGATTATGATGTATTTAAAATTGCTTATTATGCATTAAGGGGAACCAGTACATGCGTTAAAATGGTGAAAAGTATGTTTAAATTTTCTTTCCTTTATAAAGGAAGTGAAAATTTACATTTTCGGAGTAAATAATACATTTTTGAATAGAGGAAGAATGTCTTCTAATATGTCTAATGCCACTTTTTACGTTTTTGTTCTCAATTTTATTGTATGCATGGCTAAACATGGCCTATTTTAGATATTTTGTGAGCTTCTAATACGTATTTTATCACATATTAAAAACAAAACAATTTATAAGTACCTAGTGTCTTTAGACGCATTAGGAGACAACCTTTATTTATTTAAAATATATCTTATTTGTTTAAAAGTCCTAATATTGAAACCAGTAAAAACTAAATATAGTCTAGTCAATAGAGTTCAAAATTGGTGCGAATAGAAACATTAAATACAAAAGTTTTTTTCTTTCGCCTAGAATGTCTATTAAGCTCGAGAAAATTGCGTCCAAAACAGGGGTTTTTCGTAAACTCACACAAACCATATCACTCCAAACATTTCCTGTGAAGAATTAATTATTTACTAATATAACCTTATATTATTAGTGTAGCTACTAATAAATGTTATTTATTTATTATGTTTCATAAATTATTATTCAGGTCGTTCCACAACTTACGATAAAAAATTTAAGGGTATATACTGTACGACGTGCTGATCATGAAACAAAAAGAATTTTTTTTAAATTCGTAAAAAAATTGCATCGTATTTCAAGCAAACATTATTTGCCACTGGTCGGTAGTTATTTTTAATTATTTTTTTCAAATCTTGTACAATGAAAGTAATTGTTTACATAATATCTAATACTAATAAATTTCAAATTATCAAATGTACCATCAGAATAGTTATACTTAAAATGTACACCCTTAACTTTGCGAATTTAAAAAAAATCTTTTTGTTTCATGATCATCACGTCGTACAGTATATACCCTTTAATTTTTTGTTGTAAGTTGTGGAACAGCCTGTATTATTAGTCAGAACGTTAAGCTATAAATATGGTCCCAACCTTGCATTTTTTGATTAAATCAAACCACTTGGTACCTAAGTTCTAGGAACCAAACTCTTAAAACTTATGCTTAATTAAAGCTCTCAATTTTTTAAAAAAATAACCTATCTTATAGAGAATTGTACGTAGAATTTAATGCAAGAAACCGGAAGTCGATATTATCCGTTTAGAAGTTACAGTTCATTAAACAAATTTTTTTAAATTTCATAATTTTCTCTAGAAAAAAATCTTAAAATTTTAGCTTAACTAAGGTCCATGTAAATTTTTATTATAATGTATCTTGTAGAGAAATATACGTAGAATTTAATGCAAGAAACCGCAAGTCGATATTTTTATTCCTTCAGAAGTTATAGTTCATTAATCACAAAAAAATTCGAAAAAAAAGTTAAAATTTCTCAACTTTCTTATGGAGAAAATCTTAAAATTTTAGCTTAGCTAATGCCCTCAAAAGTTTTAAAAATAATGTAGTACCTCATAGAATAATGTTCGCAGAATTCAGTGCAAGCGAGGGTCGATATTTTTATCCGTTAATAAATAACAGTAGTTTTCATGAGGAGAAGATATTTTGACTTGTTTTTAAATGATCGAAATATTATGTAATCGTATCATTAATCAATTACACGATAAATGCAAAAAAACAAAAAATGTGACCGAAAATCCAAGATAGCGGATGGTTCCCGGGCCCCACCCTAGGGAACTTTTATAATGTTAAACAGGAAGACCTAATAGACATTTTAGACAAGAAAAAACTTTTGTATTTAATGTTTTTAAATTTACGTTCATTGACTAGACTAATATAGTTTTTCGCTATTTTGACGATTTGTACTGAACCATTTGCAATTTAATTTTCTGAGTTAAAAAAGTATTATTTATTGATTTAAATAATTAATGTTATCCTTTATTTATGTGTAACAGGTCCACACCGAAATCCATAATTTAAGTATCGACTCATCTTATGTATGAATATGATACTAATCTGGATATACTTATGAACAATGTAAAAGTTTTTATATACTTATATTTAAGCATTTAAACCTAATGCGAACTTCAACTGTGCATAAAAAGCGTAGTTCTTTTAAGTAAAATTTGTAACATAATGCTTTTATAATAACATAGTCTTGCAATACGTGATGCTTAATATATTACATTCTAGGTCCGTACACGTGAAAATCCAACCAAATGGCCAATCTACGATCCTAAGGCAGAAAGTTCAGATGTTTATGTTCCTCCCCCACCTTTACCACGTACGTTTCGAGATACCAATTCACTTCCGGATAATTTGAATCCTGACGTTGCTGAATTTATTCCTGGCAGCGATAATTCCCCACCAAGTGACGGTGAAAAAAATCCAGACATTGTCCATAAAATATGTGAAAAATCATCTTCTGTTAAAAAAGAACCGGAAAATAAAATAAGTACAGGAGAAAGTGACATATGGAAAGAAGTCAGAAGAAGAGGCAAAAATGTTACAGCTTCGAAAAATAAGGAGATACGTGAGAAAGAAATACGTATTGAACGAGAAGAACTTGATTTCCAATTTGATGAAGAACTTGACATGCCGATTGGAAGGAACAACCAATTTTCCACTGACTGGTACGTAAACCTAATTATTTACTTAATTTCATATAGGTATACTGCCCCCCCAGGCCACGGGAACGTAGCCTATTGGCCTGGACCTATTTTACATTAAATTATGTATCTAACTTAAGACACTCACAACGTCCATGCCCTATGTGGAATTCGAACCCACGACCTCGCTAGCCGAGCGGACCAGCTTCGGTACGGTAGACCGCTCGGACAACGAGGCGGACGACACAAAATTTATAATTTGTTTATTTGGTGATATTTGGTATAGTTCTTTTATACGAGTAATAAACAAAATATGAAATAAATTACGGCGTTATAAACCTTATTGTAATAACTAGTTGTTTTTTTACACAGGGCTGAAGATGAATCAGATGAAGTTAGTGACCGCGAAATTAACAAATTACTTATTGTAACGCAAACACAAGAAACAACAACAACACCTGTTTCAACCAGAATACCAAAACATGACGGATATGACCGCACCGGAGATTGGACTACAAGAGTGAAAATATCTCAAGATTTAGAACAAGAAATTAATGATGGCTTGTTCTACTATCAAGAAGACATATGGACCACAACAGATAGAGTAAGTTGAAAACAATGAAATCGTATTTCATTCAACAAGTATGATGTTTGCGATACAAACCATTGCGAATTTTATAATTTACACAAGTGTATTTTTTAATGAAAGGGGAAACTCCCTTGGCTTTTGGAATATCGCCTATTAGCCAGTAACAATTTATATGCATTTAAATCAAATGTAAGACTCGCACAACCATTCATGGCTCAATTTCATTGCGGTATTGTAAGCGTGGTATAAAGGAATTGAACCAGTAGGATTGTTAGAATTTTAAAATAACGTCATACTTTGGTGTTGGAAGTGGACTCCGGCGCCGATTTTTATAGGCGGGGGCGTTTCAGTCAAAAATGGTCGGCGGCGCATCAACGTGGCGCCGTTTTGAAATATCGGCGCGCCGCGGCGTGGCGTGAAATTTCTCTTACATAGTATTTTTTTTTAAATTAATGTAAATTTATTATTCGACCTAATTTCCAAAGCATGTAGTCCGAAAATTATAGTAAATTTGAGACGAAATAAGTATAGTTTTGGAAATGAAAGAAGCCTAAAAAAGATCATCGTGAAAGAGTACGAAGATTTAAGCTCCGCCCATATTGTCATATTCATTATTAATAACTGAATATATATATATATATATATATATATATATATATATATATATATTAATATATTAAAAGTATTAGACTGCTATAAACTATAATTTCACATTTTAAATTTATCTTTATAATGATGCCACTAATGTTGTGGTTTTTTTCTTTTAATTTACATCGATAATAAATTATCCGATTCAAATTTAACTTTCTAATTAACTTAATATTTATTATTTCTTTCGTAGTATTATTAATAATTACAATTAATCTAAATAGTGCATTTCTATGTAATTATGTTTATGATTACTATTTTTATTTGTAAATATAAATATTGAAGTATTGAACATTTTCGAAATTGATACCATTTGTAAATCAATTAAACATATGTCAAGTCCTGTGCATTAGCAATAAGTGTTTAAAATCAATTATATCATTTACAGGAACGTACGATATCTGGTAGTTATAAGACGGTGAATATTATATCTCAAGCTGATTTTGAAAAAATGGCACCACCAGCCCCAAGAAAACAGAATCCTGAAGTTCCTCCACCACCACCACCAGTTCAACAACCAGTAAGTTTCTTTATTATTATTTTATATTTATTAATTAAATTTCAAATTTTATATTTATAATCTTAATTTTATTTATATCTAACCTCGATCTAACCGAATTTGAAGTTATTATTTTGATTTAATTTTTATTACATAAATTAAAGATAATCTGATATGTTCAATATATGTGTATAAATATAAATAATACGTATTTATTATTTTTATTTGACTGTGTGTAATTTTATAACAATGAAAACAAATGTAATCGCTAACAAAACAAAAATTATAACAGGTTGAGAGTTCGAGTGAATCAACGTCGCGAGGTAAACGTCAACAAACGCATCCGCATTATCGTGGCCCAAGATTCTATGCTGTCACCAAAGACGAGTCTCCTGATCCCAGAACACCTAGAAAACGCAAAACTCGGCACTCAAATAATCCACCTGTTGAACATCACGTCGGTTGGATCATGGATGTAAAAGAGCATAGGCCGCGCACCTCTTCAGTTGGGTAAGAATAAAAGTTGTAGATTTATTTACCTGTTTTTCCTTAATGATTGAAAAACGTTCAAATGAACACCATGTAATTGTTCACACGCCAAAACAAGAAAATATTATTGCAATCACAAAAAAATTTGTAATCAAGATATTTGTATATTTTTGTAATCAAGTCTTCACATATATGACAAATATAATATATAATACATAAAAACTATTAATAATATTGCAATATAAAATCAGTGTTGTAGTTTGTTGATCCATGACAGAAAAAGTAAGTCCATTCTTAAATGATTAATTAGATAGCTATATCAAAGAATAATAACCTATAAAGGAACAAGAATCGACACTTCTGTCGGTACCTTTGATGTTTGCACTTGGAATCACTCAAATGGATAAAATATTCTACAAATGTCTAACAATATTATCCTATTTAGTTCCAATAGTTTATAATTGTAATTACAACTTTGTTGTTTTTTCAACAATGTTCCAGATAAACATTACAATTTTGATGCACCGTTAAACTCTTTTTAGGTTTCCGTCTCAAATTTTCAAAATCAGGAACCCGTATTGTGAGACTCCGTTGTCAGTCCGTCTCGTCTGTCACAGGCCTATAACTTCGAAACGGTTAATTATAGAAAGTTGAAATTTGGCACGTAGATAAACTTTAATTGACATGTTTATATATATATATATATATAGAGTTTTTTTTATAAGTAAACATAGGGCATGTCATTACCATAGTTACAGTGTTACAGAATGACAGCAATGCATTAGAGCGTTTTTTTATCAGTAAACATAGGGATAATTAACATACGAAAATAAATATGAAAAATAAATTAAAGAAATGATAAATTATTTATTTATGTTTTCTACACTTAAGAACTAGGTAGATACATAAAACTAATGAAAATTTAAGAACTAGGTAGACACTTAAAAAATAATGTGTACAATGGTGACAGAATGAATGTTGAACAATTAAAAAATCAAATTAGTGCTGCTTCCAAAATATTACTCCCCAGCAAATGCTATAAATTATTTTTATAATCGTTTAGGATATTGTTTAGAAGTTAATGGTTCCAATTTTGAGCATTTAATTCGTTTAAAAAAATTCTCATTAGCTTAATGTAGGTATCTACCTAGTTCTTAAGTGTAGAAAATATAAATAAATAATTTATCATTTCTTTAATTTATATTTATTTTAGTATGTAATTATCCCTATGTTTACTAATAAAAAAAAACTCCCGGTATATATATATATATATATATATATATATATATATATATATATATATATATATATATATATATATATATATATATATATACTTATTTAATCCTAAAGCCTGTATACCCTTTCAGGTGTTAGGCTGATATATATATGAAAGGGCACATTTCAAAGATACTAAAAATATTTTTTTGAGTGAGTTTTTGACAGGTAATTTTACAAAAAATGTATCTAAAAAGAAACGATAGTACTGAGTCTAAAATTTTGGAAAAAATTCAGGTCTTAATTTGCTTAGTTTTCGAGATTTCACACAAAACAGTTAAAGGAAAATGTGCAGAATAACTCTGCCGTCAATAGTTTTCGCTCGTTACCTATGTACTTTCTTTACAAGTGATTGCTAAAATATGTAAAATTTTGTTTATTTATCTGTCACTATGTAAATTTTTTATCTAATTTAACATTACTTTGGTTTAACGTATAGGTATTTGTCTGAAAAAGTGAAAAAATGTTCTTTTAATAGTTGATTTTGTCGGTTTTTGTTTCTACAGGTTATTTTTTGGCTATAATAGAAGACTGCTCCTATCCGAAGGTGCTGCGTTTTGCGGTGAAAATACAATACTACTGTAAACACACTTGGCAATAGTCAACAAGACAGTAGAGCGTATTTGAATAGTTCATTATTTTCGCCGCAAAATGCAATGCCTTTCGACAGAAGAAGTCTACAATATTTCATCGTATTATGGCTGTAATTCAGTGACCGTCCCTATCCCATACGCTAAAGGCAAATTTTGTTCACTGCGGTATGCGGTGTAAATTTGTGTATGGCACCAACTGCTACGAGCAGCCACGTGATGACGCCTATCTAATCACGAGTTCTGAGGGCTCGTCAAAATTTTTTTTTAAACCGCCCGCAACAACATTAAAATACACAACAAAAATACAGAAATGGCGGTCGTTTAAAAAAAAATTGACAGTAAGATTTGACGTCACATGGCCGGTCGTGGCTTATTAAATATTATACTAATTTTAGTCGTTATTTTCTGATTTATATAGAAGCAGCTTTGGAACAAGTCCTAACGAAGGCCAGCTTGCAACTAGTTATGGAAGTGTTCCTTCGTCATTACCTACGTTCCAGCACCCGTCTCATGCTTTGCTGAAAGAAAACAATTTCACCCAGCAAGCTTACCACAAATATCGTCAGAGGTGTCTCAAAGGTACGATGCAGTCACCCAATGTCAAATTACATGTATTTTATAAAAATGTTTATTTTTATTTGCAGAGCGCAAGAGGTTAGGCAGCGGTCATTCGAGCGAAATGAACACTTTATTTAGATTTTGGTCTTTCTTCTTAAGAGAAAATTTTAACAGAACAATGTATAATGAATTCCGTACTATTGCAGTAGAAGATTCTACCGCAGGTTATCGATATGGTCTTGAGTGCTTATTCCGGTTCTATTCATACGGTTTAGAATGTAAATTTCGTCCTCATTTATATGCTGATTTCCAAACAGAAACGATAACAGACTACGAAAACGGACAATTATACGGTTTAGAGAAGTTCTGGGCTTTCTTAAAATACTACAAACACAGTGATAACTTACAAGTGGATCCCAAATTAAAACAGTACCTGTCAAAATTCAAGAGTATAGAAGACTTCCGCGTTGTCGAGCCTCAAATCAACGAAATGCTGAAAGGGCACGGTAATAACCGTATCAAGAACTTAAAGAACCGTAATCGTAGTATATCAGAAAGTCAAGGAGGAAGCCATTATATGTATGGCGCAAGCACGAGCAGAATTGATGATCCTCGTGTTAGACGCTTGTCGGCCAGCATAGGCATTAGACAAAGGTAATCTAAGAAACTCAATTTATATTTACATAAATGAGCAGATACCCACAAAATTTCGGAACCGTTGCGAAACTTTATGTGATGTAATGTTTTCTATTTTTGTTTAAGGACGGAATCAACTTGTATGGCAGGTAGTGCTCCCTCTGGTTCTCACATGATGAGTAATATGCGATCAAACTTATCACGTAGCCGCACACAATCATTTGGTTCTGGACGCGTTCGCCAACATTATCCAAAAAATAGAGAAGAAGAATCATGGAGACAGAAAAAGCCTGAAGGTAATAGTTGTTCTAATTTCTCACCAAAGAAATGTGATTATTCTGAATTTCCTGCTATTGGCACTCCTTAACGTTAAACATCACCCCTAGTGGCGGGAGCTCAAGCGTACAATTGTAGCAGTTATATTTTAAACCTGTAAATTATGTACGAAATTTGTTTTTTGTATTACTATTATAAGAATGATAGTGTTTGCTTTATATGAAGATATAACTTTTGATAATATCTCTAAAATTATGAAACTATGTACAAATTAAGTATTTTTTTACAATTTTTATTAATTACTTAAAAACCAAAGCAACGATTTTCTTTACATTTTCATCTATACTAATATAATAAAGAGGAAATATTTGTTTGTTTGTTTGTTTCGAAACTACTGGACCAATTTGAAAAATTCTTTCACCGTTGGGAAGCTACACTATCCCCGGGTGACATTGGCTATATTATATTTTCAAAAAAAATCAAAATTGTTTCTTCTTATGACGAAAATGTACAGTGATTTGTCACTTAATTAAACAAAATAACAAACAAATTAGATAACCAGACATTTAATTAAACTACTATGTATTAGTTTCGAATAGAAATTTCGAATTCAGTTGGTCTTGGTGTTTTGAATCAGACAGTTGTGGATTGTTAGTATTGGTTAATATTAAGTTTTTTTTATTTTTTGATGTTTATAACGATGTCAAATTGCATTGTTGTCGGCGGCTATCTAATTCAGAGTTTACTGCACCGATTGAGTTCAAATTTGGTATGGTAATTGCTTAAGATCTAACTTATAACATAAATGTCAGTCCGCCATCTTGAAACAAAATGGTGGCTAGCTAACTCAAAATGTACTTCACCGATTGGGTTCAAATTTGTAATGGTTATAACTTATGATCTAACTTATGACATGAGCAATGAGCATACTAAAATATCAGTCCGCCATCTTTGAACAAAATGGCGGTAACCGATTGGGTTCAAATTTGGTATGGTATCATGGGCGTAGTTAGAATTGCCACCATGTATGATATGGTAATAACTTAGAATTCTTATAACGAGATTCCTTTAAATTCGAGTTGGAGGCATAGCAACGTGCGTCGGGTCCGCTAGTATCTTATATAGACGTATCTTGTCTGTTTGCATAAAAAAATATGAATTCATAAGACCGCTATACTTTCAAAATAAATATAATTTTTCATCGAAATTTTGATTTCAAAAATTAAAATATTTTACCTATTATTTGAAAGTATAGCGGTCTTATGAATTCATATTTTTTATACAAACAGACAAGATACATCTATATAAGATATGAAAATATATAAAATATCGTTTCTTTGGTTTTTAAGTAATTAATAAAAATTGTAAAAAAATACTTAATTTGTCCATAGTTTCATAATTTTAGAGATATTATCAAAATTTATATCTTCTATATAAAGCTAATACTATCATTCTCATAATATTAATACAAAAATTCAATTTCGTACATAATTTACAGGTTTTAAATAGCTAAGTATATTACTGCTCCAATGTACGCTTGAACTCCCGCCACTCGGGGTGACGTTTAACGATAATCATCGTTTTCTTCCTATTTCATTCTTACCGTATGGTCTTCATGTTGCTTAAATACTTCTGTTTTATTTCTTGTCCCTGATGATCCTACGAGTTCAGGTTCGAATGTTTGTCCTTCCTTAAGATGACATAATTCTACTCGGAAAATAGACTATTTTTCTGGAACAAATCCTGACTGCATGGTACAATATATAGTATTAATTTTTTTACTATTATGTGCATAAGAGATGAAAATAGTCCGCTAACTCCAAATTATTCATTTTTTAATGCTGGCAAAATGTTTAATTGCATTAAAAAATACACCCATTTTTGACAATAAATTAAGTGTATAAAAAACCTAAGTATTGATATATTACTGAGATAGCGGTCTGTACACAACCTTCATTTAGAAGTATACAAAATTTCAAGCTTGTTTTTCTGGCTGTAGTTTGTTCCAGAAAATGATCACTTTTTGATCAAATTTTGCTTATTTTACGCCGTAACTCATGATAGTGTCACAAAAGGGCGGGGTTTCAACTTGTGTTTACCTCTGACGTAAATTTCATACCTTTTTGGCAGGAGTGGGAGGGGTAAACTGGATTCGTCAAAATGAAAATTCGGGATTCATGTTAGGAATAATATCCTCTTAATATATTTCATACATTTTGTATTTTTAGTAATGTTTATTTTTTTATAGGACACAATAAAGAATTCACAACAGATGCTAAAACTGTAACCGCAAAATCATCAACAAACACAAATGCAGCATCCAAATCAGCAGCAGGTTCCTCTTCAAATAAAAGCGAACAGTGATGCCAAACGCACTTGTGGGCTGGTCACCTGGCCTAAATTAGTCAGTATGTATATTAATGCAATGATAGGCCTATTTTTCTATAAAAAAAATTATGAAGGAAATTATTGTGCCGCGTAAAAACACTCGCAATCGCAGTTTGATTAGTCTTTGTGACGTTAGAGAAACTGCTTCACTCCGAAAGCCTTATGCGTAGTTCCTGGACTCAGTAGGGCAGGAATTTGTAAATATGTAATCTTGTTTTATTCATCAGTCTTATAAACATCAAGTGTTCTTTTTTATAAATTTGACATGTGTGTGGGATAAGTCAAAAGCTATATTGTCTGTATATTAGTGTGATGTTGCGCTCCACATTCAGCACTGGATTCAATATAACTTTGCTACCTACCTAACAATCTTAATATTTTGACATTTTCCTGTTTTAGTTAAATTATCGGTTGTTTTTATTTTAAAATTGTTTTAATTGTAAAGAAGATATTTTATTGGTGCCATGGCTGTTCTTTTCTGTGATGATACTTTTCAATTTTATTTTAAATAGAAGCCTTTCGTTTTATAATCAGTAGAAAAATAGATAATATTTTGTTGCGTATAATTCTGAATAATTATACTTAATTCTTCTGGGTATTTTATTATAATCATGTTAAAATACAGTGTTGAATGAAGTACGCAATAAACATTTATAATCACTAAAGTAACCGTATCGGTTGTTAGTTTGTTATACATTATTAATTAATATATAAATATATTTAGTCATTTTTAGTTTTTATTAAGATAATTATTTTATGTTTAAATTTATTTTCGGTGGTAACAATGTCTACATTTTGTTCATGCTTGTTAAATCATGTTATTTTTGTTGGGTTGTATTGTAAATATTGGTGATTTTGGTAGTTTATAATTGAAGCCAAATTGCAGGCGTACGCAACTTTTTGCACATAAGTTCCTTAAAAGTCATTCAATACTAACGAAAATGAATTAAGTACTTGATAAATCTCAAGTTGACTCAAAACGTACGGTACGACAGTTTTGGGATAGAGACCAAGACTGGCTTATAGCTCTTAGTTTGCCATTTATTGCTCAAATCGGCTTATTGTTTAATTGTTTTCTTCTTAATTTCGTTTATTTAATTAAAAATAAAAATAGTAATTATTGTGTTCGGATAAAAATTCACTTAACATTATCCTGATGCCTGCATTTTGGATAATTAATATATAAAGTAATGTAATACTTCTGATTAAATTTTGTCATATTGTATGTTACTATTTTATGATTATAATTATTATTGGTTTGCACACGTCTAGCGTAAGCGTTGTGTGGTCATCGTCGTCCTGTGTAGATTCGAGTCGTGATTTGAATACTTTATTGATCTGTACTAATACTATCAATTTTTCTTGTGTGATTGCCAAAAAAAATATAAAAAAACTATTGTAAGAAATTAATAAGTGCTTTAAATTATATTTAAAAAAAATGTGAATACTTTCATAATATTGGGAATTTTGTATAATATCGATGACTACACATATTACATGTAATGTTACTAAAAGTATATATTATAAGTTCTACCACAAAATGTAAAAAGAGTGTTTGGAAGTTAGTAAGTTCTTTGTCTTCCAGTGTACACGAAAAAGTACTAAAAAAATTACATAAAAACTCAAAACCCAACATTAAAGATTTTTAATTTCTCCTTATATCCCTAGATTTTTAATTAAATAAATAATTATTCGGTAATTTTTACTGCAATTTTAGTAAAATTATCCTACCCTACAAATAATTCGTACTTGTAGTTGTGTGCTAGCTCTTAATTATAGTTAATTTGTATAATTATGATTTATCGTATGTGTATAAGTTTATAGAAAATATGAAATTATAATTATGCTAATTAATTACTACCTTTAGGCTTTTGAAATGTTTATAATATCAAAATTAAACAAATTACAAATATGAGTATGGCCAATATCAATAAATAAAATAAGCAAAACTAATATATTACATAATGATGATGTACTTTGAATAAATATTCAGAAAAAAAAACCAATATTATTTATAGTATCGCTAAATTTAGAATGTAATTAGACTATTGTTGAAAAAATAATATTTACAGTATAAAAATAAAAACTATTAAAACTACTAAATTGTTTATAAATTGAATTTTTCCTGCAACATGATTTTATACAAAATATAAATCAACTAAAAACAGTTAAGTATAATGCAAATTATTCTTATACAGATTTGTTTATAACAATACTTATAGTATATTGTTATTTAAAAAGGATTTATAAGGACTATTTTAAAATATTCCTTGGCGCGCTTTGACGGCGTAAAGAGGAATAAGAGATAAAGAAATTGACGTAACTGTATGTTGCGAATGATACAAGCATAACCACGAACCACTACAACAAGTAGTATTGAAGCAAAATTATTTGACAGATCTGTCAAGATCATTTTATTTTACAACGTATGCAAAAAATCTGACTACAAATATAAACCAGAGTTACAAACTGTAAGTCACGTTAAATAAAATCAAATATTTTATAATTTAGATTGATATAATATTTAATACTCCTAATATTGACGATAACATTATCAGTCATTAGTTATAATACTGTCATAATAGAATACATAATTGCCTTTTATGTTTATATTTTTAGGTTGGTTACCACTTGATTAGAAAATTGCAAGATAAGGATTGTGCGATGTAGAATTTGAATATGAAAGGACAGTCATGCAACAGTAAACCAGTATTTTAATTTAACAATAACTGTGAATATAAAGTATTAATATGGCAATAAGTCGTGTGGTAATATTAGCAACAAATTTCCTTTTATTTGCTTATTGCAATGGTGCAGAATCAGACATCGCACTTGATGCCAAAGCTCAATCAACACACATTATTGATAGTTTAAATTTGTTGTCATATACTTTGTTATTAATTTTAACTGTTTTAACTATATGGTTATTTAAACATAGAAGAGTGAGTTTTTTACATGAAACCGGATTAGCTGTGATATATGGTGAGTTAAGAATATGTAATTTGCACGTAGTGTTTTATTAATACTAGCCGGGCAGCCCGTACTGCGAAGCATTGTTCGTGTTTGACGTGATATTAGCGCCAAGTAGTTTTAATGTTTTCTTGGCGAATCAGAACCTTCAAATTTGAAAAATTTGACCTTCGCAGTACGGGCTGCCCGGCTAGTATACGTGATATTTGTCGTAGGTCTCATTGTGGGAGCAATCATTCGATATGCTGGAAGTTCACCTTCGGTGCTAAATATGGCAGTGTATCCGGAGAAAAGTAGCAAATACAATTCTAGTCTACCTCCCGATACATTGTCTCTACACTTCCCAGTAAAGGGCCCTTCAAATGTAATCACCAATAAAACATATGAATATGTTTTTAGAGGACCTATCGTCGATGTTCAAGACAATGAAATCGATTTAAAAGCAACATTTGATCCCGAAATATTTTTCAATATTATTCTTCCACCTATAATTTTTCATGCTGGCTATTGTTTGAAAAGGGTAAGTCATAGTTTTTTAAAATTTAGTTCTTAACAGAACATACACTGTACAATGAGTTCTACGAAAAACCTGAATTTTGTTAAATTAATATAAACAACCGAGTAAACAACATTCTGTTATACCGAGCTTAAACTTTTTTTGACCTAATAGGAAATACAATGTTAAAATTTTTATTTTGCGTATTGATTTTAGAGCAAAAGTGTAAATACGAACGATGTTCAGAACAAACATCTGCACCGAATAAGCATAGGTAAATTTGTTGTTTAAATAATTTTTTCACGAAATAAACATGAAATAAAAATTAACAATTTAAGCTAGTTTCAGACAAACACAGTGTGTTACAAACTAATTTAACTTGTTTGTGTTTGTAACACACTGTGTTTTCTATAATTATGCAAACTGCAACAGAGGAATTCATCAAAAATATTTATTTCTTCACTCTGATAGTTGACAGATTTGAAATTGTTGTTCTAATTGATTTATTAGATTATAAGTAGGGTTATCTTAATCTAAAAAAAAATTATCATTTTCTTATTCTTCCTAAGGTACATTTTATAATTATAATTAATTGTAGTATTTATTTTTTAAATCTGTAATTCGTTTATTTCTTATGGTACTCTGTAATCAGCTCAAATAGGAAAATTTAATTTACATTTATCTCGCGACAGGAACATTTTTATCAATAAATAAAGGCTCGTTGGATGCAGTTTTTTAATTAGAACATCTTTTGTATTTACGGTTTGGCTCTAAAATCAATATGTAAAAACTTGAGCGAAATTAAAACTGTAAATCCTATTATTCAATTATTAATGTATCAAAAATAATAAGAATCTTAAGTTAAAATTTGATTGAGAGAATTTTTCAAACACAAGAGATAAACCCTCTTTCGTTGCCTCTCTTGTATTTGCACTTGGCTGAAAAATTTATTTTACATGTAACATCTGCAACTTCAGAAGCTAATAATAAACGAAACGTTTGCGAGAAAATCTTCAAATTAAATTTATTTCTTGTTTTGAGGTTCTACATTTATATTTTTAAGTTAGGCTTCTTAACCCTGAAGCACCCTGTATAATCTAATACTATACTGATTACAGAAAGTTAATTGTTTGTTTATTTAAAAATATATTTATTATAGGTCTGTTTACAAAACAAGTAAATTCAGCTGTGGTTTTATCTTGAACACATTTGTGTCTAAGTTATTAATTTTTATTTTTGATATAATATGTATTGTATATCAATTCTTTAAAATGATAATCTTAGATGTTTATAGACACCGATTCAAAGAAAACGAGTCATATTTTAAATTTTTGTAGTAATAGCATAATTATTGATATTTCTGATGTTTTCCAATTATGATCATCAAAAATAAAATTTTAATAAATTAATTATTACTTCTTATTATATATCGTTCTTCAAGTTCAGAATGACTTATATAGTAATTTTTTGTTCCTTTTTTATGATGTAGGTAACTTATTCAAAATCAACTGTTGATTTTACGAACTTCAGTTAATTTAAAACTTTTTGTATATTATCCCTATATTTTTTTGCGATATTTAGTGTTCATTAATCAAATTTGCAAGTACCATAATTACCTAGGTAATTACTATTTTTTTCTATATCATGATAGGCATAAAGCACAATAAATTTTATCATCAGTACAGATAATAATGCTATTAAAAATTTGTTACATTGGATGATCTGTTTTCTTTGCACCTGAGTATAGTTTTGCGATATATCAGAGGCTGAAAAATAATTCGCTGGAATGTTATTTTATATCTAGATCTGAACTAACAGCACTGATTTAATTTCAGAAATATTTCTTCCGTAACTTGGGAGCTATATTGACTTATGCTATAATCGGTACCACAATCTCATCATTTGTGGTCGGAGCTTTAATGTATGGTTGCGTGCAATTATTGCCTACGCATTTGGCAAGTAGTTTCACATTTCTTGACACTTTGTACTTCGGCGCCTTAATTTCCTCTACTGATCCGTTGACCGTCTTGGCCATATTTAACGACTTGCATGTGGATGTGAACCTTTATGCATTAGTGTTTGGTGAAAGTGTACTTAATGATGCTGTTGCTATTGTACTTAGTGGGTAAGTGAGACATGTTGTACTTACCAGCACACATGGTGTTTTAATTCTTTTGACACAGATCAATACAAAACTACGGTGAACGGTACCAATCTGGTTCAGGTGGTTTCGAGACAAAAGCGTTCTTTAAAGCTTTAGGCGATTTCTTTGGGATATTTATGTTATCATTGACCATTGGAGCTATGATGGGCTGCATTACCGCTTTAATATCCTTTATAATACTACATAAATTATTTTGATTACATGCTAATTATTATTTCTAATCATATTCATAACAATTTGTAAATGCAAAATTAATCAATTCAAAAATTGTACAAATTTTTTGCTTATGAATATGGTGGAATACAATAATATACTAAAATGCTCTCTATTTAATCAAATTTGCAAGTGATGTAGTAAGAACCTATTAACATAGTTAAATCTGATCCATAAATTCAAATCTAACTATTAACTAAGGTTTTTACTGTATATTAGATTAATATTATTAGAATTATGATGTTTAATAATTCCTTAACACAGCATACTTGACGAAATTTACTCGTGTGCGAGATTTTCCACTTTTAGAATCAGCACTGTTTGTGCTTATGTCGTATAGTACATTTCTCATAGCCGAGGCTTCAGATTTAACAGGTAAAATCCTGAAATGTATATGTTAATTATGTTTAAAAAATATATTTTCAGGAGTGGTAGCTGTATTATTTTGCGGAATATGCCAAGCTCACTATACGTACAATAATTTGTCAGATGATTCTCGAACGAGAACTAAACATATGTTCGAGTTACTGAATTTCTTAGCTGAAAATTTCATTTTCTCGTATATTGGCGTTTCAATGTTTACGTTTCCAAAACACCACTTTGATCCCTTATTTATATTAGCCGGATTTGTATCCTTTTCTACAAGTTTATTAATTATACTTGTTACTATAAAAAGTATCTTTAACATTTGTAATAGATTTGTGCTACAATTGGACGTGCAATCAATATTTATCCACTGTCATTTTTACTTAATCTAGGAAGAAAGCCAAAAATTCCTGCAAATTTTCAACATATGTTATTTTTTGCTGGTAAGTTAATATCCCACTAGGTATTTTATAATTAAAAGTATCTAATAAAATATTTACTTTTTAGGTCTCCGAGGCGCAATGTCTTTTGCTTTGGCAATACGAAATACAGTTTCAGAAGCTCGCCAAACAATGCTAACTACAACATCATTAATTGTTATAGTAACTGTCATAATACAAGGAGGAGCAGCCATTAATTTATTGCATTGGTTAAAAATTCCGTAAGTTTCTTAGTATTATTGTTAAAATAAATTTTAATATAATTTTTTTCTCTATTCTAGACAAGGAATAGACGATGAAGCAGAAGCACTTTCTAGTCAAGGGGTAAGAAGTGTGAGTAATATTTTATCTCAATTCCTCTGTATCTAAATTTTCTAAATAGTGTTAACAAGAGGTGATTTGGAAATTAAAATTACTTTATTTAAATATAAATAATGCAGTGTCTGGTCGTATTTAGTTGAAAAAATGATGTTTTATTCATTTATTTAAAATAGCATATTTATAATTTTGCACTGTATTTCTTGAAAAATATCCAATTGTTCTTTCATAAATTAATGTCTTAGGTCATATTTTATTTATTTTTACTTTTATTGTACAAAATTTTTGCTGCACCTCGTCTGTAGTTGTATTGCAATAATATTTACCTCCATTGAATGACTGAAATTGATTTGTAACTAAATTTGGTTAAAATTTAATTATTCTACAAGCTGCTAACAATATTTTATTTGGCTTGTGCACACTAGGTTTACAATTCAATGGAAAATACTCCTGGGGTAGGTAATCACTGATTAGTTAAATTTTCTTATTTCTTATTAATTTGTCTTTTGTTTTGTATTCTAAATATTGTTGTACTAAAATATAGGGTAGTACGACATCGATGCGAGCTCGCGATTGGACAGATGGAATAAATATGGATGGGGCGCCATCAAATAATAAACCAAATGAAAAAGCAATTTTAGCGCAGATGTGGGGTTCATTTGATACTAGATACATGAAACCATTTTTAACACACTCACGACCAACTTTACTTGAGACACTGCCTGTCTGTTGCAATCCTCTTGCCCGTCTACTTACAACTACGGAGCAAATGACTCAGGTGTGATAACTGGTTAACTTAACACAAGTGGATGCTGGTTTTAATAAAAGTTTGTTCATCAGGATGGATCTATGAGACCAAATAGAGACTCGGATTCTGATTTATGCATTGAAGAAAATGACTTGCCGTATGACAGACGATCAAGTACACATCGTGTAAGTATTTAATATTTATTTTATTTAATATGATGCGTGATAGTAATTTATATTATTTTATTTTCACAATTATTATTATATTTGTTAAATTGAAGTTAAGAATGCTCGCATGATTATTTTAAATTTGTAGACATTGATATCTGAATGATAAATATTTCATTAATAATTATTGTATAATAAATGAAATTTGTATAACTTTGTTCTGATTTAGTAATAAATTCAAACATATTATAATATCATTGTATTCAGTTTTCAAAATAGATATATTTGGAGAGTTTTTTGTATGAAAGTAAACTTGAATATTTTCAATTTAAATTATTTTTGTTATTGTTTATTTTTATTATTTGCTTATTACAGAGTGTCCAGCACATCAGTGGTCATCAAGTTTAGCTTGTGCCTGTAATTATTTTTAAGCTTTCTATACAATATACGTATCTATTTTGAGTTAGATCATATTTTAAGAGATGCATCAAAATTAATTATCTATTAAATCAGTATTTTGTGAGATACAATTATAGTTTGTTATCATGTAAGATGTATACATAACACCAACACAATATTATTTGTATATAGTTGTAATGTTTGATATGGATGACAGCTGGATAGCTTGGCAGGAGATCTGGGCCTCGGCAGCACAGTGGATACCAGAGTTCGTCTGACTGGCCTCATTGGCAAGAACATATAAATCCAATATAATCACCATGTTATAAACACTCATTTGTAATAATATATTGCATATATTACATTTTCTCAGATGTGTATGCTTAATTTATAACTTTTATAATGGAAAATATCCATTTAAAATGATAAAACATATTATAATTTTATGGCTGTGAATACTTTCCTTTGGTTAAATAATTTATCTTGAACTACTAGTTAGTATAAGAATTGTGTACCTTTGTGTGATTATATTTTGTGCTCTAATTTACTATAAACAAAATAAATTGTGTTTATTGTATGCTAAATATTTATTTTACGCCCTTGTTATTAATATAATTATGAAATATCTTAAAATTATTATTGGCGCTCATATGTTGTTTACAAAAATATCCGCAAGGAGGAGTTTATCCATTGTGCGGCATGGCGGTGTACACAGGAATATACACTGTATATTAATTTTGACATATAGATTGTTCTTGTTATAATATACGTAAGTGTTATTTTGTGTAAAGATATGTATTCAATTCATATACCATGAAGAATATTATGGTTGTAGTAATTATTATGACGTTTACTTATTATATTAAAAAACAATTTCTTAGTAGTTTACACGAGTGCAAAACGAAACCTAGTTAATATTCACTTTCAAGCTTGTATTTTAAGGAATGCTTTAGAAAATTAATTTATTGATGTATAGAATATTTAATTTTGTGATATATACATTAATATTCGGTAAGTTACATACAACAAATAATGTTATGTAAATAATAATAAACAATCATAATTTAATTTGCACATGTCAATAGCATCTTATTTTTATTTAGAAAAAAAGCGCGAAAATAGTATAACAATTAAAAGTGATTGGTGAAACAATTGTTTTGTATGCAGATAATGGTGTCTAAACGAAGATCAACAAATGATAATGAAGCCGGATCTTCTAAAAAGAAGATTAAAGCAGATGAAAAGATAAAAACTGAAGAAACCCCATCATCACCACCTAAAAAAAGAGTTAAAAAACAGAAAGTTGCCAAAGAAAATCTTGAGGAAAATATAGCATCTGAAGCAGCATCTGACACATCTGATGATGAGGTTATAGATGTCAAACAAGAAATTCCAGAAGAATTTAATATTACTGAAATGACTACAAAATCAAACCAGTTAAATTCAGGTTTTGTAGCTGTATTTCATAGCTTTACATATTTTTAAATTTATTTTACATTTATAGATTTACCAGATTGGCCAGTAGAGCATATGTCAGAACTCTTACGTAGATTAGAAGATGCGCTTCCAGTACACGAACAGTTAACATATAAATCTAGAATTGAAAAAATCAACTGGAATGAAGTAAATCTGCATATTTAAAAAAATGAAATTAATGTTAATATATAGTCTTATGTATTTTGTAGATTGCGTTTGAAAATTATAGTGGTCCTGAGTGTCGATTAATGTGGGATGCCATACAGAAAAGGGTTCGGCGGTATCGTATATTAAAGGAACTCATCGAAGATGCTAAAATGTGGGTTTCGAAACCATGGACCAACTTTTATAGAGGACCTAAAACAGTATGTTCAATCGTGTTATTTTAATAAAAAATGTGCTATTAACGTAATAATTATATTTTCTATAAATACAGAATAGACATCCAGACCATCCGAGGCGACCTTTGTCAACTTATATGATTTTTTATTTAAAGAAAAAGGATAAAGTCTTACAGGAAAATCCAGGACTAGACATGGTAAAACATTTTATTTTATTTTCTGATTTATTATTATTAATCTTTAAAATGCTTTTAGACTGAATTATCTAAACATATTGCTGAAATGTACAAGAAACTTTCAGTTAAGTCGAAATTTAAGTATAAAGAAATGGCTGCTGAACAAAGACGAGAATATGAAGAAAAAATGAAAGAATTCTCGTACGTATTGTATTTTTTGTATTTTCCTGTTTTTAATAATTATAATATATATATATATATATATATATATATATATATATATATATATATATATATATATATATATATATATATATATATATATATATTGATTCTAGTCGATTGCATCCTGAATTAGTTCGTACAACAACGAAAAAGGAGAAGAGAGTTGCAACTACAGCTCATGATAATGCTCCTTCAAAACCATTAACACCGTTTAAACTCTTCTATGAAGATAAATTGAAACGAGTCGACAATGAAGAAAATTTTGACGAAGGGGCATTTAAAGAGAAATGTAAAGGACAGTGGCGTAATATGAGTGAAAAGAAAAAAGTGTTTTGGATAAATTGGTCGTTAGATAAAGAAGCAAAATACCAGGAAGAGATGAAAAAATATGTAGCGGAAAATCCAAATTTTGTTCCTGTCGCGTTTAAATCAGTAGTGACAAAGGAAGAAAGATGTATCAAAGAACGTATGGCTGGGAAGCCAGAAAAACCACCAAACTCTGCTTATAGTCTGTTTTCCAGACTTATGCTAGTCAGTGAAGATGTTAAAAGAGTTACCCCAAAAGAAAGAATGCTTCTTATTGCTCAACAATGGAGAAATTGTACAGAGGCTGAGAAGAAGGAATACGGTGATAGAGTAAAACATGTAAGAACTAATTTATGAATTTTAACCCCCATTAAATATTTCATGTGTCATATATGTAATGTTTCTATGATTTTTTTAGATGTTGGACCAATATAAATTACAATATGCTGAATATTTAGAATCACTTCCGGAAGAAGAACGGCAAACAGAATTATTAAAAAATCAACCAAAAAAAAGAGTAACAGCAGCTAAACCAAAAATTATTAAAATTGAAACTGTAAATAAAAAAAAGAAAAAAAAAGTTAATACTCCAAAACTTAAGAAAAAGTTAGCAACGATAACCAGTAATAAGAAACAGTCGAAGAATAGTAATTTATATGAAGGCGAGCCGGAACCACCACCAACGTAAGTTCGAATTTTTATATTAAACTAAAAAGAATACTTAAACATTTTAATTTTTAGAACTCCATATTTGTTATTTGTAAAATCATATCAAGCAAGTTATCCAGACCGAAATGACGCACAAGAAACATGGGAAAATATGACAGAAGATCAAAGATCGTTTCATCGTCAAGTTTTATGGGATTTGAAAAAAGTGTATATAGAAAGCTATGAAAACTTCCTTAAAGGTTTAACTCAAGAGGAATTAAAAGAATATTCAGAATGGAAAAAAACTGCCAAATTAACTCAAGATTCAGCTTCTTCTGACGAGGAAAGTAGTGCTTCTGATGCTGAGGTATGTAGTCTTTTTCTGAATATCCGTAATATGTAAAATTGTATGTACTTTAAACGATGATTGACTAGAAGAAATATTTGAGAAAATAATAATTAGCCTGCAGTAAATTTCAGTTGATAAATAAATAATTGAGTGCATTCCTACTATTATTTTCTTCAAATATACTGAGGGAAAAAAATACAAAAAAAAACTTGAAATTCGTGAAATTTCGACCATTTTCAAACTGCCATAACTCGGCGTATTTTCAATCGATTTCGATGAAACTTTGCGGACGAAAAACTTTGAAATGTTTACTTTAAAGTCATGCTTGCGAATTTAAGCGCAACCCCTTCCGTCCCCCTCTAGCACCCCTGTGAAAAAAAATGTTTTTAATGAAAAAAATGACCAACTTTGACGATGTGTATGGAGTTGAAATTTTTTTTGACTTGATCCACAAAAAGGGCACTAAAATTTGTTCAATTCCCTGTGCAGGACTCAAAGAACGAAGTTCCTACGATGATTTGGCACAAAGTTTATGTGTGTTTGAAAAAAATGTGCATCGAGAAAATTTCAAAATGAAATTGGATATTTCGTGTGAATAACTCAAATTGCCTAAAAAATTAGAAATTTTGAAAGAAAATTTCATTCGTGACAAAAACAAACAATTTCGTCGAAAAACTTCCGATTTATGAGTCATAAAACACAAAATGCACCTTTTTTCAAACACCCATAACTTTGTGCCAAATTGTCGTAGTCTTATACAGGTAATTGAACAAATTTCAATGCCCTTTTGGTGGATCGAGTCGACAATTTTTTTACAACTCGGTACACATCGCCAAAGTTGGACGTTTTTTGGCCCAAAAACGTGTTTTTTTTGTTCGGGTTTTGAAGGGTACGAAAAGAGATCATCCTAATCTGAAACGTCACTGAGTTATGTGCGAAAAACCTAAAAATGCACTTTTTGAAACACCCATAACTTTGTGCCAAAACATCGTAGGAACTTCGTTCTTTAAGTCCTGCACATGGAATTGAACATATTTTAGTGCCCTTTTGGTGAATCAAGTCAAAAAAAATTTCAACTTCGTACACATCGTCAAAGTTGGACATTTTTAAAATTAAAAAATTTGTTTTTCACAGGGGTGCTAGAGGGGAACGGAAGGGGTTGCGCTTAAGTTCGCATGCATGACTTTAAAGTAGACACTTAAAAGTTTTTCGACCGCAAAGATTCATCGAAATCGATTGAAAATACGCCGAGTTATGGCGGTTTGAAAATGGTCGAAATTTTTACGAATTTCCAGTGTTTCATTTTTTTCCACCAGTGTATAAAAGTTCATTATCTAAAAAAGTCTTCTTCACTAAATATTGATTTGTGTAATTAACTTATTTTTTTGCCTTTTAAAGAAGAATAAGTTTCATTTCAAAATCTGCGTTATTTGTGCAACATTTTAACAACTTAAAAGAACTAAGCCGCACGTCAAGTGAGCTGCTTGTATGTGCTGAAAATGAGATTTTTATTATTATGAACTTAATTTTAGGTCTTAAACATTGGTAAATACAAATTTTATTTAAGAAAAGAAACTTTGCTGTGACATCATTATTTTGTATAGGAGATAAAATATGGCAGCATTCTACGTTATATCACGTATTATTCAATTTTCATTAATTATTTTTGGGTTTGTTGATAAAAATTTTATGAAAATAAATAATACGGGTCCCAAGTTTTTATCTTTTTTTCAAAAATATTTAATTTAAAAAATCATGCAAGTAGCCCATTGAAATACGTTTCGTTGATGTGCAAACACTCGATTATTTTAGTGATATGTTTTATTATTAAACAATACATTTTATTTTGAGTTTTTTTATTATAAAGAAATATAGTCGAAGCGAGTCGAAGATTATATTTTTTTTATTTTACGATTTTTTCTTATTGACACAGTTGTAATGTAGTCATACTCTAAAAATAACCAACATTACTTTTGGCGATACTACAATTTGATGAAATTCATCTTGCAATGCTTATTATTTATTTTAAGTGCATATCAAATTTATATCCTTATTTCCTAACATATGTATTATTAAATTAGCATATATTCTTTTATCTCATTTTTAATAATAATTAATACCGAAAATATTTTTAATATTCATTTCTTACGAGTAAAAATGAGTTAAATATTAGATAGTATAATAATTCTGTGTATTTAAATTGCTTGAAAGCTTCCTATTTGTAGGTGACACACCTTTACGTTTTTTAATTCTTACTGATGACATAATGATATGATTTTAAATATTATGTAATAATATGATTCTCTGTTTAATTACATACCGATTTATTTATAGTGCTCTGCTAATTCGGAGAGCGATAATGAAGAAATGCGCATAAAAACAGAAGACCCAGACGATTCTGATACGTCTGATTGATGCTCCAAGAACTGTTGTTGCTTTATTTAAGGTTATTCTTTTAATTAGTTACAAACACGAGTTCTATATTCAATGAACTGCCATAATGTTTTAAGATTATAACTTATTGCTGAACGTCATTAGTATGTAACTTGTACAAAATGTAGTTTTTACGAATAACTAGGCTATGTTTACATAAAGTTTCTTTACAGATGTATTTAATAATTTCATTTACACTATTAATGTGATTTTTTAGTACATATATCATGAATAATACAAATTGGTTCATATAATATCTCTCTATTTTAAAAAGTGGTAAACAAGAGGGTGGCGTGGTCAACAAAATGCATCTCATGTATTTTAAATTTTATCACTATTTAAATACCCACTTAGTGTTTATGTTTGAAGCAATATTCTTCATAATTATTTTACTACGCTGAAAATTAATGACTTATTTATCACTCTGTAGATGAATATGGGCCATAGTATTGTATAATTTTAATTAAGAAAGTAGTATTGTGCCAGATAATTGTAATTATGTAACATTTTGTGTCCCGTAGGTTTTCAAGTTTTATATTTTTTCTTGTAAGTGAACATAGCCAAAATATTATTTTTGTACCGTAGTTCGCATGTATTTGTTTGTTTTGCATACAAATTACGATGGTATGATTAATAATTCAAATAATGTCTACATTTTAATTTGTATTTTTTTATTATATTAAGTAAATTATTCCGTTTAATTGCTACGTTTTATATATTATTATTGAAATTTAAAAAATGGTAATAGATTAAATATGCATTAAAAACTAAATTTTATTAGATTGTGAAATTAAAACATAAGTCAGACATTACCAACTGTGTATAAATAATAAGAAATAAAAAATAACACAGTGTATATATATATATATATATATATATATATATATATATATATATATATATATATATATATATATATATATATATATATATATATATATATATATATATATATATATATATATATATATATATATATATATATATATATATATATATATATATATATATATATATATATATATATATATAAATTTGTGTTCTCATATGATTTTGTAAATAATTTATATCGGGTTTAAGAATCAAAGCATCGATTTTTTTCACAATATTTCATAACATTATTTTATTAATTAATTACGAATACTTTACAAATCACAAGACGGGTGTAAACATATAGCAAGAGTACGCTATGCATCAAACAGATTCTAAAAGTAAAAGATAAACAGAATCAATTTATCCCGATGCAACACCTACTGCTATTCCAGTTACGAAAGATAATAAAAAGATGTGCATTTCATTAAGAGCAAACTCATCTTTGCCAGTAAGAGAACGATACCATGACTTTGTTTTTCGCTGACGATTTTTTAATAAATCTTCAGCCTTATCAACTTTTCGATCCACAAACTTCTCGACCTGTCAAACACAAAACAACAATATTTTTTCAGTAAATTTTAATTGCCAAATAAACAACAAGAATTTACATAAAGAAATGAAGTACACATTTAATATTGCATCACTTAATAAAAGTATATAATATGCCTGCCAAATATATGTCTGACGTAATAATCATATGTCGCGCATACCATTTAGAATATGTAAACAGGTAATTTTAAATTATGCTATCAAACTTGGAAGAATGTGTACGATAAGATTCGATATTATGCATCATTGTACTATACAAAAATTTTAAGTAAATCTTTAAATATAAGGAATAAAACATGCCGAACATTTAATTGTTATTTTGTTAGCTGCACGCAATTCCGATCAAACAGCCACCAATAAAACCAGTGGAAAGATACGTATTAACAGAAGCAAATTTTTTAACCTGGAAGAAAATTATTGTTACGATACAGGTATAAAAAGGAACATATAATAATAAATAGGTACCTTGTCCATCCAGTTCGGTTGTTGTCCAGTTACAGACTCTTCGACTTTATCTGTTATTTTATCGATCTTATTGTTTATTTTATTCCAGTTTATTTTTATGTATCCATTGTGATTTGCAATTTGTAATAAAATTATTCCTCCTCCAACTGCAATAGCAGTGATTTTCCCAACTTTCATTCCAATAAAACCTGTGCACCTAAGTAATACACGTTCAAATCATTCTTTGTAAGTAAAAATTAAATTACTATATTCTTACCATCCCGAAACTGATCCAACTATCAACTGTTTTGCTGCAGACGTTTTACCTACATCTCCCAATACCTTTTCAATAATACCTGAACAATCTTTGCTTTTATCCATGATTTAAAAACTATTTATTCAATTTTGATCATATATATTGCCACTGTGCGACTTCACCGCAAAATTAACAATGATAGGTAGGTAGGATAGGTACAACAAATAACGCGAAATTGACAGCTCCAGTGCACCTCGAAACACACCTCGAATGTCGAATGTCATATGAACATAAGAATGTTTTTTGCTTATTTAAACTATTATAACAGGAAATAAAAACTCGATACTTTATTTTTAAAATATTTATTAATATTTTAGTTCATTGTCCAAATATAATATACTACTAAATTATGCATGAAATATAAATTTGTTGTGATTTTTCTTTTCTCCAATTTACAAAAGAACGAACTATTAAAAATTCAATAATCGTGACGTTATGCCATCTACAGCATATTTTGTAAGTTACATAAACTCAGCTGCTGAGTGTAATAATTTCCCAAAAGAGAGGTTGGAAAATGTAGAAATTCGTGAATCATTACATATTTTACAATTATTCTTTTTATATTTTAGAGTAAATAGTTCAACAACATGTGGTTTGAAATTTTACCAAGTGCAGGAATTATATTTGCTGCCTTTTCTGTACCTGGTATCGGAATGTATTATATTCATAAAATCTTTTTAGGAAACGTAAGTTCTTATAGATTTTTTTGGTAACGAAATTGAATTATATAATTATATTTAATTACAGCCATACAGACGTGATATGCGCTGGATTTATAACAGAAATACCTATCTAAGAGACAGAAGATTAACAGATAACCCGTACAAGTTGAATGTATGTATGAAATAAATTATTAAAAATAGCACATGAGCATATTAACATAAAGATATTATAATTTTTATATATTTCCAGGGTTTGGAAGTTATTCCAGACAAGTAATTCTTGATCCAGGAGTAGTATACATTTATTTAGAAATCATATACATGTAGAAAACATCAAGTCTCTTATTGAACATGGATAAAAAGCTGTTCATTGTAAATATATTAATACGGTGAAATATATTTTATTGAATTACATATTGCTTATTTAAAACACTATAATATGGTGGAATGTGTAATGTGCGTTTATTTAAATTTATATAGTAACTTAAGTACATCAATACATAATATATTAGAACGTTTTTTTAAAGATTGATATTACCTATTTCCTTAATATTAGTGTTTCATTATTTCGTATGGAAAATAATGTTTACCAATAAAAATAGAATAATATAGATTTAAATTTAAAACTATTGTCTCGTTTTGAAATAAACGTAAATAATCAGGAAAATTTTCTAATTTTAAATAAAATATAAAATAAGATTTTAATTTGAATAAAAATATGTAATATAAATTGTTTCATGAATACAAATTGATTTGGAGCGTGCGCAGTTGAACGTTTAGAATCGTAGTATCTCTGGCTCTTGCGACTCGGACGTATGTTATGCCTGTGGCACACCGGTCGAGGAGCATCGAGGACCATCGAGTAACTCCTCGATGAAACGAAAGAACGCACCCGTCCGCGATGAATTTCTATTTAATCGGTGACAAATACATCAAAGTTTTGCGCGAAATCAAATCCAAAGATACGTCTGAAATGAGATACATTCGTTTCATCGAGGAACAACTCGATGAAAATAGCGGCGCCCCTATTTTTCGTCGAGGACGGGGTGCGTTCTTTCGTTTCATCGAGGAGTTACTCGATGCTCCTCGGCCGGTGTGCCACAGGCATTAGAGGCGTTGTAGTTCCTTGTTGTAGTTTGTAGTAGGCAATGCTGACAAAATGTGTTGTATGAATACATCAAAACCGTTTCATAAAGCCCTGTTCGCACGGCGATCTTTGGAGATTCTACGGAGAGTCAAACTCCCGGCAAAAAAGAAGTTTTTTTCTTCCTGTGAGAATTATACAAGCCGTGCAGCCCGTGGTGCGAAGGTAAAAATTTTCAAATTAGAAGGATCTGATTCGTCAAAGAGACATTAAAACTACTTGGTGCTAATATCACGTCAAACACGAACAATGCTTCGCAGTACGCAGTATTCATAACACTGCGAGTCGCGCCTATACCTATACTCACTGTGGTCCGAGCCGCCAGCGAGGTCGTAGGATCGAAACCACAGACGAAACAAGGAAAGACTTGCCAACTGTGTAGAGATTTAAAATATGGGGTTTTTAGCGACATCTAGCGGCGTTGTGTTTGAACTAAATGCTGTGCGGGGGGGGGATGTAGCGGTAGGTTCAAATCGTTGAAATTAAATATTCAGGAAATATGAACTGAAAAGCATAAAACTATTTATTGTAAAAAATACATATATTTACAAATTATAAAATACAAAGTGTTATAATAATATAAAAGATATTAACTATAGTAGATAAAGAACATACATAACATCATGCCATTTACTCATCTCATTTATGCAATTAATAATAAAAATATATTATAAATACTTCATACTGAAACTTGTACATTATATTCTACTAAAGTAAAATGATGATACAACTGTGGGAGTTATAAAAACGACTTACGCTCAATAGAGTTGACAGAAGGGGAGAAGTCAGTTGAGAAATGTAATATGATGATAAGCTGATAATATTTGGGTGAAATTGTTGCTGAAGTTTGCTGAACTGTTTTTGTTCCTTGATTGTCTTCGATAATTCGATAAAATTCATAAAAGAGAGGCTTTCTGTATAAGCCCGTTTTACATTAAAAAAATGCGAAACGGGATTAAATTGAATTATATTGAAAAATATAGATATTATAAATAAAGAGCAAGTCACGTTACCTCTTCGTTTGTGCGAACTTCTTCGGAAATTGGGGTTCCTGGCAGTTTGGTGGTTTTCGAATTCCTCAATTTCAGGTACAAATTCATCATCTGGCCCTATTGCCTCCATCGTTTCTGTTTCAGTAGCTAAAAAGAAAATTATTAAAATTAAAATAGAACTGCAAATGAATTTGCAGAATATGCCGTTAAATTCTACCATTAGCAATAATAAGACTTTAATCCCCTGACAGTTAAAGAATAAATATCTTACCAGTCGACAAAACACTGACAGTTATTTGTCCAAAATTCAATTTCTTTTTTTCGAATGTCTGAAACTGGTGGTCTTCGAAATGCAGGGTACACACTCGAAATCCTTTGTCTCGGAGTTGACTGTGAGTTAGATCTAATAGATCTAGGCGATCTATAGCTTCCAACCATTTCCGCCGATTTTCATCACCCCTGGGAAAGCAAAAAAGTGCACCTTTTTCACTTGATGATAATCGGTTTGTCACACAACCAATTCTGGCACACTTCTGTAAAAACATAATAGATTATTATTTACATATACATGATGCTACAGTTTTTGATTTATTTTAATTATTATTTATGAGTTCTGAAAATTTCTATCAATCTATAATTAAGTGACAGTACGTAGATTATATTAATGAGAGCAAAAGTTTAAGTACAAAAACAAGTTAATGGTTGGATTCTGTTCAAATCTGGGTACCTATTCTAATTCATAGCGACAGTCGCTAGCGAAGTTCAGTTGATAACTTCGTGACGTCATTCCGTTTGTAACTATATCAAGGGTTAGGGATATTTGGCCTCCAGTTGATAACCACTGATAGAGATTTTACATTTACTGTGAAATTTGGCAAGAAAAACTGCTAAACCACCATTTTACCTATCACTTATCATAAACGTATTATTTGTTTTAAAATAAGCCATTTTTTTGATTTTCAAAGTAAATTATTTTTTCAAGAAAAATGTCTATTTCTTATTTCTACAATTTGTAAGTTGAATTATTTAATAAACTAATCAAAAATATTAAATACATATAATGAACCCATAATTTATTGGTATTTTATATTTATAAAATAAATATTTTAACATCACAACGAACAAAAATCAACGCAACGCGCAAGTCTACCGTAGCGAGGGTTGATAAGTCGGAGCGACAGTTGCTTGGCTACTACGTCACACATAGTGGGGGGTTATCAAGACAACCCAACTTATCAACGTTGATAAGTGAAATAGAATAGGACCCCTGTAAGTTTTACAAATTTGTAACAAAATTACATCAATATTTGTTGACAAACATAAAAATGTTCATATGCTTATAAATTTCATTGCGATTTTGTTTAATATTTACAGTTTTATAGATCTGTAGCAACTACAGATTTGAATAGAATCCCACCATAAGTTAAGCAAATAAAGTGAAGTTCAAAATAGGTTAGAAGCAAATTAAATATAAAATAATACTTACACGTGTCATAGTAAAGACTATACTTCACAACAAATACACAAATCACAAGTAGTTAACGTCCAAAACAATATAACTTGTCAGTTATACTGTTTGTCAGTTAATGACCTTTCCATCATTTGACACTTCAGAGCTAAACTTCAAAATTAATGCTTCGCAAGCTGATTGGCCGATTAGCGATACTACTTGCGCCAACTATCGCTGTTGCAGAGAACTAAACGTTCGAACATTGGTGGGGCATAAAGAAAAAATAAAACCACATTCTGTGATGTTCATTTTCAAATGTTTTCTTTATAAGTGTTTATATATGTAATAATTGTGCAATAAACATAATAAAAATTAAAATACAATAATAATTAAAGTTTACTTTAAACAATTCATTTTTATTTGTTTTATGGATTACCTATAAGTACCTTCCTGCATTCCAGCACGTATTTGTCTGATAACGAATATTAATGTGGTATATTAAATATTATTATTTATATCATAGTAAGTATTAATTGTAATTTATTACTATAATAAAAATTTTAAAATACTTTATTCATTTATCTAATTAAAATACAACAATACAATAATACTAATTTATCTTTAAACATAAACAGATAATTTCAAAAGTAGGTATAATAATGTATATATTTTTTATTAAATATTTTATGTATTTGTTTTAAAATTGTAGCATGCCAGTATATATTTTCAGTAAAAGTAATGCCCTGTTCACACGTTGCTACTTTGAAGACACATTCGTGCTACTGTAGCAAGAAAAAATCTGAGTCGCTTGTCAAATAGCAGCGCTGCTAATTTGTAGCATCAAAGTATCAAGAACTATTCGTTGATAATTTCACATCGTTGATCGTTGTGTGTGTAGACAGCGATTTTTTGCGGTAATTGTTTCGATTTGAATTTCTTTTCATGCTACAGTAGCACGTATGCGTCTTCAAAGTAGCAACGTGTGAACAGGGCATTACTTTAAAATATTAACGCTAGGCCAGGCCGCAAACTAACAACTAATGCCCTGTTCACACGTTGCTACTTTGAAGACGCATACGTGCTACTGTAGCATGAAAAGAAATTCAAATCGAAACAATTACCGCAAAAAATCGCTATCTACACACACAACGGTCAACGATGTGAAATATCAACGAGTAGTTCTTGATACTTTGATGCTACAAATTAGCAGCGCTGCTATTTGACAAGCGACTCAGATTTTTTCTTGCTACAGTAGCACGAATGTGTCTTCAAAGTAGCAACCATGGTACAAGAAGACAAGGTATGTTCGTCAGGCGGACGCGTTTTCGTTCAGTTCGCGCATGTGGGCCAGCCGACGCCATCTTAGTTTTATCCCGCCTCCTATTCAAATGTTGTAAAACATGATAATGAAGATTTTCAGCGATTCTTGTGTCCATTAACAAAAAAACGTTTTCTAACTACAATTTCTTCTTGATTATGACCACAGTTATTATGGCATATTACGTGTCGAAGATTATAAAACTCATGTTCTTTGAATGTGACAGTGACAGATGTAAACAAAAAACTAATATGGCGGCGGCTGGCCCACGGTGCGAGAGAGATTACCCAAGCATGAGAGAGTAAGAGAATGCGCAAGAACATACCTTGTCTTCTTGTACCATGGTAGCAACGTGTGAACAGGGCATTACATAAAGAAGGTGGCCTAGTGATCACGCCTAGCAGCGCTCCCGCTCATCCGCCTCTCTTTAATTATTATATCTCGTTGGATAAAATAAATATATATTACCCTTTTACTAGAGAAATTTTGGGTTTGGATACTTTTCTACAAATTATCAGTTTGATATGAACGCAAGTACACATTGCCATATGACATTGACAAGCTTTATATACAAATTTCGAACTGTGAACGCAGCTTTAGATTGTATACTCGCAAAAAAACTAGTTAAACGGTTGTTAAAATAAAAGGAAAATATTTAAAATTATTTTACTTTTTGTTTGCTTTGTTCTCAATAAAATTTTATAAAATGTTCACAAATAATTAAAGAACATACAAACAATGATAAAATAAAAAATAATACAATCTATGCCTAGACACCCTGTCATTAAAACACACATTTTAGCTATCTATTAACTGAAGATTTGCTGAATTTGAATCCCAAATTTAAAGCAAGAGCAACTGGCAGTGAACAGCATAAGTGAACAGTTGCAGCAGTATTCACAGCACAGTATTCATATAATGCAATGCACATCTTTCATTCAGGTGTAACTTTCCATTGCGATTGCGCGGGTTCCCTCATTTGCACAGTCGCAGTTATTACTTGCTAGTGTTTGTGTCTGAGTATGTTAACAGTTTTATGGTCAATATTTATAATAAAAATTTCGTTGAAAAAAATTTAAACAATCGTGAAATGTGCTGTTAAAAGTAATGTTTTTATATTAATCAAGAATCCAGTTTGTAATTAATTACGATAGAGCAGTTACTGAGTTAATTCTTGAATATAAACTTCTAACATGGCGGAGGGCTATTCAAGTACCATTAGTTCTCGGTAAGTTTGTTGTGTTGTTGATTTTGAGTAATGTAATTGATTGTTGAAACTTATTTATGTAACTTTTTTTAACAATGGCGTAAATGCCCGTTATGGTAATTTCAGTAACAGAGACAATGAATCTCATCGAGGCCAAACCAACTCTAGATTTGGTCATTTGGGGCCACACAATGCTGACGGCAATTCCCAATTAATTCGACGAGGTCCTAGAAACCGGACTAATACAGCATGTGATGCACGTCAGCGCCAACCGTGCCGATTTTTTAAGCGAGGTTTATGCCAATTTGGAGACCGATGTAGGTTCGGGCATTCTACTGATAGCAATAGTTCATGTTCATCGACGAACTCAATCGACCAACCTCAATCTGTTACGGGCGCTGGTTCGTCCTCAGTGCAAGAACAAAAAAATCCTGTGCAACCATCAAATATCGCAGGGGCAACAACGCCAGAAAATACTTTGTACGCCAAATGGTTAGAAGCTCCGGAGTTTATTCCGTCAGCTAGTAAGGCAAAGATGAAATCTTATGCAGAAGCTGTAAATCCGTCTACAGCCGCCGAAGCTGAAGCGGAACATAATGCAGATTTGAAACTGTGTCCTTATGCCGAAATGCATGGCGTGTGCAGTTACGGCGACGGGGAGTGTACTTATTTGCATGGCGATATTTGTGATCTCTGTGGTAACGCGGCATTGCATCCATATAACAGTGAAAAGCGAAAACTTCATACTCAGGTAAAATTCTCGTCGAAGCCTGTATGTAAACAAGTAGTGATTAATGAACTTTTTTATTAGGAATGTATTAAACAGCACGAAAGAAATATGGAGTTATCTTTTGCCGTTGCACGATCAAAAGAAAAATCTTGTGGTATTTGTTTCGAAGTTATTATGGAGAAGGCATCCCGCGAACAACGTTTCGGTATATTACCGAATTGTAATCATTGTTTTTGCCTGACTTGCATTCGGAAGTGGCGTCAAGCTAAACAATTCGATAACAAAATCATCCGGTAAGTAATAATAATAAGTAGAGTGAACTTAGTGAATTGGAATAATTAATAAGACTTTTATTTTCAGAGCCTGCCCAGAATGTCGTGTTACATCTGACTTCGTGTGCCCCAGCATGTATTGGGTGGATACGAAGGAAGAAAAGGAGAAGTTAATTAAAGATTATAAATGCGCGTTGAGCCAGAAGAATTGTAAATATTTCAAACAGGGTCGTGGTAAATGTCCGTTCGGCAACAAGTGCTTTTATCTCCACGCATTGCCTGACGGTACTAAGACTGATGTGGGACCACCGCCGCGCCAGCCACGCCGCCAAGGTCATGATGGGGAAATTGATGTTTTACAGGTAATTATTTTCTTCTTGGCTATTATTGTAAAATGATTTGTGAATTTTTGTTTCAGCAAATAATTTTATGGGATTTTCTCGATGATCGAGAAAGTCGCTGGCTGTATTCCATTGCAGACGACTTGGAAGATCTCGTGGCCTTCTTCTCTGATTCAGAAGATTCTGATTGGTCCGAGTATGATTTTTTTTTGGATTAATCGTTGAGAGCGCAATTAAGGCAATGACTTACAGTTTTGCATTTTCATGTGCAGTAACGTTTCATTATATTTTACTCTATTAGAAACATAGGTTGATATTATACAATAGAGAGATAAAAGCAATAACATCGCTTTAATTAGCTATCCATCTTATGTATTTGAATGAATGCTTTCACAGTGTAAAGCTGATTTCGATTTTTTATCGTAATTTTCGTTTATGTTTGATTTTTTATTCTGTTGTCATCATGATCCGTTTCCAGTGAATGTTCATTAGTCTTTTAATTTTAAATCTTGTACGTGAAATGTGTAAAATGTAAACCGTGGCTCTAATTTGTTCTTACCTACTCGCTGTAGCTCAGCCCCGGGGCAAGTGCTGTGTATACTACACATACGTGATTTGCAACTTGTCCCTACTACTATCAGATTGCGATCTGCGATACTGCGATTGTGGATTTGCAACTAGTGATTCTCTTTGTACGTTACGTTAATTTGTACGATGTCTGGAGTGTTGGATTTGTGCGCACATAACGCACACCGCACATGTGTGCTGTACCAGTATGCCGTACGCAATGCAGTACGAGTACCTGTGTACACTGTACTAAACGCTTTGAATGTGATCCGTTGAGAAATTTTCTATAGTGATATAATTCATAAGATATATTGTTGAGATACTACAGTAACCATTGCAAATTTATAATTCACTAAATCTGCATTAAGAAAGTTGCGCATTCCATAATGTAGTGAACGTTGTCTTTCCTAGTATACTTGTCTGAAATGGAATTAGAGGCATAAAATAAAACGTAAAACTGTGCGATGCGTACGCGAACATGCGATCCATGGACTATAACAATTTCTTATTATATATTCATGTGATATTGTATTTATTATTATGCTTGAGCAATTTACTACATAATATAGTATACATACTCACTTGTAATAAAAATCAATCGACCTACCTCCTCCAAGAATATTGCCTCTCAGTCAGTTTATATCGTACATGTACGAGTTACAAGAACCAACGATCCATAACACCGTTGCCGGTGCTATTGCAGTTGCAATTATATGTATTTGCTCACAATACAACAAAACAAAACAGTATATGATACAACTAAAACTGTTGCCGAATCATTTTGTTTGACATTGTTCACACGTTTGTGGAATGTCCGGGAATTTGTTTTTTACGAGTACTATCCAGTAAAGTGTACCAACTCCAAATCACTGTGATGTCTGGGGGTAATTGTGTACAGTTATAATATTATTAAGCTTAAGCTCTTTTTATTATTTTATTTTTTTCATTTTTATTCATTCAATTCAGAAACATTTGTATTTTCTTGATCGCATAACACGAGGCCAGTAAAACAATTGACAATATTCATATTCTATTTATGCAGTCCTTTAATAATTATTATCATGATATTTTTTGTTTTTGACTTATGTTTTCCTTCATACAAATTGTTCATAATTTTAAAACTGTTCTAATTGCTACTATCAAAAGTGTCTAAATAAGTTTCATTTGTAAAATTTTGTATTGATTTAGACACTTATATTAGTGTTAGCAGTTTTTCAAAAGAATCATAAATTCATCAGGAAACATTATTTTAGGATAACATCGTCGAGATTTTAATCTGTTCTCAATTGTATTAATATTTTTTGTATAATCGTATTAGTACAATATTTATTATATGTTAGCAACGCTTTGTTTCTTTAGTTTTCTACTTTTGTGTTGTGCCAATGGGTAAGGCACTTCTTGATAGAAAGTATGTACATAATATTGTTGTATAGTTAATAAAATCGTGCCTCTTGGGTGTTGGACACTTAAAGGTACCAAAAACTTGTTATTAATATCCAGAATCCTTTTACGAACCTTTTAATTTTTGTGTTTTATATTTAGTTACCAATTTGAAATAAATGAATTATAAAATCGACTTCTCTTCACATTTAAACCTACCTTTACATTCTTCAACATTTATTGTTTTTTGTTTCTTAAAAATAAAATTATTTAACACATCTCCTGAATAATTTAGTCTCATAGAAAATGTCTATAAAGTCGTTTAAATGACATCTACACTTTTGATTCCTTACACAAGAAAATGCATGCACAAGAAGATTCAAATCTAGAAAATTCATAAGTAATAAAATAGTTGCATGAAAAGATTCATTCACAGGAAAATTCAAATCTAAAATTTTAGATTTGGCCTAAACGCAAATACAGAAAGATGCAAATCTAGAAAAGTTATAATCAAAACCGAGTATGTAGAACTCAAGAATGGTATTATTGGGTTGTTCATTTAGTTCAGTTCAACCTAATTTATCCCCATTGTGTTGAAGAGACAAACTAGTTTTTTGGATTTGCATCTTCCTGTGTTTGCATTTATGTCGAATCTAAAATTCTAGATTTGCATTTTCCTGTGAATGAATCTTTTAATGCACGTATTTTATTACGTATTTTCTAGATTTGAATCTTTTTGTACATGCATTTCCTGTGTATGAATATTATAAGATTATATTTTCTGGTATTGAATGCCCACCCGTATTTAAATACCTACTTTTATGCAACTAATTTTTCATTTATGTACGTATTTTGGTATAACTATCGTGGAATTTTGCTTTCTAGTTCTAAATTTTATTTTTTAAATAATTATACTTGTTTTATATACATGTAAACAACTTTTATCTGCTAATTCTAGATTCCAGTCATTAAATTATTTTTGAGTAGGTACCTGCCTACTGACTGAATAACACATTAAATGTGTCTTCTAATAATAATATTTTTAATTTTTGCAAAACCACTATTTAAATATTATGCTAGGTATTCAAAACCCTAATCTGCGAACACTGCCTTGCTCAAACACAGCCTTTTGCATTTCTATAATCTTTAAAACCTGCTTTTTCAATTCTCTAAAATGGCGGCTTCCCAAATGATTCATTTTTCTAAAATTCAAAACCTGCCTTCAAGCAGTGTTTGAATTTTAGAGGGATACATCCATTCCCCTTTTTTGGAAATTTGATATTTAAAAAAACAATTATAAAGGTATATTTTTTAAATTATACATTTAGTACCTATTTATACAAGGTGTTTGTATTGTTATTATTAAAACAAAGTAAAAATTTTTAAACAAAAAAATGTTTATTTTTGAGTAGATACAGAAATAAAATAAAAATTATGTAACAGTATCTACCTACATTCGCCAAATAAAATACATAGTTAAATGGTAATATTTTTTGAAAATTTAACATTAGGGCGCAACAGGCAACACTCATGTAAATATAGAAGCTTCACAATTTTAACGATTCTGGCTATATTATTAAATTTCAAATTGAAATTTAACATGAAGAATAAGAATAATGAATCATAAGTGAATCGTTGAATGCAAGTTTGAAATTGCTGTGACATCAATTTGCAAAACTTGTAGTTAATTTTTATCATTTAACATAAGCCGATTTATAAGTTTATTAATACATAAAAATAATAACTTGCATTAGCCGGAAGCCGGAGGAGAGATTATTTTAAAAAAGTTGGCTTAAATATTATATGTAAAATTCGTCTCTAGTAATTTTTGGAAAAGGTTGCAAAACCCGAAAGTGTAAAAACAGAATGATGCAAATTTCGAAAATAATTCGACTGAAAATGCAAAACCCGACAATGCATTGACCGAAAGAAGCCGAGTGTGCGCACATCCTATAACAATCAACATAGACATCGCGTGCACACAGTGGCGTAACAACGCAAAATTCATTTGTGTTCCAAACTTGAGCCCCTCACCCCTCTTATACTCAATGATTATAATAACAAAAATATTTACATCGCATATGACAATTTATTTTCAATTTTTATTAAAAAAATAATAACTATTAACTAGGTACATAGTTACATTATTAATTAAACATAAATTACTTAAAATTAAGTAAGCATATTAAAAAAAAATTCCATGCTTTGGCATTAGCGAGAATTGGAATTATTTTCGATAGGTTCAGATTTTTGGCAACTTCATTTTCAATTGAAATCATTGTTAAAGATGATAATCTCTCTTGTCCAATTGAATTTATTAAATAATTTTTTATAAATTTCAATTTAGAAAATGAGCGTTCTGCAGTTACCACTGTTACGGGAATTGTTAAATATAGGCAGAATGCCGTAATCATTTCCGAAATAACAATTCCGTTAATTCTCTGATAGATTTTAATCCTTTTATTTCATCTTTAAAACATTGTGTGAATGACAGCAACTCATACAAAGTGTAAGTATCAGAAATATCATCAGGATATTGTTTACATAAATCTTCACCCATTTGAAATAATTTCTCATCTGATGAATTAAATAGTATTTCTGGACATAAAACACAAAATCTATTAAAAATATTATTTAGACCAATAAATCTAGATTGTAATTGTAATCTAACGTTTTGTAAAACACATTGATCTTGAATCTTTCCTCATATTCGTTTCAATGTGGTGGTAATTGTTTACTTCGTCGAAGTTTAAAAAATATATTTACGCATGTTTTTAATTTTTTGTCGATTGCCTCCGGGTCCCTGAGGCCTCCGGGCCGTGTTCCACGGATCACTTGGAACACCGGTAGTTACGTCACTGCATGCACACACTCGGCTTCTTTCGCTTTCGGCTAATGCATTATCGGGTGATGCATAGTTCGGTTCGGTATTTTCTGAATTTGCATCATTCGGTTTTTGCGCTTCCGGTCAATGCATTTTCGGGAAATGCATTTTCGGGTTTTGCATTTCATGTCGAAATATTTACGGATTTTGTTACATTCGTTTGTTACATTTTCGGAAAATGTATTTAATATAATACCGCAAAGAAATATTTTATAATTATATTTATTAAAATTAAGAGTATATTTATACAAGATTAATTTTCATAAATATTATTATTATTATTACAAGTAAATTTTAAAAAAATATTCTTTTTAAAATATCCATATGTTTGATAATGGTTTTTACTTGTAATTTTCTCCTTTTGCATGCAGGTAATCAATGTACACAATTATATTTACAAGTTAATGTGAGAGGGTATTTCGTCATCCAGACCAATACTCCAATACATCACTTTTCTTATGTGCTCCAGCTTTCCAGAATCCTCTGGAAGTTTCTTTAAGCATTGAAAGATTCAACTGTGCTGAGTAACGTTTGTATCTAAACGAATAGCTCAGTTGATTCACACTCACGTGACCATGATAAGCAGTAATGAACTCTAGTTTCTTGCACCATGTTGCGATTCTGCCCGTATATAAACAAACTGTTGCCGCGGTACTATCAGTCGTATTTGAACCTGTGTTTTCAAATAACTTCAATTTACTAAGAAAGGTAAGACTTTTTATATTTTATTAGTTGTTTATTGTGTGATATTTTGGATTAAATGTTTTATACCTAATAAATTATAATTTATATTATTTTTAAAAGGTGTTTTAAATTGTTAAATAGTTGTTTATTGTTTATATTTTCAATATGGCGATGTCAAATGAGTAGTCAATATTGATTGATAATTTTGAATATAGTAATAAATTTAAGAAAAATGTGTTAAACATTATTTAAATACGAGCGCACATTATTTTTAACAATTTAATTACACAGTTTTCGTTTTCGTCGCCGCAAATTATCTTTATCCTTAATATTTTTTAAATTACTATAACTTTGAAACCACCTACTATTTTCTATATTACAAATATAAATAATAATGTACCTAAATTAATATTTCTTACAACAAAATAAAAAAATGTATTCATAATAAACTTATTTATTTAAAATTTTCTGTAATATACTCAAATCAAAATTAAAATGTTAATTCTTAATTTCTAATTTTTGATTGATTTTTTTGTGTAGTCAAGATGCAGGACGAGAGCACAGTATCTTTGAAAGTTTATCTTATGGAAGGAAACAACAATGTGGAAGTTCGCAGATTCGAAGTTGATCAAGGAGTGATAACAAATTATGATTATATGCGCGAACGACTGCAGATGGCAATTCCAAAACTACGAGAACAGCCTTTTAAAATTCTTTGGCAAGGTAAAAACAAAAAACTTCCAATTCCATTAAGTCGTCACGCAAGAATATTATCTAAAGAATACAATTTCATTTTATAGGGTTATCAACCCTTGCTTTCAAATTTTCAATATTGCAGTTATTTACTATGTGCAACATCAGTTTTACGTAACATAATCATTATTATCACTTTGGAAAGAAATAGAATGCATAAAAATAATAGTAGATATAGGTACTTTCTAAATTGCAGTAATTTCATACATAAATAAAACTTTTCATTTTTACTGCAATATGTTTATTTGGTTTATTATGTAGTTTAACAGCAAAAATTTTTAATGACCACATGAAGAATAAAAATTGTCAATTTTTTTTAAATAAATGCAAAATGAGGTCATAAATATATGTGAATGAAAATTTCTTGTATTTTGTCTCCGTTATAAAATATTTACGATTTAATAATATATAACGTTAAAAATCGTTAGGTATTATATAAGATATTAATATATAAATTATGATTGATTTTAAATAGTTTGGATGAAATAACCATGGTCTACAAATATTTATAAACTGTGCGCTCATTGATAATAATAATTTTCCATAAAAATTAATATATTTTTTTAAATATTCCTTTTAGATGCTGACGGCGATGAAGTAACCGTCTCTTCCGATGAAGAACTAATGATTGCTTTGTCCGAATTGAAATCCAATGTAGTGAAATTCATCGCTCGCATTTTTTCCGAAAGCTCAGGTTCAGAACAACCTGATGCACACATAAGTTTTGCAATTCCTAGCATGTTTGATTTGTATAATTCAGTCTCAAATTGGGCTGAAGCTTGTCCCTTATTTGCTGAAATACAAGGAGAACAAAATTGTAATGCTTGCCAGCAACCCATCACTGACCTACGATACAGATGCCTAGAATGCGTCCAATATTATCAATGTGGAGATTGTGAACATAAGAATGTTCATCCTGATCATGTTATGATCAGACTCTCAAAGAACCCTTCTGCTGCTAGTTTGGTGAGAATATTTCTATTATTTATGTAGATGTCGCCTGGTAGTATTTTTTTATTATGTGCAAGTGCACTTATTTGCATTAATTCTGAATTTTTTTATGTTGTGAGATTTGAACTTAAAGTGAAGGTCATTCATAAATGCGTAGTTCTGCAGAAAACATTTATTGGTACCTGTGAGTCATAAAATGTTTTTATGTTCAAGGACAAAATCATTATTATTGTTATCGAGCTTTTAGATTTTAATTTTCTAATAAATACATTTTTATACATTTGTTAAATAAAATACTATTTGCTGTAATCAATGTACTAATTTTTAATAATTATTACAGGTTCCAAAGTGTATTCAAATTTTAAAAGGTCATTTCATTCGTGGAATGAAATGCCCAGGAATGGGAATGCGCGAAAAAATGTCTCATTACTACAAAAAAGAAAAAGATGAAGATAAAGAAAGAGGCAAACATGGGCATCACCACAAAAAATTCCGTAAACATGGGTAAGTGTTTTCATAAAACTAAATTTAAGTTTAATATTAACATATTTTTATTTTACTTTCATAGACACTGCGGAGAAAAATACTCTTCTTCGACCAATGCTAATGAAACTCCGGGAGAATGTCCTTTCAATCCCGCAATGTTCAGCAACTTGGGTGATGTTGTAGGCGCATTTATTGGTAATCGACCATTTTTACTACTTATATTTTCCCACATCCCTCAAAATTTTGGATAAATAGTTTAAACGGACATGTATTATAAAAGTATCAATAGAACAAAGAAATATTGACGTTTTTCAATTCTTGCTGACATTTAAATTTATTCAGTTTTATATTAAAATAAAAAATAAAATATTTTACTGATTAATGTTGACAAGAAGTAAAGCTCACTTCGTTGATAGATACAATTTAAGTTAATGGATTATGCGGCAAAAACGGGCATGAGATAGATAAAAATAACTCAATAAAGTTTTATTTAATTCCAATATTTCGCAAACAATTTTGTTGCTTTTTTGGGGGGGAAATAATATAACATTTTAAAATTTTGACAAAATTTCATGAATTTTCAAATTTTGCAAGTTCTATACATCAAAACAAAAAAGTCACAGGTTGTTACGCAATTAACCTCGTAATAATAACAAGTGGTTGTGACTTTTGTTCTTGTTTTGATTTTTTTTACGTATGGAACTTGCAAAATTTGAAAATTCATGATTTTTTTTCAAAATTTTAAAGGTTATATTATTTTTTCCCTGAAGAAGCAACAAAATTGTTTGCGAAATATTGGAATTATAATACAATTAACAATTCTAATGAGTAATTTTTAATTATCTCACGCCCATTTTTACCGCATAATCCATTAACTTAAATTTTATATACTGATTAATATTAAATTATTCAGAATTTTAGTATAAGTAATAAAATATTGATTTTTCAAAATTTATTTCCGGCCCATTGCCGTGTCGAAAGCAATAAAAATCGAAATGATAACAATTTTCTTGGCAAATTTCTACGCCATTAACGAAAATTTACAGACCAATTATACTCTGATTCCACGAAATAAATAGCACATCAAAAGTATCATTAAAACTTTATACTCATTTTTACTTTTACATTAAAGGAATGTATAAGGATGCGCAAACTAAACAGCAGGAAAATACGAAACAGCAGGAAAGTGGAGCAAGTCCATCTACTTCGAAAAATTTTGCACCAAAGAATGTTGATATTCCATCTGGTCCCCCAATGCCATCATGCCCGGTAGATGATAAAATGGACGAAGATGAGCCTACCACTAGTAAGGCTGAATCACAAAAAGGTTACAGCAACATGAATTTTTTTTAGGCAACATGTACTTAACTTTCATATTAATTTAATACAAATAAGTCAAAAAGTTTTTTCACTTTTCAGTTATAATTTAAATTTTTTAAATAATATTTTAATGATATAAATCAATTGAATTAGTTTTTTGTTTTTTTCTTGGAGTTGCTATTGACATCATTTGGAAATAATTAATTATCAGATCAAATCTAAACACTGAAATATTTCTGAAATTTTGTGTAGGCTTTATATTTTATTTTATTTTTATAATGCATGGAAATATCGATAGGTGCATGATTTTATAACTTATTTCACTTTTTGACTTATGTACTTCTAACAATAAATTTAAAATACAGGATGTTCCACAACTTAGGACAAAAAATTAAAGGGTATTATGATTATGAAACAAAAAGAATTTTTTTTAAAATTCGCAAAAATTGCATCGTATTTCGAGCAAAAATTTAAAAATGTAGTTATTTTTTATCATTTTTTCAAATTTTCTACAATTGTTTACACAATATCTAATACTAATAAATATCAAATTATCAAATATACCATAAAAACAGTGATACTTAAAATGTACACGTCAAGTAAACTACCCTTAATTTTGCGAATTTAAAAAAATTCTTTTTGTTTCATGATCAGCACGTCGTACAGTATACCCTTTAATTTTTTGTCCTAAGTTGTGGAACATCGTGTACATTTATAGGAAACCAATAGATTTATAAATAATATTTTTGTCTATTTACAGAGGCTAAAATAAAAATGGCTGTGGAACTTTTGTCAGAAATGGGATTCAATGATGACAACAAGTGGTTATCTCGATTACTGGATCATTTTGACGGTGACATTGCAAAAACAATTGATCACCTTACATTAGGAAAATAATTATTAATGAATAGAGATTTTTGAGTCATTCCAACATATTTGTTGTTTCTTGATAATATTATAGCGTAGGTAGTATTGTGTGAAATGGTATTATATTATTGTATGTTGGTGGTATTTATCATAGTTTAATGGTTTGATTACTATTATATATGCATAATTCTTTTGAATAAACTATAATTCATATTATTTAATGATTTTTTACTTCCATGTAAATATTGTTCCTATAACAATAATTTAAATAGTGCAAATGAAAATAACATTCACTGTGTGTCATAGTTGAACTCAAATTTAATCAAAGAAACTCTTTGCACAAATATTAATTTGTTTTAAAAAATCTATATTTCCTAGCATGTGTAGGTAATGCTAATATTATTTATATCGTAAATAATAAGTGTCCTATTAGTAGACCCGGAAAAATCAGGTTAGTTTAAATAAACGAATAACAGGTGGAGCTTGCTGCACTCAAAGTTGTGTGGGAAAATTTGGCTCGTTCTCTAGCAAGTTTATTCGGCAGTGACGGTTTCATAGAATACCGTGTATATGCAAAAACACTGCAGCGTCTGACAGCTAAGCGGTGTTTTGTATTATAAATTACATTGTAGAGTAATTAGTGTACTTATGGATGTAATTTTGCCACCGCTTTCTGAGGAAAAAGAATGTAAGTTGCTACCTTCACACATTTCATTTAATTGTTTATTTTATAAATGTTAAAATATTTTTTCATGCGCTCTTTTGAATTAAGTTTTATTGGCTTATATTGACGTTTCATTATTTTGTAGGTAAAAATACTACTTTTTATAAAACATAGGTAGTTTTGGAACGAAATTATAGAATAATTATGTTTGACATAATTTTATTTTTTATGTTTAGATTTCAAATATTTTTGAAGAATTGCGAAATATATTTTTATTATTAATAAAAACATATTTTGTTTTAATGTGTTTTGTATCTGTAGCTTTGAACGTGAATCAAGTTATAGGCATAGTCCGAACTATTTCTAATTTCAATTATATTCCGAAGGAAGATCAAAATAAACAAATTGAATACATATCAAAATTAGAAAAACTAATAACACCAGGTAATTTTATTTTTATAATTTATTCATATGATTCTATTGCGCCCGCAAAGGTAATAAAATTTAAATTTGAGAATTTAATGGCAAGCATAATAATCTCTACATTTCCGTAACTATTTTATTTGAGTAAAAGTATATTTATTATCTTTAACATTTTGTCGTAGACTTGAACTATCAATAAAAAATATCCTTTTCGTTTTATAAAATTACTATAAAAACAAAAAAGTATTTCCTTTGCGGAAGTTTGTGAATATCAATATTTATGTATACTCAATTATAAAACTTTTATTAGTTGAGTGCATACAGTGTAATTCCGTACCGTGTGTGATTGTGATTACATTCGGTATTCGGTCTGTCAGACTGATGTCAAGAACCGAGATGCAGTCAAAACACGCAAATTTCATTTTTATTTTCAACTGCATCAGTTGAAATACGAATATGCACGAACAGTTCGATCAGCTGTATTTTGTCGGTCATGGCCGTTGATTTGACGAGTGCCAAGTTTCAAACCGAAATAGTTTTACTTAAAAGTTTTGTTGTAATATATTAGTACATTTTGACGTAGGAAGACAGGTTGAAAACATTCCCTTTGTTGTTACCTGATCAAACAATCGGCAAGTTTGGCAATGCAAACCAGTGACTAACACAAGTTTGATAAATATAGTTCATTTCGTGGTGTGCCATGCGCTCCAATACAATTATTATATGCGTTACACCTGCTTCCTTGAAATAGACTTTTAGTAGTAACTTTTCAGTTACTAATTACAAACAACTGTTACTCTTGCGCAAAACTTATCGCCCTTAACATATAAACATATATTTTCTTCCAAAAACTAAATCATGCGGCTCCGGACCCAGTTATTTTTGTAAAAATATTTTTAATATTCATTAGTTCATATACATCATCAGAGTTGCACTATTTAGAATTTAAATATGCGTTTCTTGTTAGAACCAAAATATTACAAAAATATATTATAACAAAAGTAAAAAATTATTATGTCTAATAAGTAAACAATAATATTTGCTTTTTTAAAAATAGATCTACCAGTGGGTATTAATAATATTGTAGTAGTTGGAAAACGTTTAAAAAATGCATTAAAATGTTTACACATTATTATTTTATACTTGCTTGGAAAATTTTATTGCATTATAAAAAGTAGGTCGACTTCAAGATTCCAAAGATAATTACAAAAAAATGCACAAATATGTCAACTTGATACTTGGAGTATAAAACTCCAAATAAGAAATAATAAACAATACTGTATACTTTTTTATTTCCTGCTACAAACATCATCAGGTTTGAGACAATTTATGAAAGTGAAGCTATTCAATATAGAGAATTTAGTAGATTATAGGATCTGAATAAAAATTTATTTCATTTGATATAATTAGGTATAAAAAAAAGATTTTTTTCAAAATTTAAAAAAATAAAATTAATAATTAATATATAATAAAATATATTGTCAAATCAGTGATACAAAAAATTTAAATACAATCATTTTGTTCCATAATCAGAGTATATAAAATTATATAACTCATTAAATGTTTATGCTGAGATATAGAAATACACCTGTATAAACGGTGTGTTATTGAATGGCATTACATTTTCTGCTATTTTTACATTTATGTCTATGAGTGAGTACGAGCAGGGCCGTGCCCCCGCACAGGGCGCATTTTTCTAAGGGCGCAAAACTAATAGAAATTTATTTAAAAACATGATAAAATAACATAAACTATCTTACTCGAACATTTTAATTTACTACCACTTTAACAGTGCAATAATAATTATTTCTTTTGAATAGGGACGCGCACATAACTAGTATTAAAGTATCACCACGTTGCGGATGGGTCTAGTTCTAATTTCTAGTTGACAAAAGGGCAAATTTCCGATGGCCATAGAAAAGTGAATAGTGGTTTATATTTAATTTTCTTAAAATAATTGTGAATATTAGGTAGATATAAATTGTAAGGATGATTTTTTAACGATTGGCAAAAACAAAACAATATTATGAGTTTATAAAACAAATGATATTTACGTTTGCACTAAATTGAATTACGTTTTTTATAATTTTATATCAAAATAAGTATTTTCATACGCACCTGACTTATAAATAAACTTGTATTTTATAGCAAATTGTTTACTATTAGATATTAATAATGGTATTATTTTATAAATATCATTCTAGAAAATAAAGATAATTTTCCTACCTTTTTAGTGATTTTTTTCGAAACAAATTTCAAGATAATTTTATAAAAGTTTTAGCGTGCTCGTCTATTTTGATAAAGTATTCATTTTTTTTTGGTTTATCTACAATTATTGCATAAAAAACAAATTTTTCAGGTCATAACTGAAATTTTTGTAATACAATTATTTGCTATCTTTTCTTTATAACTCTGAAATATTTGATATGGAAGATAGAGAAATAATATATTTCACATCGAGTTATCAATACAATGACATATGTATAGGGTTAGTGCTCGGTTTTTGTAAAACCTATAAATCGAATCAGTCATTTATTATCTTCCGTGCCGTCAACATCGTATTGGGCATTGAACATGGATAACGATGAGTTCCTTCGGCGACAGGATGTCGTTCGTTTCCTTCACTTTCAAATTATTGTGGCAGGAAGTGAAATACGTAGGCGGCTACAGCTTATATTGCACGAGGTATCTATTCGTTTGTTTATAATTTTTATTAGTGGTGAAACGAGAGTTCTTTTGTTAGTATGTTGATTACAATTACGATTTTGATTCCAATTACAATTAGGCAGGTACTTTTGTAATTATAATATGCTGTTTAGTGTAGGTACTACTACTAAATGCGTGCAGATTTTGTTAGGTTTAGAAAAACAAAGAACAAAAAAAAATTGCAGTAAACTTCAGTAGTTAAGTTATTGTTTCTTCTTTTTGTCTCAATATTTGGCAATTACTTACTATTAATTGGAAATTTCGATTAATTCTTAATTGTTTCATCTCTAATTACATATCTTATTAATTTTTATTGTAGATGGTGTAAAATTTTATTTATGAATTTATTCTTGTGTTTTACAATAATTAATCATTTTTAAAATAGCATATAGAAACTGAATATATTTTTTTTATTAATGCACATGTTTAAGCGGCTCGTCTACGTTTTTTCCGAATTCCTAGAATACTTTCGAGTTTACTTTTTTTTCTATTCCACTCTTTTCCCCACTACTACAGATATACCTTTTTAAAATTTTAAAAATTTATTTCTATCATGAGATATAACCGTGTAAAGTTTACGTAAATTGGATTTTTTTTGAATTTTTCGGAATTTTTATAATCATGTACAATTTTTTAATCATTTTAAAAAGGCATATCTGTACCTATATCCATTCTTTCTCTATTAAATCCGTGTTGAAATAAAATTTTACCATTCTTGTACTGGCAACAAAACACTCGCTACGTTAGTACATTTTATGCTGGATTTTAGATGGTAGACGGTCCTCTTAAATTGAAGATAAAAAACGGTTTTGAAACATTAATAACATTAATTAGAACAATGTATTAATACTGTTGGCAACAATTAAAGTACGGTTGCTTTATCTAAATCTAAATAATATATTTAGATGAGAATGCGTTTCTCATTTATAAATGTACAATATGATGTACAATCTAGGTACCTATATTTGAAGACAAATATCTTTATTTGAATAGTTCACATTTTGAATTACTTTTTAAAATAGTTTTATAAGAACGTTATTTACCTACACTTATGAAATATTTCATAGTAAAAAATACTTTATGAAACAGTATGACTATTTCAGTGTTCAGCAACGTGTGTAATGTGTTCATCACTATTTTCAAATACTCTAATTCTATATTTACGGTTTGTTTCCTGTTCATCTTGTAAAAATTCAAAATATTGTAATTTTTATAAGAAGTTTGCAATTTTTCCATAGCAAGGTGTTTCTATTATTTCAAAAAATATTTATACGGAATAAAACTTAATTTTCATGTTTACCTAATGTATTTATTTGAAACATTTTCTCGAAAATAAATTCTATTAAAACACGATGAAAATATGTTTTTCTTACTTTTTGACTTACACGCTTACACCCCTAAAAAAGTTAGTATTATCCTGTTTTTCCCTGCATTGCTTTTCTTTGAAGTAATGTAATCTATTAATGAAATTAAATTCAGACCTTTATCTAAAAATATGTAGGTAGGGTATTAATACTATTAATAGTGATTCAATTTACTAAAGATCGAACTGTGCGGCATATTCAATCATTGTAATTTGTAAATATATAAGGTTCATCGTTAAATAAAATTACAGATGAAGATGGAGATTATGTTGTTGAAAAAATTTTCCACAAAGATAATGGTTGTATTCAAGCATTGCTTAAATTTATCGCGGTAAGTATTAAGTAATTATTCAACTAGGTTACTATACTGGGAATAATAATAAAAAAAAGACGTATGTAGGTGTTTTACACCAAAAATAAGTTTTCTTTGTGCAAAAGTGTCAAATTAATATTAGACACAAATTATGGTTCAAATAAATGTAGCAAAATATTAAATTATCGACATAAATAGCATCTATCATTGTTGTTCAAACAAAGAATTATTTAAAACTTTTTAAATTAAAATTTTTTAAGGGAATATATTACATGACGTGCTGAGCGTGGAACAAAAAGAATTTTTGAAAAGTTCGCATAATTGAGGAATACCAGTTAAGTAGCATATCTTATTAAAACAAAATAATTAAATGAATTATTACCACCAGACATTTATTGGAAATTGTGTAAAGAATGATTACTCGTAGTATTGGTTAGATTCAAATAAAATATTAAGAAAAACTCATGTGGTACTAGTGGCGGATCTAGAAATTCCCAAAGAGGGGGCGAATTCTTATAAAAAGTAATGTCTCGATGCTGTTCTCTGAAGAAAAAGAGAAACTGAAAAAAAAATTGGGTTCTAGGTTTTTTCTTCTTTCTAATTGACTTCTTTTGCGCAAGGGATTTTCCATGTTAAACACTATTTTGGTATTTAGTTTGTTAAAAATATAGGTAGTAACTTTTAAAGTGATATTTTTTCTATATCCAATTATAACTAAATACTTGTAGGATAAGCTTTAGTATGCAAATAATATGCATAAATTCATAAATTATGGATAAGTAATAACTTAATTGAATGAGAGTTTATATGATTTTGTTGCCAAATTTTAGGTGATAAAATCCTCGTTGTCATTATTTATTGTAGTAATTTGAAATGGCAAGAAATATTATATTACTAAATATGTTTATAATTATTTGTTCGTTCTATCTATCCTGCAGCAAATATAAATTAAAAGATATATATGTCACGCTTTAAAATATGTGACCGCATCTATTTCGTTCAGCAGGAATTTCATTTCTGACACGAAATTGTTTATTTTTATTATTTTGGGAGCATGCGGTTGTGTCTTTAATGTAATGTGTACCTATATTTTACATGTGGCGCTTTCGTTTTCATAAATAGAAGCAAATTACTAATTTTAACTGTAACATAAGTGAAGGAACCTGATGCTTGCTATCTGCCGCTTGCAAATAAATAGAACAGAACTGATTTAATTATAATTCAGGAAGAATCATGCACATGTCGTATAGTTGACAGGTTATAAAACTTTATTTATATCGGTTTAACCTATACTATTATAATTTGCCAGGAAAACAATAGGTATAATACTTCAAAGAAATTTCTAGGAAGTCGAATAATCCTTTAATGTGTAATCAAATTTGTAATTAATCTTTATTTTATGATTAACATGCGTATGTGTAAGTACTTTGATTAACACAATTTATAATTGGCAGGAGAGATAAAATTGCGTAGGTATTTATATACTTCGGTAGGTATTAATTTGTATGGTTATAAAATAACAGTGTCGCATCTAAAAATGTTGAGGTGATTTTTTCTGAATTGTTATTTTGCTATTGTTAATTCTATTAATTTATATATATATATATATATATATATATATATATATATATATATATATATATATATATATATATATATATATATATATATATATATATAAATTCTATTATTTTGTTTTGTTTTTTAAATTCTTGAACATGTTTTGTAAGTATTTTTAACTCATAAGGGTAACCACAGTAAAATAATATTAATAACACTGTTTTACCTCGGCGTTCGGATATTCAACGCCGTGTGCACTTTTAAAGCAATGTACATCGAAGTGGTTTGTTTATTTCATTTTGTGTACACCGTGCAGCAAGTGTAGTAGCGTTCGGTAAAAATTGTGCAGGACCGGATTAAGTCAAGCGGAGGCCCTAAGCACGAAATATTAATGTGCCCAATGTCCTCCTCCCTCACCTCACAGTTTATAGTAGATATTTTAAGAAAAAATATATAATATTTGATATACTAAATAGAATAATTTTATTTCAAACAAATCAAAAAAAGAAATTAATAGTATACTATATTAAATCATTAAATTAAAAAAAAATTCTCCGTGATTATTGCGGAATGCAAATTCGTATATATTGTTACTAAAACTAATTCGACGACTCAAATCCGCTTCAATTTAAAAGAAGCGCAAGTTACACCCCACCCCAACAAAATGAATTCCAGAAGAAGTTTTTGGCAGTTTTTAAAGAATTTATTATATGTTATAACTTCCTTTATGAACTTATTATTTTCAAGTAATATTTGAGAAAAATTTTCATTTCATTATACATAATGTGTGCGTGTAGATTTTATGTGCAAGATACTTTTGACGCTTAATATAAAAGTGACAGTTTAAGACAGTGATTCCCAAAGTGGTCCAGGTGGACCCCTAGGGATCCACGGGAGACTCGATGGGGTCTACGTTGACGTGATAAAAAAATGGGAGTTCACAAGTTGTCCACGAAAATTTATCTGGTTTCGATAGTAAAGAACAAAAATGTTGGCTTGGCTTTACCAATCAACGTAGGCAGATAATAAATACACTACTCAAAAAAATGAAGGGAGCAAAAAAATTTTTCGGTTATTTTTGACAGGCTGCATTTCGGTGAAAAATATTATATTGAGACTATAAAAAAAGCATTTTGAAGCTTTAAGATTCTAATTTTCAGATATTTTGGCAAAAATTTTTTAGGAGTTACAGTTCTCATGCAATCCTAACAGATAGCGCGAAAAAATAATATTGCAAATTTTTTGCTTCTTTTTTTTGGTCCAGGGGTTTGAAAAAAAATTTTCCGTTAGGTCGACATATGGATCAGATAGTGATAGCCTGTTTATTTAACATTAATTTCCTTTTTTTTAACCTGCCTTAATTTTTTTGAGTAGGTAGTGTATTTTAAGAAGGTCAGCGACTGTTACTAAATACTTTTTTGACAAGTTTTGGGAATATGGTAGAAATGTAGTATCAGGGAGTCCACCGAACCCAGTAAAATTTTGAAAATGATGGTCTACGAGAAAAAAAAGTTTGGGAACCTCTGGTTTAAAACAATGGCAGAGGCACCATTCATTATTTACGTTTGTAGGGTTTACATTTCAAAATCATATTTGGAACCGTAAATTCTGTAAAGTTATCTAATTTAAATTATTTTCATCATTTTCATCTTCTGAATTCTCAAAAAATACTTATATCACGTTCAGAATTTATTACTGTAGCAAACATTTGATAATACATTTCAGATAAAAATATTTTAATTACTCGTAGTTGTAGTTTAGTGACACAATATGTTTGAATTGCACAATAGGATAAATAGCTTAAACCTTTATTTTATTAAAGTTTATTAAGTTGCAGAATATTAGAATAATTTAATTTGAGCACTTAACCTAACTAAAAATATTTTGTTTCTTTTGTATTTTACTTTTGTTGCTCAATTTGTGTTGTATTCTGCTGCTTATTTAAACTTTAAATATTATTCCAAAATGATGAACTTTTTCCGTATTTATGTGACATTAATATAAATAGTATGCACGAAGTTGTGAATCAGCATGAAAAGTTGATACAATATCTTTTTATGCGAAATTATTAATTAATTAATTTTAGTAGCACAAGGCCGCACAAATTAAATACTTTTTATTATTAATATAATGAACAAAAACGATTGCCCTTTTGTCCTAAATTCAGTCCTGTTTTGTTTAGCCTTCTTCGTCTTCTACTTTTGAACGGAAATAATTCATTGGAAAATATAGTTCTGTGTTGTAGTTTTATTTTATGTGTAGTATTTTTATGTTATATATTGTAATATTTTTCACGTGTTTGTTGTAATTTACAAAAATTATGGACATTCATTCATACAGCCATGCTATAAATCTCCGGCATACGTATATTTTGTCACGAACATCACTGGTGAACATTTGTATCATCTAAAAAATATGTGCTAGGTTGATAAATGTAGCCAAATGTCAAAAATAAATAAATAATTATTACAATACAAATTTCGGATTCCAAGTTTGTGTCCAAAATTTAGTTTTGCCAATGTTTGTACAGTAACATAGTTTTACTGCCAAATAAATTTATCTATTAATCTTGTCTAACCTATCTATCATGTTTATATTTGAAATTTAAATTTAAACTTTTTTCATTTAGTGTTTTCTTGTAAAACTAATTTGAAAAACTCGTCGGCTTTGGCCCAACCTTACAGTTTTTTCTCTCAATAATGAATTTCATATTTAACAAAAAGATTAAATGATTAACTACTGGCACAAAAATTGGCAGAAAATACACAAACATCACTTTACTGTTTTATATAACGCATAAAAATAGAATTATGAAGAAATTACATATTTTACTATTGATACTGTGTAGCCAGTTTTAAAAAGAAGTAGGTATAATTATTTATTAATGGGTAATGCGATATCGTATCTTGCATACAAAATGTCGTAGTTGAACTACTTGGCATGTACCTACTAAATGTCGCACGAATTCATCTAATTCTCATTTCAATTTACACTTTCCATTTCACAAGTAACAGTCATTAAAAATAACATGCATCAACCTATTTCACTAATCGAACTTTTCTTTTGTGTCTGAACTGAACAATAAATGTCATAAAACCGCAGAAAATTTAAAACTACCTAATATAAATTTTACGAGTATTTTTAGAATTCACAAAATTTTTTGTTTTTCAAATCAATAGAAAAGTAATATTTTATCGAAAATTTATTTATTATTTGACAAACAATGACATGTATTTATTTGAAACAGTTACTTTTTTATATTGGAAACAAATTGTAAAGCTAGGTATTGATTTTATTTTTTTGTAGGTGTGCTGTTATCCCCACGTAGTCTTTCGTTCATTTACTTTAATACACAAATGTGTTTCTCAAAAAAGAAATATAAAAGGTGATTTCAGTTACATCTTTTGTATGTCGTATAGTAATTAATGTTATTTTTTAAGGGTCTTTAGCAAGACGCATGTCAACATCTTTTATATTTGACGAAGGACAAGTTTTAATAAATGTGTTAATGAATATCGAAGATCAGCTCGAATTTGTAGGATGTTCACCAAAAATCATCAACTCTACATATTTTTACCTATTATCTATTCTAGAGATTGCCTGCAAACGAGGTTTGCGTGACCGTTCAGTATAGATTGTTCATTTTGCAGTTGACATTAATTTTCTTGCAGATAAAAAGTTTTGCAGGTATTTTGACAGGTATCACGTGCTAAAAAAGTTGCTATATTTGTTAGGAAAATATAACAAATCGTTTAAAATGAGTGTTATTTTAATTGATATTTTCCGGTGCTTAATTAAGACACGTACGTAAATTAACATATATTATATTCTTTTTTGTATTTTTACATTTATTGCAGGAAATGCCAACGAATTTATGGCAAACAGGTCATTCTTTGAAAATTTGGAGTCTATTTTTACTATGTTTAAGTCTAAACGATCTCCGAAAATTAAGAGTATGGTTATTTTTATTAAGTTGCTAACGAGAAATGGTAATCTGTTATTTAATTAAGTTATATATTTAAATTACAGAAATTTCATTTTTAGAGGACATACATGAATCAATTTTTGAAACTAAAATTATAAGTTACTTACTTCAAATTTTAGTAAATGATGATAATTTGCCAGTTAGTTATAGCATGTATAAGGCCATCGTTTTGTCAATTGGCAAAATTATTAGAAAGGGTAAGTATTTTTGTAGCTGTATTTCGAAAAATGTTACGTCGCACTTTTCAGAAAAATGAATTAATAAATGCATGATATTGCTTAATAATTCATAATGGTCGTAGAAAATAGTAATTTTGCAACGAACGTTTAATGACGATACGCAAAAAAACCTTGCATTTTGTGTTAGAAGCATATGATATTTGGTATAACCGTTCTGGTTACTGGGTATATCTGCACAAGATAAATGCGCACATGAAAATGAAAATGCTCACAGGAAAAATGCGGACACGGACTATTGCGCACAAGGACAATTGCGGACACGGAAAAGTGCGCACATGGAAAATTGTGAACACCGAATATTGTGCACATGGAAAATTGCTCACACGAAAAAATACGCACATATTTAAGTTTTACATACAATTATCCATATCTTTTTTAACCAATTGTTATTGATTTTATATTCAAGATCAAAATTTTTAAAGTTTATAGTCTGAAATTTGGTGATATTTGTGAAGTTTTTAGGACGCCATTAAAGTATATTAAGTAAAATATATTTTGCTATTTACTATTAGTAAAAATAGAATCATTTCAGGTGGTAAATATCTAACCTACAAATTGGAGAAAACCCTAAGCTTAGAGAAAATGAACGTTTGTACTTTGTGCGTTTGATAATCGACCATTTCACTTTAGATTTATGTATTTATGCTATAAATAAAACATGTCGATTGAACTAAACCAAGTACTTATGTAGTGTTTTCAATACCAGGGTAATTCATCGGTCTGTCCTTTTATTATTTTATATTATTGATACATCTATCTACGTACCATATTCAGTTGTATTCAGGTGTTCCATTTTAGCGGAATAATATGCAACTTTATATTTTAATGGAACATCCTATAAATATTTATTGATTCTTATATAATAATGTAGGTTCCAAGATTCCCTTCAAAAAAAAAAAAATAATAATGTACCTAGTGTACTGAAGTGTCTACAATTATAAATGAAGAAGTTAATTTTCATTGAGGTGTTGCAAGCGTATGGTACGAAAAATTTAACCAATGGGATTTTTGAATTTGTGAATGTCATTTTTATTTTGGTATTTCCATCTCTAGCCTCTAACTTACTGTTATTTTCGTACGTCGATTCATAATTTTTATCCTAAAATTCTCCTACTAACCTCCTCTGCGGCCACTGTATTATCATCATTTTTAATGGTAATCAGACATGGCCCAACGTGCTCTGCGAGTTCAAATCACGGACTTCTTAAATTATGGACTGCTGGAGTATATGGGAGACGGCTTGAAAAAGTATGCTACGTATGGAGCAAAATTCGGGGAGTCGCAGAACCACTGCGCAGGCGAACTACATAATCACAGACATGCATTTCATGCAATCAAATCGTGCACGTCATGTCTGAGATTACCTAAGGCGAGATTGCTACTGCTGTCAGTTTCAATAACCTCTTTTACATTTTTAAATTATTTCGTTTTATATAAAAATTCGTTATTTTATAATACTCAAAACTTTTACTACGAGTTTATAATCTAACATTAATAACAATAATTATTTTTTTGTTTAAATTTTACAGATTTTACTTGGTATATTTAAATTTGGTACCATAAATTCCCCGAATTTAGTGTCATGTGCGAGGTTCAATTTAGCATACCTACATCTGTTATACAGCTCCAGCCGTCCATAATTTAAGAAGTCCGTGGTTCAAATTAGTCGAATTTGATTGGAAAGTGCAGAACAATGTCCAAATTAAACTTTAATTTTTTTTAGAAACTCCGTTTTAAGTGGATTTATTTTGATAAATAGAAGATGAATAGGTACACAGAATCCTTTATGCAGATAGTTTGAACTATACAATTGGACTTTTATCAAAAAGGAAAAAAATTGTACTACCCCGTTTGGTCCATCCTGACTACGCCACTGGTAAACCGTCAATTTCAATTGCCATCCTACACGGAGGGTGAGAATTAGTCAAATTCGATACACTATGTAGGTATATTGCCAAAACCAAAAATTTCGGCGTTTATTGGAGAAAATCCGTTTTTCCGTGGCCTAAATTTGACTCAAATGAAAATTGAGTACATATATCTACTCAACGTTGCAAATTTCCGCGGAAAGCACTGTTTGAACATTAAAATTGGCCTATTACCAAGTGTAAAAAATGGAACCCTTTTTGAACAATAATCGTCAAATTTCTAATCCTAAGGGACATTTTCAAAGGAACTGCGGGCAAAAAAATTTGTTTTCATCTAAAGAACATGTATACCAAATCTGATGCTTCCAACACAAAATGCAAGGTTTTTGCGATTTTTTGTGTACTGCTTCCACTACAATATCTATTTTAAATAATAAATAATTAGTAGATTTCTTCTTCTGTTTCCTAACAATAAGTTTGATTAATAAAAAGTAATATTTTAGAAGAAAGAACTCACGGAAAAACAAGCGCATTATTGTCATTATCATTATGAATAATTAGGAATATTATTTTGCAAAATCGTAGATAAAATTTTTGTTGTACATCGATTTGTAACTTAAGATATTTTTTAGCGTAACAAACTACAATTTTTCATTTCACTTTGTTTGCAATGTTTGTGTACCTAACTTAAAGTTTGATTTTAGAATCATTTTTGGAGTGTTTTAAAACAAATGCTAATATTCGACTTTTATATCGTTTTTGCTCTCATTTTGCTGTAACTGAAGATAAACACCATATTATTTTATTGAAAGCTTGTTCAATTATACATGCTTGCCTTCCAAAACATTCTCTATTGGCTGATAATGCCAAATTGTATACTTTCCCTATACCAACAATAAAAAGAACTGCCGTACAGTGTCAGAATAGTATTTACGAATATGAAGAAGGTGTGAGTACCTTATCCGAAGATTCCGATGCAGAAGAAGATGATGATGATGATGAACTAGAAGAAGATGATGACGAAGAAATTGATCAAAATGAGATACTTAACACCAATAATAATAATGATGAAAATGCTACGGGAAAAGATTGGAAACGAATTTTGCAGTCACAAGATCCAGTACAGTATAAACCTGCTACTGTTAATTTGTAAGAAAATCTTCGCAGTCTTCGCAGTTCCCAATTTAGACACTAATAAAATTTGTTGCCGAAACAAAATTTACAAAAACAGAATATAATACCCAAAGGTTATGCTTTGTAAGAAATACCGTAGATAAAAGATGAAAATGATATATTTTTAATGCGTTTCTTTTCTTTTTTTGTTGTAACGTAAGTGGATAATGTAAGTGTAATGTACAAAAATGTTTCTTATTAAAGCAGATGGTGCAAAATGATATGATTAGAGAATACTAGAAGTAAATAAATAAATAAATAAATGATTGCTCAGATCATGGTTTGCTTATTAAAAGCCTACTATATAGAAACAAGTTCAATACCTTATAAAATTTGGAGAACTATTGTTTTTGTACTACTTTATAGTAGATTGGTAACAAATTTTAGTAGTGTTCGAAATGTGATCATTAGGCTGAGGATTTTTAAGCTTTGGTCTATTTTTTGTATTATATATATATATATATATATATATATATATATATATATATATATACAAATATACAAATTTATATTAGAATTTGTCAAAATTCTAATATACATCAGATGCTTTTCTTAAACTAACCTCAACACTATGTAAGTCTGAGATTACACTATAAAATTTTGTATAAAATTTTTATTATAATATCAACATTGTTACAGTGTCCTGATGAAGATTTAAAATAAATCGAAAGCTTGACAAATTCTAAAGAGTCTACTTTAAATTTTTGGCCAACTTTTGACTGTCGACTGTCACACCCACTACTCTTGCTTCCTTAACTAATTGCAGTCGCGATTACCTTAAAATAAATATATATATATATATATATATATCGCTGGGAAAATTCATCGCGAGGTAAATTAATCGCAGGAAAGTTCATCGCGGGGTAAATTCATCGCGAGGTAAATTCATCGCGGGCAAGTTCATCGCGGGAAAGTTCATCGCGGGGAAAATTCATCGCGAGGTAAATTAATCGCGGGAAAGTTAATCGCGGACAAGTTCATTGCGGAGAAAATTCATCGCGAGGTAAATTAATCGCGGGAAAGATCATCGCGAAATAAATTCATCGCGAGGTAAACTTAATTACGTAAAAGTTCATCGCGATGATAATTAATCGCCAAAAAATTAATTTCAGACATATTCATGCTCTGTAAATTCTTCTTTGCAGACAAATAAATCACAATGTTGCGTGTTATTAACAACAGTTGCATAAACGCAGAAGTGCACATTTGAAAAGCACGATGGTTTTAGGGATTGTAGGTACGACAGTTTTTCTACAATATTTTTTGAATTTTTTAAAACTAGAAAATATTTCTGCCTAACATTTTTCTGAACTTAACCCTATCATACTCTAAGAGTATTTTTAACAATATTTTTTGAATTTTTCAAAACTAGAAAATATTCTTGCCTAACATTTTTCTGAACATAACCCCAACATACTCGAAGAGTAGGTATTTTTAACAAGATTTTTTGAATTTTTTAAAACTAGAAAATATTTTTGCCTAACATTTTTCTGAACTTAACTTACTCGAAGAGTAAATGCCACACCACCGAAAACCACAGCGTATAAAAACCATAACCACACGTCCGAAAAACCACAGCGTATAAAAGTTCCCGCACCACAATGTCCAGCTACCCATATACCAATTTTCACACTTCGATTTGCACATTTGTACCCAAACTAATCAATACTAACAAAACCCTAATTGAGTCCAACAGACCTCCGTTTTTTTAAAATAAACTAAACAATACTAACAAAACCCTAATTGAGTTCATCAGAACTCCGTTTTTTTGACATAAACTAATCAATACTAACAAAACCCTAATTGAGTCCAACAGAACTCCGTTTTTTTTGACATAAACTAATCAATACTAACAAAACCCTAATTGAGTCCAACAGAACTTTGTTACACCAGTTGGGTATACCTGAGGCCTGAGGTATTAAATATATTCAGGTGTTATTGAGTTTCTATATCTTTCTTCGAAATTTGCAGTATTACACTTTTGTTTCTTAGCTATTGATGTTGTGAACGAATGGTAAATGACTTTTTAATCCTATTATAGAAATTGTAAGCCAAAGAACACCTGCAAAAGTTAGAATTTTATGAACTTTCTTCAAGTGCAGTTTGTAAGGGAAAATATTAAATTTCATATTATAAAATAATTCGTGATCAATAAGGATTAACATAACACAACATACCATTCCACATTACTACAATAAATATATTCGCGATGAATTTTCTCCGCGATTAATTTACCTAGCGATGAATTTTCTCCGCGATGAATTTTCCCCGCGATGAAGTTTCTCGCGATTAATTTACCCCGCGATGAATTTTCCCCGCGATGAACTTTCCCGCGATTAACTTGCCCGCGATGAATTTACCTCGCGATGAATTTACCCCGCGATGAACTTTACCGCGATGAACTTTCCTGCGATTAATTTACCTCGCGATGAATTTTCCCCGCGATGAATTTTCCTGCGATTAACTTTCCGCGATGAACTTTCCGCGATGAATTTTCCTGCGATGAATTGTCTGGACACGTATATATATATATATATATATATATATATATATATATATATATATATGTATATATATATATATATATATATATATATATATATATATATATAGAAAAAAAATGATTGCCCTTCATTTGTTTCTATCGTTAATGTATATTTTAAAATAGCCAGATTTTGCCTTTTTTATATATTTTTGGGCTATTTTCTGGCTTATTTTTGTCCATAAATAGCATTTTTATCTTCTTTTGAATGTAAATTGGAAGATTAAAAAAATTCCATTCAATTCAATTTAAGTTATTTTAAACAGACTTTTGAATATTTCTTTTTACTAAAATGCCAAATAATAAATTCATTATCAAATAAGTAGATATATGGAAAAAATATGCTTTTTATTGCCTATTTTTAAAAAATTGTGACCTATTTTAAATATTTTTTGCGTATTGTTACCTTTTTTAGTTTTTTTGTGCCTAAAAATCCTCAGCCTAGTGATCATACTAAGTGAGTATTTAGTTAATATTTCAATAATTATTTTATTTTAGGTATAACGCAAATAAATTAGATACAGAACAGAGTTTTGATGAAATGAGTGCTGACGGAAATAGCAAAATAAAAATGTACGAAAAATTAAATGCAAATATGAAACCCGACAATGTTTATTGTACTTTAGCTTCTTCTGTCAATACTAAGAGGCAGTTTATAAAAGCAGCATATCCAGACATGACTGCAGCGCAATGTGTTCCTCAACCTCAATATTTGCTTACTAACTACTCCAAATTTTCTAGGTATTGTCAAAAGTAATATTGTTTTCTTTTTACATTTAATGTTTAAATGACGTTTTTAGAACAAGATTGCTAGATCTTATAGATAGAGCTTTTAATGAAAGAGCTTATAACAATCATCAAATTGTTTATGATTTGGATGAACTTCAAAAAAATGAGACAATTGAACAGTAAGTATTAAGAGGAATCTCCACTAGCCTTTAATATAAGGTTTAATTATACCGATATTTTCTGGTTTATACATAAATAACCATAACCTCCTAATTAAAATTTATGTTTTTAAGCGGCCCGTTTACGTTTTATCCAAATTCCTAGAATATTCTCGTTTTAATTTTTTTTCTATTCCACTCTTTTCCCCACTACTACGATTACCTAAAACAAGCCCGAAACTCGTACTTTACCGCATCCTATAGCAATGCAATGTCATTTTGATGTTGAAAAATTCTGTAAAAGTGTTTTCGTTGCGCGTAAACTGTTAGTTTATTATTGACTTCAAGGTACCTAATGTTTTTATAAACATTTAACAGAGAAAGAATGAATCTATAGATGCGCCATTTTAAATTTTTTAAAAGTAATTTCAGGAGATATAACGGTGTAAAGTTTGCATAAATTGAAATTTTTTATGAATTTTTCGGAATTTTTATAATCATGTACAAGTTTTTAATTAAAATTAATTAATTTCAAGCATTTAGTTTGAAAGTTTACATTTATATTTAAGTTTAAGAACCGTAGCATTCATATAATAAAATTGAAATACATAGCTTTAGTAAGTGGTAAACATAAAACTAAAGTTTGGATCTTTCAAACTTTAGTGTTAGAAAGTGAAAAGGGCGGATGCTCCTATACTTACATGAATTTAAACATTCTTAAACGTATACATAAATCTAAACCTTAAAACTAAATGCTTATGTGAATGAGGCTAAACATTTTCTGATTCATTTTATTGTAACTATATATTTATCCAATAAATTATAATTAATTGGATTTTTTTCTTATTTGTAAATAACTTTAATTTTTTTTAAAGTTTTCAGAACCTTTTAAATCAACAAAATGTGTGCAAAAACAATTTTAAATACGTACCAAAGCCACAATTTTTTTAAATGATAAGTATAGTTTGTGAGATACTAGAAGTCTGCTCATTAATATTAAAATAATGGTTTTTGTACATAAAATATTAATAAGGGAGTATATATTGTCAAAGTTATATTCTACAGAATAATTACAGAACATTTCGATTATACAAACTCATAAAATAAAGTTTAGGTTTAAATAAGGTGTCATATTTTATTCTTCAAATCAGCACTTATATGTTAGTTATCAAATTTTTATTCGTTTGCAGTAAACCTACAAAATAGAAGTTACTTATCACCTGATCCCTGTATTCCCTGTAGAAGTGAGCCGTGGAGATTTCTCATATAAGTATTTGTAATTTTATAATACTAACTTTATTATGGTTGCATTTTTAGTTGTGATCTATTAAAATGTGATGACTTAAACAATTTAGCTAGTAGTACAACTAATTCCTCGTCTCTGAAATTCGAATCTAGATTCGAAGGAGGCAACTTACGAAAAGCGTACAAGGTAGATTTTTTAACTAATCTTAACTGCTTTCGTTTAAGACTTGTTTTGATATGTTGACAGGTCAGCCAACATATGTACAATCTGATCTTGGCACCAGACGTAAATACTAATCGTAAATATCAATGGTTTTATTTTGAAGTATCAAATACGAAAGCTCAAGTTTCTTACGTGTTCAATATAATAAACTGTGATAAATCGAACACTCAGTACAATCATGGGATGCAACCGGTTTTGTTTTCTGTTAAAGACTCTACACTTGGTAAAGTTGGTACGAATTCAAAACATACATTTATTTGCACACATAATATTTGTTTCACCAATACTCGAGAGATCGCTAATTAAAACTACAAAGGAAAATTTTACCGCACCTATATTGCTATATTCCGTAAATTTTTTTTTGTCAGAATGCTTCCAATTATTAGGGTTGGATTCAATGGAAAATTATTCTTGCTTTTATAATTTTTTGTCATACATGTCTACAATTTATGATCTTGAAATGAAAAATTCGGATTTAGAATTAAACTGACATTTTTAATTCTTGTGTTAACATGATAATGAACATGATATAGGAATTATTCAAAAATTTATCCGAATGATCCGAATAAAAGTCGCTTGTATGTTAAAGGAAGTGATTATATTACGAGCCTCGTTTTCGTTATTACAATAATACCAAGGTAGTAACGCTTGCCGTTACGATTATACCACAATGTTTAAATTAAATTAAAAACACTTAATCGCTTATGTCACCATCTTCCAATAAACTAGGTAGTCCATCTACAACTGTTCTTTACGCTTTCTTGTGCGGTGACTATACCACATCTAAAAATAATAGTGCTAGTTTCAGTGTATTTAGCTTTTTCTTCTCCTTCTTCATAGTGGGAAAAAGGAAGACACATAATAGAGCTTCACTGATGAGAAAAATAAGGAAATTGAAAAGAAAAATAGGGTAGGCAGCTTCCGACTCGGATACTTCTTCTATCGACGAAAACTACAACAAAGTACCTAATTTAAATTTTCTTAAAGATCTTTTTTGATTTGCATTTCACGTTTATTGGGTGCTCTTTATGATATGAAAGGAATTGTATATCAAGAATAGAAAATAATAATCTATATTTTTATATTTAAAAAATATGTAGGTACTTATTAAGGGAATTAATACTGTACTTCTTACAGCACACAGTTCGAAGAATGCGACTATTTCTTCGGCCGTCAAAAAGAACACTAACATTATGTTTATTTAGAAAGACAGCAGGATAGTCTGGAGAATTAAAGACCTTTGCTAAAGTTAGCAATAAATAATAGTTAGTTAGAAATGAATTTTGGGATCGGCTATTTTAAATGGTGTTAGACTATAACAAAAAAGGTATTTGGAAATAAAAATAACAATAATAATAATAATATAATAATAACTTCCCACCCGGACCCTTACCCAGGAAATCGTAGATTTTTTTTCAGCTTTAAACTTAATGAACAGTTGTAGATGGACTACTTAGTTTATTGGAAGATGGTGACATAAGTGATTAAGTGTTTTTAATTTAATTTAAACATTGTGGCATAACCGTATCAGCAGGCGTTACTATATAATATTGTAATTACTTCGAACGATGTTCTTCATATAATTTCGATCGAACTTCACTTTCAGGTAAGCTCGTTTGATCTACAATTATTTATTTTAAGTATTAAATTACCTACTTATTTTATAATATACCTATTTCATGACCCCCTACACAGGGGTGTAGTCAAGCCAGGGCACCGCCCTGCTACTTTTTCAATGGATAATGATAAGTTTTCAATAACTAGCCATAGAAAGTACTAATTTTAATAATTATTATATTTCTTTGTTATTTTTTATTTAACTACGTAGTACGTAGTATCTAAATGCTTAAATAAAACACTTATTTTATAATTTTTTAAAAATTTGTTATTTACTTTAATTTTTATAGTACATGAAAGAGGATAAAATATGTCATTTCTCCTCTATGAAAAAAACTTAACTTTAACCTTGACCCAACTGGTACATTTCGTAAAACTACTACTTATAATTTAAATACAAATATCTGTACTTTGGTGAATTAAAAACGTGACATCACAACTTCACAGCTAATCTAATAATTTAAAATTATATAGTTACCTTTATAATGATCATTAAAAGATCGAAAACAGTCGGTAATCAAATTTTAGTAAATAGAACAGTGTGATTATGGCAAAAGAATATTTTATTTATCCATTCCCTTATTCCTATTATTATTTGTTTGTTATTTCTTGTTTGTTTTATAGGTTGGGTTCGCTCAGGTTCGGACATTTTCTATTATCGCAATAATTACAGTGATTCTTTACTCCAGACTGCAGTATATCACACATTGTCCTTTACCGTCAGGTTTACCCACAGCAACGATACATGCTACATTGCTTACCACTACCCATATACTTACACAAGACTTATGGTAAGTTCCATTTTCAAATCGTTTATGGTACCGTGAGATATCCATATATTACAATTTTTAATAATGTATCAAACCAATTAAGTGAATCTTAAGACTATGTATCACGCACTTGTGTATTTTATATAAGTAGATACATCATTTGAATGAGATATTGTGTTTCTTGAGTAAGTTGATTCGTGTGATATATTTTATTCAAAAATTATGGTCGGAAATAAAGTTTTATTATGATTTCATGCGTTTTTTTGGTAAAATATATGCGTCAGTTACGAACGACACATATCATGCTGGAAAATAAGCAAAAAATATACCACTTACCACTTTCTTGGCACGTCTCGTCTCAAGTTTGTTTCGTTTTAATACAAATTCAAAATCTCATTGTAGTTTTATTTTGTGTTAAATATACAATACAATATTGTACGTGGTGTATTAATACCTATCACAGAAGTCAAATAAAAAATTCTAATGAACTAATAAATTTATAAGACATCACGACATCTCAATGTCTCATTTCGTCCATATCTCGGCTTGACAACTTTTATCTCATTTCGAAAATCGGGATAAAATTTCGTCGAGCCAATAAAGGCGAAATAAAACAAGATGACACAAATAATGTATTTGTTTATTTGCAACAATATTATTTAATTTCAGTTTTTAAATAATATTTTAATGTGAAAAAATAAAAGCTTAAAAAGCATTTTATGGCCGAACCTTATTTTACCAAATTTTTAGGTACTTGCCGAGTGTAGATATTATGATTGATATACCTACATAAGCCTGCTCTTCAATTACAAAAATTTTATCCAACACACCATTCAAATGTATATTAGTATATTAGATAATAGCCACAAACATATTGAATAAGTGTGTTAAGTTTAGCATATTGAGATACACGATACAGCAGTAATAGCAAATAAAATGTTTATATTTTGTTATTATTTGGCTTTTTTCAGACATATTTATATGGACTGCAAGCGAATCCTCCAAATAACATATTATTTAGCGTAGATACTCTTTGCTATACTTTGGCGAATAATCCTGTACCAGTTGTTACAATCACTGCTCCGAAAAATAATAATATTCCTATTCATGTAAGGCAATACTTTCAATTTCTACTATCTATCAATATTTACGATAACTAGTTTGCTTCATTTATTATGTTTTAGAAAAGAAAAGTAGTCGTTTTATCAAGCAGAGTACATCCTGCAGAAAGTAATGCATCATGGGCTATGGAAGGAACACTGCGATATCTTCTGCAAGATGAAACTGCTTCACGACAATTACGAGAAGAATATGTGTTCAAAATAGTTCCTATGCAGAATCCTGAAGGTGTCATCTATGGAAGGTAGGGCATTTTTTTGTATATACTTAAATTAAGATACTTCGTAATACAATATATTTAGGTATGTACTAGTTCTCCCAGTAACAAATAATTATCTACTCAGAATGTTTTAAAACTACTAACCGACATAATATAATATCTTAGAAACGATAAATGCAAATAAGTATACAAAAAACTATACAGGTTATCCAAGTTAACGTGCTCACCATTGGGATCTCGAGAACGGTAAGATATATGAGGTCGGTTAAATTAGACAAAAGTTGCCCCTTTGGGGGGCCAAATTAGAAATGTTTTTGTTTTCCCACAAAAATGCATAGGTGACTAGATATACGCAAAAATGTAAATTTTGCCAATTTCGTTTTTCACCTATAACTTTTTTGTTTGAATTGGTACAATTTTTTAATTTGCACGTTCTATAGGCAGTTTTTAGCGAGGAATTCACAGCAGTCCTCAAAAAATGTTGATCTCCTACAGATTTCGATAAATTCAAACCATATTCAAATTTGCATATGAAGCTCATAGTTGGCTATGACCCGTCTTACTAGAGATTTTTTTTATCTTTTCAACGATATAAAACATAAGTACATTGAAATTAAAATAAAGGCAGAAATTATATAATAATTTTTTTTCCTCGGAATTTAATTAGAATAATCAGCTAATTTTTTTAAAAATAACAATTTTCACCCAAACAAATGGCAAGTGATTAACCAATTTTTTCAATTTTGGACCTAAATTTTGAACGCTCATATCTCGGAAACTAAAAAAAAATTTAATTGCGGTTTGCGCCATTTCTCGTAGTTTAGTTAGCATAATTTGATACTTTTTAGAAAAATCAATATTCGTGGTCTCCCTTAAGAGGATATTATTCCTAACATGAATACCGAATTTTCATTTTGACAAATTCAGTTTACCCCACCCCCCTCCTACCAAAACGGTCAGAAATTTACGTCAGAGATAAACACAAGTTAAAACCTCGCTCTTTTGTGACACTATCATGAGTTACGCCGTAAAATAGGCAAAATTTGTTCAAAAGTGATCATTTTCTGGAACAAAATACAGCCGCAAAAACAAACTTACAAGCGTGAAATTTTGTATACTTCTAAATAAAGGTTGTGTACAGTCCGCTATCTCAGTAATATATCAATATTTAGGTTTTTTATATACTTAATTTATTGTCAAAAATTGGTGTATTTTTTAAGGCAATTAAACATTTTGCCAACATTGAAAAATGAATAATTTGGAGTTAGCAGACTATTTTCATCTCTTATCTCTTATGCATATAATAGTAAAAAAATTAATACTATATGTTGTACCATGCAATCAGGATTTGTTCCAGAAAAATAGTCTTTTTTCGAGTGGAATTATGTCCTCTTAATAAAAACAGTAAAAAAATATTATTATTAAATTTCTGCCTTCATTTTAATTTCAATGCACTTGTGTTTTATACCGTTGAAAAGAGAAAAAAAATCTCTATTAAGACGGGTCATAGCCATATGAAAATTTGAATTTGATTTTAATTTCTCGAAATCTGTAGGAGAGAAAAAAAATTGAGGACTGCTGTGCATTCCTCGTTAAAAACTACAACGTGCAAATTAAAAAATTGTACCAATTCAAACAAAAAAGTTATAGGTGAAAAACGAAATTGGCAAAATTTAAATTTTTGCGTATATCTAGCCACCTATGCTATGCATTTTTGTGGGAAAACAAAAACATTTTTAAATTGGTCCCCTAAAGGGGCAACTTTTGTCTAATTTAACCGACCTCGTATCTCTTACCGTTCACGAGATCCCAATGGTGAGCACGTTAACTTGGACACCGATACATATTTATAAACTTTGGTATCTACAAAGAAAACGAATTGCCTATTTTCATTTCTAGTATCTTACACCGAAAAGAATTATTGGGGAATAAAAAAACTAAAATACGCAGCATCCTAATATAAATCGTCCAAAAATCGATACCAATAAGAATTACATTTATTCGGAATGTGCTATCTGCACCGTATAGGACCTCAATTAGTTATATTTTTTGTTCTTTATCTTTATTTATTAATAGGCATAACTACTTTTTCTACTCCCTAAATGTCTTTCTATTTAAAACATCTAAAATTTACCCTAAGTGTTAAATATTGATGTTAATATGTAAAAAAAATATTAAAAAGTATGTGGCCCGTTTACGAGCGCCTGAGAGCTAGATAATATTCTAGTAATGATGCGAAGGTAGCAGATAGCAATGCTAAGAGCGAAGCGTCAAAATCAAACAAATATTTATGTTTACAATGGTACGTTTATATATATATATATATATATATATATATATATATATATATATATATATATATATATATATATATATATATATATATATATACTCGAGGAAAATAAAAACGCACCACTTGAAAATGCATCAAAAATGACACAATTTCAAAGTGCGATATCTCGGCTGCATTTCGACGAAATTGGATGAATCTTCGAGTTCTGAAAACGATGAAGTCTTATCTCTAATGTGATTATAGCCAATGTTACAAAAAATCCACTCCATCTTCTCCCACCCCCCCTAAGAAAAACGAATGTATCTGATGTACAAAAAGGTCCAACTTTGGCAACTCATACGGAGTGACCTTATTGGCCAACAGGGTAATAAAGATCAGACTTTTCCTGCAAGGTCCGCAAAATTTCAAGTACCTACGATGATTTGGCGCGAAGTTATGAATTTTTGAATAAAAAGTGCCTTTTTGAGGTTTTTGGCCATAACTTCGCGAATTTTGCACGAAAATCAATAAATTTTGGATTTCCGAGAACGTTGAAGGTTTCTCTATTCGGCCCTGTAAATTAATCTGCCACGAAACCAGATCCACTCTCTGCCACCCCCGGATAAAAAAACATGTTTTTGACTGAAAAATGTTAAATTGTAGCAACTTGTAGCGTGAGTAAAAAAAATCGTGGACCTTATTGCCTAACAGGACAATAAAGTTCAATCTTTTTTCTTCAATATTCTCAAAATTTCAAGTACGTGCGATAATTTGGCACAAAGTTATGAATTTTTGAAAAAAATTGGTATTTTTGTGCTTTTTGCCCATAATTTGTCCGATTTCGCACCAAATTCGTTTATTTCCTAAAACATCTAAAAAATAAAGGTGTTTAAAGAAATAAAAATTTTAAAGTCACTTTTAGATAATTGTTAATGAAATTCAGAAACCTCAAAAAGGCACTTTTTTCAAAAATTCATAACTTCGCGCCAAATTATCGTAGGTCCTTGAAATTTGGCGATCTTGAAGGAAAAAGTAATAAAAATTCATTATTTATGTAGTTTAATGTGCCTTTGAATGTAGTTTATAAACCTATAATATAAATGTAATTGACTTAAAAATGCAATTTTTTGGGGGGTGCGCCTGTTTCAGGAAACGCCCGGTATACTTATATATATATATATATATATATATATATATATATATATATATATATATATATATATATATAATAAGATAAGACTTCATCGTTTTCAGAACTCGAAGATTCATCCAATTTCGTCGAAATGCAGCCGAGATATCGCACTTTGAAATTGTGTCATTTTTGATGCATTTTCAAGTGGTGCGTTTTTATTTTCCTCGAGTATATATATATATATATATATATATATATATATATATATATATATATATATATATATATATATATATATATAAACGTACCATTGTAAACATAAATATTTGTTTGATTTTGACGCTTCGCTCTTAGCATTGCTATCTGCTACCTTCGCATCATTACTAGAATATTATCTAGCTCTCAGGCGCTCGTAAACGGGGCACATACTTTTTAATATTTTTTTTACATATTAACATCAATATTTAACACTTAGGGTAAATTTTAGATGTTTTAAATAGAAAGACATTTAGGGAGTAGAAAAAGTAGTTATGCCTATTAATAAATAAAGATAAAGAACAAAAAATATAACTAATTGAGGTCCTACGGTGCAGATAGCACATTCCGAATAAATGTAATTCTTATTGGTATCGATTTTTGGACGATTTATATTAGGATGCTGCGTATTTTAGTTTTTTTATTCCCCAATAATTCTTTTCGGTGTAAGATACTAGAAATGAAAATAGGCAATTCGTTTTCTTTGTAGATACCAAAGTTTATAAATATGTATCGGTGTCCAAGTTAACGTGCTCACCATTGGGATCTCGTGAACGGTAAGAGATACGAGGTCGGTTAAATTAGACAAAAGTTGCCCCTTTAGGGGACCAATTTAAAAATGTTTTTGTTTTCCCACAAAAATGCATAGCATAGGTGGCTAGATATACGCAAAAATTTAAATTTTGCCAATTTCGTTTTTCACCTATAACTTTTTTGTTTGAATTGGTATAATTTTTTAATTTGCACGTTGTAGTTTTTAACGAGGAATGCACAGCAGTCCTCAATTTTTTTTTTCTCCTACAGATTTCGAGAAATTAAAATCAAATTCAAATTTTCATATGGCTATGACCCGTCTTAATAGAGATTTTTTTTCTCTTTTCAACGGTATAAAACACAAGTGCATTGAAATTAAAATGAAGGCAGAAATTTAATAATAATATTTTTTTACTGTTTTTATTAAGAGGACATAATTCCACTCGAAAAAAAGACTATTTTTCTGGAACAAATCCTGATTGCATGGTACAACATATAGTATTAATTTTTTTACTATTATATGTATAAGAGCAGTGCCGGATTAACCCATGGGCATTATGGGCAGCTGCCCAGGGCCCCGACGTTCAGGGGCCCCGGAAGAACAAAACTAATTTTAATATAACAATAAAATTATTAGTTTTAACTTCTTCACAATTTACGAATTCAATAGAATTTTTATATATATTTAGAGATATGTTATGGATAATAGGTAGGTACTAGAAGCCCAGTCAAATGGTAGAAAATAGTGGAAAGTTTTGGGGTAGAAAATTTAGTATTATTATGTCTTTTGGGTCGCTGAACATGAATTTCAACTTTGCCAACAGGTATCTTTGTCGCGAAGTGAGTTATGAGTAAAACATGGGTAAAAACGGATTTTTTCAGTTTTTTCAAAATCAAATTTGATGTATTTAAGGTCTTTTTTTCAGATCAACTGTTCAGCCGCGAAAACGCTGCGAAATTGGTGTTATTGTATATACTGCAGCTTGCAGTCCTGACATGTTATAAAGAATTGTTCGTAGAATATAATACATGAAACTAGAAGTTAAAATTTTTATTCGTTCAGATATTACAGATCATTAAACACAAAAAACATTTAAAAAGCTAAAATTTCTCAATTTTCTCTCATAGAAAATCTTAAAATTAGGCTTAATATTTGAAAAAATATTAAAATAATCTATCTTATGAAATACCTATAAAGAATTGTTCGCAGAATTTAATAAAATAAAACGGAAGTCAATTTTTTGTTCATTTAGAAGCTACAGGTCATTAAACCCAAAAAAATATGAAAAAAGCTAAAATTTCTCAATTTTCTCTAAAACAAAATTATAAAATTTTGGCTGAACTGAGACCCTCAAAAAATTATAATAGTAATATATCTTATAGAGAAATGTTTACAGAATTTAATAAAAGTAACCGCAAGTCAAAAATTTTATGCGTTCAGAAATTACAGGTTATTAAACACAAAAAATATTAAAAAGCTATACTATCTCAATCTTTTTGTTCTACAAAATAACACCAAATTTCGCAGCACTCTAACGGCTGAACCATTGATCTAACAAAAAACCTTAACTGCATAAAATATAGGCAATTTTCTTTAATTTGGTATATAGTCATCTGTTACGAAAAATGAATAGTTTCCAAGTTATTTCGAAAAAACTGAAACAAAATCCATCTTTTAGCCATTTCGTGGTCATAACTCAGTTCGCGGCAAAGATATACGTGTTGGCAAAGTTAAAATTCGTGTTCAGCGACTCAAAAAGCGTACTGATACTGATACAAAATACCAAAACTTTCCCCTATTTTCTATCATTTGACTAGCCCATTGAGATAATGCTCTCTATTTCATAATTCATGTGTCGTTAAAATCTTTGCTCCAAAATAACTGCACACCACAGCTGCATACCAAGTGATAAGGTGAAATGATTACCTGTATATTTTTCAATTATTTATTAGGAAAATTTGAATGTATCAGTATGAAATCACAAGTTAAATACTACAATAAGTTACAACATGGAATCTAGAGACTCGTGGACGGATTTGAAAGTCGTGACGTACTCAGGGACGATGGTGGACACATACTGGTCCTCGTCGTCCATGTCATGGACGTGGGGATCATCGTGCATGTGGACGTTCATGTCGTACGGCCCGTTGGTGGACATCTCCGTCTCGGTGTCGCTGGCTTCTGGTGGAGCAGCGGCAGCGACAGCGATTGCGGCTGGGTTCATGGCAGTCTGTGGACGGGATCGGCTCATGAACCCAGCCACTCCGAGAGATGGAGAACTGTCCACTGAGGATGATGGCGATGATGATGATAATGTAGGCAGTCTGGTGGGGGTTTTATCGTACGATGGTTTTCTGAAACAATCAGAAATAGAACTTGCATATGTATTTATACTACTGTTTATGTTTTAAATGAAATATGTTTCACTCATTTATGTCCGCGGTTAAAACATATTTATCTACAAAATGTTAAACAAATTAAGTTTTATATTACTATTAACTATTTATATTTCTATGTTATTTTAGTGTAAGATTTTTGTACACTGTTTTTTGCTTAATTTGTTAAATTGGTTTCTTATTTTAAATGTTAAAGTAGTATTAATGTGAAAAGCGAGTAGTATCTAAGAAGAAAAATTAATTTGCTTATACTTTTGTTAAATTTCCCAAGTCTATTGCGAACGTAAAAGCTAATAAAATAAATTTGAAAATATAAACATTTTGTACCTACACCAGTGGCGTCCACGTAAATTTATATTTACCTGAAAAGAAACAAAATATCAAATTGTAATTATTTAAAATTATAAAAATAGAAATTATATTAATGCGGACAATATGAAATTATACTTAAACAAATTATTTCCGCTGGTATAAGTACAAAGATTTGTTTCGAACCGCTTTGTATAGAATAATATTATAATTTTTAAGAGCAGCGTAATCAAGTTATAAAAATAATCGTGTAAATGAAATAATAAATGTACAATGAATTTATTTTAAAAACAATTCGTCTTATGAGTATGAAATATTTACGTTGATAAACCAACTTATGGAACTGAGTACGCTACTGTGCAAGTGATGTAGGGCGTAAGTGAATAAATCTCACACCCTGATTTACAAGTATATGACCTGCATTATGTGATGTGTAAAGCCGTGCCCTTTCACCATGCAACCGTTCACCTCGGGTCAAATGTACCTCGCACCCTCGGCGTGTTGCTTGTGCGTGGGCTCACCTGCGCTTACCCCTGGGCCGAGGACACTGGAATTGATCCATAGTTGTAATAGTAGCAACGGGTTTGCTCGCAGATGAAGTCTTTGATCGCTGTGCAGTCGTCTGGGGCCCATTCTAAAGTCGGGGCTTTTAATGCTACACAACCGTTGCTTGAGCCGCTGTCTCCGCTGCAATAATACACCAATATTTCACTTAAACTTGTACAATTTCTTCTTATAGTATATTCATAAAATCTTTTTTATTTATACTCAGAATTACTACGCCTTTTACCCAACTTGGATATGACAGCCTCATATATTAAAATTTATCAGTTTATCGATATAGATACCGTGTGTGCGGTTACCAGTCTTCCACTCACGGGTACTCATTGTAGTTAGTAGAGAGTATAGAACAGGGCAGATTTTCTGTGCAGTTCAAACTGGATTTGAACCTAAGTTGTCAGAACGTGACTAAATAATAATACTACAAAATAACTTTTAGAACTTATTCGATAAATTAAACAGAATTTTTTGTTTTAATTTCTGTAATATTATATTATTATTAATATTATTTTTGAAATATTGCAGTTTTAAAAATACCACTCTTAATTTTTTTTAAAAACTTTGCAAAGTGTATTTAAATAGGTAAAGATTTTTAAAAATATAATAATATAACTGCTTAGTGTAGCTTATTCCTATTCACCAATAAATAATTATCTCAAACTTTATTTTCTGCTTTTAGCTTAATCAATATTAGATAAATTATAATTAAAGAATGTAAGATCATTTTGTAAGTTCTTGAGTAATACAATATAGTTGACTTAAAATTTTTGAAAATAGTTTTGATACATTTTAAAGTGCAAATAGCAAACAGGTTCTCCTTATTCGAAAACGTTTAGATGTAATCTGTATCTCCCAAAGGAATCATTTTGGAAGAGGCTGTATATAATTTAAACAATTTGTAAGCGCATTATGTGTTACGCAACTATACCTTTCTCGGGCGGTCCGTTGTGGAGCAGTGCTGCTGTTAACAACATCAGTGAGTGCGGCCGAAGCCTCATCATTTGGACGTTTCAAATAATTAAATGTTGCGTTGAATGGTAAACCGGTGCTCATCCAGAGGAACATGTCCGTGCCCAATTTGTTTCCAGATGTCCAGAAGTCATATTTAGTGTAACCTGCGTTGAAATATTGTAAAATAAAAATAAACAATAAGTACTTCTGGAAACAGTCTTTAAAATAGAATAGAATAATGCACGAAAATAATTTCAAATAATTGTGTTCTACAGTCCCGTTGAACCAAACATCTAGGTGGAATATTATAAATGAAGATATTTTAATATTTTAGAAAATCGTGAAATTGACGATAATTATTATGAAAGACATTTTTATTTCCTATCATACAGGGCGTTTCTATATACTTCTACACTAAACTTTAATTTGATATTCTGTTTAGAGAACAAATATAATGGTTTTAAAATTCGCAAAAATTAACGTAATGTACCTACTTGACGTAAACATTTTTTGGTTTGGTTTGATAGTAAATTTATAATTTTTTAATTATTACATAATACGTGACTATTTGTAGATAACATTTATAATTTTATTTTATTAATAACATAATAAATAGTACATATATGTACTTCTAAGCCAATGGCACTAAAAATGTTACTAGATGCCATTATTTTTCGAATTTTGAATTATCTATAAATTATATAATCTATTAAAGTTTCGTGCAGAGGTTAGGAAACCTGCATATTTATGTTTTATGAAAAATGGACAAAAATTCAAATTAATAAGCTAACGTTCTCTTGGAATCATCTATTTTGATCCTGGTAAAATTATATATTCATCTTGATGATAATTTCCGAAGACAGAATCATTTCCGCTATGCTATAAGTTTATACGAACCTGCATTGCTGAGGTATTGGGTTATGGAATCGGCTTTTTCGCGTGTCTCGAATGACACTAATTGAAGTCCTAGCGAACGGCAGTACTGATATGCCAAAAAGAAATTCAGTTCCGGTGAGTAAGGATTCATGCGACTCACGAAGTATTGCACGCCATCGAGTTGAATGGTTGTTATTCTTTGTTCTGGAAATACAAAGTTGCGTGAGACGAAGGAGTGAGTTGAACAAGTCTTGCATATATGTATTTTCTAGTAGTCTAAGCAATAACGTAAATTTATTTTTTGCACGAAGCAGAAATAGTATATTCTATAACTGAAATTTGTATGGTCAATAGATTGTATAATACAGTATAGTATATATTTCTTACTATACTTTACCTACAAGACTAATAATTTAATTTTTAGATTCATTATCTGATTATACATTTAATTATATTTAGATAAAATCAATGAATAGATTATAATTAAATTACCTGCTACTTCTATATATATTTTTGATAAAATTATTGTTTCATATAGCATTTTTGTAAATATATAATAATATTTTATGAAATGAGCATTTATTTTTTTAAGTATTAGAATTACCTACAATGAAATTTATTTTGCATTTTGTTTAATAATCAATTTATCTTTGAATAAATTGATGTTGTTTGCTGGCCCGGTCTAAATATTTGTGAGTCCGGTCCTGTGTTGAATCTCTATTGTGGTTTGAATAACCGCGGGCAGATTATTAAACGACTTGATTACTAAACTGATTAGGTTGATGACTTATTGGCATCAGGGTCACACGCGATACGTACTCTGTTCCTTGATTCACATATAATAGAACAACTTATAGTGAAACACAAATACGGTTCGAGTATTATGATAAGATGTGTAGTGTTGTTTGAAGACTTACCACGTGAGGGCTCGATGAGAACGGAAAATAGAAGCACTGATAAAATCGCAAGAAACTTCATTTCGATATCGAAGAGTACTACTCGTAATGTAAACTTGAGCTGTGGAGCTCTCCGAACCCGAAGAGTTTAATAGTTTGTGGTGGACTGGCATGGAACCCCAAGACGCTTGGCTTTTGTTTGTGTTGACCGGATGTCCCGCGGTCTCCCCACCCTCTGACCAGCGAACGCTGGACTCATCCTTGACGGTGACGCTGCCGCTGCCGTAGCATAATGAATCCATATCTTTGTGCATTTTTTATCGGATGCCGCAGGTTTTCACTAGCAGAACATCCACCTATGAGTGCTCAAGTCTCGAGTCTCAAGCTCACCGGATTCAGACGTTCAGACCTAGAGCCAGACGCAGACAATGGTAGTGGAGTCGTGCGAGAATGGTGGTGTTGGTGTATTGTGTATTATAAGATGATACACGCAACGCAACTCTTAGCCGCTTTTGCTGCGGGCGCTTCTTAGTTTCTTAGTTTCTTCGCTTCTTCGCTTCTTGCTTCTCTGCATAGCATAGCGACTCGGCACTCGGCCTTAATTCAAGGGTTCTTTGTTGTCAAGACGGTCATAAATTTGACCGATTCACTAAGCCATCTTAATGAAAAGAATATAATACCTGTAAACGCGCTCCAAGGACTATGTTGTAATAAAAATCATGCGAAATTTTATTCTCCATTTTTTTCACTCATAATTTGCTGGCTTCTCAATACCTCAATACCTTGTTTTAAACGTAACTTTGAGCACAGGTTCACAGAACCATTATTTCATTGGGTGGGATAGTTTCTAAAAAGAATAATTACGAAAATATAAAAACTTAGAAAGAATTGCAATACTATGATAAACGTCGTAAAATTTAATAATACTACCCATACTAGTAAATAGATCAGTAGTATTAGTAGGTAGGTGCATCTTTCTTCTACTACTTTATATTCATGTTATGTTTTTTCTTTAAATCTGTACCTACAAGATCAAAATATTTTGTTTTCTTATAGCATAAATTAAGCCACGAGCATACCAAAATATTTGACTTGTGTTATAAATTTTTATGTGATTAATAATACAAATTTACCTATATATTCTTCTAGCGTCCCTTCTTAGTCTCCGCTCCTGCATTGGCGCCAATAAATATTTTCTGCCGCAATCATTCTGTGCTATAAATAGCAACTCGGTTATGCATTCTGAAACTTCTCAGGAAACGGAAATAATACCTGTTTAAACTAAGGGGTTGTTTCATTATTAGAAAATCTCATGCATTAGGTACTTTAGACAGAATTGAAAAACAAAATTTCACGTTGACATAATCAAGATATTTTTTGCAGGATTATAGGAATAGGTAGTAATTTAAACTCAAATTATTTATTTTGGTGATTTTTTTCTGTTTATTTAGAATGTACGAAAATTATTAAATATAACCTTATTTAGAATGTACGAAAATTATTAAATATAACCTGTAACATACTTTACTATTTACTATCACTTTCTTCCAGTATTGTCGAAGTAATAAATTCATTCATTTATGTCAATTTAGTGATAGAACTGTTTAATCTGCGCGATAAATGTGACGTGTATAAATATCTTTCCTAGAGAGTAATAAATATTAATAATTACATCAATCAAAATATATAGATAAGACTTTGTAATCATAACGTTTTATTTTGTTTCATTTATTAGGGAGTAAAGTAGGAAAAACAAATCCAAATTCATTTGTAAATGTATTTAAAAATAAAAGTGTTTTGTTGATTGCCTGTATAGGTACTCGTATGACATAGTGAATTTTGTACACAGCACTTTATGTATTCCTATATTGGTATTGGTATATTTTATTGCTTGTAGTCGTTGTTTGGTTTTGTTTGGAATGCTTGTAAGAAAGGCTAATATTTCTTTTATACTATTTGTTGGTACATTATTGCTTGCTCCCACTATAAAAACTGTGGAAAAACACGTCTTTTTATTTATCGCTGTTAGAGAAGAATTCAGAATTAGTGAATCATGAATAGATTAGAAATAAAAAAAATTATCGTTGAATATCTTTGGTTCATTGGCCGAAAGACCGATTTAACCGGGCGCAATTATGATTTCTTTTGTTTGTTTAAATATTTACAATGTGAAAAAGTTTATTTTGGCCAGTTTTTAATTAACTATTTTACGTGTGATACACTCATTTCCTAAGCTATTGTATATAAGACAGTTTTTAATTATTTTTGGAGAGAAATAAAAATATATACAGGATGTTTCAGGGTTAAGTAGAAATGAAGAACCTCAAAACAAAACAAAATTCATTTGAAGATTTTCTCGTATAACGCTTCGTTTAGCACATATTGCCTTCTGAAGTTACAAATAGGAATGTGAACAGTTTTTTAAAAATAAATGAATAATAATAAATAAATATAGCATATTATCAACTTTATTGCTAAAAATAAATTAAATTAAAAATTTCATAAGAATTCGCAAAAAAATTCAAAATATGTTAATTTTAAAGATGTTTAAAGATGCTAAATAAATAAAATTTGTTAACCTCTAGCTCGAAGGCAACTGTCGCATCTTTCGACGACAGAACGAGTACCTACCTAACTGTTCGACATTGCTCCTCTGTTATTTTTCGCGTTGGAATTTCCTTTGCAAAAATCTTAAACGAACACCATGTAAACATACTCACTGTATGTAAATGTACGCGGCATGATTTGTAGTTTACTCCACAAAAGAAGCAAACGAACTAAATTTATTTTGTATAATATAATGAGTTCAGTGTTAGATGTAGCTTAGGTTATCCTATTAATCCTATTAACCAATTAATGATGTATCAAAAATAATAAAAATCTTATGTTACAACTTGACTGGAATCTGTGACGGACCCAGGAGATAGTTTCAAGAAAAAAGCGACAAACACAAGAGACTCTCACCCTCTATTGTCATTGCCTCCCTTATATAAGCACTTGACTGGGACAATTATAGTAAACACATTGATATATCACACATTACTGAATTTCCATAAAATTAAAACATGAACGCGTAAAAATATTTATCTCATCTGTAACTTCAGAATCAGAATCTCCAAATGAATTTTTTTCTTGTTTTGAGATCCTACATTCATATTTTAAGTTAGGTTACTTAACCCTGAAACAGCCTGTATATTATAGGTATGATTCATAGAATTATGGCAAAAAGCAAAACTAATAAACAATAGCATCTCTTCATGTTCTTGAAAGCGACACAAAAAATAATTACTTGGTAGGTAGGTATATATCATATTTAGTGTTATTGCATTATTATTCTTTAATACATCTTAGCTGTCATAATAAAAATATTTGTGCGAATTTTAATTTTTATTACAAAGTAATGATATATTTACTTTCTTTCCAGTAGGTACCTAATGAGATTTAAATTCAGCCCAATATTTTTTGCCAAACACGATATTATTTATTTCGGTTGATGGAACGTTAAAATATCACTTTCAAATTAAATAGGCAGATATTTATACCTTATGTTTTACAAATAAATTATACAAATAACTTAAGCGGCTCGTCTACGGTTTTTCTGAATTACTAGAATTCTCTCGATTTGACTTTTTTCTATTCCACTCTTTTCCTCAGTACTACGACTGTCTAAAACCAGCCCGAAACTTGTACTTCTGTATCCTATATCCTAGCAATGCAACGTCATTTTGAAGCAAGAAAAATACTGTAATGTTTTCGTTGCGAGTAAACAGTTAGTTTATTATTGACTTCAATGTAATGTTTTTATAAAAATTTAATAGAGAAAGAATGGATCTACAGATGTGCCTTTTTAAAATTTTATAAATAAATTTCTATCAGGGGATATAATTGTATAAAGTTTACATAAATTCAAATTTTTAATGAATTTTTCGGAATTTTTATAATCATGTACAATTTTTTAATTAAAATTTTAAAAAATCACAACTGTTAATTGATCCTTTAATTATATAATTCTTGTTGAAATAAAATTTTACCATTCTTGTACTGGCCACAAAAAACTCGCTATGTTAGTAGGTACGTTTTGTGCTAGATTTTCAGTCTTTAATTTTGTTTAAAAATGTTTGCAATTACTGCGTCTGCTACGAAGTAATCTACATTCCGTCTTTAAAATAAGTGAACATGGTTTGATCACAGAATCCTGGGCTTAAAATATGACTATTTAACTCACCTTATGCAGAAGAGAACCATTTAGTCGCAATTCAGCTTCAAAGTTCTTGTAAAAAAATTTGCTTATAACAAAAAACGCTTTAATACCTACGTCATACCTAGGTATGTCATCTTTTAAGATGATATTTGATTTGTTATTTTAAGTGCACTACTGGTGTATGAAACTTTATTATTGCCACACTACTAAACCAAAACTTTTTAGTGGCAACACGTGGTCAAGCCAGGTCCACCTATTTTAGAGACACTTTGTATATTGATTACACACGATGAGCAAAAATAAAAATGTGAACCTGTTTCCTGAAATTGTAATTTACTATACTCACCTTGCTAATTGTCAATAATGTAGTTATTGATAATTTAGTGTGTGATTTTATGTTGGCTATAAATATTTTCAAGTTTTATATCATGATTTTCTTCGTTACATACAAGTTGTATTTACGAAATCTTATTAATAGTAATTATACTTGCGAAAATTGTATAAATTTGTATAATTTTATTATTATGAAATAATAATATCTTTTTATAAGAAATAATGCGAAACGGACAGACTATAATTACTTTATAAAGTAATTACCATCTACATCAAAAGTAATTTATTGAGTTACTTTTCTTTTTAATACTTGTATAACTATTTACGTTAAGAGACCAATGTAGGTACTTAGCAGTAGTTAGTTAGTAGTAGTTGTTACTACTAACTAAATTAATTACTCGTTTGTTGCGATTACTTTATGAACAAAATTTTGGTATAATAACTATATATATATATATATATATATATATATATATATATATATATATATATATATATATATATATATATATATATATATATATATACAGTGTGTTCATTTTAAGTGGCGCACCATTGCTATCTCGAGAAGTATAAGAGCTACGAAGTTGGTTAAATTAGCAAACAATTTCTATTTTATATGACTACTTTAATGAACGAAATAAAAAAATTTTTAGACCAGTGGTTCTCAAACTTCGGGGTGCTACTTTCTTATTTCAAATGGGGACCTATTTTTTTTATTCGCTTATTCGATTCAGTATTTTTTTCTGAATTCAACGAGATATTAGTTTTATACCCTGGCATAACAAAAACATGAGAAAAACGCTATTGAAAATTATGATAATTTAATTAAAATCTGATTGTTACAAGAGTGCTATGGACGAAAACTATTGAATATTTGTTTCATATTAATTGTTATTTGGTAATGAAAAAGACTCTTTGATTTTAATCAGGAGATCATCAGGGTACCTATTCTAATTCATAGCGACAGTCGCTAGCGAAGTTCAGTTGATAACTTCGTGACGTCATTCCGTTTGTAACTATATCAAGGGTTAGGGATATTTGGCCTCCAGTTGATAACGACTGATAGAGATTTTACATTTACTGTGAAATTTGACAAGAAAAACTGCTAAACCACCATTTTACCTATCACTTATCATAAACGTATTATTTGTTTTAAAATAAGCCATTTTTTTGAATTTCAAAGTAAATTATTTTTTCAAGAAAAATGTCAATTTCTTATTTCTAAAATTTGTAAGTTGAATTACTTAATAAACTAATCAAAAATATTAAATACATATAATGAACCCATAATTTATTGGTATTTTATATTTATAAAATAAATATTTTAACCTCCTAACGAACAAAAATCAACGCAACGCGCAAGTCTACCGTAGCGAGGGTTGATAAGTCGTAGCGACAGTCGCTTGGCTACTACGTCACACATATCAAGACAACCCAACTTATCAACGTTGATAAGTGAAATAGAATAGGACCCCAGGACCGCTACTGACTGTATGAGTTCAGGGTACTAAGCACTCAGTGTCAGTAGGGTGTAAGGCGGCGGTAACTACGGACACATGTTTCGACCTTATTTGGTCTGAGCAGCGTAGTATACTAGAATCTTTTTCACTAACAATTAATATGAAACAAAATATTTAATTTTTTTCTGTCATAACACTAACTAACAATCAGATTTTAATTAAATTATCATAATTTTCAATAGCGTTTTTCTTATGTTTTTGTTATAAACAAAAAACTGAATCGAATAAGCAAATAAAAAAATAGGTCCCCATTTGAAATATGAAAGTTGCACCCCGTAGTTTGAGAACCACTGGTCTAAAATTTTCTTTGTTTCGTTCATAAAGTAGTCATATAAAATACAAATTATAGTTCTCGAGTTAGCAATGGTGCGCCACTTAAAATGTATTATCCTTTCCGATTTTCCGTACTTGTTTTGAATAATGAATAGTTTAGAATACCATTAAAAATCGTAGTTTAACAATAGGTAACTCTTTTGTTGACTGGAATATCTTTTTAATAAAAAAATTACACATTATTTACTGTACTATCGTAACATAGAACTGTCGCTATTTTTCAAAAAACATTCCTTATTATAAATAAAACTAGCTGAAGTACCCGGCCTTGCCCGAGTTGATCTAGCCGCTATTTTTTTAAGATGACGAATTGACATTGTTATATACCAGTGTCAGTGTCTTAAGTTAGATCCTTATAGCTGCTACTGTACTAAATTTGAACCCAATTGGTGCAGTACATTTTGCGATAGCTAGCCGCCATTTTGTTTCAAGACGGCAGAGTGTTATTTTAATAGTCCTATGTTTCAAGTCATATCCTTAGCTATTACTGTACCAAATTAGAACGCCATCATTGCAGTTTGCGATATTTGGCCGCCATTTTGTTTCAAGATGGCGGATTGGCATTTTAATATGCCTACGTCTTAAGTTAGATACATAGGTATTACTATTCCAAATTTGAACGCAATCGGTGCAGTACATTTTGAGATAGCTAGCCGCCATTTTGTTTCAAGATGGCGAACTGACATCGCGACCCTCCTTTTATTTTTTATCGGGTGCCCACGAAAAATTTGGGAGCTATCGCTCTAGTGGTTCTAAAGTTTTTGTGACACATACATACATGGATTTCTTCTTTATATTTATAGATAATAATAAAATTTTATATTTTTAGAAAATTTAAAAAAATTAAATGAAACCTAAAATTATTAAAAAAAATAAATAGGTAAATTTGTTCTCTAAATGGAGATACATATCAAGTTACTAGTAAACTATATAATTATACAAACGCCTGTCTGTGTGAAGGTATACTGCCGCCTTAAATTAGATTATGAATAATAATAATGCTGAATAGAAGTCACGTCGACTTATTGAAAGATAAAATTAATAAATAAAATTAATTTTATAAATAATAATAATGAGAAAAATTGTTTTTTCAGGTGTTACAGATAATTTTCGTTCTAAATTTACATTTTTTAATGAAACATAAACATACAATTATAGTTTTAATCTTAATCTTAATAACAGCGGGATAGCTCATGTGGGTTCGAATCTCGGTCAGGTCATAAAATATACATTGCCTGATCTGGACCGGTACCCACTCCCGTTACCATTCCAAGTTGGGATCTAACTAACTTGTCAACATCTAGCTATCGGGCATAGGCTAGGGGCTGGGCTGAACAAGAGTTTGCGCTTCTCAGACTGACAACACACATAACGAAAGTAAATTCCGTGGCAAAAGTATAAAGTATATATTAAGTGTGTCATCAAGTAATTCTAGGGACATTGCCCAAAGAGGTTCAAATCTTGCAACCATAATACAATATAATACCTTAATCTTATAATACAGATAATACATTTTAGTATCCTCGAATTATGTTTATTTTTAAAACGACATTATAGTTATTTGCAATCAATTCAGGATAAACCAAAGGTGATTTACAAGAACTTCATCAATATTTCGAGCCGAATGCCCGGGGAAATATACCTTCAATTCAATAGACTAGGTATGCTGATTAAAGAGTTTTTTTAAAATTAAAAAAAATAAAAGTAGGTATCTCAAGAGAAACATTAAATAATAATAATAATTTCATTCTATTTAGGTGTTTTTAAAATAAATTTTTAATAGTAATTATGCGAATCCAGAGCTACTTAAAATGGACTGTGGAAGTAAACTATTCCTACCCTTAATTTTTCGTATTTCTGAAAAATTCTTTTTAATTCGTAATCAGCATACCAAACTATACCCATATATGTATCGTATGTATAGGGTAGAGCTGCGCGTACCAATATTAAATATAAGAGATGCAGAAGTTTAGCTGTTACCCCCATGGAAATATAGATGAAGGTAAAATCAACACTACATCATTAATGGTTACAGTAGCCACATATCTTTTTTTCTGGAAATATGAATGAATATGAATACTACTAAAATGAACATTTCTTGTTTTATAATAATTTCTATGTTGTTCTTCCGTTGGCAATGGTGTACCATTTTTTTACAACATTAAAAATAAAATAAATAATAAATAATCATTGTATTTTGTGAAAGGGTTTAGTGTGATCTCCCCTACTCAATGCTATCAGTGCAACTTTTTAAAGCGTAACATTTGTGTTCCCAGTCGTAGTTCTACAATTTTTAACGGTTCTGGCTTATTATTGAAAATTTAAACTAAAATTTAATATGAAGAGTCATGAATCAATAAGCAAAATTTTTACCGTTTAATAATAGTCCAGGCAATAGAGCTCAAAAACTGGCGTTACCTATGGAAAGTTTTAAGGGGATTTTGATTTTCTGTATTTTTATGTTTTTTGGAGTGCTGAACATGAATTTGAAGTTTTCCATCTCAAATTTTTGCCTGAAATACCTTTTTTTCACTAAAAAAATTGAAAAATCATATTTTTTTTAATATAATTTTTTGACCTGAAAAATGTCATTACAAAATTTAAAACCAGAGATAAATTCCTATTTTTTTTCTAATCTATAGTTTAAAAGTTATGGACAAAGAAAAACTAAGCGCTTTTTAATAATTAAATTATTTATTTTTTTAAAAAGGCCTTTAAAAGTTTTTTAAATAATGCGTCTTACACAAAGAAAGTCTGAGGAATCCAATGCTGGAAACCGGAAATCGATATCTTCATTCGTTCAGATATTAAAATTGATTAAACACAAGAATTTTAGAAAACATTAAAATTTCTCAATATTTTCTCGGAGAAAAACTTAATAATTCACCTCAACTAATCCCCTCAAAAGTTTTTGAAACAATGTACCTTACACAAAAAAGTCTGAGGAATTCAATGCTGGATACCCAGAAGCCGATATCTATATTGGTTCAGAAATTAAAGTTGAATAAACACAAGAATTTTTAAAAACATTAAAAATTCACTAAATTCTCTCGGAGAAAAACTTTTTTTTTTTAGAAATTATTGAACAAAATATCTCTAGGTGTTTTTTAAATATCATTCCATACAGCCCGACGTATAAGAACAATTTTTTAGTACCTACATCTTTGAAAAATATGAGATCAAAAACAAAGTCACAAAATTTATTTAAAATATTTTTTGCTTTTTTGATTGCAAGAGATACCATTTTGTAATTTTGTGCTTTTACCTACTAGAAAACTTACCTACGTGTTGAAATACAATACTAAAGTCAAAAATAATATGATTTAGATTTTTTTGTTTTATGCTCCGGTATTAGGATATCCGTAGTTTGGTCGTAAAATAATTTGATCTAGTATCTTAAGAAGGCGTAAGATTAAAATTAATTGCTCATTGTTACTGGACAATATCTTTGTGAGTTTATTTTTAGCTTTGAACAGATTTGATGTTTAAAAAATAATGGAAATGGAAAGAGATATTTGTATATAATATTTCCACGAAGTAGTTTGGCTGTGTTTATAGCATCTCACCGAGTTGTAAAGCGTTTAGCGAATACGGTTCTTAAGTTTACGTTCTGTTATGGGTAAATATTTTACGATCTTTTAAAACACACCTTACCGATATAGCCTAAGAGCTAAGACGTAGCAATGAAATGTTTCATTACGTTGTTCTTTGCTTGCACGAACACTAACATATGAATATAGCTTACATACATACGTATTTACGTATGTAAGGCTTGAGCCTAACATGTCTGAAAGAAAATAAAAACATGAATAACGTCGTCGGGACTCAGCCAGTGTACTGCTCAATTCAAGGACAGCCTAAATATTCAAACAACTGCTATATGTTCTGTACAGACAAAAAACAATATTTAATGATGTAAGATAAGTAATTATAACTCCTCTGGTAAAACGTATGCGGATTTCTTGGAAATGTGGTCAATACAACTCTTGCATTTAATCTAATCTTAATCTTGAAGAAGAAAAGGAAACACTTCGGGCTTACTTCACAAAGTTATCAGATTTATAGGTAAAAATGACTCTTAAATGTCAATGTACTCTCAACAAAACATACAGCAGAGCAAATTTTTTCACTAAAAATTAATTGTCTACGCATTTTCATGGGCAATAGTATATTGTGTATCTGTGCGCAAAGTAGGCAATTGCGCGAGGCGAATAGACCGCATTTCAAAAATTCAAAGCGCATGTACAAAAGTTAAAGAGTGACAAGAAAAGTTAGTGTCGTATACCCATTTTTGTTTGTCTATTTTTGGTCTGACAATTGAGAGTTGGAAGAATTTTGAAATTTTGTTTGGTTTGTTATTTGATATATCTAGGTAATTTTATAGCATTTTATAATAATTATGATGAGTACAATATGTTGCGTACCTGGTTGTACCAACAACTAAAAAAAAGGAGAAATATATCATTTCATTATTTTCCGCGAAATGTGATTAGAAGAAAAGAATGAATACGTAGAATAGAAAGACAACAGTAGATACCAAAAATGAAAATCTTTTATAATAATCTCGATAAAAATTGACAGCTCAGCTAACAACACTTACAACTTACAACTATGGAAGATCTGATTAGTTACTCGCTAACTTCATATCGACACAGTAAATCGTCCCGAATAATACCACTATTTAGCATCACTAAATATTTTAATTTAAAAACTAACCACCTAGAGGTCGTGGTTATTTATGAAATGGTCTATTTCAGCCCGAGCAGAAGCGCCTCGAGGCCTACCGAGGCAGAGCCGAGGTTGGCCGAGGGTCGCTCACGAGGACTGCAATAGGCCATTTATATTTTCTAATATTATTTTAATGAAATTCCAGTTAATCAATAGGGTTGGGAGGGTGTTCAGGGGGCGCCAAAAATTTTCTCGCACACGGGCGCCAATATACCCTAGGAACGGCCCTGAGTAGGTTTCAGATTTGTTTACATTTGCATCTAGCATGAAACATAATTTTCTTATTAATCATGTGGATATTTTCTGCGACTAACGCCTCGTAAAATAAAGTTCAATTTATAGTCTACGTTATTAAATTATTATTATTTACTGAATATCAATAATTTATTGAATTTTATGGAAAATAATCGTTAACTTTATTTTGAAAACAAATTAATAATTCAAATAAATAATATAGGTATTTCAAAATACAGATATTGCATAAATATGTAATATAAAAATATAACAAAAGGTAAGTACAGACAGGTATACTTATGACGAAGAAATAAAATTATTGAAAATCACTTAGTTTTTGAAGTAGGTTTTTATTTCCACTACAACCGTTTTCTACCACACATCGGTCTTTTTCAGGAAGAAAAAGTCACAAAAAATAATGTTTATAAAGTATAATAACAATAAGTTCTCTTAAAGTATCACCAGGAGTACGCTTTAGATGTTTGATTAAATAATAATATTTATTTATCATCAATACACATATCATTATCATTATTTATCATCTGTTGTAGTAGTAGGAATAGTAGTAGGACTATTAGTAGAAGTAAGAATATTAGTAGGAGTAGGACTATTAGTAGGAGTAGGAGATGTAGTAGGAGTAGGAGTAGTAGTAGGAGTAGGAGTAGTAGCAGGAGTAGGAGTAGTAGCAGAAGTAGGAGTAGTAGCAGGAGTAGGAGTACTAGAAGGAGTAGTAGTAGGAGTAGAAGTAAGAGTATTAGTAGGAGTACTAGTAGGAGTAGTAGTAGGAGTACTAGTAGGAGTTGTAATAGGTGTAGAAGTAGGAGTAGTAGTAGGAGTAGTACTAGGAGTAGTAGTAGTAGTACTAGTAGGAGTAGTAGTAGGAGTAGTAGTAAGAGTATTAGTAGGAGTACTAGTAGGAGTAGTAGTAGGAGTACTAGTAGGAGTAGTAGTAGGAGTAATAGTAAGAGTATTAGTAGGAGTACTAGTAGGAGTAGTAGTAGGAGTACTAGTAGGAGTAGTAATAGGAGTAGAAGTAGGAATAGTAGTAGGAGTAGGAGTACTAGTAGGAGTACTAGTAGGAGTAGAAGTAGGAGTAGTAGTAGGAGTAGTACTTAGAGTAGTAGCAGGAGTACTAGTAGGAGTACTAGTAGGAGTAGTAATAGGAGTAGAAGTAGGAGTAGTAGTACGAGTACTAGTAGGACTAGTAGTAGGAATATTAGAAGGAGTAATAGTAGGCGTATTAGTAGGAGTACTAGTAGGAATAGTAGTAAATATATTAATAGGAGTAGTAGTAGGAGTAGTTTTAGTTGTTGTAGTTGTATTACCAATCCAAGAACAAGATTTCTTTGCATTATCAAATTCAGAACCATACGGGCAATTATTCAACTTTTTTTGTAACACATCACCATCCAAATAACACATATAATATGAACAACCATCTAGAGGATTTGCAAATGCCCCTTCACCTGGACACTTAAATTCACATCTAATCGTAGCAGGATCAAAAAATACACCCTCAGCACAAGATTTCAACAATGGCTCGTCATAACCACGACATATTACAAACAAACTGTTATCCAACCTGTATGGCATTACTTTATTTTGAATGCCACATTCGTCAGTCACAGTATAACACGGAGAATTCAGTCTGCAGGACTTTGAAGCGTGGTTGTAAATGGTGTTATACTTACAAAAGTATGGAAATGAAGCCGCGTCCTTCGAGAGGCAAAGATGGTACGCTTTGCAGTTTGTCAAACTGGGCAAAATTCCATCGCTTGAACATTGAACGGGATCTGGTTGGCAGACACTTTCATCAGAGACGCACATGTCTTTTATGTCTTTTGCTGCTTTGTTACAATACGGACGTCCAGGAAATTGGTTACCGCAGTTGAAAGAATATTCTCTGCCATTGCATTTTTGAACGGTGTGGCAGTCCTTACATTTCCAAATATCGTCGTATTTTGGGCATAACTTGGTTGGTACCAATGATCTTCGTGACAATCGGACACTGTTTGGAATTGGTGATATATCTGCTACATTTATGTAAATAGTGAAGCACAAAATCTATAAATATTATTTGATATTAGTGATACTCTTTATAATAATAAATAATTTATAAACATACCGTAAAAATAGAGTACAATAAATTCCTCATCTTTGTTGGTAAGTACTACTTCTAAACACGGCGTACTTTGAAAAATAATAGTGGATGATACAAAATATCAGTTTATTTAAAGGCGTACTACCGCAATAAAATGATAAAGGAAAGTAACAATTAAATATTTATTACATTTGCTTTATCAATCGTGAGCAAATAATCAAAAAAATAATTGCTTGGTATAATAATTGTTTCAGTTTTAATTTTCTATAAACTTTGTTAAATTATAATTTCTAAAAATAGTTTATATGGGTAACTATAACGTTTTTTACGTGCCTTTAAAACGATTGTATAAAAGTTTTATTTTTTAATAATAATTATTGTAGTTTTATTTAAAATTTAAAACTATCGAAAATAAGATGTTAGTAACTTTTAACATTAGTTGCCATAGTCCAATCCGATCATACAAAGAAAAACCTAAATCCAAAACTATGGAAAAGAAGATTTGGCTCCATTTTGAGAATGACAGTAGAAAATTATATATTTACTTCTAATAGTTAATCTAAAAAGCTTTTTATTGGTATACGTTATAAACTGTAGAATATAAAATTGTCTACAAAAAAGATTCTTTGCGCTATTCATGAGAAAACATGGTGAAAGAATATTTTTCAAATTGCCGAACGATATTCTCAAAATCATGCTTTTTGTCCTATAGCAGGAAGTTCAGTCCATGTACAATGTTTCTTTACATCATCAAACCCGGTAGGGCAACGGGCAACGTAATTCGTCATTCGTCACCATCCAAATAACACATATAATATGAATAAGAATCCAAAGGATTAGTAAATGCCCGTCTCCTGGACACTTAAATTCATAGCTTACCATCGCTGGATCAAAAACTAAACCTTTTGGACAAGATTTCAACAATGGCTGCTGGTAATAACCACGACATACCACATACAAACTGTTATTCAACATGTATGGTATAACTTTATTCTGATAGCCAAATTCGTCAGTAAAAGTATAACACGGAGAATTCAATCTGCAGGACTTTCAAGCGTGGTTGTAAATGGTGTCGTACTTGCAATAATATGGCATAGATAGATAACACGCCCTTCGAGAGGCAAAGATGGTACGCTTTGCAATTTGTTAAGCTGGGAAAAATTCCATCGCATGGACATTGAACGGGATCTGGTTCGCAGACACTTAACTTAACTTTCATCAAAGATGCACATGTCTTTTATGTCTTTTGCTGCTTTGTTACAATACGGACGTCCGAGATATTGTGATTTCCACAGGCGAAAATCATTTCGAAAGAATCATTGGCGTCTCAATATTTCACCGTTTCACAGTCTCTGAATTTTCATTTAATGACATCGCCCTTGCCACAATGATAACTATTTGCTGCCTCAGTTTTCAGCAATCTAGCACTGTTTGTAATAGGAGAAATGTTTTCCCCATTTATACATTACTTACAATTAATATTCTGAATATAAAATTATGCATCTTTGCTGATTCTTATCACGATGTGCGTTTAAAAATTACAGAAGTGATATAAAAATGTTATCATTACATATATATATATATATATATATATATATATATATATATATATATATATATATATATATATATATATATATATATAATAGTATTCCAATTAAAAAGATAAAAAGATTACTGCATAATTATTTTATTTTATTGTGTTTGTTTTGTATGTGCGTGTGCTAAATTTTTTTTAAATATTTGCTTTCCTGAAATTAGATCGGAGCTAAATTTATAACGCAATAACTGAATTTCTGAGTTAGTTCCAATCTGCCGATAATTTTTATTACTTAAATATTATTTAGGAAATTGTACAGTAATCAGCCACTTTAGTTTCGCAAAATCGTAGAGGAAGGTATTAGGTAGTTTCAATTTTTTTAGATTATTCAAATACGGTTGATCAACCAAAAATAAATTATATTAAATGTAAGTAAAACAGCTAAATTGGACATTTAGTAGATGCCAGACTACTAGCATAACTTTGGTTTTGTTTTGTCGCTTTAGTATATTGTGTTTCAAGTATTCAGAAGCATTGGCCAACAAGCACAGTACAAGTATAATACGCCAGTAGTCTGGGAGGTCGGACTTGACAAATGTTCTTATATCTTATATCATTAAAATATATGTGAATACTTGCCAAAACGCCAGGTCAATAGTGCAGCAGTGTGGAACCGGCTTTAAATATGTTGATGTTGATACATTAGTTTTCTGATATTATATGATTTAAATTTTTCTTTCATGGTCTTTTGCCCATAGGCGTAACTAGGGGCTAAGGAATCTTAGCCCTTTAAAAAATATATTTGCCTAAAATACAAAATTTCAAACACAAACGGCCAGATTTAATGTAAAAGTTATTTTTGTGTATTAGTTTGGAAATGTTCCATAAAATATAGTATGTTAAATTAATAAAAGCTTAATAAAAAAAATCACTAAAATTATTTTATAAACTATTTCGTAGCCTCCAAAAATATTAGATAGACCTAGTTGCGCCTCGCCTATGCTTTTGCCGATTGAAATATAAGAAAAATATCGTTATTGAAAAAACATGTAGGTAAATACATTAGACAAGAATATAATTTTTGAAAATGAAAAAGAAAAACTTAAATCTATAAATTAAAGTTGAGTTCAGCGACTCATTCGACTTCCCCCTGCAGACGCCTATGTTCAATGACACCTCGTATATCATTATAGTCTTGTGGTATAAGAATAAAGATAAAACAAAAAAGTACTTAAATTGGAAGAGAACTTTTTCGCATCTATAAATAACTTCATTCGAATAGAGAAACAAAAGGATAATAATTTCTATGCAAAACAAATTAGCTAACATCTACTAAGAAATGGCCAGGTAGGACCTACCTATTCAAAGGAATAAAAAATAAACCTAATTTACATTCCGTTAAATCTATTGTGTAATATCTTACCGAGAACCGAGTTAACCAGATGTAATAAAATAACATGCACGCATAACTGCATTTTTAACACTATATAAACAGAAAAACGTATAACATAAATATAAATGGTATTCTTTATATTTATTTTATGATCTTGAGAACTTGTCTTGAACGCTTGTCTATTTCTACCTGTAAAGCTGTTGCGTTTCAACCCTTAATGCCTAAAAACTACTTAAAATTCCTATTATATTTTTGGAAGAAAAATTTATTGAAAAATTATGTAAACTTAGAAATATCGAAGATGGCTTTAAAATTTATCTTCGAGAGAATAAAGCTAAGACGACTGGATTTGTCAAGTCATGCAAGAGAAATCGGTACATAGCATAGTTTTCAAGATCCTAAAAAGCTAGAATATTGGTTAATTATTTTAGTTAGGTATACTTCTTCTTCACTTAAGGGCCAGGGAGCTATCACTATTTTTTTTTTGAGAGATAAAAAAATTATTATCTACTTACCTAGGTTAATGTTTAAGCATTTTTCCTATATTTAACTATTTAGGAATTATAATACGGATACAAAAAATTAAGATCAGATAGTTGCCTTTTGTACAAATTAATTATACTTTATTTTACTGCTTACTGTATTTTACAATTGAGTCTTAAATACTCGGCTTTCTTCTTATTGAATTGAACTAAATAAACAACCCAATGCCTTTCTTGATTCCCACATTCAGGGGCAGACTGGGCCGTTGGGATATTTCCCACTGCTGGGCCGCAATGAATTTGGGCTGACTGCCGACACGATAGGGCCGATCAGCGATAACGATAATAATTTATTTATAAATAACGCAAACAATCCAATTCTGAGTTTTTTTTTATTAAAATTCACAAATATTTACAACATTGTATACAAATACACAATAACGAAACCAAGTTTTGTATTAATTATTTTTAATGGTCAGTCATTTAGAATCGGCTGTTCGGCTCGTTTTTGTTCATTTAAAGTTTCAGAAATCGTTGCTACACTAATAACAAATAAATATTTTTTAAAATTTTCATTTCATTTATTTTTAAATTTGTTATTTATTTTAATTTCTACTCGTAAAAGAGGGTAAAATATGTGTAATTTTCCCTCTATAGAAAAACTAAACTTTTGAACATTAAAAAAATGTCGACTGCGGCGCTACTTTTTCTTTTTTTTAAATAGCACCTTGATACTTTTTTATAGGAATTTGTCTGGGCCGGCGAAATGTATTTCCCACTGAGCCGATACGTTACCAGTCCGCCTCTGTCCACATCATACATACACGGTTTTGTTGATGATGATTGAACTGAACTTAATAACAAACAAATACCCTTCTTGAATATAATAAAATGATGTGACATTGTATTTCATGAAATTTTACAATCAACCTATCCTACGACATATTTAAACCAATCCTATGGAGAATAATAATACGGGCTCGGGCTCTGTAACGTTCATATAATAGGTTAATAATTTAATTTTATTTATAATTTATTTTTATCGACGAGGTTAGAGCTATCGACACTATTCAGGACTTCACCAAGAGTTTCTTTGTTAAGATGTTACATCGAGTTATACCTAATAATTTTGTTCTGCCTGAACTGATTTTGTATTATAAATTCAAGTGAAAATATACTCATATGGCTTGAGTTGAATGATTTTCACATGGATCTCTGTAAAATAATCACGCGAGACGAAACAAATAATAATCAATTGATAGTTAGATAGGTACATAATGTAAATGTCAGAAGGCAACGAGCTTCTAAAATCCGCTGTAGCTCATTTATGTATTCCTAGTGCATGCCTTGGCCATTTCCTCTGCGTACACTGGGTTTGCGTTTGATCCGGTGCCAGGGGCCAGTGGCTCTAAACCAAACATAAATAATATTACTGCCGGCCGTTGATGTGATAGTCTAACGACCGACTCAATGGTTTTAAGTTTTATTTTAAATAATTCCTTCGGAAATTTTTTAAATAACGCATGTGGAACTAAACGAACCATTGTACTCAATGTATATATATATGTGTTCCACTGAATTTTAAACAATCATTTTTATTATTGTTTAAAAATTTCTTGTATATATAATATTGTACTACTTATAGTATACAAGTACTTATATGTAAACCTCCATAATTCTATGACCTAATCCTTTTCCGCAATTCCAAAGCGGACGTTCACTGCTACATTTACACAATGTCGTGATGTACCTATCTGTACCGGTGTTTCTTTGTATTACATTAATCATTAAATTTTGATTTAGCAATGCACAGCTACATTCCTCCTTCACTTATAGTGATAAGTGATATTGTATTTAAAAAAGAAAATGAAATAAATAAACATTTGTATCAATTGGATTATATTATTAGTTATTCTTACATTTTAACTGACTTCTTCAAAGTACTATTTTTACATAGTGAAGGACCCCAGTCCTTTACAATAAAATAAAATTGATCAGAATTTGATCAATTAAATATCAAGTTCACAGGTAATCAATCATTGTAATATCTACTAGATTTGCTTACTTGTTAATCTAATATAGCATCAGAATAAATCTGAAATAGGTTAACTTAACTTTGACAGTTAATATAATTTGTAAATCGATAAATGGGCTACTTATGTTATATATATATATATATATTTATTTATTTATTTATTTATCACCTAATTTTGGTCTAAAACATTGGTAATAATACAAATTTTAATTTAAAAAACGTCATTCTTTTGTATAGGAGATATGGCTGCATTCTACGTTACATCACATATTATTAAATTTTCTTTAATATGTTTCGGGCTTGTTGATAAAATTTTTGTCAAAATAAAAAATACGAGTTCCAAAAGTTTTTATCTCTTCCTCCTCTAATAAAAAAAACTTGCAAGTAGCCCATTGCAACATTAAATCTTATATATACTTGATGTAAAATCAATTTTTTACCTTTGTCTGATTCTTAATAATTAGGAAAAATACTGATTATTGTAACATCATATTTTGACTCATTAAACTTCATAGCTACACAGTAAGTATAAGTGTAGAGAGAGCCAGAGTCTTAAAACTCAAAAAAATTATTATGTACGGTATTTACTGTTTACTTAAGGTAAATTTTATAACACCACTAAAATGATGAATATAGTATGTATGAAAGAAAAATAAAGTAGGTAGGTATCTAACTATTTTTCCCGTATTTATGAAGCCTACTGTTAGATCAAATATCAAGCATACCTGGAACCTTGTGGGCTCATCAACCAATTATTTTGTAATTTTTTTAATGAAACTGCATAACAATATATATCGATCAGTGAAAATCCGCTTTGAAAATTCTCATTATTAAGGCAGATATGATTTTGTAAAGTTTAAAATTAATTTGTGACGTCATCTATATTAAGTAGTGGCACTCAACCAGTTCATTTTAATACGTATTGTATTTACTCCATTTTATATTTGTTAAAGTGTAAATATAACAATATTAAATCTTACAGTTATTCAATAATTACCTTCAACATGAAAATACAAATTAATTTTAAATCCTACATTCAAACATTTTGACATTTCTGATTTTGACGTTTCAATGGCGTTGCTGAGCTTGTGTTTTTGTATTTGTATTTGTTCTGCATGATTAGGAAGTTTTTATTAAATTTTCATAAAATGACAATTTGTAAGTATACCTATATTGTACTATATTATTTACATACGAAAACATAACTCTAACCTACAAAACTGACAGTTTTAAATAAATTTGTATCCAGTAAGTTGTCTTCCTGATTGAATGTCGGACAGCGGGAAAACAATGTTTAGCCAATGAAAAGCTTCATTTCAAAGCTTATACAGATGACGCCATGAATTTTATAAACCTTATATTTCTGAGCTAAATACATTTTTAACAATTTTTCATTGGCTAATCATAATTATTTAGTATGTAATTACTATTTTTAATACAAAATTGCCATAATTTGATTATGGTTGAGCCTATTAGTTGGCGCGCTCAAAATCACGTTTAACTCTGGAAACAAAGAAAACATAAGCAAGCTTGCTTAGTGAGGAGCAGTAACACGCTGGTGGAACACTTCCACCTCAGACTCTCACATCACACATCAATCTCAATATCATACCACATTCAAACATTCGTATCTTGTTGGCGATCTGGTTAGGGCCACTCCAGCCCCACGGCTGCTCGCTGCATCGTTGGCGGCCAGTCACGGTCCACTACAGCCCAAACCTACTCGCTGCATCGTTGGCGGCCAACCACGGTCCGCGTACCCAACGTCTCAACTCTTATCACACTCTATACATCATAAACACACACGGCTCAACTCACCAGGCCAGATCAACACGGATCTATTTTACATAATAATAGACACTTTACTGATTTAGGATCTATTCTTCTCGAACACTACCATTAGACTAAAATCCAAGGAAGTTGAAATCTAAGGAGCTAGCTTATTAATTTTATTGTCTCATGAGTTATCTAATTTGTTTGTAGTACCTACTCTTATTAAAAAACATCTCGTAACAGTAAGTAAGCACACCTCTTAAAATATATTTAATTTTTACTCTAGGTATAGCTCTGTGCTCGGTCAAATCGTATTAAATAAAGCATAACCTCTGTTACTTTTAAGAATGATTTTTACTGAGCCAAAAAAATAGATTGAAGGAAGTAATAACTGGATAGTTGGCTTATAGTCGTATTTAAATTATTTATTTTTATTATAACAATATTGATGTAAAGTTAATACAGTTTTAATTAGTACTTAAAATTATTATAAGCCAACATGTCGATATGTTTCCAGTGTGTCAGATCTTTAATTTTGCGCTTGAACGCTACATTTTTATACTAAAATTATTCAAAAAACACATTTTAAATGCATTATAATTATTAAATGTAAAACAATATTTAAACTATAAAAATAAGGAAATTGGAAAGAAAAATAGGGCAGGCAGCTCCCGAATCTAATACATCTTCTATGGACGAAAACTTAGAACAAAGTAGGTACACTCGCCCATTTATCTTTACAAAAATTATGTACTTATGTAGCGATTCGAAGTCATAGAAAAGATGGAATTTGTTAACATGCGATTTGGACGATATTATTTGCTTCGGAACGTGAAAAATTGAAAAATATATAAAATCTTTTTGTCTCACACGACTCAAAAATTACTGCTCGGATTAGAGTGATTTTTTGTATAATATAAAATATAATAAGAAAAAAGAAAGACTGTAGATTGCAATGAATATAAAATAAATATTGTAAAAACCACACTACCTGTATGTAAACAATTGATTTCTTTTTCATTTCCAGTTCTTTTGTTTTTGCCACCCTCTTGCATTATTGGGTTTTAAAAAATCATGCGTACGCCTATGCTCATAACTCATAACACAACACATCATACATCCAGTCGAGGATCCAGGGGGTGCGGTTATGACCCCCGCCCCTTCCAGGAATATTGACAAAAAAATTAAACATTCACAAAAGAATAGAAACGTAAAATATAAAATTATATGTCTATTATTATTAATAAAAAATCTACATTATTATTTATTTAATAATATTAAATTGACTTGAATTTTTTATTTAAATTGGTATAATGTTTAACACAGAATGAGAAATTGCCAATATTATCCGGTTACATTACATTTATAACTACCTAAAAGAGAGTAAAACATAGTTTTTCCGTGGTGTTAGTATTGTATGGTGTGCCTACGCGCATATGTATACGTGTCGTTGTCGCACACTGTGACGTCAGCTTAGGAGCACGCTTGGGACTTGGGAGCAGATTCAGAGACCGTACACTGTGCAAGCCGGCATTATTAGAAATGTCCGTGGAATATTGTGTAATTAATTTCAATATTGTAGTTATTTTACTATAACTTAAGTTTAAATAAACACTTATGGCCGTTTGCACCAAATTTAACTGTAGTTTAGAGACTAGTTATTTTAAAAATGATTTGCACCATTTACTAAACTATGCTTAGAAAGACGTTTAAGAACAAATTTTTAAACCGTGAATATTCATGGTTTAACTGCCAATCTAAGTTTAACTCTCACTGACCAGAAGTTGAACATATTATATTTTTTATAATTTATTGAAATATCTTTGCCTAAGTACTTTTTAAATGTATTTAAATTATATTCTGTGACTCTTCTTATCACTCTGTAAATGTATGACGGTACGAGCCGCTACGGAACGGTACTGTATGACGGTACGGGCCGGTACGGTATGACCGTACGAGCCGGTACGGAACGGTACGGTATGACGGTACGGACCGGTACGGTATGACGGAACGGTACGGTATGATGGTACGGGCCGGTACGGAACGATACGGTATGACAGTACGGGCCGGTACGGTATGACGGTACGAGCCGGTACGGAACGGTACGGGTTTTGTGTCAGAAAACACTGACACACGGAACGGAGGTTTTGTGTCAGAAAACACTGACACACGGAACGGAGGTTTTGTATCAGAAAACACTGACACACGGAACAGAATTTCTGTGTCAGAAAACACTGACACATACGGAACGGAAATACGGTAACTTACCGGAGTCGGTTGTACAGCGGTACGAGTGTTTTGTGTCAGAAAACACTGACACACGGAACGGAATGTCTGTGTCAGAAAACACTGACACACGGAACGGAATTTCTGTGTCAGAAAACACTGACACATACGGGACGGAAATACTGTCACACGACGGTGACTTACCGGAGTCGGTTGTACAGAGGTACGAGTGTCCTGCTCCTTGGTCTCGAGCGTCGAGCACACACAAAACAAGTGTCAAACGTTGACGGAGACACCAACATAATGTTAGGGAATGCTCGAATTCCCAAAATGTATACAGAGAGCTGGTTAACTAATCTTTTGTTAATACAGTACTGGTACTGTGCAAGTCGCAATAAAATTAAACCAAGTTTTAGTTAAACTAGTTTCGATAATCGCTGAATTTAACCTTACATGGTGCAAACGGCCATTATATCGTTCAATAGCAAAGAATCAGATCTTAATTATTAAATAGCAATAATATTGCCAAAGAAAAACACGCCAAAACTACGCGTCAGTCTTACTGTTCAAACGAAGTTGCTCCTAAGCTGACGTCATGCGCACAACAGTACAATACAGGGGCCGCGGAGCCGGGGGGCAGAGGGGGCTCAAGCCCACCCTGACATAATTCAGGGTGGGCCCAGCCCACCCCGGCTGCTCGGAGATAAATGATTGTAGGAATAAAAATTTACATGAATAATCAGAATTTTTAAATCTCACAAAAATATTTATAGTCCAGTCAAATTAGATCATATTTTGTCGTTTTGTGGAAAAATTAGTAGAAAGCTGGATTTTGGTATACATCTTCCCAATACCTTTATCAACAACATACTAAAAGTCTCAATCGATTGGACTAGAGCTTCGTCCGCCATTTTGAAAAAATGGCCGGCGTCTATTGTTTTTAATTTTTATCTCGTAAATAATTAATATTACGAAAAAACAGTTAGTAACAAATTGTAGAGCACAAAATTTGCTATAAAATGGTATACATATTTTTTTATGAAAGTGATATAGTTTTCGAGAAAATCGTGAAAATGTAATTTGAAAAAAACGATAAATTTTGATCAAGTTGTAGTTTATGTCTCATCATACAAAACCGGCTGTAATTTTTTTATGAATTAAAATATTGATTTCCGGTTTGCAGAATCCAATTTCCTGAATACTCTTCTATGAGTAAAATTGTTTTCAAATTTTCTGACGCACGGGTTTAGTCACAATTTAAGGATATTCTTACAAAAGGTTAACAAAAAATTTGTTTTTTATTTTACATTTTGGTGTTTAATTTACCGTGACTTCTGATTGAATAAAGTTATTGACATCGGGATTTCGGCATACGATTCTCTATAAAATTTGTCAAAAGATGATATGAGTTTTAAACGTTTGTAGGTTTTAGTTAGGTCGAAATTTTAATACTTTTTTTTAAGAAATTATAAAATAACCTGTAACTCGACATTACATAAAATTTGGTAAGAAAGATAATAATGTTGAGCACACCCTATGAAAAAATCGTTCCGCGGCCCTTGGTACAATATTGGAACGCGTTATCGGCACACCATATAATACTAACACCACGAGTTTTTCATAACCCAAAGTTCAAATTTGATACCAATTTTACTTTGAATGGGCTGAAGGAAGAAAAAAATTTGGGCATGAAATAGGAGAAAAACATAAAACTTCACATACCTTCAAAAGTGTTACTTGTAATTATAAGGCATTTGACCCTGAATGAAAAAATTTTTTGCCTACGGCGCATTTTTCCCCCTATCAATTAATAAGATTTCTTCAAATTTGACCTCCCCCCCAAAACGATGACAGTCTGAATCCGCGCCTGCACACATCAGTCTTCAGTTCATATCAAACATACGTCACGTGTTTCCGCACAATACGCAGTTATATACAATGGGCTAACAAGTTACGAATTATGACTTACATTCATAGACAACGACTACAGGGAGGCACCGGGGCATGTGCCCTCTTCTAAAAAACTTTTTACTTCATATAACAAAATTTCGTATGCAGTGCAATTTACTGTAGAATCCGTTCTATCCTGTACCCTTATCAAATATTAGGTAAGGGGGTAAGAGCCAGACCGAACCAAATCGATTTTCGCCGTTTTTCTGTTTTTGGTGCATTTCTTATATAACTTCTATCATTTCGAATTGCCGCTATTTTACTTTATATTTTGACTAACTGTTTGGAGCTTGTTTTGAATTTGAATGATAAGGTGGACCAACTTTAGGGCCTGTAGATAAAAATGGACAAACTGATTGATTTGAACGAGCTTATGTGGACCAAGTCATTATTTCTTCTTCAACTAGGTCATTTTAGCAAAGTGAACCAACTATAAATAAATTATGTGGACTATGTGCATTGTCAATTTTTAAAGGCGGCATTCCTTTAACGTTGACAAGTACCTATAGTGTGGTGTGTTTCTAGCTCAATAGTTAGCGCTACAATCGTTTTTATTTAGAAGAAAGTCTAATAGGTGGACTCGGTGATCTACTCATAATAGTCATAATAAAAGTTCATAGATGGCTCCCTTTTATTTAAGATTCAAACCAGCAACTAATTTTGTCTTCGCATGAAGTGCGCATGAGCGGACAAAAATATGTGATTTCCAGTTAAATACATTACATTGTAGGATTTCTTGGTATACAGGGACTTGTAAAAATTGGAAGATGAAACTTTCATAAGAAATATAGGTAATGGTAAATAATATTATAAATTTATTTGTAATGAAACAAATAAACAATAATAGGGATATTTAAATTATAATTTATTATAAGTACTTAGAGACAAAATACTTATTTTTGGTATTAAACAATGAAATGAACAAATTATATGGTATGTTATGTACTTACTACTAGGTAAGGTACAGAGGCGGCCGGTGACTTTATATTTGCAAAAAATGTTAATAAAACGTTTATTTTACTTTCAAACTTAATAAACTGCTATGTGTTGAACTAGAAGACCTTTCTTTGCTGATATGATGCTTTTATAGAATTCCAAGCATTGGTATTGATTGTTTATTTAATATCTCTTTTGTTTAACATTTACTTTTAACGCGATTTTTTTGGGAAATAAATATGACTATATTATATGCACATAATAAAATTCAGTCTTATAAAAGCAACAGTTTTTGTGATAATAATTTTATAATGATTTTTACTATTTATTTAAATTTTTGCGTATAACGTTATAAACAATTCATTATAATGCAAAAATACATTGATTAGTGTTAAAAGGAATATATTTAAAATAAATAAATATATTTAAAATAAATTATTACTAGGTAAGGTAAACGTAAACGTATAATAAAAATTTGATCGGGCCAATACATGACACCTCGCCATACTCTATTATTTTTAATTTACTAAATATAGGTATACCATTGCAAAAGAAAATTGTAGTTTTCAATAATATTCTTAAACTAAATATAATAATAATAATATTTTCATAATTTTATTATAATTGTCCAAGTCCAAATAAACCGAGATTTTATTAGAATTTGTAGAATTTTCAACTTCATATAATAAGTTGCTAAATTGTGTTAGGTAAAAAATAAGTTTCAAATATAAGTCTTAGCTAATTTTTATTAACAAAACATTCCCAGTAGTCCATACAAACAACCATGAGTACTCGTGAGTGAGTTGACGGCTCGGGGCTCGACGGCTGGTATTATATAGAAATGTGTATATGTACCTATGAAGGAAATTCGGGTGCGTTATATAAGCGTATTTGGCCTTTATCAGTTCTTGCTTATCGACGTACGAAAAGCGCATAAAATAACATTTGAAAAGCGCAGAAATTGAAGTTATATAAGCGCAGAAGGGAACATTTGAAAAGCACAATGGTTTTAGGGATTGTACGACAGTTTTTCTACAATATTTTTTGAATTTTTTAAAACTAGAAAATATTCTTGCATAACATTTTTCTGAACTTAACCCCATCATACTCGAAGATTATTTTTAACAAGATATTTTAAATTATTTAAAACTAGAAAATATTCTTGCCTAACATTTTTCTGTACTTAACCCCATCATACTCGAAGACGATCTGGACTAACTTGTTATGGTCAGAAATCTCATTTTCGAAAAATGCGCTTATTGAACGTTACGATCTGCGCTTATTGATCATAAATTTACTGATTATATTTCTGCGCTTTTCAAACATTTTGATGACCAGAAATGCGCTTTTACAACTCTCCGGGAAATTCGATATTATTTCAAGACCTTAGTAAATGTACTTTTTAAATATAGAACTGAATTATAATTTTACTAACTTTGAACTTTATAAATGGAAGTTTATTACCGCTATGTTTTTAATTGTTTATCCTCTCAGTTTGATATTTATTTCGAGTGAAATCAATTAATTCTATAAACATAATATCAACAAATAATTTCCCTAAATTTCAAATAAATAAATGGAAGCATATGACACTACAATTTTTTAAATTTATTCTAATATTTCGTTATTATTTCAAGTCCTTAGAAAATGCACTTTGTAAATATAGAACAGAATTATAATTTTACTAATTTTCAACTTTCTTATTGGAAGCATATTATCGCTACGATGCTCTCGGTTTGTTATTTATTTCAAGTGGAAACAATTACTTTCTATAAACATAACATCAACAAAAAATAATCTGCCTAAATTCCCGAATTCCCTTACAATGGTATATTTGTGAGTAAGTAATACACACTTATATTAGTAAAATAGTAGAGTGTGACGAGAGGTCAATATGTTGGCCACATCAGATTTTTAAATTTATCCAAATATTTCGTTATTATTTTAAATCCTTAGAAAATGCACTTTGTAAATATAAAACTGAATTATAATTTCACAAATTTAGAACAATTTCGTTCTATAAACATAATATCAACAAATAATTTCCCTAAATTTGAAATCAATAAATGTAAGCATATAAACACTACAACTTTTTTTCACTTTATTCTAATATTTCGTTATTATTTCAAGTCGTGAGGAAATGCATTTTGTAAATATAGAATTGAATTTTAATTTGACTAATTTTGAACTTTATAAAAAGTTTATTATCGCTAGATTTTTTATTGTTTATACTCTCAGTTTGTTATTTATTTCGAGAGAACACAATTTCATTCTAAACATTATATAATTAACAAATAATTTCCCAAAATTTAAAATAAATAAATTGAAGCATATGAACACTACAATTTTTATAATTTATCCTAATATTTCGTTATTATTTCACGTCGTTAGAAAATGCACTTTGTAAATATAGAACTAAATTATAATTTTCAACTTTTTTATTATGGACGACGATTTGTTATTTATTTCAAGTAGAAACAATTACTTTCTATAAACATAACATCAACAAAAAATCATCTCCCTAAATTTCAATTAAATAAATGGAAGAATTTAAACACCAAAATTTAAAAAAAAATTATCCTCAGGTATATTTTGTTATTTCGAGTGGAAACAATTACAGTCTATGTACATAATATCAGCAAATAATTTCCGTAAATTTCAAGTAAATAAAAGGAAGCATATAAATATATAAACTATTTTTTTTAAATATTTATATTTTGTTATTTCTTTAAAGTGGTAAGAATTGAACTTAGTACCTATTTTAGTAATTTTCAACTTTATAAATGAAACTAACGCTACGATATTTTGAAGATTTATCTTCACAGTTTTTACTTTCTTGTACAGAGTAAAAAGGAAGTAGGTATTGTAATAGCGAAAAATTTCGGTTTTCAGATTTTTATGGAAATATCCGTTTTGACCTTTTCTGAATCCATTATGACTAGTTTCGTCGTGACGTCTGTACGTACGTAGGTATGTATGTCGCATAACTCAAATACGGTTACACGTAGAAAGTTGAAATTTTGTATTTAGGACTGTTATAGCATCTAGTTGTGCACCTCCTATTTTTGGTTTCAATCTACAAACCGGAAGTAGTACTTTTTTCAAATATTTCGATAAATATTTAATTTAAGACAAATTTTTTTAATTTTAAATGAAAGATTATGTGATTATTACCAACAATCGGTATTTTATAAATATTTTTATATCTGGTATCATTTAAGAATAATTAAAGTATATAGTATTTTTTTATAATTTAGTATTTCGGTATCTTGTAGTCCATGACCGATTAACATTTTTTGTTACTACGTAAAATTTAAATGATTATGACATGACAGTGACAATAGTAAAATATGTTTTATATCTTCTTCTGCAGTTTAAATAAAATGACTAAAATATATTTGTGAGTATAGTAGCAGTAGTAGTAGTACTTATATATTAATATATTTGTATAATAAGTTAAAAGAATAAAGTAGGTATGGCGGGAGGTCTTGTGGTGGCCACGTCAGATTTTTTTATATTATTCCACATTTTAGTTATTAAGAAAAGTATAAACAGTTTAATAGGCGTGCAAGGAAGTCATGTGGTGTCCACGTCAGATTTTTTATTTATGTCGAGTTGAATCAATTGCATTCTATAAACATAATATCAACAAATAATTTTCCTATAATTTTTAAAAATTATAATGAAAGCTTATAATCACTACGGTTATTGCAAGATTTAATATCCTAAAAATTGTATTATTTTTTCGAAGAGTTGCAAATGTATTTTATAAGCATAATATCAAAATATCTTGAACGGATGACAGCGAAACGGATTCTGAAATATTTAGAAATATACCGTGGCTGCCTGTGTGTTAGCTGTGTAGCAGTTAGAGTAGGGGAGTGTAGTACCATTATCTCTCACGCGCTACCGCTACTCATGTCACTACTAGCCGGGCCGGTAAATTATATTTGCAAAAAATGTTAATAAAACGTTTATTTTACTTTCAAACATAATAAACTGCTATGTGTTGAACTAGAAGACCTTTGTCTTTGCTGATATGATGCTTTTATAGAATTCCAAGCATTGGTATCGATTGTTTATTTAATATCTCTTTTGTTTAACATTTACTTTTAACGCGATTTTTTTGGGAAATAAATATGACTATATTATATGCACATAATAAAATTCAGTCATATAAAAGCTACAGTTTTTGTGATAATAATTTTATAATGATTTTTACTATTTATTTAAATTTTTGGGTATAACGTTATAAACAATTCATTATAATGCAAAAATACATTGGTTATTGTTAAAAGGAATATATTTAAAATAAATTCGTGCAAAGTTATTAATATTTTTAGCTTAAATGAGGTATTAATTTACTTTTACAATTTTTTAGTTTTTTTACTATAACAACGCGAAATTGTATTTATTTGGAATGAAACTTCGGCATGGCACTAGACATTTACCTAGTAATACCATATTAAAAAATGAAAAAAATAAAAGCACTAGTTCTTGAGATAAAAAACGTAATATTTAACCTTAATGATTCAGACAAAGACTTTGGCGTTATTGAAAAATACAAACCATCACGCGGTATTTATATACCAAGTCATTGGACCGACGTTATGAAGGATAGCAAAAGCGAAAATCCGTTTAAAGTAAAGGAGTTATTTTTGAACGAATTTAAAAACTTTACAAATCTTTTACACCACATTATATGCGCACAGAAATATAGATGGAGAAGGCCACAAAGTAGAATGGCTCAAAATTGTTACATATGTTAACCTTTTATAATAAAATTGAAGTACCTACCTACTCCCCCAACGAACTTGACGAGTACAAAATATTTAATGTTAAAAAAATATAAAAGGGCGTCCCGTGTCTTTAGGTTCAATTTCTCTTCCACTTTTGAATCCTGACGGGGTAGGATTAGCATCTGCCAAGATAAAAGATTTAAAAAGTTTGATGGAATTTATACCACCAACTTTTTATAAGTTTTATGAAAACATTAATGAAGCTAAATAAGGGGAATCTTCAGAAGATGAAATTTGAAAAGAGAAAAAATACGTTTTTTTAGTATTTTATCTAATTTTATGTTTTGCTATTTTTGTAATTAATAAACTTATTAAAATAAGAGATTAAAATCAACCAACTGTTTTTTTCTAACGAATTAAATAGACTACCTAAGTGAATTTTTTTGGACTAACTATCAATACTTGATTTAATAAAATGGACTAGGTACTGATGTTTGTTAATACTAAACTCAAATATGCTTCAATAAATATGTAGGTAACCATTATTATCAAAATTATTCTACAATGTTTATAAACACGTTGCAACTTGCAATATCACTAGCGCTATATTCCTATCCATTATTTTACAACATTATCCAAACTTTACTCTTTTTTCTCAAAACTAGATGAAGGGCATGGGCGTACCGAGGGGGGGGGGCAGGGAGTGGCAGCTGCCCCCCCCCCTGGACTGTGCCTGCGCAAAGTACTGTTGTATTTATGAAATTTTAGATGAATTAAAATTTATAAGCATTTCAAAAAATCAAAATGTTTATTCAGAATCACGTAACGAGTTACGATTAAATCAGTTAACTTTTAAAAAGTCGCGCTACGCGCAATAGTGAGTTGTGGTGAGCTGTGCCGCCGCCGGCGCCGCGCTGACGATGACTGCGAAAGCACACGACGAGTTGTAGCTTGTGCTTGACATTATATACATAGTGCACTGAAGTATATAAAATAACGGGAAAAACGATCACCACAGAGATGTACTTCCAGCACGGACCTCTTCATTTTGGATAAATTGGCTGCACTCTAACCCCATATTTAGTGTCTTTCTTTATAATCTAGTGTCTTTCATTTTAGCGGTTGCATGTATTGTTGATATAATGGCGGGCATTTTAAATAAAATATACTTAAATAAAACATAGTAAACCAAAAATGGATAAAACAAAAATACTGAAAAAACGACAAAAATACAAAATAAAAACGACTATCGACGACCCGACGTGACGTATCGTTACAGAAGTCACTAACTTTAGGCAACATAAAAAATAAAAGACACTAATTATAGGGTTAGCAGTGCTGCTAATACATCCAAAATGGAGGGCTCCATGGTGGAAGCACTTTTAATATGCATGTTTTGGAGATCATCCTTCCCGTTATTTTATATAGTTTAGTGTCATATTGAATGAATACTAAAAAATGGACATACAAGCTCAGTGTACATAGAAAACTTGTAAATAGTTTGGGTGATTCTTTCACGGAAGTTGTGTTAAACCGCTTTGCGGAAGATCCAGGAAAATTGCTTTTCAAATAAACTTAATACAGAATTATTGATACTAATTAGTTAATACCTAAGGTAATAAATAAACATTTCTATTTATGTTGAATTATTTACAATAAATTCCTGATTTGCCCCTCCCTAGACCAAAAGCTGGGTACGCCCATGATGAAGGGTACTTGGTCCGGCCTGGCTCTAACCCCCTCAGTTAGATCGCGTTACATGACGGATAAAAGCACCAAATTTGGTGTAAAGATAGGTACCTTAGGGTATACTAAAAGTGAACTCTCCTCCCCAAGAATATTGGAAAAAAATTATTTCATTTACTTAAGAATAGGAACGTAAAATAACGTTTAAGTATATGTTTATTAATTACTGAGTCAATAATATTGAATTCATTTGAATTTTTATTTAAATGGATAGTAACCTAGAAAAATGCCACTATTATCCGGTTACATCACATTTATATAACTACTCAAAAGAAAAATGTTGTTTTTCAGTACCTACCTTAAGATATAATAATAATAATACCTTTATACCAAATTTAATGCTTTTATCCGCCAGGTAACGGTAATTTCATTAAGCGACGTGGTGCCTTTTCTAATTCACATATCAACTTGATAAACTAAAGCCCTGTTCGCACGGCGATCTTTGGAGATTCTACGGAGAGTCAAACTCCCGGCAAAGAAGAAGTTTTTTTCTTTCTAGTGATAATTACGTGGTTTTGAAGCAATCAATAAATTATAAATTCTTCTTTTCCAAGACTCTCCGTAGAATCTCCAAAGATCGCCGTGCGAACAAGGCTTAAGAGTATCTTGTTATCCATCTAGTGGATTTTGTTAGGATATATCATGTGACGTCATTAATGACGTACTTGTGTCGCTATCCATAACGAGAGAGCTCTCTGTCTCGCTATCGTCGTATCAAGTTGATATTTCGTTGACGTTTGAAAAAGTGAGGTTTTAAATATTTAAATTAAGTATTAATAAAAAGTACTGAGTCAAGCTGCATTGTTGAATATTTTTAATACCTAATTTATGTATGTTGCTTGTATATTCTAGTTTACATTTAGATAAAATGATAACAAATTTACAATAAATAATATGCAATCTATATTATTTACTTTTTCACTATATTTTAATTTTTATAAAAACGAGACTTTGATGAAGAAATTTTAATTATCCAAATTTTGAGAGACTTGAAATAATAATTAAATATTGCGAAATAATGATGAGTTTAAAAAAAACATTTAATATGAAATTTAGAAAATAAATTGTATTTAATAAAATCAATGAAAACGATTGTACTATTATTATTCACAATTTGAGATTTTATTATTTTTAAATATTCCAAAGTTGTACTACTAGTCAAACTTCCAGATGGACAACACAATACCTATATAGTTAATCTCTATTATGCGTACCAACTGTTAGAAAATGTTCCTGGATCTTGATATAGTTACAAATTTGTTATGATGTCATCAATATAGAATATTCCAAGTTGGGATAAAATTAACTTGTCAAACACAATGCTATATCAGGCAATATCGGGGTTGCACTGTATTAGCATTATACGCAAGTAAGGTAATCTAAACCTAAGGACATAACCGAATTGGTTTATATCCCGAAATTATTAATTAGTATGTGTATTATAGGTTTTTTGTCATTTTCTATCAACCTCAGAGAATTATTGGAAAAACAATACCTAATCATTTTAGAATTATTCATATATAGCCACTCAAAACTTTAAATACTTACTAAAAATCCCTTTTTATTGCCACATATAAAGAAATATATATACTTTTTTAAATATTGTGCATTTTATTTGATAGTTTTCTATTTGTTTGTGTTTTTATTATATTTACAGTTACCGATGTGGTTTAACAACTGAAGATTTAAACCGATGTTGGCGAAATCCTGACATGATCCGCCATCCTGAAGTGTTTCACGTCAAGGTAACTTTCCTTATTTTATTCCTGATTCTCGACACCATGTTTGTTATATATAAAAAATCAGCTTATTAAACATGCGTGTTTGCTATAAATATTTCAATAGCTTGTACTAATTTGTTTTGTACCTTTTTACACACAATTACCATGCATCTTCTTCATCGTAGTAAAGCTTCTGCCTCTGCTATTTTATTGTTCTCTTTTCGTTCACTCAAGAAATAATTTTAAGTGTTTTTATTTTATTTTACCTTCATTCTATTCGTTGTGTTTGTGTAGGCAAAATACAAGTTGAATTTAATGTGTTTTCTTGTTTTATTCGTTATCTACTATAATACCTTTTAATTCATTTTCTTCATTTATATTTTTTTTATTAATCTACTGTAGCCACCACCAACACAGTACTTCCCCGACCATAAATTATAATAACTTACTTACTTTAATTCAGCATAATTTGAATACATTTTAGAAAAAATTATACTTTTAAAAACACCATTTTTTATATTTTACATTTTAACTAGACTTATCTTCCCGAGAGTTTTAAATTAAAACCAACCTCGGTATAATTTAATTAAAGATCGTTTAAATGTTGTTTTTGATTCTTCGATAGAATTATTTTCTCTAATGGCTTCTATTTGAATCATTTTTGGAAAAACAATTAATAATTGCATAAATGTCAATGGTATTTGTTTACATTTCCACTAAACTTATGTCTCCGAGAGCTTTAAGGTAATACCAAACTCAGTATATCGTATTTGAATAATTCATTTAAAAAAACAATTAACGATCGTTTTAATGTTATTTTTTGCTTCTAATAAAATTCAAAAGAATTTTCTTTTGATACCACAGTTGATAGAATTACTAACGTTGTGGTACCACTGGTTGTATAAAGCTCATTATTATGTTAAAGTCAGTTTATGGCTTAAAATCTTAAATATAAAATTTCATTCCAAAATTCTAACGCGTATATTTAAGTATCCAGCATCCATACAGACACACAAATCGACTTTTTTGGGAATATGCTTTTTTTTAGCTCAGTACGGTCTTAATGGTGAATATTCCTCAAAATCTCGAACTGTCAAAAAAATCACGATTACAATTAATTAATTTACTTGGCATTGAAAATCTAATTTCTTTAAAGAAAATAGCACTTATAACAATGTTAATATCACTTATTTATTAATTCAATCTAACTATAATTTCGACTAGTTACATTGATTAAATAAATAAGTGATATTAACACAGTAATAAGTGTTATAAGAGTTAAATGTTAAATAATCATAGAGACGAGACAAGAAATAGGTAATCAATTCTCGTTTCATCTCTTTTCTCTTTAAGTATTCTCGTCTCGGTCATTTCTCGTCTGTTCAATTCTGGTCTCAAAGAACTCGATTCTCGTCTCGTCTCAATTTCTCGAGAAAATTTTGCTTCCATATATTTATAAAGCTAGAAGTAAATTAGGAACTTTTTGTAGGTACGTTCCTATTAAATTTGTACTCAATTCTTGATTTAGCAATAAAAATATTTATATCAAAACCAAAAATGCTATGAACTTAGTAAAATGACATTTTCGAAGAGAAAAATACCAATTTTTTTAAGTTTAAGATTCGTGAATTCTCGATTTCTCGAGAACTATTACTCGTCTCGTAGTTTTGAATTAACTTTTAAATTTCAAAAACAATACATACCTAGCTATAAACTTTTATCTGACATGTAACTTAGCTAAATAACATAAGCAATACCTAGGTACATACCTAGTACAAATTTATGGTGCCTAACTTATTTAATTGTGTAGTACCGTCTGCAATATTAAATTTTAAAATGAACAAACTTTGTCATAAGTAAGGTAAAATTATCATTCTTAAGATATTTTGCAAAAAAACATCTTCTCAATCTTTCATGAGAATAAGCCTAGTATATGAAAAGTGGAATTTGCTACAATTTTTCATAATTTCAAATCAAGCAAATTTCTTCTTCTTTTTACATTGTCTTGATTAAAAAATAAACATAACATTTTTAAATTTTTTTTACGGGGACATACGGCAGTCGTTGATAATAAGCAAAATTTATTCAAAAGGATCGTCGGATGATGGATAAAAAAGGATAAATAATTGAAGTAATCCTCGTAGTTACCAAACACGGATACAAGAAGTGTGTTGGAAAAGTATGGTAACCATCATCCCCTCACTGAGAAAGGGAATACTAATCTAGAACTAAAAATTGAATACATTTTATTTATACAAATATTTGGGGCACAAGCAATTGTTTATTTAGTTTTTATTTTTCCTTTAATAAGAAGACAGTTGATCAATCTTCAAAATTCAATTTAAAGGTATTCGACCTTGAACCAGAAAGTATTTCAATTTCTTTCATTTTACAGCTAGATAGTATTTTTATATGATTTGTCCCTTCCTGAAAAAATCCTGCGTGCGCCCATGTTCAATGCTAAAATGAGTAATGCATCAAGGAGTAATTTAATTATACAACGATCCTTTTAAATAATTTTAACTTTTGGATTCAATTAATTGAGCAAAATTACTCCATGTCCATTTATAATGATTAATACGCCTAGCTCGTGATAAACTTCAGTACTAATAAAATGTTTTTTTATTATATTTTTAAAACAATAATATACAAAACAAGTTCCAGGTGATCAGAGTTTGAACAGTAGGTAACCCTAACACGCATGTCATTAAAAATGTAAACCATACTTGGAATGCAAACAAAATAAGAAGAGTTTAAGTTTGTTTGTTGTACGCAGGCTATGGTGCAGAAACTAATGCAAGAATATAAACGGCCAGTGTCACTCTACCTTGACTACCATGGACATAGTCGTAAGAGGAATTTCTTCTTGTACGGGTGTTCCAATAAGGCCAGCTGGAAAAAAAGCGACCGCCGCCTGACAGATAACATTGAAGAGTACATGGTAGGTACTTTTGTTTTAAGTGTCACTTATGATTTCGTTAACTTGTACTGACAGCAGTCAGTGTCAGTAGCTAGTTTTTGTTCGATAAACCTTTTTTAATTTCAGCAGAAAAGTAACTCTATTCAGAGCTACTATCCAGCAATCACACATGTTTATGATACATAGCAAAAAAATATCACAGATATTTCAAAATTATGTAGCTATGTTACGTACAAAATACATATAAGATACATGCAAAATTTACTCATAGCATAAAACATGTATGTACTATGTACCTATATGTTACGTAAAATTCAAATAGTACCCTTAGTCCCAATTCACAACGAGCATAAGCATAAGAAACTAAATAAGAAATAACATAACATACCTATTCATAAAGTTAACTAATGGATTTCAATGGCCGTGTTCACAATGACGTTATGTATTTCTTACGTTTATGTAGATACATAAAAAAACCTAAATTTGAAATCAGTTCAACTTTATGTTTATGATCATTGTGAACATAAGTATTTTTTTTCCTTTTTATGTTATATAGTTCTACGTATTTCTAGAATTTATATTTAACAGATAACACAATCACCGTTTTTAAAATACCTTTTCTCTTCTACTTACTACATTCAAACCGACCCAATTTTATTTATGCAATAAAATTATCAACATTTTTTTTAACAACCCCATTGACCAACCAGCGCTCAGCGTTCGCTTCGACAAAACTCCAATGGGACCCTTAGCGCAAATAATATTTCTCACGATAGGTTCGCTAGTGAGCTTTTAACCTTCAAATGACTTAGAAACGTCAAACCTGTATATGAAACAAATTTCAAAATACGCGAATGCGTAATAACAATGTTTCCGAAATTATTATTTCTGTCATAAGTCTCTAGTCCACAATTGAGTTATGTGTTAAAATAACTAATATACAAATTAAATTTCAAGTAACCTTTCTATTAACTCTGTTTTCGTCCCGATGTTTTGGCATCTCTTTGAAAAAATACATTTTTTAAGTCTGATATGACATGATAATAATAATTGTAGTATTGTTGTACTTATAGACTTAACAGAGAAGTCATAATTACGCTCAGTGACATTATGCGTACGTCTTCTTATTTTTACTTAAGTATGTATTGTGTAATACGTACTTCGGAAACTAGCTCCCTGCTGCCACCTATGCTAAGCTTTGTGCTAAGGGTCCCATTTCACTTATAAGTGTAATCAGTGGTGTAATCTGAAAACCTCCCAAACTTCTACCTTTTAAATCAGTCCACTAAGTGAATAGTGCAATAGGTACCTATCATGTCATCTTTATCATCGAATTGTCACTTGCAAGCTGCGTTTTATTTAATTTAATTATTGGTACTAAATGAAAATATCGTATGCTTGTGTTGCATAATAGGGTGTGGCAAAACAACCTCCCTAGTTTCAATAGAGAATTGTGAAGCGAGCAGAGGTCGTAAAAGGATGGGAATGGCGTGTATAGCGGCCTGTAGATATGCCGCTTCCGTTACAAAAGGTTTCAGTCGAAAACATAATGTGGACGAACGAGCAACGCGCTTTTGCCGTGGAAGCATATATACGCGAAAACGAGTCTGTAATCGCCGCCCAGCGCGATTTTCGGTCGGGAACTGCTTGACGAAGAGGAATTTGGACCGAAAATCGATTACGTTGTGGGTATAGAACTTTCGGGAAACATGATCTGTTGTCAGGAAGAGAGGTAGACGAACGCGCGCTTGGCAGTGATTACAGACTCGTTTTCGCGTATATATATATATATATATAACTGATATAATATTTGAATATTATAAGATAAAAAAATATTTTAACAATGCAAATTATAAAAATCATACAACAAATCGTACTTAAGGTCCTGTTGCCCGAGAATTCTATGAAGATTTTTTCAAGATTCTGAATCTTGGAAAAATAATCCTAGTGAGAATTACCTGTTAAATTCCGGTGCCACTAAATTGAATCTTCAATGAGTCTTGGAAAAGAATAATTATAATTTATTGGTGGCTTCAAAAACGTGAATTTATTTTTTTCTAAGATTCAAAACCTTGAAAGAAACTTCATAGGTTCCTCGTGTGAACAGAGCCTAAAACACAATTATGTATTTTATTTAAATAATTGAATCTTAAATTTTTTAATTTAAATAGTTCTAAATTTTTCAAAGAGGTGTTCATCCGACTAATTTGCTACTTGCTAGGGTCCATCTGATTTACTTATAAATGTAATTAGGTACCTATTTCACTTATGAGTAAGTAAGTAGGTCTGAATGAAGCTTTTGTCACACCTAAAAATATAATTCTAGAATATTCATACACAGGAAAATGCATTCATAAAAAGATTCAAATCTAGAAAATTTATACGTACCTAATAAAATACCTGCATTAAGAGATTCATTTAACGGAAAATGCAAATCTAGAATGATATAATTCGGCATAAATGTAGGATCTTTAGACAATGAGTTAAAAGTTCAGATTAAAAGAAGTTTTATTACTTTTATATGAAAAATACAAATTCAATCTAAAACGTCGTTCCTTAATTAATTTTCTTGTCTCTTCTTTTATTATTGTTACTATGGCAACACAATCCTACAGCTCGGCCATCCTGCATTTCATCCGACCCGGATGAATCGGACAAGTCGCTCTCGTAGAAATACTTCTCAGATCCCCAAGGTTTCATTTGATCTGCTGCACTTGATGTATATTTCGGACCTTCACCAGAATCTAACTTTTCAACTTTATAACGATCCTTTCCCAAAACAGACAATTTTATAAGGGCCTAAAAATTTCGGTCGTAACTTTGCATCTGTAATAAATTGCGATATTTTTATTGCAACCAAATCATCTATCCGATATTGATAAGCAGGCTTTCTTTTTTTATTAAAATTACGCATATTTTCTTTCTGAATTTTGATTATTTGTATTTTAGCTTCTTGTCGCATATTTTCTCGTTCTTCTTCGAAAAGAGCAATATTTTCTGCAGTGATCATCTGGTTAATCTTTACATCTTTTGGATTCTTCATTTTACTCCAGTCATAAGTTCGAAAGGAGTTTTCCCAATACTTCTTTGGAATGTACTATCGTTCAAAGTTATCGATTGACAATTTACTTAATACTGGAATTATAATTTTATTAATTCGTTCTATCTGGCCGTTTCCTCTTGGAATTCCAGTCGTAATTTTAATGTGCTTAATATTATTTTTTTGACAATATTCTTGAAAGACATGAGATGAAAATGCAGGTCCTTTGTCAGATATTATGCGACTTGGATTTCCAAATGTGCTTCTTTGAATTTCTAATTGTATTATTACTTCTTCAGTGTTTGTAGTTTTAGTTGCTTAAATCCACACAAATTTCGTGAAAGCGTCTACAACAGCAAAAACGTACTTGTAACCTTTTCTCTTTACTGAGAGTGGACCCACATGATCCACGTGATAAGTTGATAATGGACTGTCTCCTTTATCTATTGGATTTAACGATCCCTCTTGTTTTCCTGATTTTCTTTCGACTAATATGCAAGGTATACAATTTCGAATAACATTATCGTCTTTTTCTTTCATTTTCGAGAACCAATAATCTCTAGTTATAATTTCAATTGTCTTTTTAGTGGCAAAATGACCGTTTTCATGAGCAGTTTTTATAATCTCTGTTTGCATTCTTCTGGGTACAACTATTAGTTGTGACTTGTGAGCCCTTATATTCTTTATACAAAAGTTTATTTTCAATAAAATAGTTATCATGTGGAGTAGTTTGCAAAAGCTTCATAATTATTTTTAATTCTTCATCATCTTGTTGAACTTTTTGAATTCTACTTGTAATAACAGCTTGAATTACATTAACAACGGGATTTTGGCTTAGTGCATCAACATGTTTCATACCAGAACCTTTTCGGTGTTCAATAGTATAAGAAAATTCTTCAAGTAACAAAGCCCAGCGTGCTACTCTTGTTGCAAATTCAGACGATCGTTGTAGAGTTATACGTAATCGTTCTAATGCTTCTTCGTAATTAGCAGCAAGAATAATTAGATCATCCATATAAGCTAATATTATTCCTTTCTGAATCAAGTCCTTAAACACAGTATTAATAAAACGTTGAAACACTGCAGGGGCATTGCATAGTCCGAATGGGGTTTTAATAAATTCATATTGACCACTTGGTGTCACAAAGGAAGTATACTTTCTGCTTTCTTTTGCCACAGGAACATGGAAAAATCCATTTTCTAAATCTAACGTTGAAAACACTTTTGAATTTCTCAATTTGTCGAGCTGATCTTCTATTAACGGTAATGGATACCGATCTTTAATTATTTTCTTATTAATTTTTCTGTAGTCCACACATATTCGAGTTGAACCATCTTTCTTCTTAACTAGAACAATTGGACTGGCAAAATCAGAATTTCATACTTGAACTATACCTTTCTCCAGCCATTCTTCTATTTGTATGTCGACTTCTTTTTTCTCTGATATTGACAGTCTTCTAGGATGTTGATAAATGGGCGTTTCGTCATTTAGTATTATTTTCATTTCTACTTCAGTTGTTTTAATTTGACTAGGATTATAATTTTTTATAAGTAGCTGGACGTCTTCTGAATATTTATCTCTTATGTAGGAGTATTCATCTATTTTTATTTGCATTAAAAGTTTTGTAGCATCATCTTTATTTCTTTTAATAATTGAAATATCATCTCCTTTAATACATACATCGGCGTCGCTTAACAATTCCCGTCCTAATAATAAATTTGTAGGAATTACATAAGCCGGCACGATATGAATGGTTGTAACAAAATCTTCACCATCGATTAACATTTGTAGTAATATTTCCCAAAGTTTGTATTTGTTGTGAACCTATACCCATTAGTGTCACTCTTTCTTTATTCATAATAATTGGCATATTTAATTCTGATAACTTCATTTGTGTCATAATGTTGACATCACTTCCTGTATATACTAAAGCTTCAATTTTTGTATCTTGAATTGTAACAAATTTGCGCATATGATTTAACAAATAATCCTTCTTTATTAAATAATTCTTCTTAATTTTGAAAGATTCTGTATATGGCTGTTCATTTTTATCAAAATTTGACTTTTCATTTTCTTCTATTAATTTATTAGTACATTTAGTAGCAATGTGTCCAAACTGATTGCATTTGAAGCATTTTGGGCCTGAAGACTTATTTTTACAGTCGCGTTATGCCCTTGTGCACCACAGTTAAAACAATTACTTATTTTATTTTCATTTTTGAGATTGACAGATGTGTTGTCAGTTTTTTCGTTTGATTGTCTAGGCATTTTTTATTTCATAATCTCATATAACTTTTAATTCTATCTTTTAAATCTGCAAAACTGTGTGCTCCATATAAAATAGATTTATTAGGTTCATAATCAACAATTCCATCTATGATATATTGTATTATAACTTTGTCCTCAAAATCAGCTCTTCTTCCAATTTCTTTCATCTGAAGGATGTAGTCATGATATGTTTCAGTGCTCATTTTCTTACGTTTGGTTAGCATTTGTTGAATTGTTCTGCTGTCAATTTTATCTTTAAATTCTTCACGTATTCCTTCTTTTAGTTTTTCCCATGATTTAAAAACTGGTTCTGATTTTATCCACAATTTTGCTGTTCCTTCTAAAGATCTTTTAGCAACTAATAATGTTTGTAAAGAAGACCAACCAAAAACAGAAGCATTTTCTTCAATGTCATTGATCCACTTATTAACAGAATAAGTCACGTCTTTTCCACTAAATTTCGGAATTACTTCTTCGTAATCCTTGATATTATGCACTGTAGTTGTAGTACTTGTTTCTTCAAGAATTCTTCTCAAATTATTTAATTCTGCTTGTAAGTGCTCATGTTCTGCCCCTGTATCTCCATCTTGATTATCTTTTTTGGGAGGCATTGTTTAAATCTATAGCTCTATATACTCGATCGTCTTTACTATAATACTATACGTCGTTAATCACCTTTTACAGCTTTATCGTCTTATCTGTTATCGTCTTCGATATTCCTCGTCTTTACTTCTTTTTTAACCTGTACCACAAACTCATTTGCCGTGATTCCGGTTGAGCCCCCAAATTTGTAGGATCTTTAGACAATGAGTTAAAAGTTCAGATTAAAAGAAGTTTTATTACTTTTATATGAAAAATGCAAATTCAATCTAAAACGTCGTTCATTAATTAATTTTCTTGTCTCTTCTTTTATTATTGTTACTATGGCAACACAATCCTACATAAATACAATTTTTCTTATTTTTGATGGTAACAGTATTAGTACTAACTTCCAATAATTATAGGATGGTATACAGATGCTCGGGTAGATGTTATTATAGTGGAATCCAACCAAATCCCGCCGAATCCAACCACTCGGACCCAGTGGTATTATTCGGTATTATTATTGTCGGTTCTGCTGGGAATCGAACTGGGGACCGCTAGCATGCTAGGCGGACCCCTTACCAAACCACTGGCCGTAATACAGGAAGATGCAAATCCAGAAAACTAGTTTGTCTCTTTAAGGCGGTACACTTGTGACAAAAATATAGTGAAAAAGTGATCTCGCTATATTATAAATTGTGCCCCTGCTATAACACCTACACTGTTCATATTTATATGGTTAGTTAAAAGATGACTCTAGAGTGCTATGAAGCTATATTTTTTAAATACTTAAGGCGCTACACTTGTGCCAAAACAAAAGCCTGTTTTTCTGGTAACGCCATAACCTGAGAACGACTTGACCGATTTGAATATTTCTTTTTTTGTTTTGTTCGCTCTAATACAGGGGTGGTTTTAAAAAGACAAAAATTTGAGAAACCCCAAAAATCGAAAAATTAAAAATTTGTCACTTAATTGAACAAAATAACAAACAGATTAGATAACCAGACATTTATTAAACTACTATGTATTAGTTGTTGAATAGGAATTTCGAATTCAGTTGGTCTAGGTGTTTTGAAACAGACAGTTGTGGATTGTTAGTATTAATTGACATTTGGTTCTTCAAAATGCCACCAATTAGACGTACCAACTTAGGTCGCAGAACTCGCAATGCTGCAAGTCAAAGATATATACGAGCAAGTCAAACTGACGAGCAACTCGAAGCGCGAAATAAAGTTGAACAGAATCAATATCAACAACGTCGAAATGTTGCTTTTAATACGCTTCGAGCTGCATTCAATTATATCGTGGCAATTGATTACAGTTCACAGCAAATCGTTGCTATTGGACCAATGAACGTTGTGTGTCCACAATGCAAGGCATTAAAGTTTTAAAATGAAGCACCTGGATTGTGTTGTGCCAATGACCAAGTAAAATTTACGCCATTGGTACCGCCACCAGAGCCACTACATTAATTGGTTTCCGGAAATGGGTCAGATTCTATACATTTTTTGACTCATATCCAGCAATACAATAATTGCTTTCAAATGACGTCATTTGGCGCAACAAAAGTCATTCGAGATAATTTTATTAGGTAAGTATAATGGAAACAATAAACTTTTACCACCATGTGTCTGGTGCAAAATACGTTGACAGCTTTCAATTTACATGGTGTAAAGTACGTTAGTAGCTCTGAATTGCCAAAAGCAACAGAAGTGAATGCGTTTAGATACAGAAGTTGAATGGCAGGTCAACGTATTTTGCCACCCACATGGTGGTACAAATACTTCGCTATAAAATTACCTACATTACATCTACTTACCATTGCAGATCCAGGATCAAATATATCATAGAACAAATAATGGTTTTGAAATAGTTTTTTATTTATTTTATGTTTATAACGATGTCAAATTGCATTGTTGTTTATAACAATGCCAATTTAACTTTTTTGACGGCGGCTATCTAATTTAAATTTTACTGCACCGATTGAGTTCAAATTTGGTATGGTAATATCTTAAGATCTAACTTATAACATGAGCTGACTAAAATGTCACTCCGCCATCTTGAAACAAAATGGTGGATAGCTAACTCAAAATGTACTGCACCGATTGGGTTCAACTTTGTAATGGTTATAACTTATGATCCAACTTATGACATGAGCATACTAAAATATCAGTCCGCCATCTTTAAACAAAATGGCGGTAACCGATTGGGTTCAAATTTGGTATGGTATCATGGGCTTAGTTAGAATTATCACCATGTATGGTATGATAATAACTTAGAATTCTTATAACGAGATTCATTTAAATTTGAGTTGGAGGCGTAGGAACGCGCGCCGGGTCCGCTAGCACTATTATATATATATATATATATATATATATATATATATATATATATATATATATATATATATATATATATATATATATATATATATATATATATATATATATATATATATATATATATATATATATAGGTAATGATAACAATTTTACATCGTGATAAGAATCAGCAAAGATAATTTTATATTCAGAATATTAATTGTAAGTAATATACAAATGGGGAAAACATTTCTCCTATTACAAACAGTGCTAGATTGCTGAAAACTGAGGCACAGGGCCGCCGCACCTCCCTTCCGCTAGCGGTACCAACTCACAAAAAAAATTTTAAAAAATATGGAAAATAATAGGCTAATTATAGGCTAATTAAATGCCTCATTCCCCAATTTTAGGCTCTTTAATTTTTTTGCAATAAAAAAATCCGCTAGCGGAAGGAATGTCAGCGGAACTTACGGTAGTAACAATATAAACTTATTGGAACTTAGTTGATAATTTAAGGCTATTTATAGGCTCCAGAATGGTATATATAAACTTAATATAGGACAATGTCTTAAATAAATATTTAAGATACTTGTTGAGGGGAAGTAGCCGAGATTACATGGAGTACCGACAACGAAAAATTGTCAGTGGCACTGAAACAATGGTTTAGGTTAGCCTGCAGTGAGCCGTTAGTCGGGCCTTAAGGCTCTACACTTGTTGAAAGCAATATTGCTGCAATAGAATAAAAATTCACGATTCTGGCTATATTGCTCAAAATAAAAATCTGAAATTTACCATAAGTAATTACGAAGCATTATTTGATCGAAAATCATACAATACATTGTTGCGACAACAATTAGAGAAAATAAGAATTAAATTATGCATTTTAATATTGCAAACTAATGCTTTATTATTGCATATTTATTAATTTTGTTTTAAATAGTCGATTCCTTGCATTGTTCGTGAGAGTTGAACTGAACTAAATGAAAACCCCAATACCATTCTTAAATCCCACATACTTGGTTTTGATTATAACTTTTCTAGATTTGCATCTTCCTGTGTTTGCATCTTCCTGTATGTGCATTTATGACAAATCTATAATTATTCTAGATTTGAATGTTCCTATTTGATGCAGGTATTTTCTAAATTTTAATCTTTTTGTGCATGCATTTTGCTGTGAATGAATATTCTACTTAGTACCTATTTTATTTTCTGGTGTTGAAACCATTCCGCAGAAGACACACATGCGACTCATAGACAACAAAAGCAAAATGAAGAACGTGTGGAACGTTGTGACCTCAAAATTGATTTTTTCTTTACTTACATAGAAGCCACAAAATAGCGGCACCTCTATTTCACAAGCAACACACACAGTATATCTTAAGCACTGTTCGCACGAGGATTCTTTGTAGATTCCTCCAAGATTCTGAATCCTGGAAAGAAGAAGTTTTCTTCTTTCTAGTGAGAATTACCTGTTAAATTGCGGTGTCGTTAAATTGAATCTTCAATTAGTCTTGGAAAAGAAGAATTTATAATTTATTTATTGCTTCAAAACCATGATTTCTTCTTTTTCAGGATTCAGAATCTTCAAAGAATCCTCTTGCGAACAGAGCTTTAGGCTAGGTGCGCACTTGCGATTTTCGGTGGTTGCAAGTTGCAATCGAAAAATCGCAATCGCAAGAAAATGTTATGATGACTTGCGATTAAACAATTGCAACATTGTCAGTTTTAAAATTGATTGATTGTGTTGTAGCTCTGTTGTTGTGTTTAAAAATAACAAATACGTTTACAATATTGAATAAGTACATTCCAATAAGACAGTAAGAGCGCTCCGAAGAGCTTCAAATACGTCGATTTTCACTGGAAATTTCTATGAGCTCAAATTTATTATATTTGTTTTTTATGATGAATTGCTAACATCAAATTATTGAAATTTATCATTTTTTTTAATAACGTAAATAAAAATGTTATTATCTTGATTATTACTGACGTTATTAAAAAATGAAAATGAATTTTTTATATTAGTGTTAACAAAAAAAAATCAATAAAGAGATGATAGCACCATCAGAAAATGAACGTATTTGAAGCTTTTCGCTAAGCACTTTCTGACGGTGCTATCATCTCAAATTTATTGAATTAATTGTTATTGTTAAATCAAAATAAATAAAAAAATATCAGTTTTTTTTAATAACGTCAATAATAATCAAGATAATAACATTTTATTTATTAACGTTATTAAAAATTGTTAGCAATTATTAAAAAACAACTATAATAAATTTTATATCATATTTTTCAATTCTACAGAACGAATATTAAGGTTAGGCGCGCACTTGCGCATCTATAAAGTCGCACAAATAGATCACACAGTTTTAAATGGGAAAGCGCGCACATGCGACTAACAAATAGCGGCTATACAATACAATAGTGTATATACAATAGTGGCTATACACTTGCTATGAAATTCAGAGCTAAATAGGGTGCTACAATATTCAAGATTGTGACTTTGTTTTTGAAATCTATGAACTCATATTTGAAATGTAAGTTTATAAAGATTGTCTCTAGGGTGCCACATGACGATTTTCTTGAAATACCTAATAGTCTGCTGGTAATTAATTAGTGAAAACCGATTAAATCAATCAATTTCGTCAATTTTAAAATATTTTTTAACTTATTGTTTGAAGTTTAAAAAAAAAACTTCTTGTGCCACTCTTCAGAACATCGTAAGGAATCAGTTATATCAAACAAAATTCAATTGTATGCATTAATAAAGTAAGAATCTTGAATATTAAAATGCCAAAATTAACTATTATTTTCTCTAATTGTTGTCGCAACAATGTATTGTATGATTTTTTCGAATAAATAATGTTTCGTCATTACTTATGTTAAATTTCAGATTTTTATTTGGAACAATAAAGCCAGAATTGATGAAATTCTGGTGCTACTTCTGTTTCAAGCGTAGCGCCTTAAAAACATGCAACCAACCCTATTTTTCTAGCGACACGACTGTCGCGATTTGAAATGAGTTACAAAGAAAGGAAGGAATCTACGCACACTTGCTTCTGCTGCTGTTTTGTCGCATTCTATTATTTGGTGAGAAACCGACCGATTTGAACATATTTTTACGTCTATTTGAATTTCTAGGTGCAATTATATGGTATAAATCACCAGAGCTCTTAATATTCATTCTGTAGAATTGAACAAATATCTTAGTGTAATTTATAAAATCTATAAATGAAGGTTATAAAATTTCCTCTTTAAAAGCCTTCGACTATTATTGGAATATATTCAATATTGTTAACGTATTTGTTACTTTGAAAATCAATTTTAAAACTGACAAAATTGCAATAGTTTAATCGCAAGTGCGTGTATCATAACCACGGACTTCTTAAATTAATTTAAGAAGTCCGTGATCATAACATTTTCTTGCGATTGCGATTTTTCGATCGCAACGACCGAAAATCGCAAGTGGCACCTAGCCTTACTGTTACGTGTGTGTGTCTTCTATACTCAAAATCACAAGTTCTGGCAGTGTGGCAGAGATAGCAATACAGTGTTGCTATACTGAAAATCACAAGTTTTGGCAGTATGGCAGAGATAGGCAATGTTATTCTTATGGAGATAAACTCGGCCTTGTTGCCAGTTTTACACTTACTTATCGTAAATTTGTGTACATTATCATTTACTCTCTTAAATTCAATATTTATTTACCACAAAGAAATATTTTTTTTGCAGAAATAATTATTTCATTCTTATAACATTAACAATTATTTGTGTGAAACAAATTGATTTGAAGATCTGAAAGATATTGATTTTTTCCCGTAATTATATGTTTATTTCGCCATATCCAAATTTATGATTTAATTGCTACAACTTGGATTTATTCTTCCCAACACAACTGTTTTTTCAGTGTGACTTACAAATTTAATTTAGAGGAACCAGAGTTTTTTCTCTAAGTAAAAGATTTTAAATTGGATGCATATCAATTGATTACTTATTAATGTAAAATAAACACAGCCAAAGACGGCCAAGTCAAAATCACAAATGGCGAGTAATACAAATATATACATGTTGTTTAAAAGACATAACAATTAATGAACAAATGTTGTCAATATATACATAGCATAAAATAGAATTACAAACTTAAAGAAAAATATCACATACTAAGTACATTAAAAATTTGAAGTAAGGTCCTGGACCTGTTTACATTTAAACTTCGTCAGGTAGCTAAGCGTAGCAGCGGTACTCAAACATACAACTCATGCGTTACATCTTCATCGCTTTCAGTATCACTAGCTGTCGTCACGTAAGGTTCGATATCATCTTGCAATTGATAAGCTTCCCAAAATTTTTTTTTTTTTCATTTACAATGTGCCTATCATAAATTGTCCATTTTGCTCGGAAATTTTTGAATATGCTTCACATATTATGGCACTATGTTAGTTGGGATTACATTAGATGGTAGTTACAAATACATTACAAGAAATGTAATTAGTATATGTCTTGAAATAAGATTACAGGAGTAGGTATAGTTATTATATCATTTCTTAAGTAATGTGAAATCAAGCTTATAATATTTTTAAACTGTATCATAACTGCTGGCTTCTTTTCCCATCGGCACCACTCCACCGCTATAAGATTTATAACCATATACTAACATTTCATTATGAAATTTAACACTGCAAACTAAATGTGTTAAAGCATGAAAACTGAATGGTGTACCATGAAACAATGTAAGTGTAAAACTGGCAACAAGGCCGAGTTTATCTCCATAAGAATAACATTGCCTATCTCTGCCATACTGCCAAAACTTGTGATTTTCACTATATATGTGTCTGCTGTGATCAAAACTACGTGTCGACACTGTTTAACGCCCCCTACTGATGATGGGTTTTGGGTTTACGTGACGACTGATTAGTAGTGTATTTTAAATTGTTAATATTATTTAAGAAAACATTCTGGAATTATTAATAAAGATTATCCTTTTATTTTATTGTAAGATAAACCTGTACGATTCATTTAAAATATTAGCAAAATAAATAAAAAGTTTTAAATTTTCATTAAAATGGCAATATAATCTAAAGAATTATTAATAAACATGATTTGTAAAATTTATATAAAATATATATTTCTCGTACCTTTCATGATACATAATTTTACATTGTTACATTGTTACAAGTTGATGATGCTGACATAGAATCAATGATTCTAATATGAAGGTATATTACAGGCATACTGAGTTTAAGTTTCAGGGGTTATATAGATTTTACGTAAATGATTGAAAATAAAAATTATTATTATTATTCCGTAACTATGTTTACTGGTAGTTAATTCAATGAAATCGTGCTTATATCATCATGACAACGTTTATAAAGGAAACAAAAAATTTAAACAAAATGTTTACAATCGTAATTTGAAGCCAATTTGAGGCAAATTTAATTGGTTTATGTTTTTATAAGTACAACGATTGTAGAAAAAATAGTTTTTGCCATGAATTAAATTGTATCATAAATTGAAAATTCTGATTCAACACATTGGATAATATGTAGTATTTGAAGCATGATTTTATTTTATTTTTTTGTACAAGTTCATGTTATTCCTGTTCCGTTCCTGTTTGTTGTACTATATGTCACGCTGTTATGAGCAAAATTTGTAATTGTGCAAAGCTGACATTGTTCGGGCATGCGTACAGAAGCAGACTTTGTCTGTATCATAGTATGCATCTTTTGTTTAACGTGTAAATAAACTAATGGCTATTATATTATGATGTTGCAGCATTATCCCACGGTATTAGCAGAGAGTTCCAAAGCACTTTCACTGAAATCATGCAAGTTCAATGTCGAAAAGAATCGAGAAAGCACTGCACGTGTGGCTATATGGCGCGAATTTGGAATCAAATGCTCCTATACTGTCGAATGCTCATACTGTGGATTTGACGTTGGACCCTACAAAGTATGAATACATTATATCATGGGCTTATTGCAAGAACCAATTAAATCTATATTTCCATTATTTTACTTTTTAAACTATTCTTATATGAAAAATGCGCTCCTTCTAATGGAAGAACCCATTAACGTATCTTGTTTCATATTTGCTACAATTACAAGAAACCGATCCCACTAAATCAATATCGTAGAAACATAGTCTACCAAAAACCACTAATTCGGGTAGGAATAGAAGTAATCAATGTTACATTGAAGTATGCAAAAAAAAACAATTAAGTCACTTAGTTGTTGATTGAAAATAAGGTTTTCCTTCATTTGAACCAATTAAATCATGTCGGTACATATGTTTTTAATTATTAAAGATAATAATAGTGCAATGTTGTTAAGTTAATATTAGTGTACACTAAAACATTTAATACCTGAACAAAGTTAAAAACAAGAATCCATTTTTCTCAAAACTACCTGATACCGTCTTAATTGTTTCTTGTACCTAATAAGCCCACGATATTATTTTTTCAGTATTATTTAAAATTGTGTATGATGTGTACATATATTTCAGGCTCAAGCTATAAACACAAAACATCTCTTCGAGATAGGTGGCAACCTTATGCGAGCGTTGTGGTTGATAACTTCTGAAGCAAAGCGTTGTAAATTATCACTATCATATCTGTAAGTAATTAGATATTTTTCCATACAAGTTATTCATAACATTTATTCTTACCAAGATGCATCAACCACAAAGAAACTGCATCGACAAGTGCAAATGTTCGCGATGAGAACAATGACGTCACGAATAACAACTAAATACACCGGAATGTTGCTGGATAGATACAATAATTTATGAAGAACGAAACAGCGAAAACTTTGTTTTATTTTCTTCAAACAAGGCGACCTTCTGCATACTTAAAGTAAACCGCTTATATTGCAGTGTTTTCTTTATTCTCCTACATTGACGTAGAATATTATTTTCACGAAAGGGATTTGTATTTAATAAAACCAAAAAAATTTTAAATTCTGTTATTAGATGATTTTTACAAAATTATTAAATACTAAATAGGTACTATAGCAAACATAAAATTCTTTAAATATTTAATTTAATACTAATTATGCATATAGGACTTAAAACTTTCAATCTCTTTTTAATAGTACCCATATCATATCTATTCAAAAATAAATAACAACTAGTTCGTAATATAGTTTTAAGCCGCATTCGTAGTCCGAATCCGAAATTTGATGAAATTTGTGAAGTTGTTGGAACTAGGTAGGCAATTAAAGTAAAATAAACTGCTAATTTGTTCTTAAACGTGTTCGAATATTTTTTGTCTTGATTGTACTACAACCTACCCTCAAATTTCGAACTGTGGACAGTTAAATTAATTCTTCAAACAGTGATACGAATTACACCGGACTGCGAATGCGGCTTTAGCATTAGTTAGTAAGTATATTATGTAGGTACTTATATTGTTCTCTTACTGTTGTATTAATAAATTTTTGAAGAAAAAAGGCCCATATTTTATCATATTAGCTATAGGACGGAAAAAGTTTCAGGATGAGTATTGACAATAAAAAGGAATGAATTATGTTTCGATTTAATATTGTAATTATTTATGATTGCGCATGTGCGTAGTTCCCAGTTCCAGTTGTCACAAAATGCGATGCGTACTACTCCTACTACTACTACTACAACAACACAGCCGACACAGCGCTTGACGACACAGGCTTCACTTTAAACTACTGTACACCATTTTGTAAAACAGTGGTAAAATTTAATATTTAAAAATATAAACCATATCAAGATCTGTGAGGTATGGCTACAGAGGGTGAAAGTAAAAATTTATCAGATTTACGTGTGGTAGATCTACGAGCAGAATTAGAAAAACGAGGTCTGGATAAAACAGGTGTAAAAGCTAACTTAATAGAAAGATTACAAAAGGTATGCTATTATTACATATTTTAAAATTTCTAATTATAAATATTGTCATTGAAAATCTTAAGATTATATGACTACATAATCAAAAATAGCAGTTAGTTAACTTATTTACATCATTCATAATTACATATTACAAACATAAAACATGTCGGATGCCTTATTTAGGGGAAAATAACACCTATATAAAATCAGAAAAGTTTCAAAATTCTTTTCTTTTTTCTTGTGAGTATTAAAGAATAAAAAAGGTTAAGCTATTTATTACAACTGAATGTAAGCAAAGAATTAAATCTTTATATTTGGTAATAGTGCATCTATGCAATAAAGCAGCAAGCAATTAACATGACATGAAGCATGAATGATTAAGAATATACACATTTTTCAAATTTTAAGGTTATATTATATAATTTATGTTTCACAATGGTACACATTATGGTTATAATTATTGCTACAGTTTTAAATATTGTTTAAGGCACTTGTTCAAGAGGGAAAAGATCCTGAAGAATATGAATTTGATTTAAGTGACAAAAAACCAACAAAGAGGTTATCAACTCGTCAGTTTAATTATTGATTTTTTTTCTTAACACTTGTTATTCAAGTTTTATTTTTTAGGCTCAGAAGAAAATGACACAAATGCAGACCAATCTACTATCGACTCTTCTGTACTGGTAAGATTTTTGTTTCATTTAAGCTTTCTATATTCTTTGTACATTCATACTTTTATTTATTTATTAAATTATCTATATGCTCTATCTAAACTCATGTAATTTGTACTGTTTCAATTATGATACAGATTAGTAAGTTTTATGCAAATAAATAATTGTTTTCAAATTTTAGTATGGGTATTATATGTGACTGATATTATACATGTGTGAATTACGGCACTCTATGGCTCTTATCGTAACTTCATACTTGCATATTAATAGTTATCATTAAAAACTCATTGTATAATATACTGTTAATTAACTTTTATCGAATGTTTTTCTTAGATGATTGAAACACCATCTTTGGATACGGGTCTTGATACGCCCCAAGTAACTGTGAAAATGAAAAAAAAAGAGAATGAAAAGAAGGACGATAACACCGGGGCAGAAAGTCCACTTAATCTTTCAATTGGAGAAGAGGAAGAAAATCTTTTAATGAATTCTGTGAGTATTAATTCCATGATCAGTGTTACATATATTATTTTGCTAATATTTCATATTGGAATTCATTTTATAGGGGGACGAACCTGACAGATCTACTAAGGAAATAAAAGTCAAAGTTGAAGGTATGTATGACTTTTTGCAAGGATTTGATATTTTATAGTTTATTCAATCCATATTTAAATGGTTATATTTTTTATGACGTGCAATTCAATTATCTTCGCATCGAATATATTTGTGAATAATGTAACTAGACTTTAAGTGGCAGTTGAAAAGAAGATTTGGTGGTATTGTGACACTCAGTGCAAAATTGTGCTTGTGTTGTGAATCTAAAATAATCCAATTTTAAATCATTTCATATATTTTAAATTTAATAATAAATAATTCTAAAGCAAAAAAAAACAATCAGGTAGGATTACAAACTGTAGTTAACAACGAGATAGTGCCATAAATTATTCTGAAACGAAAAAAACTAAGATTTACATTTCGAAGTGCGACAAGAATGCATGCTAGGATGAGTTTGTCTCTTGTGCCATGCGAAGAATCCGAAGTATCAGCAATTGAATCATCATTGAAACATAGGTCGTCCTCAGCAGTTCAATCGATATCGTGCCTCTTGCCTTCTACAGATGCGCAACCTTTACCGTGTTAAGTCGATAGTTCTTCACTAAGTTTTACATGTAATTCCCTAAATACTCTTAACACTGTACGGATTTTGAACTGAAGTTATAACTTATAATTTACAATTTAACTTCCTGTGAAGTGTGTATGAAGTATTATTGGAATAGAAGTGATTGACCCCAAATCTGTTAATGTAGATGAGAAGACAACAGGTAGCAACCACGGTGCCAGTTCTGTAAATGCCAAGGAACTGGATAGCACAATCAAAGAGCACGATGAAGATAAGGACGATGACGAAGGAACAAAAGCCGATGCGGATGCAGATGAAGAAACAACAAATCGTGAGGACACTGTGGCAGGAGACAACCGTAACGACAGTTCGAAAAATGAAAATTCACCATCCACTACCAACAAGATCTCGTCTTCTGGTGCTTCTGCTGCTCCCGCATCGACAACTAACTCCACGGCCCAGAGGTTGGTTTGGCTTCACTACACTTGGCTCTACTTCTACCTCGTTGCAAAGCTCAACTCGTTTTGTCTAATTCTGTGTGAGATGTGGATTCTCCAACCGCACCCATCTTCACTTTCGTTCATAAAACGTTACCGTTTACTGTTTATATATGTATTACTCATCAAAAAAGTTTTGTGTTATGAATGGTGCACAACTCATCACTTTCAAGCAACGTGTAAGTCTCCGTCATCCACCCAAGTTTCGTCAACATACCAACGTGTGCCTGAAGATGTTAGGTGGCCCTGTTCTACCTACCAACCATCTGTCTACTTCTCTTTCTCAGCTTGTCACGTTTCTGTGTGATGCAGCAACATATCTGGTTCATGGACGAACGCCCTGAGGCCTGGGTTTGCTACTAATTTCCACAGAAGACTTCAAGTCACTAAGCAACTGCAAAACATATCTTCGTAACCATCTAGAGCCAAGAGTCGTATACATAACCTATATACATACAACATACAAACAAAGCTTTTTTGATGAGAGACACAATGTTCATTTTTATTATTAATTTTAATATATATCAGTGGAAAACATAATTTGATGCTATATTTCTTTAGTAAAATTTTAATGTAAAATTTCGAGATGTTTTAATTTTTACTAGTCAAGTTATTGTTTTATTATTCCACAAAATTTTGAATTCAATCTTTAAATTAAATATGTAACAAAGGATTACATATTGAAATTTGAATTTCAATAACTATTATATTTTATAGTGAAAAGGACAATCAAAAGAATGACAAAGATAAGGACAAGAGTACTAAGAGTAATCCAGGTCGCAGCTTATGGGTAACAAATTTACTCCCAAGTACACGAGCACAAGAATTAAAGCACTTGTTATCTCGGTATGGTAAAGTTATTGGGGCAAAAGTTGTTCAGAGTTCACGTTATCCACGTCAGCGATGTTACGGGTATGTCACAATGGAAACCCGTGCCGCTGCTGATCTTTGTATAGAAAAACTAAATAACACCGAACTCAAAGGACAAATTATTCGAGTTGCCAAGGTTAATATATATTACCATAATGTAACATAACACTATTAAACATATTACGTTTAATGATTAAAGGTTAGACCTGAACATAGTTTACCCATGAAAGGACAAAAACAACCAGATCCAAAAGAGAAAGACAAGAAAAAGCGAAACACGCCAGAGAAGAATGAATCAGAGAGTTCTCCTGAGAAGAAAAAAACTTTTTCATCATCAGACAAAAAAAATGTCGATGTAAGATTGATTTATGTTGTATAAAGGTTTTTCGTCAAGAATTATTTTGTTCCAGCAGTCTAAGAAAGATAGCAAAGAAGGAGAACGAGAATCTAGAATTCCAAGTCGTAGCGGCAGTGTAAAGAAAAATCGAAGTCTATCTAAATCATCCAGTCATCGACCAGATCGAAAATCTGATATTTTAACATTCGACAAAATACGGGTGAGTTACGGTTGCTCGCAATGCAATTAATTGCGTGAATCGTGAATTTGATTACGTATTTTATTAGGAGGAACGCGAGCGACAACGTCAACGTGAACGTGAACGTGCTAAGCGAGAAGAAGAAAAACACAATCGTGAAATTCAGCGTGCCAGAGAAATTCAAAAACGCCAGCGTGAAGAATCCATGCGATTAGAGCGTGAACGTGAAAAGTTACGTGTGGAACGTGAACGTCTCGATCGACAACGTGTAGAAATTATGCGACTTGAACGAGAACGTCAACGACTTGAACGCGAGAAGCTAGAACAAGAAAAACAAGAACTTAGGCGACAGCAAATGCGATTAGAAGAAGCACGACGACCAGTAAAGCGACCATCTACAACTGCAACAACCACTTATAGACGAGATAGTGCATCATATACAGATGATCGAAAAAGAATTGCAACAGATCGACATTATGATGAAACTCCACCTCCACCACGTTTCGATGTTTCATCTAGGTATTTATTTAAATATTGTATCATCGATTCACCAATATTGTTAGCAGTACTTTTATTGTTATGTATACAAAAACACTATTTTAATTAATTCACATTTTAAAATTGTAATTTTTATATCCGCTGTAGTTTTGAATTGGTTATAAAATTGATTGTTTTGCAGAGAATCAGCATCTGAAATCACAATCAAGAAAGAAATACCGAAGGATTATAAATCACGCATTGCATATTCTAAACGCAGCGAAGAATACCCAAAACGGGGTGGTGATTTCAAACGTGAATATCCTCCAACTGAAAGACATGCTGGTGGACATCCTAGTCATTTAGTTCACAGTATTAACAATGCAACTAATTCTACGAAGTATGAATCACCTGCATATGTAAACCGAGAAAGGGAACGTGATATACGCGAACCTGGTAGAAGAGAAACTATCATTCCAAACGTACCTCCACCTAGAATATCGAAAGACACTAGGTAAGTTTTATTTGACATTTTATAATTGAATTATGGTTTTTCCAATCGAAGTGTATAACTTCCTAAGGGGTCTAAGAACCAAAATTCTATATTCGTGAAAAACATGATAAAAATGTAGTATACCAAGTTACTGATTAGCAGTAAGAAAATTACTCAAAATAAACATGTTTTCAAGTTAAAAAATAAAGGGAAAATCCATAAAGTGCAACGGTCAGGGTAGATATAAAGGAGCTATGTTCGATGCAAAATTACAGTTTGCGAATAATATTCACAAAGTCAAACTTGCACTTAGATTCTTTTTAACTCACACGCTGCATCACTTGTAGTACCTACTACCATCTTTGACAACTTCTTTAAAGTTCCACGTGGGTCATCTCCAGGAGGTGATATGTGATATACATAAATAAATAGTTAAACATAATATAGTTTAGTCAGAAATTAAAAAATCGTGCACCTCTATGGACGTTAAAAACTAATTAATTTTTAACTCCCATAGAGGTGCACGATTTTTTAATTTCTGACTAAACTAATTAGTTTTTTAACGTGCACGATTTTTTAATTTCTGACTAAACTATTTAATGTTTTTACTTTAACTATTTATTTATCTATTTATATTTTTATACATTATATGACATAGGTACTTTTGTAAATTTTCACGACATATCACCTCCTGAAGATGACTCACTGGGGCCGAAACCGGTCGATGTTTTTTAAAAGGTTTTAATAAATGGGAGCTTACAGGCCAAACTATTCTAGATGGCAGCAGTGTTCCAGTTCCAAAGCATTGTGTCATCACACGTGTATAATAAACGTCAAATAATGTAAACATACACAGTAATATGTGTTATTATAATTATATATTAACTTGGTTGGTTTATGGGTTCCTGCCATACCTGTTTCATTATTACAATTTTTAATGCAACAATATGACATTTAAAAAGTTTTATAAAACTTTTATCTCACAATTCATTTGACATTTAAATGTCAAATATATGGAGGGGATAAAAATTTTAGTTCTTGGACTGGAACACTAGCGCCGCTGTAAGCTCCCATTGACTGCATCCCAGCACTGTGTATTATTTCTAATAATCCTTCAGTCAAAAAGCTTCCATGATTAAAATTTTAGCTTAAACAATGCCCTCAAAAGTAATGTAGCTTATAGAACAATGTTCGGAGAATTCAGTGTAAGAAAGCGGGGGAAACGAAATTTAGACTTCTTTTTAAATTTTTGAAATGTTCGAAATACATTTTCACGATTTTCTCGAAAACTGTGCCACTTACAAGAAAATTGCTAATGACCTTTTCGTCCTTTTCTATAGAAAATTTAGTGTTCTATATAATTTCTTGTAACAGTTTTTCTCATATCGTTAACCAATTACACGAAAAATGTCCCTAGAACTTATGTACCAAGTGGTTTGCTTTCAACAAAAAATGCAAGGTGGGCCCATATTAATCGCTTAACGTTCGGAGTAACGTTGAGACACATAGATTCTTTTGTATAGCATTGGGCTTCACACTAAGTACCTAAAATTGGAACTTACACCCTTTAGAAGGTAATCTCATCAATCATACTTGATTTATTGTAAAGATATGGAGAACGCAGTGGGGAACGTAGTCCAATGTCTTATCGCCCAGTCAGAGATGAACGTGAACATAGACCTGTCACAGATCATCACACAAAAAGTGATGTTCGCTCATCCAGGGACCATCGTTATCCCGAGACTGCTATGAAAGGTAAAAGTAATTTTAATATATTGCCAGATAGCAAATTTAAATTAATTTCTGAAATTAGTAGAGTCGCTTATAATTGTTTATTTTTTACACAGAAGGAACCCGGTACCGAGACGGAAACTCTTGGCATTCGAGTAATGCACCTACAGTCAAACCATTTAGTGGTATCAGTGGGTCTACAGTCTCATCAAGAGAACCCTGGAGCAAATCCGATACCTGGAGACCCATAGAAACCAATTCAAATGAAAGGTTCTCTCTTTATAAATTGAAATAATTTAAAATGTAGTTATTTCACAACTACACTATACACCTAAACATAGTTCAGATCCTTTATTATTATAATCTACCCTTTATCGTAGATTTATTCTTCATCTAACATTTCGTTTAAGTTTTAAAGTAAACCTAATTATCTGTTTCTGCATGTGTAGGTGGGGAAATAGTTCATCCCGCTTAATTATGACCAGTTCGTCCGGTGTCCCAAATGCCATGTATTCTGGTGGTAATTCCGGTATGTCTGGTATTGGGCCAGGGTTGGCTTGTTCACCACCACCGGGTAATAGTAGTTATCCGATGGATAGGTTTGAAAGTTACAAATCTATGACCAGTTCGAGAAAATATTAATAAAAGCATGTGCAAATTATGTTGTGTTAAATAAGTCTATTCCCTTCATTTTACACTTTTTTAAATTTTGATCCGACACAGTTTCATACAGTTTTAATAGTATACAGATTACAATAACATATGGAATTTGAAAAATATATTACTTTCATTATAAAGAATACCTCATTTTATTATATTTTCTGTATTATTCTTTTTCCGTTATTTGCTTTAAAAATATTCCTTTTATTGTATTTTTGGCCATTTTAATTAAAATCATTTGCACAATAATTATTCGTACACTAAGTATCAATTTATATATTATAATATTATGAAAATATTGTACACATTGCTATAAGAAAATTCTTAATATTTTAATTTGTATGAAACACATTCATTTGTAATACTTTATTTAAAATATATGGGATTTATAAATATTAAGCCACATTCCCACCTCTATCATAGTCGTAAGTCGTTAGTCGTAACCTTGAGAGTTTGACATACGAAACAACGTTACAGCGTTTCCACCTCTTGTCGTAGTCGCAAGTCGTTAGTCGTTAGTCGTAGTCGTAAGGATTTGGCGCTGCCAAACTTTTTGTCGTAGTCATAAATAGAAAGAGATGGAGATATGTAGTGCTGCTGGTTTCACTACTGTCACTGCACTACTCGTCGAAAGAAAGGTTATAGAAATATAAATAAAAATAATATTGTTTTAAATATTTCTGAATGTTTTATAGTTTTTAAGGTAATTCAATATTACTATGATTTATTTCATATATCTTATTACACATTTTTGAAAATCATGGTGTGTTCACATGAAATTGAATACATTTTATGTATACATTTATTTTTTATTATTTGTCCTAATACTATAATTTTCTTCCTGGGCAAATTAGTATTGTTTCCAATATAACAGTAAAATTTAATTATCAATTATTTGAAATGTATTTGACTCATTTATTAGTTTAGTTGTGAACAAAACATTACCCTTATGATAAGAGCTGGGAACGGTCGGTTTTCCTTACGACTACGACTTACGACTATGATAGAGGTGGGAATGAGGCTTTAAAAAGAATTTATTTGCTTTGTTCTAAATTTTTCCAATGAGACTCTTAGCGCACTTTTGCTCCCGATAGAGGCGCTGGAGGGCAAGTCAATTTTTGACCTTCAAATGTTAGTTCAATGACAAGACAGTTTACAGTTAAGAAGTGAGGTTATTATAGACATTCCAAATGCAAAAATGTTATGTTATTAACTTTGACGAGAATGGCAAAAATCGTTTTAAATTCCTTACAGACGAACGTAGAAATATGTTAAGCCCGGTGCACACGGAGCTTGTTTGCCTGCTGGATTGCTTGCTGGGAGCCGTGAGCAGGGAACTGTGCTGGAAAATGACGTCACTGCAGGCTTTGATGCTGGCTGCCTTGCTAGATTTCGGTGATAGTCCGCGTGCTATTTTCTTTGCAAATTTTCATGCTGGCTGAGTCCTTGTATGCGTCAATAAGCGTATTTATTTCTTCATTTGACCATTTCATTTTACTTTGGCACTATTTTGCTCAGATGATTCACACACAAAAGAAACAGTGACAACTATCACTGTCACCACTATCATATGTTTTCAACTACATGTCACTTTTCACTCTTCAAATTGGCTTCAGGCCTCAGCCAGCATGAAAACTTGCAAAGAAAATAGCACGCGGACTATCACCGAAATCTAGCAAGGCAGCCAGCATCAAAACCCGCAGTGACGTCATTTTCCAGCACAGTTCCCAGCCTAGCTGCCATCACGGCTCCCAGCAAGCGATCCAGCAGGGAAATACCGGGCTTTAATGAATTTCTTTTTTTAAATTATTACCTACTTTCCATTTTTCATAATTACAAATCTTTATTTAACAAAATGATAAATTTTAAAATTAAAACAAAATATAGTTATGTAACATTTAATTACTTTCAAATGTTTCGCTACTACAAAGCCGTATTTACAAACAAAAAGATATCTTGTATTTACATAGTGCGACACGTACTTTAAGCAACTTGCCCGGTCATGCCATCTACGCTTAGCTTTGCGCTAGGGTCCCATAGGTGTTCATCCACTAATTTGATAGGACTTATAAGTCAGTAGGTCAGGTCAGGTCTGAATGAAGCTTGTGGATATGGTACATTTAACAGTTCTTAAAAGCTTTTTCGATACTTCTTTTACTCATGACTAAATATAATTTAAAATTTTTTTACAAAATCTACCATAATTTTGCCTAAAATCCGATAATTTTATTGATGAATTTCGATAATACCTGTTTATAAATCTGGCAACACTATGCTGTCATATACGATAAGCTTTGCTGGGAGCGCTTTATTTGCCCAAACTGTTTTTCAGTCAAACGGTCATTTGACCAAACTTTTATTCTTATAACCTGTTATTTCACCAAATGAAATTTATCTTACACGGGTATTTGGCCGAACTGTTATTTGACCAAACTGGTATTTTACCAATCTGTTATTTAACCAAACGCTGTTAAACCAAAACGTTATTTGACCAAATCGTCATTTGACCAAATTGCCATTTGACCAAATCGTCATTTAACCAAATTGTCAAAGCGACGGACGCTAGTGACATCTTTAGTACACTAGGAAATCCACTTATTTGCCCAAACTGTTTTACAGTCAAACGATCATTTGACCGAATTTTTATTCTTTAACCCCGTGTAAGATAAACTTCGTTTGGTGAAATAATACGTTATAAGAATAAAAATTTGGTCAAATGACTGTTTGACTGTAAAACAGTTTGGGTAAATAAGTGGATCTTCTAGTGTACTAAAGATGTCCCTAGCGTCTGTCGCTTTGGCAATTTGGTCAAATGACGATTTGGTTAAATGGCGATTTGGTCTAATGACGATTTGGTCAAATAACGTTTTGGTTTAACAGCGTTTGGTTAAATAACAGATTGGTAAAATACCAGTTTGGTCAAATAACAGTTCGGCCAAATACCCGTGTAAGATAAACTTCGTTTGGTGAAATAACAGGTTATAAGAATAAAAGTTTGGTCAAATGACCGTTTGACTGTAAAACAGTTTGGGCAAATAAGTGGATCCCGCTTTGCCAGCCAGGCCGCCAGCTCCCATTTATTGATCATAAAATTGAAGGTCAACTTGATCAATTTATTGATATTTAAATTGAATCGTGTAAAATCGGCTTTGTTTGAATTTGAATGGGTTATACTTTAGTCGAATTAAGAGAAGCTGATCAATAAAAATTGAAATACAAGTACTATATAGGTACCTGTATTAGGCCCTGTTCACACGAGGATTCTTTGAAGATTCTTTCAGGATTTTGAATCTTGGAAACAAATAAATTCAAGGTTTTGAAGCAATCAATAAATTATATATTATTATTTTCCAAGACTCATTGAAGATTCAATTTAGTGGCATCGCAATTTAACAGGTAATTCGCACTAGAATTATTTTTCTCAAAATTTTAAAGCATGAAAGAATCTTCAAAGAATCCTCGTGTGAACAGGGCTTAAATTATAAATTCTTATTTTCCAAGGCTCAATGAAGATTCAATTTAGCAGCACCGCAGTTTAACAGATAATTCTCACAAGAATTATTTTTTCCAAGATTCAGAATCTTTTAAAAAATTCAAAGAATCCTCGTGCGAACAAGGTATGATGTCAAAATGTCATTTTCATTTTGTGGATTTTAGTGGAACGCGGCCGAGCTTTTGTAGTATTTTGCGTATGTGCAATGTGCTGTGCATATTGGTCATTGGTCACAAAATTGTATAGCATACAGCTACAGCTCTTATGTGTGTTGTATTGTTGTGTTCACATTCCAGTGTTGCCAGATGAGGGGGATTATCCCTTGTAAAATGGATAAAAGGATGTTTTACTAAAAAGGGATTTTTAATCTTGAAACATTCAGGCAAAATTTATATTAATATATTAATTTTGCGGTAGTACTATGCGTTGATTCCTTCGTTCATCCCCGTTTCTTGTTAGGTCGTCTTGTTTTGTTGATAGTTTTTTTTACATATTTTGTCACAAGCACACAAGTTACAACTAAAAAATGGACACAATCTGCTTATTTCAATGTTTGTATCAAATTATACATCTTATTTCTAATTTCCATTTGCAATATTTGACAAAATATATTTTCCTGGGATTTTTTAAATTAAAAGTAGAATTTTTTCGTACAGTGGTAGGATATTTTCTACTTGACGTCTGGCAACACTGCTGCAGTTTACAACATGATGACGCCATGACGTTTCTCTAGTTTTACTTGGTTTGTTAAAGCCACTGAACTGAACATCATTTTTGTATAACAGTTATTTGGTGATTAATTTTCTTATCTAAAAATAATAGCCATATCAAGGTTTTTGAGGTATGGCTACAGAGGGTGAAGGTAAAAAATTATCAGATTTGCGTGTGGTAGATCTACGAGCAGAATTGGAAAAACGAGGTCTCGATAAGACTGGTGTGAAAGTTAATTTAATTGAAAGGTTGCAAAAGGTACGTATAATACATTAACAATTCTAGGAAATTTACAATGGAAATATTTATACATTGATTGATTGAAAAAATTACAATTAGCACTTCATCAATTTACTATAATTTTCATTATTACATTATTCCAAATATGGCGGATTATTGACTATTGACTAATTATACGTTTGAGAAAATATTTTAAACTTGCATAATATACCTACGTATAAGTGTTTTCAATAAATTTTTGGATCCAGAAAAAGTTCTAAAATATTGGCTATATCTATTCTCTTGAGTAATTAGAAAAAAAATTTAACTATATCAATGTAAACGAAAATATCTTCTGTAGTACACCTTCATTTTTCATCCAACCTTTTAGTAACAATGCAACTAGTGCATGTTATATGCATAAAATATATGAATTATGATCATACATCATATAAAACTGTTAGGTTATAGTAAAATACGTTTGCCATTTATAAATTAAACAAAAATTATTTTAGGCACTAATTCAAGAAGGGAAAGATCCTGAAGAATATGAATTTGATTTGAGTGATAAAAAGCCAACAAAGAGATTATCACCATCAACTCGTAAGTTTCTTTTTCAATTTAAATTTAATACAAGCCGTGCAGCTCGAGAGGCGAAAGTCAAATCTTTCAGATCTGATTCGTCAGGAAAACATTAAAACTACTTGGGGCTAATACCACGACAAACACGAACAATGTTAAGTTGATCTTCGCCCCACGGGCTGCACGGCTTTTATTGATGCTTGATGTGCTTAAGAATTACAGTGATAGATATAAACTGCATGACTTGAATTTATTATTTTAACATTGCGCGAAGAGATTTTTTGCGTTGGCACTTTGCCCATATCACACCTATAATATTAAAAGTGATATTATGATGAATACATTTCATACAAAAATCTATTGTACATTTTTGTGTGACGAAAATTGTGTGCAAAATTATTTAATTTAAAAATAAATAACTCGGAAATAATTATAAAATATTATTTTTCTACTCCCATGCTTTAATTTACTTATTATATATGCATTGTCTGTACTTGAATGACGTTCATTTCGATTCAGATTTTCATTTCGATACAAATTTTCATTTCGATACAGATTATCATTACGATACAGATTTTCATTATGAAAAAATAGTTTTTTTAAAAATTAAAGCATGGGAGTAGATAAAATAGCGTATGCAACTCGTGTATAATGGCTATTAATACACTCGTATGAATTACGATCAAGGAGGATTACGATACTCGCCATGGCTCGTATCGTAATTCCATACTCGCGTATTAATAGCTATCATTATAAACTCATTGCATAATATACTATTATGGTTATGGTATATACTTATGCCTCCTTTATTGCTTTAATTAATTTTAATTTATTTAAATTAAATAAATATCACTACCGACAAAATATGGAAGGAAATAATCATTTAGAAATATCTCAAATATCAAAAAATAATAGTCTGAAGATAGTTTCAAAAGTAATTCAAATACGTTGTTGTAAATTAAGTATATAGACGAAAAAAAATCGAACTATAGGGGCGTTGTGACAACGCGAGCCTACCTCTTACGGTCAATTGATGAACCCTAGGAATACACACCGAATGTTTTATTTGCAAAATACACACTTTTCACCAAAAAATGTTGACACCTCGAACAGAGAACTGATAAATAATTATAATGACAGGAAATACAGATTCCTTATTCCTAGAGTTCATCAAGAGATCAGCGCTTCTATTTTTCGTTATACATAACATGTTTTATCATACATCGCACAGAATCATATAGGTAATGATATAGTCAAAAACGTTAGGTTTTAATAGATGTTTATTGGATTTTATTAAATTGACTGCTTCTCCAAAAATGTTCCTTTTAATTAGGTTTTACAATTGAGTTATCCTCTTAATGTGTCATTTAATTTTTATTTATTTTAGGCTCTGAAGAAAATGATACAAGTGCAGATCAATCTGCAATTGATTCTTCTGTGCTGGTAAAATTTATTTAAAAAATTAATATAATATGAAACTTTTAATTAATAATTGTTTTCTTAGATGATTGAAACACCATCTTTGGACACGGGACTTGATACGGCCCAAACTACTGTAAAAGTAGAAAATGAAAAGAAGGACGATAACACCGGGGCAGAAAGTCCACTTAATCTTTCAATTGGAGAAGAGGAAGAAAATCTTTTAATGAATTCAGTGAGTATTAATTAATTCAATAATCAGTATTAAATATTCTTTCATTATAACCTTTTTACATTTTTAACTTAAACTTATATTTATAGGGAGACGAACATGATAGATCTACTGAGGAAATCAAAGTCAAAATTGAAGGTATGTATAACTGTTAATAGAGTTTGATATAATGTTTTTCATTATATATGAAAGGTAATGTTATTATAATATACCTATAATGAAACTGTCATATCATCGAATGTAATTATAATGATTAATCTAGATTTTAAGTGGAAGTTATCGTACAAGAAGATTTGGTGGTATTGTGACACGCAGTGCAATATTGTGCTTGTGTTGTGAATATTTGTATAATTATACAATCTTAAATCAGTTTATATATTTTAAAACTTAATAATAATTTATTTTATGTAAAGAATATTTATAAATAATTCCATATAAATTTTAAAAACAAATTATTAATCGAAATTGGATATAATTTGATGTTATAAAGTGCTGCAAGAATACATGTTAAATGAGTTAATTTTATAAGCCATGCGAAGAATCAGAAGTATCAGCAAGTGAATCATTCCGGAAACCGAGATCGTTCTCAACATTTTTAATCGATAAAGTGCTTCTTGTCTTCTACCGCTGCGTTACCTCTAACGTGTTAAATAAATCGGTCTTCACTTATTGTAACACTGTAGAGGACCTGAACTGAAGTAACACTAATAATTTACAATTTAACTTCCTGTGAAGTGTATATGAAGTATTATTGGAGTAGAAGTGATTGACCCCAAATCTGTTAATGTAGATGAGAAGACAACAGGTAGCAACCACGGTGCCAGTTCTGTTAATGCCAAGGAACTGGATAGCATAACCAAAGAACACGATGAAGATAAGGACGATGACGAAGGAACAAACGCCGATGCGGATGCAGATGAAGAAACAACAAATCGCGAGGACACTGTGGCTGGAGGCAACCGTAACGACAGTTCGAAAAATGAAAATTCACCATCCACTACCAACGAGATCTCGTCTTCTAGTGTTTCTGCTGCTCTCGCATCGACAACTAACTCCACGGCCCAGAGGTTGGTTTGGCTTCACTACACTTGGCTCTACTTCTACCTGGTTGCAGAGCTCAACTCGTTTTGTCTAATTCTGTGTGAGATGTGGATTCTCCAACCGCACCCATCTTCACTTTCGTTCATAAAACGTTACCGTTTACTGTTTATATATGTATTACTCATCAAAAAAGTTTTGTGTTATGAATGGTGCACAACTCATCACTTTCAAGCAACGTGTAATGAAGTAAGTCTGTCATCCACCCAAGTTTCATCAACATGTCAACGTGTGCCTGAAGATGTTAGGTGGCCCTGTTCTACCTACCAACCATCTGTCTACTTCTCATTGTCAGCTTGTCACGTTTCTGTGTGATGCAGCAACATATCTGGTTCATAGTCGGACGCCCGGAGGCCTGGATTTGCTACTAATTTCCACAGAAGACTTCAAGTCACTAAGCAACTACAAAAAGTATCTTCGTAACCATCTAAAGCCAAGAGTCGTATACATATTCTATATACATACAACATACAAACAAAGCTTTTTTGATGAGAGACCATATTTTTATACTATTATTAATTTATTTATATTACAGTGGAAAACATTACTTGATACTCGTATTATTCTTTTACGTAAATTTTAAGCATTGTAAGCTTATTTTAGTTTGTGATATTTTCATTTTTATCAATCAAGTTAATGTTTGTTAATTCCACGCAAATAATAAAGTTTACAACTCAAATTTTTAACGAATAATATAACAAAGGTTTTCATATTCCAGTTATAATTACAATAACAATTATATTTTTATAGTGAAAAGGACAATCAAAAGAATGACAAAGATAAGGACAAGAGTACTAAGAGTAATCCAGGTCGCAGCTTATGGGTAACAAATTTACTCCCAAGTACACGAGCACAAGAATTAAAGCACTTGTTATCTCGGTATGGTAAAGTTATTGGGGCAAAAGTTGTTCAGAGTTCACGTTATCCACGTCAGCGATGTTACGGGTATGTCACAATGGAAACCCGTGCCGCTGCTGATCTTTGTATAGAAAAACTAAATAACACCGAACTCAAAGGACAAATTATTCGAGTTGCCAAGGTTAATATTATAATACCATAATGTAACATAGCACTATATTAAACATATTACGTTTAATGATTAAAGGTTAGACCTGAACATAGTTTACCCATGAAAGGACAAAAACAATCAGATCCAAAAGAAAAAGACAAGAAAAAGCGAAACACGCCAGAGAAGAATGGATCAGAGAGTTCTCCTGAGAAGAGAAAAACCTTTTCATCATCAGACAAAAAAAATATCGATGTAAGATTGATTTTTATTGTATAAAGGTTTGTCGTCAAGAATTATTTTGTTCCAGCAGACTAAGAAAGATAACAAAGAAGGAGAGCGAGAATCTAGAATTCCAAGTCGTAGCGGCAGTGTAAAGAAAAATCGAAGTCTATCTAAATCATCCAGTCATCGACCAGATCGAAAATCTGATATTTTAACATTCGACAAAATACGGGTGAGTTACGGTTGCTCGCGATGCAATTAATTGCGTGAAACGTGAATTTGATTACGTATTTTATTAGGAGGAACGCGAGCGACAACGTCAACGTGAACGTGAACGTGCTAAGCGAGAAGAAGAAAAACGCCATCGTGAAATTCAGCGTGCCAGAGAAATTGAAAAACGCCAGCGTGAAGAATCCATGCGATTAGAGCGTGAACGTGAAAAGTTACGTATGGAACGTGAACGTCTCGATCGACAACGTGTAGAAATTATGCGACTTGAACGAGAACGTCAACGACTTGAACGCGAGAAGCTAGAACAAGAAAAACAAGAACTTAGGCGACAGCAAATGCGATTAGAAGAAGCACGACGACCAGTAAAGCGACCATCTACAACTGCAACAACCACTTATAGACGAGATAGTGCATCATATACAGATGATCGAAAAAGAATTGCAACAGATCGACATTATGATGAAACTCCACCTCCACCACGTTTCGATGTTTCATCTAGGTATTTATTTAAATATTGTATCATCGATTCACCAATATTGTTAGCAGTACTTTTATTGTTATGCATCCAAAACATAAATTTAATTAATTCACATATTTGTTGTACATTTTAATTTTTTTTATCCTCTGTAGTTTTGAATTAGTTATAATATTGATTGTTTTGCAGAGAACCAGCATCTGAAATCACAATCAAAAAAGAAATACCAAAGGATTATAAATCACGCATTGCATATTCTAAACGCAGCGAAGAATATTCGAAACGAAGTGGTGATTTCAAACGTGAATATCCTCCAACTGAAAGACATTCGAGTGGACATCCTAGTCATTTAGTTCACAGTATTAACAATGCCACTAATTCTACGAAGTATCAATCACCTTCATATGTAAACCGTGAAAGGGAACGTGATATTCGCGAACCTGGTAGAAGAGAAACTATCATTCCAAACGTTCCTCCACCCAGAATATCGAAAGACGCTCGGTAAGTTTTACTTGACACTTTAGAATTGAATTATATTTCATCTACTCATACTTGAATTTTTGAAAAGATATGGAGAACGCAGTGGCGAACGTAGTCCAGTGTCTTATCGTCCAGTTAGAGAAGAACGTGAACGAAGACCTGTCACAGATCATCACACGAAAAGTGATGTTCGATCATCCAGGGACCATCGTTATCCTGAAACTGCTATGAAAGGTAAAAAAATATATTTAGTTTTAAATTTAATTTATGCGATTTACAAATGATAAAAACGGGCAGAAATTTAAAATTTCTGAAATTAGTAGCTTATAATTGTTTCTTTTTTACACAGAAGGAACTCGGTACCGAGAAGGTAACTCATGGCATTCGAGTAGTGCACCTACCGTTAAACCATTTAGTGGTATCAGTGGGTCTACAGTCTCATCAAGAGAACCCTGGAGCAAATCAGATACCTGGAGACCCATGGAAACCAGTTCAAATGAAAGGTTCTCTCATTATAAATTGAAATCATTTAAAATGTAGTCACTTCACAACTATACACCTACAGTTTACATCCTTTATTATGATCTACCCTTTATCGTAGATTTATTCTTTATCTAACATTTTGTTTAAGTGTGAAAGTAATACTAATTATCTGTTTCTGCATGTGTAGGTGGGGAAATAGTTCATCCCGCTTAATTATGACCAGTTCGTCCGGTGTCCCAAATGCCCTGTATTCTGGCGGTAATTCCGGTATGTCTGGTATAGGGCCAGGGTTGGCTTGTTCACCACCACCGGGTAATAGTAGTTATTCGATGGACAGGTTTGACAATTACAAATCAATCAACAGTTCAAGAAAATATTAATAAAAGCATGTATCAATTGTGTAGTGTCTTAGATAAGTTGATATTTTTTCTGTATTGAAAATATTATCTTTTAAAAATTCTATTCAAATTTTCTATTGTGTATCCATTCTGATAATATACAATTTAGGTAATAACATCCAGAACCTGGAATGTCGTTGCTTGCATCATTTACAATACCTCATTTTATTATATTTTTATTTTACAGTTATCGTGATTCGTTTTCAAAATGTTAACATATTTTATTATTATGTTTTGACTGAGTAAAAATATTTCTTCATGATTTTAATATTTACATAAATCAGTATATATCTCATTGTTTGATTGTAATGTACCATTGTAATACTTTTGAAAAATATATGAGAAATATATTTCAGCAAGATATTTTATTTATTACTGGTTTATTCTATTCATTCTATGGTTTCTGTTATGGTGTTCTATTTAACGAGCAACCATGTGACGACACATCCCTTTGATGTTTAATAAACAGCGTTATATGTTCTGTTTTGTTGCAGTTATTTTGGTGTTTTTATGTGTTTTGTTTTCATTTAAAAAATTTAAATTTGTACGTATGTTATACTATCAGAGACTGATCGAAGATGTAGATTGTGTGAAAGAAATAGTACTACTAAGTTATTTGTTATTATAGTATAGTCCATCCAGCGAATGAACTAACAATGGTTGTGCATTTGCATTGTGGCGGAATTCCTATTATACTGTGCTATAACCACAGTATAAATAAGAATAACAATGGCGAAACCCTCTGTCGGCATCTTTGATCTTTTGACTAGAGCTGGCAGACTTTGAAAATTTGAAATCGATTTTAGACTTTTAAAAAAATCGATTTTAATCGATTAGTCTAAAAGTTGGAAAATCGAAAAGTCTAATGCCTGTGGCACACCGGTCGAGGAGCATCGAGGACCATCGAGTAACTCCTCGATGAAACGAAAGAACGCACCCGTCCGCGATGGATTTCTATTTAATCGGTGACAAATACATCAAAGTTTTGCGCGAAATCAAATCCAAAGATACGTCTGAAATGAGATACATTCGTTTCATCGAGGAACAACTCGATGAAAATAGCGGCGCCCCTATTTTTCGTCGAGGACGGGGTGCGTTCTTTCGTTTCATCGAGGAGTTACTCGATGGTCCTCGACCGGTGTGCCACAGGCATAAGAATCGAAACATCTAATGCCTGTGGCACACCGGCCGAGGAGCATCGAGGACCATCGAGTAACTCCTCGATGAAACGATAGAACGCACCCTGTCCTCTACGAAAAATAGGGGAGCCGCTATTTTCATCGATTTGTTCCTCGATGAAACGAATGTATCTCATTTCAGACGTATCTTTGGATTTGATTTCGCGCAAAACTTTGATGTATTTGTCACCGATTAAATAGAAATCCATCGCGGACGGGTGCTTTCTTTCGTTTCATCGAGGAGTTACTCGATGGTCCTCGACCGGTGTGCCACAGACATAAAAGTCTAAAATCGGAAAGTCTAAAATTCTAAAACTCGCAAAATCGAAAAGTCTTAGTCATTTACACCAGTTCGAATTAAAATTTAAGTTAATTTGACAGTAAAAGTTAATGAATAAATTTTATTTGCGTTGCACAGCTTAATTTTCGGTCAAAATTAAGTAAATTTGTAGATATTCGAACTATATTTTTATGATTAAATCATATGCATGAATTTTCTAGTATCTAGGTAATCTGAACACAAACATAAAATAAAATTTTGGAAATAAATTAAAATTATTCTGTGCTGACACTGACAAGACAAACAGCCAACACACAATCATACTTTCGAACTGTTAAATTAATTTCTTCAAATTTCAGTGATACGAATTACACCAAATTTCGAGTTGTGAATGCGTCTTTCTCCTATCACTGAAATTTGAAGAAATTAGTTTGGCTGTTACGAAGATGGCGCATCGATTTGTTTTGCCGGCCGGTCTTGTCAAGTGTCAAAAATATGCGTGTGCGTGACAAGCACAGAGTGACAAGTGACAACTAACTGACCACAGACTAAAAAGATTTTATAGATGACGGACTGCAGTGCTACTGGCTGAAAGTGATTGCAGCGCCGTTTTAAGTTCGAAACTGAATTAGAACACACGGTTGGCGCCTATTCAAAGTAACAAGTTTTAAATGTAAGTAAAATAAAATAATAAATGAAAATACTCGATAATTATTATTTTATCTATTTAAAAATATCTTATGAACGTCCTGCAAATAACTTTTAAAAATGTGGTATAAATGAAACGTAAATAATGTAAATTTTTTATTTATTTATATTTAATTTTTGCAATTCTTAATACAAAACTAAAATCTTCGCTTCACTCAGGCAAAGGTAGAACATCCTACCCCTTTCGAAGAAGTATCCTTATTCTTAATCCTGTTACCCGTTGGCTAGTAAAAATAATAAAAAAATAATTATCCTATCCTACTTTCCAATTAATTGTACCTTTTATTGATTTTTTAACCAATGAAAATTATTATGATGATTTCATTTTAACCAGGGACCTGAACCGAACCGGAACATAAACCGAAACCGGAGTGAACCGGCTTATTTTTATGAACCTAAACCGAAACTTGAACCTTTTTCTAAAATAAAAAAGAACAAGAACTTTAACCGGAACACAAATACTGAACCGGTTTAGTAAACCAGTTCGAAAATCCGGTTTTTTAATATGTTTCCTTCTTGTTACTTAGTTTAAGTTTCTAGTTTTCAAGTTGCCTAGTACTTTGTTTTGTTTGTGTTTGCATTTTGCAATAATAATTTATTTTATTTTCTATTGTTAATATAAATGTAAAAATTTATGAGAAAAGGAGAAAAATTTCTGGGATGCAGTCACTAATAATTTTATTTCTCAGTCGACTAGTTTCGACGTCACATACGTCATCATCAGGAGATGAGAAATTTAAATTTGTGTAAAAAATATAACATTATAACATCCGTAAAAATTTATCTTCATTAAACTTATAATATTGCATTTGAGTTTATTTAAAAAAAATTAAAATATAAATTTAAATATCAACTGTTGAACCCAAATAGAACCGGTTCGCGAACCGGACAAAAATAAAAATTTCGAACCTGAACACAAAACCGAACCAAATTTTTTTATTGAACCACGAACCGAACCTGAACCGTTATTTTCAACGGTTCAGGTCTCTGATTTGAACACTTCCCAATAGGTTCGCTAGGGAGCTAATTCCTTTTAACCTTCAAATGACTTAAGAAACGTCAAACCTGTGTATATTATGTATTCTGTGTATGAAACGAATCAACGAATGCCGTATTGTACACTGCAATGGCAAAAGTAATTCGCGATTTAAAATCCCAAACGACCATAGGAGACAAAAATATTTAAAAAAATAACTTAATATTTAAAAAAGATGCTGTCTACAATGGGGGTTTTCAAGCCTACGGCTTTTAAAGAAATACTTATTGGATATCAATTTTCAGCATGTATAAGTTATAGGAAAGTGATAATAATTGTTAATTTTGATAGATTTATTACCTCTTTATCGAAATGAAAATGTAACTCTTTTGAATCGTTCATTGAAATGCGCCATGTGTGACGTAGCCAACATCGCTAGCAAACCAGGAGTTGGTTCGTGTAAGTTCGTTTTTTGTCGTTTGGACGACGGACCACCAGTTGATTTTTCAATTTTTGACACGTTCACCAACGTTCACGGGTTCACGTTGTCGAGTTTGGTTAGGTTCAAACACGATTACTTACAGTTTATTGAAGAATTTTTGTGTTGGTTTTAATCGAAATGAAACGGCATGAAACAGTTTGGTTATGTTTTTCTGTTCAAGTTGACAAGTTGTTGACTGTGTAAGGTAAGACCTACGTATCGGTCCTTGTCAGCGCGTTGAACGTATGTTCTAGATGTTGGTGACGTCACACTGTTACACGCGGCATCGATTTTCGCGGCACTTATTTTTTTAAACTTTACGAATTTTTTTCTGGCTTATTAGCAACTTTTAAGCGAAAAGAAAAAATACGGGTCTTATATTTTAATGTATAGATTAACATATAAAAAAACCAAAAAATCGTGAAAACCCCCATTGAATTATGTATTTTAAAAAACTATTATACAAATTAAATTTCAAGTAACCTTTCTATTAATTCTGTTTTTCGTCTCGATGTTTTGGCACCTCTTTGAAATTATACATTTTTTAACTCTTCGACTTTGCAACTTAGGCGATTTTTCGCGATAAATACTACAATAAACTAGGTTTGGTAGCGTTTAAAGAGGTTTGTGACGATGACGTCATAAACTTGTAATAGTTAACTTTCGCAAGAAAATTTGTTTGGTTTGATGTAGTTAGTTTGACAGAAAGTTTTGTTGGAAACATGAATATAAGGAAAAATTTAAAAATTTTCTATTTCATTTTTCATAAAAGGAATAGGATAATACTTTATCAAACTCAACAATTAATATGATAATATACTGGTTTGTAAAAAAATATCAGCATGAAAATTATGAGACAAACATTAAGAATACCTTATTTTTATGAAAGATGAATTTCAAAATATTTAGAATACTATTTTGATTTTCATTTTCGAATGTGCAGAAAGCAGAAACAAATTTATCCTCAGAATTTAGAGAGAGATAGAAATATTAACGCGCCTTTACCTACCTCCTGAGGATGGCTAAGTGGTTTGGCTAACTTTTCTTTACCACGTTAGTGTGTGACGTCATCAATTTCGTCGCGAAAATGACAAACCATAGTTAACCACATATAACTACAGTTAACTACTTTCGCGAAAAATTGCCTAATATGACAAATGGTTATAATTATTGTATAGCCCAAGTCATCCTAGATCAAAACACAGCCTGAGGTTATAATTGAACGAATAAAGATGAAAATTGGTATACATATTTGTTGAATGATCCTTTTTAATTTGGTAAAGTAAAAGTTGTCAGGACCATGAGGGACCGTCGCCATCTTGAAAAATATGTCCCTTTTTGCAGATCTCGTAAACAAAGAATGAAATCAAATTCTGTCATGTTGTAGAGCTGGAAATTCTGAGTAAAATGAGTACCCACACTTTACATTTATATTGAAAATTAGGCTTACAAGTCCATTTCAAAGTTTTGCCTAAATCGTTAATCAAGTGCTTGAAGCCAGAACGTACCAAGTTTTTTGTTTTTAATCAACTCTAATTTCTGACTGGACATTTTTCTATAAAATGCATTATTTTTATAAAAATTATTTTTTTCAGTGTTTCATTTTTTGGGAATCTATGAAAATTATTTATGTTTTTAAAAAAACAACAAATACGAAATTGCATAGAACCTAGAGAAGAGAACAAGAAAAGTGCTAGTGCTGTGCTACTAACTGTCAATTTTCATTACAGATTTTGTAAAAATGTATGATTTTATGCTAGTGCGCTATAGTCCTGTAGCAACTCGATCTATTTACCATTCTAAAATTAATTGGGTTCATAGATCGAGTTGCTAGTTTTGAATAAAATGAAGTTGTTGTTAGTAACGATAATAAAATAGTTTTGTTCTAATATTTATTCATTATTATAATATCCAAATTGAAACATACAAATTGGTGACCCCGATCATTGAACAGCGCGTATTATTTTGGCCGTAGAAACAAGAATGTCTATCCCTACGATTGAAGTAACAGAACCCCAAATGGTTGGTGCTCAGTCTGTGAAACTACCCATTTTTTGGCCAAATGATGCGGAACTCTGGTTTGCACAAGTGGAAGCAATCTTTAAAAATAATAATATCAAAAGTCAAGTTACTAAATTCAATCAAACTATAGCGTCTCTTTGTCCTGAGTTTGCAACTGTTGTTCGAGATATAATTTTAAACCCACCTTCTTTAAATCCATTCAATTTTTTAAAAATCTCCTTGATCGAAAGAACTTCACTTTCTGAAAAAGTTAAATTACAACAACTACTTTCCCCAAACGAAATTGGAAACAAGAAACCTTCAGAAATATTACGTGAAATGAAGCAGTTAGTAACTCATAAATCAATTGATGATTCTATACTGGAAGAACTTTTCTTACAAAAATTACCCCCAAATACTCAAATTGCTTTAACTTCTTAAATTGGAACAAATTTGGAGCAAAAGAGTTTAATTGCTGATAAAATTAATGAAATTACTGAACCTTCAATTTCGGCTACATCTATTAAAAATGATGAATTGGATAATCTACGTCTCCAAATTGAAGAACTAAAGAAACTTGTTTCAACATCTTCTAGAACAAGAGCAAGTTCTACATCTAACAATCATTTAGCCTCTGGATTATGTTGGTATCACTTCAACTTCGGGAACAAGGCTAAAAAATGTATCCTTCCCCCCTGTCGATTGAGTACTGCAGATTCTCCAATTAACCCCTGTATGAAGACCATTCCTCAAGTTAATTATAAAGCCGCGTACACACTTGAGCACGAATGCGAATGAGGCAAGCCGAGGCCGCACAGAATGCCTCGTGTTGGAACACATGTCTCCCACATGAGGACGTATGAGGCTTACCGCGACAGTGCTCCAGTATTGCTCAGCTCCGAGAGGAAACTAAAATGTCTGATGCAGAATTTTCAGTTTTTCTCTTCTGTATGACCCCTTTAAGCTATCAATTTTTTTCTTTAAATCATCAACGTTCTTATCCAGTGTCGCAGCTAGTTCAGCCCAAGAATCTTATTTTTTCAATTTATTATAATAATTAGAATCACAAGGGTTCCATAACACTTCCTGTTTTCTATATTCTTCTATCAGTTGTAAACATAACTCTTGGCTCCACTCCATTTTAACTTATAAAATAATACAAGAATGCTGAAGAAATGCGTACATACAAAAATGTCTTAAAAACGCGTCCACACTGAGCACGAATTCCTTTGATAGACCGACAGCAGATGGCTCGGTCCGAGGCTGTGCGGCGAAGAGCACGAGCTTGTTTGCCTCGCCTCGGAACAACGTACACACTGGCTGCCTCGTGCGGCCTCGGCTTGCCTCACTCGCATTCGTGCTCAAGTGTGTACGCGGCTTTATACTAATTCTCCTCTCCTTTCAAACAGTCAACTGACTTCTAGATGTAAAAACTGTTTGTTTTATGTCAAAGATAAAACGACTAACAACTTATTTCTAATAGACTCCGGTGCTGAGGTGAGCATTTTGAAATATCATTCTAGTCAAAAATTTCAGAAACAAACTTTAGCTCTTCAAGCTATTAATGGTTCTATTATTCCCACATTTGGTGAAAGACTATTAACTCTTGATTTTGGATTTAAAAACAAACTTACCTGGAAATTTGTTTTAGCTGATATTAAAAATTCAATTATCGGTGCTGATTTTTTGAAACATTTTAATAATTACTTGTAGATGTATGTAATAAGCAGCTAATTACCAATTCTCAACTTTCATCGCCTTATTTAAATATTCAGGCAATTAATGGTTCTAATATAGATTGTCCCTTTCAAGCTATTTTATCGCAATTTTCCTCTTTGACCAATCCTTTAGATTGTAAACGTCAAATTAAGCATTCTGTCACACATGTTATTGTTACTCGCGGTTTTTTCACGACCGCGTAGATTGGCACCAGAACGATTGTCAATTGCAAAAACAGAATTTGACATTTTGCTCAAAAATGGCACAATAAGAACATCTTCTAGTTGTTGGACATCAGCTCTTCATATGGTAAAAAAAATGATGATGGAAATGAATGGCGTGCATGTGGTGATTATCGGGAATTAAACAATAACAATTCTTGATAGATACCCAATCCCTCATATTCAAGATTTTACTTATAATTTACACAACACTACTATTTTTTCTAAAATTGATTTAATTAAAGCCTACAATCAGATCACTATGGAGGAATCTTCGATTCCTAAAACTGCTATCATTACTCCTTTCGGTTTATTTGAATATGTTTTTATGCCATTTGGATTACGCAACAGTGCTCAAACGTTTCAAAGATTTATTAATGAAATCATTCTTGGTCTTGATTTTTGCTTTGCGTATATTGATGATTTATTAATAGATAGCAAAAATTTAGAAGAACATAAAAATCATTTAAAAATTATTTTTAAACAATTAGAAAAATATGGTGTTTTAATTAACAAAAATAAGTGCGAATTTGGAAAAACTGACATTAACTTTCTTGCCCATAACATTTCAAAAAATGGTATTAAACCTCATTCTAAAAAAGTTGATGTTATAAAAGACGTTCCTTTACCAAAATTACAAAAGGAACTACGAAAATTTTTAGGATTAATTAATTTCTACCACAGGTTTATTCCTAATTGTGCATCTATTATGCAACCAATTAATGATTTAATTGATAACTCTAAGCTGCATTCAGACCAACCCACTTATAAGTGAAATATTTACAATTATAAGTATAAATCAAATGGACCATACATACCTACCAAATAGAGTACTTGCAACAAGGTCACAAACAGTCACGTGACAGTCAAAAACTAAGCGCGCGAACCTGTTTGTGGACAACCCAACAAAATTTTATCATGGAGTCTTATGGAGTATTCATGTTTACTTTTGTAAAAATAACTTTTATTCGCATTCTACGTTGTTTTAAAAAAAGAAAACGTATGAAGTTGATTAAGGTAAGTTCATATATTATACTGGTTACTTAAAATTATCCTAAATATAAAGCACTTTTAAAATATCGTATGTTAAAAGTGTGGTATTGAACTGTTGTCATAATAAAAACAGTTTATAGAACTGTAATATAGGTACCCGTTATATTTTGTATATTTTCTTACACATTAAGAAATGTTTTAAGTTTATTAATTTAACAATTAGTGAAAATCCATGCACTTGATGATACAAAACCAACTTAACCTATACATTTAATGTGTTAGTAATACAAGTTTCATTTAAAATATGCTTGTTTTATATGTATTTATTTAATACAAATATATTATACATACACTTACCTTTCTTGAAAAGTATACAATATAAATGAAACATGCAATTAATGCTGGAAAAACACAAAAATAACTCATAAGAACCAAAACCGCCATAAGACACAATGTTAACCTGAACAGCAGTTGTCCACAAACAGAATCCCGCCAAATCCGAAACATTGGCCACGCCTCCTGCAAGTACTCTATGGGACCGTTAGCGCAAAGCTTAGCATAGGTGGCAGCAGGGAGCTAATTTCCGAAGTACATATTACACGATACATACTTAAGTAAAAATAAGAAGACGTACGTATAATGTTACTGCGTGTAATTATGTCTTCTCTGTTGAAGTTTATACAACAATACCTGTGACAATACTACAATTATTATAACCATGTCATATTATTAAAGTCGGAAAGTCGAAGAGTTAAAAAATGTATTGTTTCAAAGAGGTGCCAAAACATCGGGACGAAAAACAGAATTAAAAGAAAGGTTACTTGAAATTTAATTTTTATAATAGTTATTTTAATACATAGCAGCATTTTTTTTTAAATATTATGTTATTTTTTAAATATTAAGATATTTTCTCCAATGGAGTTTATCCAAATTTGTTTCCTATGGTCGTTTGGGATTTTAAATCGCGAATTACTTATGCCATTGCAGTGAACAATACAGCATTCGCTCATTTTGACTTTCGTTGATTCGTTTCATACACAACATTATACACAGGTTTGACGTTTCAAAGTCATTTGAAGGTTAAAAGGAATTGGCTCCCTAGCTAACCTATCGGCAGAAATATTGCGCTAACGGTCCCATTGAGAGAGTGATGCTCTTTATGTCTTTATTTTGATTGTACGACGGCGAAGTTCGCATGTATCTCTACTCTGTCTATATAGTCACTCTGGACCTCTGCAGTTAGAAACATAAACTAAACCACGGTTTCAAAGGCTCCTATTGGAGTTTCAGGGACCTCCCTTAACTGACAACGTGTAACGTTGTGTAAGTGACGTGATCATAAGTGACATTTGACATAATGTAACAAGTGTAGGTTATATTGCAGCGCCTTCAATGAAATAAATACAAAATGTGGAATATATCTTTGCAAAGTATAGTATTGACCATTTATTTTATAATATTTTGTGTTATTAGCAAAATATTATTTTTAAATGTGTATGATGTATCCGGTTATGTTGTTGATGAACTTTTCCATATTCCACAAGGATTAAATTATTGTCAATTAAACTTTACACGGGTAATATTAAATCAATTTAATCATTATGTATTATATGATTGTTTTTATATAGTGGGATCCAAAAATAACAACATTACCTGGTCTATATATAATTTCTACATTATTGTTGGCTCCAATAGGTTTTTGCACTACCTATGGATTACGGCTGACAAATTTACTAGCAGCTTTTGTGAACCTTATACTTTTTGTTTCATTATTCCACTTAGAACATGGTGGCACTGTAAGATATTTACCATTATATTTCAAGCCTATTCTTAATACTATTTTGTAAATTTTAGAAACCACTTGGCTGGTCAGCCATAATCTCAGGAATCAATTTGGGAATTTTGCCACCTCTTTATTTCTTCAGTCATTTTTATTATACTGACACCTTATCTGTTACTAGTGTTCTTCTAATGATGCTATTTGCTAAAAATGAACATCATATAAGGGCATCACTAGCAGGTGGTTATGATAAAATATAAAGTATTTTTTAAATAATATATTTTTAAATTAATTTTACAGGTATTGTTTCTGTTATTATACGGCAAACAAATATAATTTGGGTTGTTATGTTGTTCGGAGAAAATATGTTAAACATATTTGTTAATATTACTTCTAAACATTCTCGTCGTTCGAAAGAAAATACTAATCACACTGATGTTTGGGTAAATAAAAATAATATTGATATATAATATTATATATACAGTACTATTCTTTACAGAACTTGTATGAATGCTGCCGAAATGTATTTGAGAAAGGCTGTGATTTTAGTAAAATAACATTTAATAATTACATTTCTATATCTTCATACTTAACGGTAATGTTAACTTTTATTACTTTTGTTTTTATAAATGGCAGCATAGTTGTTGGAGATAAAAGTGCACATGAAGCAGCAATTCACATACCCCAGCTGTTTTATTTCACATTATTTTGCATTATTTTCTCTATTCCCCACTTCTGTCTAGAGATACTTCCATTCATAAAATATGTTTTAAAAAATAAATTATTGATTCTCGGAATAATAGCAACATTTATAAGTATCGTTCATTATAATACGATAGTACATTCTTATTTATTAGCTGATAATAGACATTACACTTTTTATGTATGGAACAGAATTTATGGAAAATATCAAGCTGCCAAGTATACGCTAACAGGAGTTTATATTTTTGGTATATACGCAGCTCTTAAAAGAATCGATGCTATTAAAAATTTTGGCTTTGTATTGGTGTATATACCATGTGTTATTTTAGTGTTAATATTGCAAAAATTATTAGATGTACGATATTTTTTAATTCCTTATATTCTGTTAAGGCTAAAATTTAAATCTAGAAATGGAATTATTTTAGCGTTGGAATTTATAATATATGTTGGAGTCAATTATGCAACTTTTCATGTATTTTTCACGAAAGAAATATTTTGGGATGATTTTACAGACGTACAAAGAATAATATGGTGAAATACAATTTCTATAAATTCTAAAGAGTGAAATTCACTTTTGCCATGTAAGTACAAGCGAAAAAAATATTTGTAGAAGTACAAAATAAATAAAGGACAACAGTAGCAATGCTTCATATCATCATATCTTTACCATACCAAAAGTTTAGTTGTTGGGTGTTTACACCGCCAATCTTTTTTCGAAGTTATTTATCATGTGGTTAAAATTTAATCAATCTAAGTTTGGCACCATATTAACAAAATTTTGCTCCTTCTGGAATATAATAAATAATAATATAAGGCGATTTTTCGCGATAAATACTACAATAAACTAGGTTTGGTAGCGTTTAAAGAGGTTTGTGACGATGACGTCATAAACTTGTAATAGTTAACTTTCGCAAGAAAATTTGATTGGTTTGATGTAGTTAAGTTTGACATTAATATAAGCAAAAATTTAATAATTTTCTATTTCATTTTTCATAAAATGAATAGGATAATACTTTCTTAAACTCAACAATTTATTTGATAATAAACTGGTTTGTAAAAAAAATAACAGCATCAAAATTATGAGAATACCAGATTTTTATGAAAGATTAATTTCAAAATATTTAGAATACTATTTTTATTTTCATTTTCGAATGTGCAGAAAGCAGAAACAAATTTATCCTCAGAATTTAGAGAGAGATAGAAATATTAACGCGCCTTTACCTACCTCCTGAGGATGGTTAAGTGGTTTGGCTAACTTTTCTTTACCACGTTAGTGTGTGACGTCATCAATTTCGTCGCGAAAATGACAAACCATAGTTAACAACAATAATAAATAAATTGCCTTAATAAACACAACAACGTATCCAAAATTAATTTCTTGTCATGAACAAGATTTGGTCAGTGGTTTAATGCGTTTACACGGTAAAAATGTGTCGAGTTAGAATAACTAGCAGATCCAAATTTGGTGAGGTACTGGCTTCAAACCACTCTTCAAGTTAAAACTGTACCTGACTTTTCTTACACGCAGCGTAGGTACCAAACGACATTATAAGTAATATAGTCATAATTTGGTGTTTGGTCAGCTAATCAAGATATCGGTGTAAACCAGGTTTTCTACATTTCTCTTAATAAAATTTGTTTTCTCTTATATTTTGACTACACTATATACATATTTTATAAAACAGTTTTATAGTACCTTCAACTCTGTTCAAATAAAAACTATGTAAATGATTTTGTTAATAAAAATAAACTTATATAAATATGATTTGGTTTTTATTTAAAACTACAGCATGAATAATTAATAAAAAGTAAGATAATTTTGTTGATTTGAAAACATAAATATTTTTTTGGCTTTTAAGAACAGTAAAAAATTTTATGCTATTTTTAAATAATTGCTTATTATCAACTACTTTCAATTAGTGTTTCACTCATTACGTAAGATACACTTAATAAAATATAAGTACCTATAATCCCTTAAAAATGTACATATTACACGCGTATAGGTATAAGAAGATCACTTACTATCAGATTTAATTCTTTTATTATTATTGCTGTGCTCTTTCTTCTAACTTTGACTTTCTATTATGAGGAACTATATACAGGTAACTATATTTTTATATATCTTTATACTAAAAACTAGCAGTTGGAACTGTTACTTAATTATTATTCTAACATTGACCCTTATATTATATCTAATCACTTTTTATTGGCGCACCCAGGGGGGTGCATTTGCACCCCCTCAATTCGTCATTTTATTTAATTTTTTTATATAAAAATAATATAATAAAATATAATCAAAATACTGACCAAATTTAAATACTTAATAATTTTTCTTATGAAACAAGCGAGTAATTTCAAGAATAGATCTTCCCTGTACTCATAGTACTGTGGCGTCACGTAGAAAACGAATTTATTTGAAGGGTAGCATTTTCCTCGAAATTAAACAACAATGTTACATAGTTAGCGTACTTCACTTGTTCACTTCCTTGTATCAATGATTACAATTTATTGTTTTAAATTATTAAATATAACTTTCGTTATGATTTTTTTGTAATTAATTAACATAATTACTTGCTCTCCTCTAAAAAATATAACTTTTAATGAAATAGCCTTTGGCCTTGAACTCAAAACAATTTTCGCCTGCGGCGCGTTTTTCCACTAGAGAAAAATTATTGTACTTTTTTTAAGTGCACCCCCCTTCCCAAATTCCTGGGTGCGCCACTGTCACTTTTTGTTATTTAAGGTGAAACCTGACAGCTATGGCGGGAGTTCAAACGTACAAGCAGTACTGCTTGATTACAAGTTGAAATTTCTTGTATCTACATAATATTTAAAGTAATTAATTGAAACAAAACTGTTGAATAACTATTAGAGTTACTGATACCATTATTGTTCGAAAATATTACAATTGGGTTTAAATAACATCAACCTGGAGCTGGACATGTTATTTATAGATTTCAAACAGGCATACGACACCATCAGCAAAACGGAAATGATAAAAATCTTACTCGAGCTTAAAATACCGACAAAACTAATAAAGTTGATAACAATGACTCTGGATGATACAAGTTGCAAAGTTCTGGTTGAAGGACAGGTATCTGAAAGCTTTAGGGTTGAAAGAGGTCTGAGACAAGAGGATCCGTTATCCCCTATACTATTCAATTTAGTTCTAGAGGGTATAATTAGAAGAGGTGGCTTATTTAGAACAGGGGTAATTTACCGGCAAAAACATCAATTGCTAGCGTATGCGGATGACATAGTGATTGTAACAAGAACCAGAAATGAACTAAGACAAGTTTTCCAAAGATTGGTTAAACAAGCTAAAAGGATCGGTTTAATAATTAATGAAACGAAGACCAAATTTATGAGAGTGGCAGGGAACCAGAAGCTAGAGCCAAATGTTTTGAAGATAAAAGTAGAAGAGGGGAGTGAATTTAATTTTGAATAGGTGAGCAACTTCACATATCTGGGAGTGTCTCTAGCGAGTAAAAATGAAGAAGATACGGAAATTAAAACTAGACTACTGAAAGGCAGTAAGTGCGTAGGATCCCTATACAAGTTTCTGAAGTCCAGATTGGTGTTAAGAGCAACCAAAATTAGAACTTACAAATCAATCATAACGCCGACAGTTATTTACGGGTGTGAGTTATGGGTTTTAAATAAAGGGAACCAAACAAGGCTAGAAGTCTGGGAAAGGAAAATACTTAGGACTATATACGGGGGGAAAAAGTGTGGTGAAATAATGTTACGGAGAACAAATGCCGAAATCATGGAACTGTTTGGGGAAACGAGCATAACGGGAGTGATAAGAGCACAGAGACTTAGGTGGCTGGGTCACGTAGTCCGTATGCCGGAGGACAAAGTAGTCAAAAGTGTGTTTAAGGGAGGCATAGTGACCAGGAAAAGAAGAGGGAGACCAAAAGAAAAGTGGTGTGACGCAGTGGTAAACATTGAACAGTTGGGCATAAGAAAATTAGAGGAGAAAGCCACAGACAAAGCACAGTGGAGAAGTGTTGTGCAACAAGCCATGAGCCTGCAAGGCTCGTAGAGCTAATGCCTAGTGCACACGGGGAAACTTTTCACAAAGTTTCCTGAAAAAAGTTTCCAGAAAATGGAGATTTTTTTTAAAACAATAAATATGTTTATGATCACATGTCACATTTGACGGTTTGACAAATAAGAAGTTAGTTGCACTTCACAATGTTTCCTGAAAACGCCTCATTTTTATAGGCGCCGTTAAAACTTTAAAGTTTCCGGAAACTTTTTCCAGGAAACATGTCAAAAAGTTTCTCCGTGTGCACTAGGCATAACTAATATATTAAATAACATCAATATATAAAAATAATTTATTACTCCAATCACACGCATTTGATTTGACTGAAAAAAATATATATGCGACTTATTGGTCTAAGGAATCATCATATATATTTTTGTACTAATTGTTTTTCTAGAAGAACACAAAAAAAATAATTATCTTATTTTTTGATTGATTCAAAAATTTCAAAAATACCTATATGTAAAATGTAAAATTATTATTGATACTTATTTGTGATATTTTTCATCAAAATCAAATGCGTACGATGTCTTCTAAATTAACGGTGAATTTCCATTATGTGTTCCTGTAGCTAGTATTTGTCTTGAAAGTAATGGTTTATCCTACTTTTTATTAAAATAAAAATTCATCTATCTTTAATAAAATACCTCTGCTTACATTGGTCTATATATAATTACAAATTACATTGTTATACATGAATTATAGGTAATTATTGAAACAAATTTGTATGTGAAACTTATCTTATGCGCAAGTGCTGCCCTCAACGGTAAACAGCAATATGTGAATCCCGTAACACGCTAGCGAAGAACACGTTGTTTTCAGCTTTACGAGTTTAGGACTGTGAAGATTCTGTTCGTGCGAGTTGTGAATTTGATGTCGAGAAAATTTATTAATTTTAACCAATTTGGACAAAAAAGTAATTTAATTACATATTTTATATTTAATTATTATTTATAACTGCTGTGGGGTTTATTTTGAAGAAAATAATATAATTCTTTTTTGCGAATATATTTGGGCAATAAGTATCCCAAGTAACATTTATTACTAATTTTCGACGTAAATATCACGTCAATTTATGAAGTATAAATCGACGCCTAGGCGTGGATCGAACTCACGTCAATTACTGACGTAAAACTGACGTGAATATAATGACGTCTTAATTGCGTGGTTTAAAGCGTCATAATGACGTAAAATTGTATTGTAAATTTATAAATTAAAAGAGTACAAACTAAATCTATTGTTTCGTTAAGGCCAATCTATTCAATCAGTAGAGGCAGAGGCGTAGAGGAGAGACACGCGTACCAACCATGATGCATGATAGCTGAAGTCCAAACAGTACAGTATATCAGTCAGTAGAACCATAGAACCATACTAAAAACTTATCACCGATAATTTCCTGTGTCGCCAATAGTTATGGATCCAAGAATGTAAAAGCTACGGAGAAGCATGAGAATACATCCAGAGCCATCTACCGGTTTTTAGAGCCGAGTAGGCTTCACACTTAAATAAAGTGAAATAAAACCAAAACAGTAATGAATTTGTTAAAAACATTTCGGTAATCGAATTTATTTAAATGGAATAAAATATAAAGGATAAACCTTGATTATTATATCTGAAATAACATTAATAAGTAGGTAGTAGGTAGTATCTGCAAAATTTTTATTTTAGCTATTATTTTATATAAAAAATTTTGTGGAAACATCTATGCGGATTTTTACTATTAAAATTGCTTTATATAAATATAATAACCATGAATAATAAATTCTACCTTTTCTTAGGGCAGCTGGACATTCTATTTTGGTATATTTGTAATGATTTATGCAGATTACAAAAATTTCAAAATTTGCAGATAGGACATTCTTTCTAAGGAGGGCAGTATATTAAAGATAACTTAAAATAGAATATTTTAAACGTTAAATTCTTGACGTCATTTTTCACATACAAAAATGACGAAGTTTTATATGCTTCATAGTTGATGTCGATTAAATGACGTAAAAATGTAGTAGCCATCTTATAAAGCGACGCAAAAGCGACGTCGAAGGTCGATAAATGTTACTTGGGATTATTATAACCCTCTGCATTGTAAAAACTAAATTAAAATATTTCTTGAGAAAAATAATTACAGCCTTTTCACATCTACTGAATGCGTTTTCGCAAAAACGACAACAATGAACTGAGATTTTTGTTTGATGGAAAGTGAGTAATATAGACGAAATCGAGGACGAAATGATATTTTTCAATAACAATTTGAGGGTACGATGATATAAGTATAATCAATTGATATAAATCCTGATATATATCATCATATTTATTTGTTAATATATGTGTATATCAAGATATTTTAAAACTTTTTCTTTGTGGGATTTTTCAATAATTTTGTAATAGTTATTAGTGTATCAAATACGGATAGAGCATTGTTTGCGCACGCGGCGAGAAATTTGTTCAGTCGAGGTGACGCCGAGATTGACGACTCGCCAAGGGCAACAAACAAGCTCTATCCAACGAGGTGCACACAATATTTTGTCTACAATCGTAACGTCAATAAAGAAATTTTAAAATTACAATTATTTTCCATGCTTATAACAATTCAATTAAATCGTGGTTATCGATCATCATGACAACGTTTATAAACAAAACAAACATTTTTCAAACAAAATATTCATAATCGTAGTTTGAGTCCAATTTGACGCAATAAATTTAATAGTTTTACTGCGACAAAACAGTACATTGTCTGTCACACTAGTGTGACCATTTTGTACTAGAGTAAAATTCAAATAGCTAGAACCCTGCGCGAAGTACGAATTCTCGTCTTAGAGTGAGAAGCATAGATGATAAACAAGAGGAAACTACGCTACTGTCTGTTCTACAGAACATCAGCTTCAATATCTGTTATTCTCATGTTGACATTCGTAGTGTTTTGCTTCGTGTAACCCTGTGAATTTTGTAATTGTTTGTGATTGAGTTATATTTGAGTTTTCTTTGAAAATTAAGTGAAGTGCAGTGCAGCATATACTCGCTAGCTCCGCTTTTGTAAAACGGACAGTACATGACAAGCTCTGCCTTCTCGCGCAGCTCAGGGTCCTAGCTATTTGAATTTTACTCTATTACGCAGTGCTATTTATTTAAATTTTAAAACGTTGCACATTTAGTAAATTAAAAAGCAAAGAGCTACAATATTTTGAATACCAAATAAGTAAAATACTGGAGATTTTACTGTACTACTAGAAAATAGGATACACGATTTTCAAACAAAAATATAAAATAAATGTTTTACAAACACAGGGTGTTTCATAACTTTGAGTGCATACGTTAAGGGTAGTTTGATGTGCTGATAATTAATCAAATTAGGCTCCTCCACTGTTTTTTTTACAAAACTACATAAGAAACTAAGACGATTAGTGAAAACGCGATGTAAAAATGCCGCTTATTAAGCGAGATATGATTTTTTTAAAGCCTGGTATTTAGTGGTGACGTCGGTGGTACTGCCAGTGGCACTTAATCAGTTTGTTTCACAAACATTTTTCTTAAAACAAATTATTTATTTATTTCATATTAAAAAGTCGTCTTGCTATGCCAAAAAACATATTTTGTAGCAGTTAAAAGTATAAAATGAAATCAAACATAAATGAAATAAGCACGAATAATGTAATAATGACAGATGGTAGTTATGTTCTCTGCCACATATGTCTCTTCTTCTCATGTTCTCATCGCGCGAAAATTTTTGTGGTCAATAACAACGTTCATGAAACATACCACGTCCTGTACTACCTACGTCATGGAATCTTAAATAATTTATATCTTTTAAATGAAATTAGTTAAAAACTTGTTTTCTTCACTATTAGTCATAACAGGACATCTAATTTATGTTTTTCTCATTAATATTCCTTATTTCGATTATGGTGGAGATGCCTAACTAATAGGCAGGGACGGTAACCGAAACCGTTAGCCGGAAAAACGTGGAAACCGAAACAATAACCGACACCGAAACATGTCAGGATCAAAACCTCTAAAGCAAAATCTTTTTTATTTATTTATGGATTTCCGTTTTTTAATAAGGGTTTTTGTTGTCAGTTTGCCTACATAGAAGGTAGACTGGTAGTTTATTTTATACGATTTTATATTAAATTATCTGTATGTGTGCATATTTTTGCTGCTAAAAGTATATCTAAGTAAAAAATGATAATAATTACTTACCTATATGTATTTAAAGTTCTTCTTACTTTTCTAAAACCGAAACTATTCCATGAATACCGGTATACCGAAATCTGTTTCTGCCTTTAAACCGAAACCCAAATCAAAACCGAATTTTTTTTCGCGGTGACCAAATCCGAAGTCAGAACCATTTTCAGAACTACTTGAATAAAATTTAAAAAATGACATTCGAATTAAGTACTTACATACATCGAAGGAATGACATTGGACCTTCTGGCAAATTTTCTTAGTACGGCCAATGTCAACATAGGCCTTTTTAGACTAAAAGATGGACTTGCTTACTACGGCCGATGTCAACATTGGCGAATTTTGGCCGTTTTAACAAATTATTTCGAAATACTTGGACTGACATTGGCCTATATTTTTTTTAAACAACAGCGACACTTGTAGGAATAGACATTGGCCGTTTTAACAGTATAAAATTTGAACCTTTAGAAGTACATTGGACTCGAAATCTCAAAACCTCAAAAAATTGACATTGGCCCTTTTAACACCAAGCCACAGATACATATATATATATATATATTATTATTATTATTATTATTATTATTAATTTGTACATTTCAGGTCAGATAAACTACGCTCAATCTAAAGAATTTTAGAAAAAATATTTTAGTTTTGCTATCCATAATGTATACATATTTAAATGAAACATGTCGCTCGGACAAACTTAGCAGGAAGAAAAAAGTTATTTGATTGGATTAAAGTGACGCGAAATCAGCGACGCGACGCCACGAGCTTGCCGTCGGTTTAGTTCGTAAGTAGAATGGCGCATGGCCGTACTTACTAGAATTACATATCAAACATCTGCAACGAAAACATTATACCCATTGCACAAAATGTAACGAGTGTAAAATTTAAAAATAATTCATAAATAAACATATTTATATTTCTAAAAATAGTGCACATAATGTCTACGTACGGTCGAGTTGACCAACATGTATGGAATTTAGGTGAGAATTTGTAATGATTATTCACAGAGTCTGTTTTGTTTTGATTTTGTGAATTTTCAAATATGCGATTTGAATATATTTGGTTTATATGTAATGTTTTGTCAAACATGCACATGTTTCTTATCAATCTGGTCGGCTCATGTTGCGGTGCCCGGGGATCGATACTGGCCAAAACAGATGATAAAATACAACTGCAACGACAGTGTAGTTTATTTTCATTGCATGATTACCTATACTCGTACAATCTCGTCAACATCTTTCATTCATTTTCACATACATTATATACTTTTGTTTCTTAATTTAATTATAAAAATATACTGAAGAAATACATAATGTTAATTTATGCGTTCAATCTGTCACCGCATTTCCGGTATCTAGAAAAAGCATAATATTTACTTATTTTAAATAAAATTTAAATTTAAAATTTAAAAACACATTTTAGAATACGTTTGTGAGATAGATTAAACATTTCATATAATTTTCCTGCTGATATGAAGATTTCATGTTGGCGTATTTCCTGTGATAATATTAACTGTGGGAGTTTAAGTAATGTATATTGAATTTAAAAAAGTTAAGAATATAAAACGCGTATTCGACTACTTTATTTACTTACATAGCAATTATTTTTAATTTCAGTAATAATGTGTTGTCAAGTATTTTTTTAAACGATGCAAAACGCGATATAAGCATATTTCTCTCTGACGTATACTATTTTGTACCCTGTTTTAGAAAGATGCAATGAATACAGCAGATATAAGCAGAATTTGTATGGTATTTGTGATGACAAAAACAGTTTTTGACTCGTAACATTGACTGTACACTAATACCTATAATTTATATATTTTTTCTGCAATAAGGACACATGCTTACACTACATAAAGGTACATATTATTTTTTATTTTTCAAAATGTATCGTGGTATATATTTTTTCACTTTTATTTTAATATTCCGAGTACAATTTTTTAGTTTTAATGTTATATGGTCATAATGTACAAAATATTAAATTGATGATGTGTAATTTATTTTTAAATATTGACATCAGAAAACAGAAATAATTCAGTATTCTTTTTTTCAGACATATTAGTTCCTACATGGAATCATGAAATTTTCCCTGAAAATGACATATTTAATCATATTCATTTGCGCGTTTCTAATTTTATATCAGTACCATTTGTCAAATGCATGGATAATATCCCAAAATCAAGCCGTGGATCTTCAAAACATAGAGCGCAACACTATGAAAGATCTTCAACAAGTTCAAACGGATAACACTGCACTCAGTACACAAAATCGCTCAACATTTACTACAATTTTTCCTACTACAATGAAAGTATGTTATGTTTACTTTGTTTTTCTTATTAATAATTATAACCTCTGTGAATTCTTTATTGTATTAGATCAACCCAAACATGAGATCTCTGCAAGAGAATACTGCAGAAAAAATCGTGCCACCGTTGTATGTAATTACACCGACATACCGGCGTCCAGAACAAATTCCAGAGTTAACAAGAATGTCTCATACACTAATGTTGGTCCCAAATGTATATTGGCTGGTTATTGAAGATGCTAAAGAAAAGAACCAGCAAGTTACTGAACTGTTGGAAAGAACAGGCTTGAATTATGAGCATCTAGTTGGTGAGTTGAGTTAGGTTTTGAATATCTTTAAAATTAGATTTCACTTAAATATTTTTATAGCTCCTATGCCTGACGTATATAAGGTCAAAAAAGGTGCTAAACCCAGGGGTGTATCTAACAGAAATCGTGGCCTTGAGTGGTTGAGAGCGAATGCAACCACTGGTGTATTTTACTTCGCCGATGATGACAATACTTATGATTTACAAATATTCGAAGAGGTAATCCATTTTATTACATATATTCACTTTACTTGTAGTATAATCGAAAGAGTAGTATATCGTTTTCTAAATGGGTCTAAAAGTATATAATTTCGTTTACACAGTAATGTCATCATTTATCAACTTTGGTTGTATGTTCTTACCTCTTCTTATCTTCACTTACCTTCCGATTCCAAAACCGGGGGGTAAGATGAGATGAAATAAAGGCAGATAAAGCCTCGGCTAGCGTTGGTGATTGGGAGCAAGTTTGTGGGTTAGGGCTCGAGAAGGATTCTTTATTCAATAAGATAGGCGCCACCCGAGCAGAAAATAAAGAAAACAAGTCACGAACAAATATACAGCTCAGGATATATATTCTAGTAAATAAATTTTGACGTAATAACAAATCAGTAAATAATGCTTTTAACAAATGAAATATATAAATTTTGAAATTAATAACATTCACAAACCTTGCTTTAGAGCAGGTCCTGCAGTGGTTCGTCGGTCTGTAAGCCAGGGTTTACAAGCAATACAACACAGCGGTAACAGCTAGCTAGGTCTTCTTGCAAATCGGGGTGCTTGTGAGCATGAGTCAACTGACTACTCTGGCGGTTGAGCTTCGCTACTTCGACTATGGCTGCTGCTGCGGCTCGGTCGTGATCGGTGGCACGACAGGCCAGTTCGGTGTAGTATGTATTAGCAGTTATATTGTCGGCTTTGGAAGGCTGTAGCGGCGGAAATGGAGAGCTGCACCCGTGAGTGACGTCTGTCCGGATGCTGTCGAGTAGCAGGACTCACCACCCACGCACAGCCACCGATTGCCTAAGGCCCTAGCCCTGGTGCAATCTAAAACAGTAGAAAATAAGGCAGTACCAATCTCTAAAAGCAGTATCGCAACCAAAAAATAATAATAATAATACAATAATTTTACAAATGTTGAGCTAGCAAATACTGAAGGTAAATTTACAGAAATCTTACGCAAAGCAAGGATCCGGAAAAACATAAAAACGCTAACAAGACCGTAACTAACATTAATATGTTGCATGCGGTGATAACACAAAAAAAAAGAAGCTAATTAAATCAGCGAAGCTGAATAATCGGCGCAAAATAATGTCAAAACCAAGGATTTCAGTTCCGAACGCAATTAAAACAACCCAAAAATGTTCGTGAACTGAGCCCAACTTAAAATTAAACAGTCAACTTAATCTACTAACAACTGGTTTATGACATTATCAAAAAAATCGCAGAGCGGGAACTATTGCGACCGAAAACAAAAAAAATTAGCTTGGTACTAGAAATCACTCACACAGCATTCATCAACACAACAGGATTTCTGATAGGGACGGTAGTGTGCTCAAATCATTCAGAAAAAAAATAAATAGCTGAGGGCTGATGCAACAAAATTTATCTGTGTTTGAATCCAAAGACTCAACCCAGAGCTTTGGTGTCAACCACAGATAAATGGACAACACAACTCGTACAGAAATATTTAATACAGAACTACTAGTCAAATGAGAAATTTTCAAAAAAATGATAGCAGCAAGCTGCCTGAGCTTCTGCGTAGGCCTGTGACAACAGAAAGGTGGCGGAATGGAAAGAACTGTAGGTGCAAATGCTTTGACAGCCTCAAAACTACAATTCGAGCATGGAAAACTGTAAGTACATGTAAAAAGAATTGCGTCGTCAAATACACACAGTATTTGAGGACGAAATTATAATAAACGGTGAATTTAATTGTAACACTGCAACTAGATCACATTGGCAAACAAGATGTGATCCTCGCGAAATGACGTTGTTCAATGAGTTAAATAAAAAAACAGAAAAATACTTACAGGATTCAGTGCCGAAGATACAACAGGAAATCAAATGAATTATAAATGCCAAAAAACGTAATCCAAACCCACGATGTTACTAGATGAAACAAATAGGCAGTCAAACGCATCAGCACCAAAAAACTCTCTCTGCTCGTCACGACAGCCAGGAACCAAGTGCTCGAGGTTTTTGAACTTTTTCTCCACCCCGGACATTGGCGCTGGGGTCCATGACCTTCACTCAAACTCGGCAAACAAAAACCATTGATATACGAAAAATGGAGAGGATTATTACAGAGATTGTTACAGGTAAAAAATGAAGCTGTAACACTACCCCAATAAACATTGAAAAAGAAAACGGAAGACGTCATCCCATTTAATTTGTCGTATCTGCAGTTACAGATTGATCTTCAGCTCCATCGGGCTTTAAATCCTTTATATGCCATCTCCCGAGATCGTGTCCGTCGGCATCAACCAATTGATAAATTAATTTCGATATTTTCTTCTTTACCGTGCATTGCACGTATTTGGGCGCAAGAGCAGCGGAAAAATGCTGTGCGGCGTTAGACAAAACGTAATTTTTTTTCCAAACTTTGTTTCCTACAAAAAATTCGAGCTGACGCCGTCGTAAGTTGTAGTGCCGAGCAGAACGATAATGTGAAGCGACGATTTTCTTTTCGACGGTTTTAAAATGGTCTTGAAGATCGAGCAAGTGGTGAGCATACTCAGAGTGCTTATCGCTGCTGATTTCGTCGGGGGATTCTCCATAAAATAATCCGGACAAAGGTACATGCCTACCAAAATTTAAGTATGCAGGAGTAAATCCCGTAACTTCATGTACTGATGTTCGTATAGCTTGCGCAATCGCTGACAGATTTTTGTCCCAGTGGCGTTGCTGTTTGTCCACGTAAGATCGAATCGCAGTTTTGACAATACGGTTAGTACGTTCTACAAAATTAATTTGCGGGTGGTATCTCGCGTTAAACCATTGCTTGGGTACTTCGTACTTCTTCAATAAAGCTTTAAACACATTACTAGTAAATTGTGTCCCATTATCGCATATGACTATCTGCGGCACGCCGTAAACAAGAAATACATCATTTTCCAAAATTTTGCAGATGCCGGCAACAGTAGCTTGCCTCAAGGCAAAAACGAGAGGGAATTTCGTGAACCAATCCGAAATCACTAGTATGTATACATGGTTTGAAGACGAACGAGGCAGAGGGCCCATCAAATCAATCGCAATCGCTTGCCACGGATATTTAATGTGTTTATGTGTACCCATTAGTCCTGGCGGCTGCAAAGCAGGAACCTTCTGCGCCTGGCAAACCTGACATCGTGAAACGTATCGTACTACACTGGACTTCATCTTCGGCCAATAGTATTGTTCAGCTAACTTGCGGTAAGTTTTAAATATCCCAAAATGAGCTGAAGTTGGTGAATCATGAAATTGTTGAAGTAATTTATTTCGATGATCGGACGGTACGACAATTTTCCAGGCTGACAAATTACTTACGCTGATATTATTAGGAATTAATTTATACAAAACATCGCCGTCAATTCTCCAATCAGGATAATCAGCAGGATTATTCTCTACGGACTCTTTAAGTTTTATGTACCATTTATCTCGTAGGTTCGCAGCAGCAACCAAACTGGCAATCTCGACAGGAGCTCGGGATAATGCATCTGGCACAACGTTAAGTTTTCCAGGACGATGCAATAATTTGAAGTCGAATTGTTGTAATTTGACCGCCCAACGAGCGAGTCGTCCAGAAGGATCGGTCATATTCATCAACCACAGTAACGAAGAATGATCGGTGATGACAGTAAATTTAGAACCTTCTACGTAGGGACGGAATTTCTGTATAGCGAAGACGACGGCCAAACATTCCTTCTCCGTTGCTGAATAATTTCTCTCGGCTTTGTTCAGGGTGCGACTGATGTACGAAATAACGTGCTCTCCGTCGGCAGTAGCTTGAGAAAGTATGGCGCCTAAACCATAGTTGGAAGCGTCAGTCTGGATAGTGAACGGGAGGGAGAAATCAGGACTCGTCAAGACTGGCGCTGATGTCAGAGCTGCTTTTAAGTTCTTAAATGCATCGCGAGCCTCCTCATTCCAATCTAGCTTATTTAGCTTCCGCTTACCTTTGGACAGCGCGTTGATAGGTGCTGCGATGGTTGAAAATTGTGGCACGAAGCGACGATACCACGACGCTAAACCCATGAATCGTTTAAGTTCTGTGACGTTCTGAGGTAACGGATATTTTGTTATAGATTCAATCTTATCAGGATTAGTTCGTAAACCATTCTGATCGACGACATATCCTAAGTAGTTCAAGCTGGGCCGGAAAAATTCACATTTATCAAAATTAATTGTTAAACCGGCTCTCTCCAATCGGGATAAAATCTCATATAATATAGTTACATGTTCTTCGAATGTGCTAGTGCTCACAATCATATCGTCTAAATAGATAGACGCAAATGGATAAAGATCATCGCCGATGACATCTGACATCAGTCTTTGAAGAGCTGCAGGTGCGTTTGTTAAACCAAAAGCTAAACGTACAAACTCAAACAAACCACGACCTGGAATAGTGAAAGCAGTCTTCTCGCATGAAGATTCGTCAAGCGGAATTTGCCAAAAAGCACTTTTTAAATCTATCGACGACAAATACCGATTATCACGTAGATGATCCAAAGTATCTTGTATATACGGCAGAGGATATGCGTCCTTTTTCGTAACAGCATTCAGCTTGCGTCCGTCAAAGCAAAAACGATATTCACCAGACTTTTTCTTTACCAACAGAACAGGGGACGACCACGGGCTAGTAGAACGTCTCACAACTCCAAGCTCTAGCATCTTGTCCAATTCGGCATGAAGATGAGCCAACATGACCGGTGACATAGGATGATAACGTGACTTAATCGGTGTGGCGTCTCCAGTATCGATTTTATACTTCAATAAGTGCGTACAACCAAGTCCTTTAGCTCCAAGTTTAGCGTAGGCATCAATGACACGCTGGGCAGCAGCTTGTTGTGCAGAAGTTAAATTTTCGGCTGTCTGAATCGATGAAATTTGTTGCGAAGTAGTAGAGTGTGAAATCCAACTGTTGGCGGAAAAATTTAAGCTGATCTCAAACAAATTACAAAAATCGATACCGAGTATAACGGATTGTTTGATAGACGGTACTAATAAAAATTTTAACATTTTAGTAATCGCTCCAACGGTAACAGGAATAATGACATAACCGAGAATGGTCTGAACGGAGCCATCCGCAGTACTTACGTGGACATCATCAACAGGTAATATCTTCAAATCATGACGCGTCAACAATCGTAAACCCAAATTTCCAATAACAGAAATGTTGGCGCCAGAATCCAATAAAGCTGTGACGTTGTTGTTAAGCAATCCTATATTTACGTAAGGGCGGGTATCTTGACCAGGATGTTTCAAAACAGGAGCAACTTCGGATGATTTATAAAAATTTTCAACATTTGATAACCAAGAAATCCAGGCAGGTAAATCAACCTTTATATTGAACCGTGGACACCGTCGGCTGAAGCGGCGTCGGTAAATTAGTTTTTTGATTTGGTGCAGACAGGACAGGTAAATCTGGTAACATTTTTAATTCCACAGGAAAAGCAGTGCTTGACGAGAGGTCGAGGGCAATTTTTAGAAATATGTCCTGTTAGATCGCAATTCCAACAAAGTATTGGAGCTGACTTGGTGATTTCATGCACTCGGTTAACAGCAGGAGGTCGAGATCGGCTGTAGGATGGTGGGTTATAAGCTAATTCTGGTTCTAAGAGTTTAGGATGACGGGACGGAGGATTTTTAAATTTAGAAACGCGATATTCCGTACTTTCGATGATCTTGCAGATATAAATCAGCTGGTGTAGATGTTGAGATTGTGTGACGGCAATTTCACGTTGAAAGCGTGGTTGTAAGTTGCGAATGATCGTAAGTAATTTTATGTCGTCAGCAGGAGCAGTAGCTAACCGATTGAATAAATTGTTCATTACCGCAACATACATCTCTATTCCTTCATCGGCACCTTGTGTTCTTGCTTTAATTTCTTCCCATAATTCATATTCGTAATCGATTGCTAAAAATGCCGCACGCAATCGTGAAACTAAATCTTCCCACGAATGAATGCTGTCTCTTACTGAACGATACCAAAGTAAGGCAGAACCGGAGAATAATTCTGTTGCTTGTCGATGAACTTGCTCTAAAGAGATAGCTCTGGATTTCGCAGTTTCCTTAATTTGCTCTATAAATTCATTTACGCTACCAGTACCGTCAAATTTAATTTTCCAAAGGTGTACATACGATTCGTGTGATTGCTGAGGTCTCGGTAGGTATTGTGGAATAAAAGGTGATAAATCGATCGGTGGTTTAATTAATTGTTGATGTCTAAGTTCTGGAATGAGTGGTGACGATGTTGATTCACATGGAACCGGACGAAAAATTTGTGGTTCTTGAGGTTCATGAAAAGACTTCGGCAGAAATATAGGGTCGTCAAAAGAGATTAATGAATTTTGAACAAAATCTACCGATTGAAAAGATTCCAAATCTGCACGCAAAGCAGCCAAAGTCGTAAATAAGTTTGAGCACGGATAATATTTATTTAAACGACCAATTCTGCATTTCAAATACCCCATACGAGCTGACATAGACTGATACTTTTCGGAGGATAAATTTTTAAATGATTTGAGCTCACCTGCTAAATGTTTCAGTTTCTGAAGACACTCTCCATGATCGGCAGCAGGATTGGTAACAGTCATACTGGAATAGCTCGTGCTCTCTCCTTCCAACATCAACCATCCTCTCAAAACTTTGCGTGGGTCGTCATTCTCATTAATTCCTCGTACTCGCAATTCATAATTGATCTCATCCGGTAGTAAGTAATCAACAATTTTAGGATCCATGTTCCCTCAAAATAATTCAGAACAAAATTAGTACAAATAAATAATATGTTGATGATAGTTAGTTTTTTTGTTAGCGTATTCACATCACATACAAAATTAGTGAAGTTACCAAGAAACATAAAAAGATAAAGAATCACTTTAACAAACACTTCGTGCGCTTAAGGATGGAATTTTGAATATTCTAGGAACAAGGTGCTTGTTACTCTGGCCCCACGTTGGGCGCCAGTTTCTTACCTCTTCTTATCTTCACTTACCTTCCGATTCCAAAACCGGGGGGTAAGATGAGATGAAATAAAGGCAGATAAAGCCTCGGCTAGCGTTGGTGATTGGGAGCAAGTTTGTGGGTTAGGGCTCGAGAAGGATTCTTTATTCAATAAGATAGGCGCCACCCGAGCAGAAAATAAAGAAAACAAGTCACGAACAAATATACAGCTCAGGATATATATTCTAGTAAATAAATTTTGACGTAATAACAAATCAGTAAATAATGCTTTTAACAAATGAAATATATAAATTTTGAAATTAATAACATTCACAAACCTTGCTTTAGAGCAGGTCCTGCAGTGGTTCGTCGGTCTGTAAGCCAGGGTTTACAAGCAATACAACACAGCGGTAACAGCTAGCTAGGTCTTCTTGCAAATCGGGGTGCTTGTGAGCATGAGTCAACTGACTACTCTGGCGGTTGAGCTTCGCTACTTCGACTATGGCTGCTGCTGCGGCTCGGTCGTGATCGGTGGCACGACAGGCCAGTTCGGTGTAGTATGTATTAGCAGTTATATTGTCGGCTTTGGAAGGCTGTAGCGGCGGAAATGGAGAGCTGCACCCGTGAGTGACGTCTGTCCGGATGCTGTCGAGTAGCAGGACTCACCACCCACGCACAGCCACCGATTGCCTAAGGCCCTAGCCCTGGTGCAATCTAAAACAGTAGAAAATAAGGCAGTACCAATCTCTAAAAGCAGTATCGCAACCAAAAAATAATAATAATAATACAATAATTTTACAAATGTTGAGCTAGCAAATACTGAAGGTAAATTTACAGAAATCTTACGCAAAGCAAGGATCCGGAAAAACATAAAAACGCTAACAAGACCGTAACTAACATTAATATGTTGCATGCGGTGATAACACAAAAAAAAAGAAGCTAATTAAATCAGCGAAGCTGAATAATCGGCGCAAAATAATGTCAAAACCAAGGATTTCAGTTCCGAACGCAATTAAAACAACCCAAAAATGTTCGTGAACTGAGCCCAACTTAAAATTAAACAGTCAACTTAATCTACTAACAACTGGTTTATGACATTATCAAAAAAATCGCAGAGCGGGAACTATTGCGACCGAAAACAAAAAAAATTAGCTTGGTACTAGAAATCACTCACACAGCATTCATCAACACAACAGGATTTCTGATAGGGACGGTAGTGTGCTCAAATCATTCAGAAAAAAAATAAATAGCTGAGGGCTGATGCAACAAAATTTATCTGTGTTTGAATCCAAAGACTCAACCCAGAGCTTTGGTGTCAACCACAGATAAATGGACAACACAACTCGTACAGAAATATTTAATACAGAACTACTAGTCAAATGAGAAATTTTCAAAAAAATGATAGCAGCAAGCTGCCTGAGCTTCTGCGTAGGCCTGTGACAACAGAAAGGTGGCGGAATGGAAAGAACTGTAGGTGCAAATGCTTTGACAGCCTCAAAACTACAATTCGAGCATGGAAAACTGTAAGTACATGTAAAAAGAATTGCGTCGTCAAATACACACAGTATTTGAGGACGAAATTATAATAAACGGTGAATTTAATTGTAACACTGCAACTAGATCACATTGGCAAACAAGATGTGATCCTCGCGAAATGACGTTGTTCAATGAGTTAAATAAAAAAACAGAAAAATACTTACAGGATTCAGTGCCGAAGATACAACAGGAAATCAAATGAATTATAAATGCCAAAAAACGTAATCCAAACCCACGATGTTACTAGATGAAACAAATAGGCAGTCAAACGCATCAGCACCAAAAAACTCTCTCTGCTCGTCACGACAGCCAGGAACCAAGTGCTCGAGGTTTTTGAACTTTTTCTCCACCCCGGACATTGGCGCTGGGGTCCATGACCTTCACTCAAACTCGGCAAACAAAAACCATTGATATACGAAAAATGGAGAGGATTATTACAGAGATTGTTACAGGTAAAAAATGAAGCTGTAACAATGTTTTAAAATCATAATGACGACAAGTTGCTGAAAATTTGTATAACTTAATGTTTTTCAATATTTGTTAGGAAAGTAGATTTGCTACCGAAACATCGGTGATGATTATCATCCTTCAAATTAAATTTACTTTTGAAGACTGAGAACTTGATATTTTTTCCATTTCATTTATCTAAACAGTCTATAAAAATAGATTCAATTACATATTATGTTATTACATAAATTAGTTTAACGCTTAACTTTAGTTCCAATTCACAATGGGCATATAAGTATAAGAATCACGTAAAGCCCTGTTCGCACGAGGATTCTTTGAAGATTCAATCAAGATTCTGAATCCTGGAAAAGAAGAAGATTTTTTCTTTCTAGAGAGAATTATCTGTTAAATTGCGGTGTCGCTAAATTGAATCATCAATGAGTCTTTGAAAAGAAGAACTTATAATTTATTGATTGCTTCAAAACCACGTAATTATCACTAGAAAGAAGAAAACTTCTTCCTTTCCAGTATTCTGAATCTCCGTAGAATCTTCAAAGAATCCCCGTGGTTTAGAGAACATTTGTTAAATGTTAAATTACAATTAAAATTTTGAACTATGTGATTTCAAAACTGCATAAATCTTATCTACAGATACGTACCTATGCATGTAAGGAAATCGTAAAGTTAACTACAGTTCAACTTTATGTATCTGCGTTATGTTCGTTTTTGAAAAGTCTATGCTATATGCTTATATGCTTATGCTCATTGTGAATTGGGACATAGAATTAAAAGTGCATATAAATTAATTTTATAGTGTGTTTTTACAATAAAAATATTTTATATGACATTTAAATTTAATTTACTTACCTTCAATAAAAAATACTATAAATTACAAAATTTCAATTTCAATATGAAAGTATAACATCTTTTTTACATATTTGATAATGTTTTGCCTTCATAAAAATCAATAAAGCGAAGTAGACTATATTTTTGTTTTATTCTCAGGGTTATTTTAATCCAAACTTTTTTATTTAACGAAACAAAAAAGGTGAAATATGCGAAATCATACTATTTTTCTAAAAATTTTATTCCCTTTCAAATTCAATTAAAAATTAATAAGCGATATGTTTACAATTATACCTACACTAAGTTTTTGTTAAAATTAATCTCGTATAAACATTTAATGTCTCAAAATAATCTACTAAAATAGCAAATATAAAATTCAGTTTTATTTTGTTTTTTATATTTATAAATCGACAAATAAATAATATAATATAATAAAGTGTATTGCGTGTCAAATAGAACACACCTGATAGAAATAACTTAAAAATCAATAATCTACGTATTATTTTATACTATACAGAATGGAAAATAGGGAAAAATTAAGGATATATTATTATTACAAGTCTTATTTAAAGTAAAATGAACATTTTTAGTACAAGTAGATAGTTTAGTTAAATATGTTATTTGAATCTACTACAATACCAAATGCTACTGAATTTGGATTTCTATAAAAGATGCGTGAGCTAAGCGAGCCTATAGGCTCCAAAACCGAGTATATAACAGCTAACAGCCTAAGTTTGTATAACATGAGAACTACCTATAAGTTGTAGTTGGCATCTACCTTAAACTGAATTCCACTTTAATCGAGTATAACGGCTTGAGTTTGATTAGTGTTGATTTTGTTATATTAATATTTTTTACATACAGATAATAGAGCGAGAAACAATAATGGAATTCTGATAAAACTTTTTGTAGAATTGACTATAAATAAAATAATAAGATAAGTCTTGATAATGAGAAATTGATTAATGATAAAGATTATTTTATCTAGTTTGAAAGTTTTATAACAATTATTTCATTGTTGTTTTTCGCTATATTTAATGTGTAAGGCATATTTGGCTTCCCAGTAGTTTTTACCTAGGTACTTACTTGAGATCATATTCCGGGCACATTACACAAATCTCAACAACTCAAGTTAAAACGTGTACATCTCTGACTTGGTTATTTTGCACTGTTAAAATCTAACAAAACACAGATAAATCTGTACGATTCATAAAAATATTAGCAAAATAAATAAACATAAAAGTTTTAAATTTTCATCAAAATGATAATACAACTTAAATAATAATTTATAAACATAATTTGTAAATTGAAAACACAGTAGGTACCAAGTACTGGGAATTCAGCCAATTTATTTGAAATCATACTCTCAACAGTCTCAACGTTTCGATCCTATCAGAATAATTCACATATCACTTTTGTGATATGTAAATGTCTCGTAGAGTTATATATTTATTTATATTCAACTATTTTAATGTGTAACTAAACTAAGCAATTAATTTTCAAATTGACTCAACTCTCCTGAAGATGATTCTGGTAGAATCGAAACGTTTGAGAGTGTGATTTCAAATAAATTGGCTGAATCCCCAGTACTATGTTTTCAATCACCCAAACAGCCAAGGAATAATAATTGATCATACATATATGTTATAAGTCGATGATGCTGACATAGAAGCCATAGATTCTTATATTAAAATATATTATTTGTTACATAGGTATCATACTGAATTTAAGATTCAAGAGTTATAGAATTTTTACGTAAACGATACGTAACTGATGTGTTTGCTGGGACTTTGCAAGTGTGCATTTTCTTATTTTTTAACAAAATTTTCAAACTATACTTTGATGTATATTGGTTCTCAATAATAATTAGTATATAGTTTATATATTTTTCTAAAATCGACAATAAAGTAAACAGATCTATTGGCATTAAAATAAAATTAATCATCATTAAAGTACTCCAATACATTACGTCATTGTGAAAATAGTTTACATAGGTACCTACTTTAATAATTTGTTTAAAAAAATTTATTTGCCTTCCATTTTTGAATTTTTATCCTGTGATCTATTTTTCGGTGAAGTTTCTTTTTTTTATTCATTTGGTTTATTTTGTTTGAAGCTAATGGTGAACTATAAAAATAAATAAATTTGTTTGTAGATGAGGTATACAAAGAGAGTGTCCATGTGGCCAGTGGGTCTGATAACGAAGTTAGGAGTGAGTACGCCGGTTGTACGCGACGGAAAGTTTGCAGGATTCTATGATGGCTGGATCGCCGGCCGTAAGTTTCCGGTGGATATGGCAGGCTTTGCAGTGTCCGTTAATTTTTTATTAGAACGACCGAATGCCAATATGCCCTACAAACCTGGATTTGAAGAAGATGGATTTCTTAAAAGCCTCAGTCCCTTCGAACCCCAAGATATTGAATTGCTTGCTTCAAACTGTACAAAAGTACGTGCATTTTGGTAATTATAACTAATTTGAAACTGGAGTACTTATTATTTTTGGTTCAGTAAAATATTATGTTGTATAATAAATAATTGTTCCTGTTAATGATTACATAGGTATTGTTAAAAAGATGAATTACTTTTATAGTTCATAAATGAAAAATTATAACTAATTCTGATAATTTAATTAACATTTATAGTTTAAACTATTACACACATATTACGGTTATGATATTATTTTATTTTTTTGGCATTACTTGTACACTTATAGACTAATAATTGCAAAACAGCTTACTAATATAATGATTTACATATTTTCACAGGTTTTAGCTTGGCACACGCAAACTAAAAAGAACGAGCCATCTAAGCCTCTTGATATGAAAAAGTACAACAAAACAAATTTGGTGATACTTAAACAAATCATAGTATAATTGTTTGTAAAGGCGTATGAATATAACATTACTGATTTTTTAATATATTAAGCTTCACTACCCGCTATATTTGCATGTCTGCACTCAACATCACTTCAATATCAATTTATGCTCTGGTTTTTAGACTTATTTAATATTTTTTACTGCTGACATAATATGTAATTCAATGTATACTATCTTGTATTCTAATCTTTAATCACAGCTAGAGAAGCAATCATCATAGTTATAGAATATTCCAGTAGCTACCAAATAAGTTTAATGATTAAGTCACTCATTTGTAAAATATTTTATTTAACACTTTTTATACGTTTTATAGTATTTAAATACTTCTTATGTGTTAGCCGAATTTTTGTTAGTGACCTACCATTTTATAATACTTTTTCGTATACATAATGTGATTAATATATCAGGCCAGCATTTACTGATGTAAAATATTTATTATAGGTAGCATCAACTAGAAATAATATTTAATGCATTAGTTACTAATAAGTAATGCAAAATATTTGAATATTGGATCAATAATAAATTTTATTTAAGTTCATAAACCCTTTATAGAATTTAATGAAGGGAGTTAAATATTGTTATTGATCTAGTATCCAACTACTTTCCAATTACTTATAAAGTTTTTTGACGCTATTCAAGATTTAAAAATAGTTACTAATGACTCTCGTGTGATAAAAGCGTAATTTCTTATCATTTAAGTATAATCAATCAATATTCGATATATTTCTCCTTAAAAGATGGATTACTTACCTACTTGTAAAAACTTATAAATATCTCATAATTATATATTTTATAAAATACTGAATATGTGTTTTAATAATTTTTAGATGAATTCAACATAAATTAGGTACCTAAAAAGTGTAAAACTTTTAGAAACTTAACTTATTATTTTTATTTATATGAATTATTATGTACACATCCAATTAACATTTTAAATAGCAATTTTTAATTATTAAATTTAAAATATTACGTACAAAAAAGTATCCATATCTCAAAATATTTTAATAACTACAGAGTGAAATTTTAAACACATTAACTGGTAATTTTGTACTAATAGAATATATTTATATGGAAGATCGTCCTTAGAGTTATATTTCTGAGATTACAAGGTTAACAAAAAAATAAGTCAAACCAAAACAAATATAAACTTATATATTTCTTTTCAACGAAAACGAATAGAAGAAAAAATAATCTCTATTACAAATAATTAATACATAATACAGAAGAATATAATATTTGAAGGAGCATTCAAAACACTTTGTTTTTCATCACCCGCACCCACTCTTTTGAAACAGTATCGTGCGTATCGAACCAAGTTTCATCTATATAAACAATTAATCGTCCCTCGTTTCTGTACTTCTCTATTGAATTCAAATATTCCACACGCCAACTAACTGGAAATTTCCATTATTTTTCTACGATAATCTAACTTTTTATAATTAAATCCATTTCTTCCTAAACATTTCCGCACTCATTCTTTGCAAGTTTCAATATTAAATTCATTTTACCTTCGCCGTCCTAAAATAATTTACAATCTTTGATTCCTAATACTGGGTCACTGGTGACCCAAATTAAATTATTTATTTTACCTTATTACGTCAAAATAATAACAAATGTAAAGTAAATTTATTTTATTTCATGTTTTTTTAACATGACTTTATACAAAAATAAGAGTACAATAAACAAATAAACGAGAATTTATTTATTTTACAATAATTGAAAAAATAAGCAAAAGTACTTATAACATATTATTATATAATATATTATTATACCACATACACATGCAGTTCTAAAATTATAAAAAAATAGTTAGAGTAAGGTTTTTTTTTTAATTGTTACTTATTTATAACTTTTAACTTGTTTCCCCACCCTTCATCTCGTGAACAATGCCATTGGCCTGCACGTAAAAATTGTTCATAACTTTTAAAAATAAGTTGATAGTTATAATTTTTTAAATGTAAATATCCATTAACATGTTTTAGGAGAATTCATGAGAGGAAATTAAATTTAAAAAATTATTATCAGAGTTATTTATCAAAAACATGATCTTGGGTCACCGGTGACCCTATTTTAGGACGGCAAAGGTTTTAATACCCCAGTCAGTGATTCCAATGTGTGAACTATATTTTTCTTATAGTCTTCGTAGATTCTTCTTTGTAAATATTCTTCAACGAAACAATTAATTTTTATGGACCCAATCATGTCGAATTCATCTTTTTTTCTAGGTGCGTCTCATTCTAAAACCGATTTAACTGTGGTTATGGATACCTGCCAAAATAGAATTTTGTTATTAAGATTCAATCTACTTATAGGCTAGACATATTAGTAAAAATATTGGGTCTCAGAGGAAAATTTTGCTATAGTTTTGATTTTTTCACCGTTTATGTTTTTTGGGTCACAATTTGAAGTTTGCGGGCAAAAATTTTGCCCGGAACTTGTTGTTGTTTTTTGGGCACTTTTTGATCAAATATTGGCACTTTTTTCAGTTTTTGGCTTATATCTCAGAAAGGAAGCGTTTTTTCGACAAGACCATAAAAAATTTAACACAATGTATCTTACGTAAAATTTACTAAGGAATCCAACGCCGCAAACCGGAAGTCAATATCTTTATCCGTTTAGAAATTAGACGTGATTAAACACACAAAAATTTTAAAATACTAAAATTTCTTAAATTTCACTAGATATGGAAATATGGCTCCTTTTGGGCGCGCTTAAGCGGCAAAACGGTTAGTCTTGGAAAAAAACCTTATAGGTATATGACAAATGTAGGAAATTTTGTCTATTTTAATTTTGTATAGAATGGTCTTGTCGAAAAAACGCTTCCTTTTTTGAGATATAGGCCAAAAACTGAAAAAAGTGCAAAAATTTGGTCAAAAAGTGTCAAAAAACAAAGTTCCGGGCAAAAGTTTTGCCCGCAAACTTCAAATTCGTGTTCAGTGACCCAAAAAACATAAAAGGTGAAAAAATCAAAACTATATCAAAACTTTCCTCTGAGAATCCTAATATGCCTAGCCTATTAGTAAGTGAAAAGAAAATTGTACAATAATCAATATTATTGCACAATTGCAAACTCATGCACTATTTCTGAAATTACAAGATTATTTATTTTTTGTGATGTGTATCAAAAATTAAAGCAATAATTCAATTTAAATACAATTTTCTGTTTCTAATTCGTACTGCATAAATTAAATTTGTGTACAGCCTCTTGAATATATTGTGTTATGACTTATGACATAGAATTATTTAACGTTCTACATACCTTTAATAATTTGGAAGTTCTGGATATAGCAAATGATGAATCAGTTTTCCTTCAAATTCGAATCATAGCAAAATATTTTAAATACTTTAAACGTCAACTTTCATTCGATGGTTATATTATACGTAGTAAAGAGTTCACTGGTTTATACTTACTTGTAGCCTGTAGCTAGTTTAAGATCTAATTATATAAAAATGTGGTTTCTAGTAGACAAAAGACTGAGAAATCGAAATCGTACGTTCTCATTATTAAGTTTTTCAGCTACTGTATAAAATGTATTTTGAAGCATTCGTTGTTTCACAAAACAGAACTAAAACTGTTGCAGAACATTTCCAGAATGTTTGCAAAAAATGTCAAAAAAACTCGAATGTTTAAAAAGTATCAATAACTGCAACCCTATAACTACTAGCTATTTTAATACATCAAAAAAAATAATTGTAATTAAATTCGATTTTAATCTTTATTTAACAACAAAGTATATAATAAAGTGACAATTTTTGTTCTATATAATGTGTATTTGCACTTGAATTTTTTTATATTCGTTGTACATATGGCATCAATTTCTTAAGAGTATCTTTAAAATTAAAATAATGGGATGTCCATGACATGGAAAAAAACTTATCTGGAATAACTAAAACTCTCATAATGCAATGATAAAATTTTAATCAAAAAAGAATAATGTTTTTTATGTTTTGTTTTTAATTTCGTTACAATACTATAACTAAATAATTTAATTAAAATAAGTACACCAAAGCATATGAGAGTTTAGAATATTTGCTTTATTCCAAATCCAGAGTATCTTTAAATACATAGTATAATCTGTACAAAGTTGAAATAATATAAAAATATGGAGAAAATATATAACTAATACAGCTCTTCGATGCCTGTTGTAAAATTCTAATCATGTAATAAATAATAACAAGAACCAAACCAACTTCCTAAAAAATATGAGCAATAGGACACTATTCCTATCAATTATCACGATTTTTTAACACAGCACTCTGTATGAAAATGCAAATAATTTACTATTGTAAATTATACTCGTACATGGTTTATGGCTAATAATTACTATCACACATGCCCTCAAATGCAGCAATTTTCACTCTCATGTTTCACTAAACGTGCCAAAGCAACAAATGGTTCGTAGAATCTTCTCGTCCGGCCACATCTGACATGTTGGAGCTCCTGAAGTCTTCGTAACCATCACCACCAGATATAACGAGTAGCTTAGAGTTATACTGGTCTGGTGCCGTACTACCCGCTGCCACAGCTGTAGCTGACGGACTCTCCATGCAAGTCAAGAAGCGCACATGACCCGTATGTCCGTGTGGTACGCCTGTTATGCTTGGGATCACAGAGATTTTTGTCGTGGATGTCGTGATGTGCGACAATGGCATTGTCAGTAGCACCCCAGCGCTTGTACCCACCCACAGCAAATCCTTGCACGCTAGCAAAGATGTCACTCGCAAGCACGCTGCTTTATGTTGTCGAATTATATCATCGCAACCTGAAATAGTTATTAAATATGTTTCATTTTTCATAGTTTTTGTAGTCACAATAAACCCGTTTAATGATGACGTCACGCAAGTTTCCAAATAAGAAATTATGTTGGTGATTATACTGCATAGGTAAAATGTATGGGTCAATTTATGAATAGGTATTGGAATGAAAATGGACCCCATTTTTAAAATTTTTAAATTAATTTTCTGGTATTAATATTCCCAAAAATATATTTTTCACCTTTTAAAAGTGCTAAATATAAGTGAAAACATATTATTTAATGTCGCTCCGGAATCGTATCCGGAATCCGCAGATTTCTTGCGGAATAAAATGGCCGCCATGAATTCCGTCAGTAGTTAAATTATTTTTAACTTTCTGCAGAACTCCGCAAGCTCCGCAAGTTTTGACGTTTAAACTGTCAGTTGTTATAACTTCAAATATATGTTTATTTATGTTGAATATGGAGATGGAATTCGTGGCGGCCATTTTATTCCGCAAGAAATCTGCGGATTCCGGATACATGAAAACGAGGCATAACGCTGAACAAAACAGCGTGACCTTGCGAAATGTTTGACGTCACACCTACTACTACTACTAGTAAAATTATGTTCTTATTTTAAATATTTGGTAAAAATTATTTAAAAAAATTCCGGAGTAAACGACCCCATTATTTAAGAAGTGAGTATGTACTATTCATTCATAATTTTGCTATGAAGTATTTGTATGATGTACCGTTTGTTTCATAGGAGAATGTAATAATATATATATATATATATATATATATATATATATATATAGTTCATGTTTTGCAAAAATTTCGTCACTTTCTGATAAAAATTGCCTAAGTTATAAAAAATCCAAATAGGGAATAGTTAGCTGACTCACCCTGTATATAAATACTATATAATAATATTTGCAAAACATGAACTATCTAAAGGAATTTTTACTGCCGAAATTTCAAATCGATCAGACAAAAACTTCACGAGTGGTTCACTTCAATGTGAAAATTGGACCAATTAATCCAAAATCTCCAATTGCAGCCCAAACAGTCGTTCTAGGAGAGTGCAAGGATTGTTCAGCAATCCAGTGGGGATTTTCATCTGACCAATACCGATGATTGTGTCTATTAAATCCACCATCAAGATGAAAATGTGCTTTATCAGAAAACATGATGTTATTCAGATGACTAGGGTTTTCATTCATTCGTTCAATTTCGTCTTCTGCAAATTCCAATCGGTTTGCTTTATCCTCTTCAGAAATTGCCTGCAGAATTTGAATCTTATAAGAATGCCACTTAAGGTCCTTTAAAATCTTACAAATAGTCGTTTGACTAATCATTAATTAATTAATCATTATTTCAGTCACCAATTAGGAAGCAATAGAGCAATAATGATAAAACTTTGCGAACAAAAACTCAAGTGGCTACTGTATTTACAGCAAAAATTTGGCGGACTTTACACAAAAACTTGAGACTTTACAAACAAATGAAATAGGGAACACTTAGCTGACTCACCCTGTATATATATATATATATATATATATATATATATATATATATATATATATATATATATATATATATATATATATGGCGTATAACATATTATATATATGCACGACAGATCTATATAAAATGACAGGTTGCTTGGTCCCTTTAAAATGAGGCACCATGTATTCAGCTGCCATATTGAGTAACGTAAAATGATTGACCAATCAGATTAGATTAAATTAACGTCATACGTCATGCAGCGAATAAACCGATTTCTTGACAATGAAGTAACGATAGTTGTGCATTGTGTCGGAATTGGTTAATTCGCTGAATGGCCTATACGTACGTTACTCAATATGGCGCTCGATCTACATGCCGGCACAAACGGAATATCTTGCAGTCCTTTCAGTGGTGACGATGTTTATTTACAATTATAAATTATATTATAAGAAAAAGCGCCGCAGGCGAAAATGTTATGTTTTATAAGGTCAAATACTTTAAAAATGAATTTTCAGATATACATAACAGCACGGGTTTTCCCTCTTCTACGTGCAAAATAAAGAAAAACATTTTTATGATGAATTTGTATAATAATAATAATAACAGAAAAAAATGATTTTTCTTAGAGCTTGGGGTGGGGGGGGATATATCCCCTGTATCCCCCCCCGTAAATACGCCACTGTAGCTAAGTAGTTATAAATGTTTCAACCAAGCGCAAATACAAGGAGGGCAATATACAGAATGTTTCATAACTTCGAGTACCTACATACGTTAAAGATATTATGTTGTTTTATATGCTGATTACGAATCAAAAAGAATTTTTTTAAAATTCGAAAAATGACAAATAAATATTCCAACAAATGTCAAGATAGTTAATATCAAACGTCAAACATCAGGCCTGCCTGTTTAATCGACTAGCGTCACAAATTTTGAATTATTTTTTTCTTGAAATGATATGTCTAACTTGATAAATAGGTGTATATTTTATGTTCCATAAGCGATTAGTTCAAAAGATTTAATTTTTTAAATACGACTTCAAATTTCAAAGTGTGAGTGACGTATCTGATTTACCAGTCTTCGTGTATATGTGTTTCGTATTTACGAAGCACTCCGAATGAGTACCGAATGACTTACCTGTAGACTTATAAACCTAGTGGACAAACGTTGAACTATGTTTGTTTACGCTATTTCTTTAAAATATTGAATTATTATCACTATTTAAGTATAACTATTTACATCAATTAGTTATATATTTATATTTTTGTACTAGTGTACATGCAACATAACTTTCTTGTTTTATTATTTAAAAATTTATAGGTTATATTCACAAATCGCGTGAAGTGTTTGACATTTCACGTTTGATGTAACTACCATTGTGGTTGTGGGTTGTCTATGCTTGATATGGGTAACTTGAGATTGAGAGTGTGTATGTGTAAATGTTATAGTTGTGTGTGTATGAATCAAATTCGTCATAGCAATAGACCCGCGATACTTTTATGGTATATAAGAACGCATCTGAGGAAACTTATTTTGTTCTGTTGTTGGATGTATAAGTCAAGTTCCGAGTGTTACGGACACAACTTGAAGAAAAAATACCTTAAAAATAAGAAGGCAACAAGCATGGTAATTGGCATTCGTCGAACTGATTTACAAAGTACAAAGCTGAGAAATGCAAGAATTTTTTCCAGCCATTACTGTGGCGTAAGCTGCACATGCTTTTTATTATTTTTATTTTTCGAACAACATATATAAAGTCTGTCTGTTTTATAACTAACGTAGTAACCTCCCTAGTAACGAGCGGCCATTTTCTTGTTTGGAAACTTGCGTGACGTCACATTAAACGGAAGTCCAAATAATGGGAGCTTACAGGCTAAACTATTCTAGATGGCAGCCGTGTTCCAGTCACTGAAATATAATAATACCGGAACGTGCACTCGCGACGCCAGCCCGAGCCGACAGAGACAGCGAGTCGCAGGTAATTGCGTCTTTGTCGTACAGTCCTGATTGGTGCCCGAGCCGACAGAGACAGCGACTCGCGGCTGATTGCGTCTTTGTCATACAGTCCTGATTGGTTTGTGGAGTGTAATGCCCTGTTCACACGTCGCTACTTTGAAGACGCATACGTGCTACTGTAGCATGAAAAGAAGAAGACGCAAATAATAAAAAATATTCAAATCGAAACAATAACCGCAAAAAATCGCTATCTACACATACAACGATCAACGATGTGAAATTATCAACGAGTAGTTCTTGATACTTTGATGCTACAAATTAGCAGCGCTGCTATTTGACAAGCGACTCAGATTTTTTCTTGCTACAGTAGCACGAATGTGTATTCAAACTAGCAACGTGTGACATAAGACAACTATAGAATCACTTGCGAGTAGCTGTCTCTCTCGGCTCGCTTTTCGTATACAGCGAGCATAGGGAGTGCACGTTCCAGTATTACTATATTTCAGTGGTTCCAGTCCCAAAAAATGTGATATATGAACGCACACACAATGTGTCATATCACACGTGTATTTGAAATGTCAAATAATGTAAACAAGTATTGTAAACAGTGCGGTGTATGATAGTAAATAGAAATTAATAATGGAATGTAATTATTATAATTCATGGCATATTTATAAATTTAAAAATTCAAAATACAAATATCTGATATTTGAAACGTCAAATATATGGAGGGGGTAAAAATTTTAGTTCTTGGGTCTGGAACACTAGAGCCACTTTAAGCCCCCATTCCGAAGCTCATACGTTTCCTAGTAAGAACTTCCTACACGAAATTACACAATAGTTAACGAGATACATAGTAGATAAGATACAAGCGCAATGGCATGAACAGTGCCAAAGTTACAACTATGACGTCAGCTTGTTGCAGTATTTTAAGCATTAAGCATTATGCCCTGTTCACACGTTGCTACTTTGAAGACACATTCGTGCTACTGTAGCAAGAAAAAATATGAGTCGCTTGTCAAATAGCAGCGCTGCTAATTTGTAGCATCAAAGTATCAAGAACTACTCGTTGATAATTTCACATCGTTGATCGTTGTGTGTGTAGATAGCGATTTTTTGCGGTAATTGTTTCGATTTCAATTTCTTTTCATGCTACAGTAGCACGTATGCGTCTTCAAAGTAGCAACGTGTGAACAGGGCATTATACAAAATATGAACACTTTGAAGTTAACAAAATTTATCATTACTTAAATAAATAAAGAAATTAATAATAACTTCATATGACCAAAAAAATCACAAATGGGAGCTTTAAGATCGATTTTTTAAATGGCGTAACGTTCCAGGTCTAAAGTTCGCTATTTAGATTTGCGCATGTTTATTTTAGCCTTTGAATTAAAACATATGAATGCCATTAAAACTCCTATTATTATTTAAAAATAATATTACTTCTTTATTAACATTATTTAGCTGGTAAATGAATCTAATGTATACATACTTGTTAACATTTTGGTGACAGCAGGAGCCATGTTGACTTCACACAAAAATTCATAGGTAAGTGAGTGAAAACATTTGATGACAGCTGAATTGTGCAAAGACAGCCAAACTCCAAGGCCAGACATCACCATACAAGTGATTGATTTATTTTGATCTCCGTTTGTTTGAAATGTATGTTCCACGGTCAACGAATGAATGTTAAATATTCTGATAACATTGTTACAACTACACCATAATTTGCCACTATTTGGAAGCATTTTATTTACTGGCATCATTGCTGTACTTACGGACACCGTCATAGGGGATGATGTATTCCAACCTCCATCTGTAAAATTATTCCATTTAAACAAACATATTACGTCATAGAATTTTAACACTAGAAAATTTTCAAATAACCGCAAATAGCTGATTTGTAGGCAGTTTTAGGAAAACTACCCTCAGAAATTTTGGGTTTCTTTTCATATTTCGCGGATTATATTTAAACCTTATCGCGGATTATATTTAAACCTTATCGCGTTCCATATATTTTAATGATGCCTGTAATACTTCCAAAAATAAAACTACAGAAATATAATGAAATTTCCACATTATTAAAATTTTGATTCTTCAAAACAATAGGTTAGTACCTACATATTTAGTGTCGAATTAAAGCTTGAACATAAACAATAATACAAATATGTAGTTTTTTAGTTTTGTTTTACAAAATGTCTCAATAATTATAAAATTATAATGTAATTTGAAAATTGACAGGAGTTTTTCAACTCTTATTTTATATTACACTTACTTTGATCTCGCGAATAAATTGTTATATCTCCATTTGCCATTGAAACAAAAACTCGATTATCTAAATATCTGTAAATAAAAATAAATCAATATGATTTTTAAAATGTTTAAGTAATTTTAATAGTAACTTACATTATACATAAAATCGATGAGCCATGCTGTAATCTTATTTTGTTTTTCTTTATTCGAATATTATCATTGCAGTTATATACATGAATACAGCCATCTTCTGTTCCAAGCCACATAGTTGGTTGTTGGCAGTCAGTATCATCAGAAGAATCAGTACTAGCAGTTTCTATTGATTTTCCTCTGTTTAACGAAGACTTTATTCTGTTTTCTACATAATCCTCTCTTTCGCTATCTTCTTCATCAGCACTAGAGGAACTACTATCTAACTGTATGTTAGTGCTTCTATTTTCTTCATCTTCTGCGGCCGTTTGCACTACTTTTCTAATATTTCTTGTGCAGTTACTTGTACCCGCTGGGACCGACGCAACACATAAGATCCGTGCATTACACACGCCATTGCAAGAGGTAACAGTTGGTTCGGGATGAAGGCTCAAAACGCATACTTGACCGACATAACCGTCGCTATTGCATACCCATACGTCACGTACTCCATTGGAAGTGGTTGACAAGGTAGGCGCCGCACACGTAAATTGCAAACCGGCGCGAGTTTTACGTATTGGTACTGGTGCCAAAAATTCCGGTGATGGACGACGATCTACTGAAATTGCTTCACAAAAAAAATAAATATAAATTCATACTGACTTTCATATTTTATTTGCAGTAATACTAATATTATTCATAAACTAAATTTACTGAATTTATATTTGAAATAGTGATAAAACGATTAACACTTTTTGATTGTCAAACTGAAACAATAATCGTACAGTTACAATTATTTTTATAAACAATAAGACATACCAAATAATAAATTGAAGTTTATTGTCCTTAAGTCAATATATTAATTAAAAATGATCAAATAAATATTTGTAGTCTTAATTTTAATCGTTTCACCACTAATTTTGAATAAATAAAGTACCCACAGGCATCGCTCATGCATAAAACAGATTCGAGGGATGTAAAAAATATATCAAAATTACGTGAATTAGAATAGCGGAAAAAACCCATAGTGGTTCTATTTTAAGGGGGTAAACTCAGATTAGGATGATCTCTTTTCGTACCCTTCAAAACCCGAACAAAAATAAAGTTTTTGGGCAAAAACACGTCCAACTTTGGCCATGTGTACCGAGTTGGAAAAAATTTGTCGGCTCGATCCACCAAAAGGGCATTGAAATTTGTATAATTACCTGTGCAGGACTCAAAAAACGAAGTTCCTACGACGATTTGGCACAAAGTTAGGGGCGTTTGAAAAAAGGTGCATTTTGTGGTTTTTTGACTCATAAGTCGGAAGTTTTTCGACGAAATTGTTTTTTCACGAATAAAATTTTCATTCAAAATTTCTAATTTTTTAGGCAATTTGAGTTATTCACACGAAATATCCAATTTCATTTTTAAATTTTCTCGATACACATTTTTTTCAAACACCCATAACTTTGTGCCAATTCATCGTAGGAACTTCGTTTTTGAGTCCTGCACAGGGAATTGAACAAATTTTAGTGCCATTTTGGTGGATCAGGTCAAATAAAAAATTCTTAATTTTTACTATTAAAATAACTTCAGTACGCCTTTATAAAACAATACGTGTATTCGGCTTTTATATTATATACAGGGTGTTCATTTTAAGTGGCGCACCATTGCTAACTCCAGAACTATGAGAGCTACGAAGTTGGTTAAATTAGCAAACAATTTCTATTTTATATGACTACTTTAATGAATGAAACAAAAAAAAATTTAGACCAGTGGTTCACAAACTACGGGGTGCAACTTTCTTATTTCAAATGGGGACCGATTTTTTTTATTTGCTTATTCGATTCAGTATTTTTTTCTGAATTCAACGAGATATTAGTTTCATACCCTGGAATAACAAAAACATGAGAAAAACGCTATTGAAAATTATGATAATTTAATTAAAATCTGATTATTAGTTAGTGTTATGGAAGAAAACAATTGAATATTTTGTTTCTTATTAATTGTTAGTGCAAAAGATTCTAGTATACTACACTGATCAGACCAAATGAGGTCGAAATACGTGTCCGTAGTTACCGCCACCTTATACCCTACTGAGTAAGTACTTAGTACCCTGAACTCATACACTTAGTGGCGGTCCTGTCTCCTGATTAAAATCAAAGAATCTTTTTCATTAACAAATAACAATTAATATGAAACAAATATTCAATTGTTTTCTTCCATAGCACTCTTGTAACAATCAGATTTTAATTAAATTATCATAATTTTCAATAGCGTTTTTCTCATGTTTTTGTTATGCCAGGGTATGAAACTAATATCTCGTTGAATTCAGAAAAAAATACTGAATCGAATAAGCAAATAAAAGAAATCGGTCCCCATTTGAAATAAGAAAGTTGCACCCCGTAGTTTGAGAACCACTGGTCTAAAAATTTTTTTTGTTTCGTTCATTAAAGTAGTCATATAAAATAGAATTTGTTTGCTAATTTAACCAACTTCGTAGCTCTTATACTTCTCGAGATAGCAATGGTGCGCCACTTAAAATGAACACCCTGTATATATATATATATATATATATATATATATATATATTTATTTATTTATTTATTTATTTATACTTTATCGATAAAAATATATCAAAATTACGTGAATTAGAATAGGTATATATGACGAAAAACACACTATTCTTAATTATTATTACATACGCCAAAAGTTAAATTTACTGTATATTGTATAATAAAATAAATTTAAAGTTGCAATCTGAAATGGTTTTTACAAAACTATTGACTTACCTAATTTTTGCTTTGCTTCATTAAATGATTCCTCCCAACTTGCCCGTTTTTCTGGCTGGGAAAACACTATTGATAAATGTTCTACTCCATTTCTACAATTAAAAAGAATTTAGTAATAGTAGTAGTACGAAATAAGGCATTAAACTTACTGCGTATTTAAAGTGAGATCTAAATATGATAACTGCGAATCACTGTTTTGCTGTTCAGCTAGTTGACGATTTAATGCAACAAGCATTTCTCTCACAACATCTTCTAACTGACCACGAGAGCAATGTAGTGACAAAATTAAGTCATTTATTTGAGTTAACGCGTTTATATCTTCTTGTAAATTTTCTATTTCTAACATTACTCTTCTTACATTTTCATCTTTTCCTATAAAAATTTAATATTATAATAACTTTAAATAATAATTATTAACAGAATCAGATCATAATATATAATATATACAGATATTAAATATAATATTGTGCCAGTTAACATTTTAATAAATGATTTTTGTACAATTACATAATTTTATATTCTCGATTGAAGTGAAAATTTAAAATAAAACATGTCACGACAAGCTTATTATACATAAATATACAGCTGTATTTTCAAAATACTTTATCAAAGAGTTACTATAATTTTTAATGCAAGATTCATACTTTGTAACAAATTGACAGACAACAAAAAATATCAGATTAAAAGTTCTAGCGACTTACTTGTGACGCCATATGAAGTTAATTTTAATTGCCAGTAATTAAACGGTACTGATCTATTACATATAGACCTCTATGGGTTGTCTTACAAGAAAGATTTAAAATGCCATATTAATTTTTATATTCAAAAAACAGACCATTAGAAAATTATATTTGTAAATGTTTTTGAAAAAAGAATTAGGTAAAACCAAAAAATCTTACCTTTCATAATTTCCAAATCATCTAAAGGTATTCGCATTAAAAGTTTGTACTTATTGGCATCTAAAGTACTTGTAACACTACCAGGGCAGTTTCTAAGTATGACAAAAAAAAATTAGGTAATGCAGAACATAAAAGTTTATAATAACATACCCTGCAGGTTTTTTTATTGTTCCACTTCTTCGTTTAATACTAGTAATAACTAACAAATCGGAAAATAAAAACAAAGCTCTTTCTTTTCGAGTTCCTTGTCCAGAAGTCATAGTAACGAGATCATGACGTAAATAAACTCTATCCGCAGTAACTAAATTTACTAATCCTTCAACTAATCCTTCTAGTTCCCTTAAATTTTGTTGCTGTTGTTCATATTCCACAGTTTCTCGTTCGGTACAATTAATTTTTATTAAATTTTCATGAATTTCCTTCTGTGCTTCTAATAATAATGGATAATCTGGATGACATGAATCAGTATGCTTTATTAATCGTTGAATAAGCAGTTCGTATTTAGGGAATTTCTGTACTGGTTTAATCAATAAAGAATCTAAAGCTAATTTGCCTTTGTGCTCTCTAGCCATAGCCTATATAAAAAATTAATTTATTAATTTTAAGATTTACCTAATTATTTTAATTATACCTCTAGGAATCTAGCAAAAGCTGGTTTCGCTTGACTTGTAGTTTTTATGACCTCCTTGGCCCTTTTCCAATTATTAATAAAAGATGTGTAAGTTTCCACAACAACTGGTTTAGTTAACTTAAACAGTAAAATAATTCAGATTAACAACTAAAAATAAAAATTTACTATAAAATAATAAATTTTGTTTTAATTTCTTACTATTATGAATTTGTTCATGCAAAAATAATTTTTTTAAATTAAATTAGGTACACAAAATAATTGCACTCACATCTAAAAATACATCTCCAATTTTTTGTTTAACATCCCAGTGTTCTAAGCGTTTTCTTAATTCTTCTAAAAATTCCTGATGGTATGATAGCAATGCTGGTACCTACATTTCAGAATCGATTATTGAAATGCAAAAAATACATAAATTTTAATTACCTGATAGAATATTTCATCCACTAAGGCTGCATCTAAAAGACAAGAATTCTCTGCACTTTTCAAAGGCTCCAAATATTTCTAAAAATATTTTACACAAATAAGTAATTATTATCATAGTTGGTACTAATTTTAAACACGCACCATGACTAATATTTGTAATGATTCTACGTATGATCGCTCAGTTTCGTATAATTCCACGACAATGTGCGTTCGAGTATCCTACAAATAAAACGATAAAATTAAATTACAATAACAAATGTAATTTTTCTTAAAAGTGTTAAATGCAAACAAAAGTGCAGAACTAATGCTGCACTCACCAGAATGGCACTGGTGATACTGGAATGTTCAAATTCCGGGCACGTCGGAATACAACGATAATACAGTTGCTCATCTTCGCTGTCTTCAGAAAAATTATTCGGCAAAGTAATTGAACCCGCGGAATCTGTATTTAAATAACTTAAATGCAGATTTAAACCATCGCGAATATTGTTGTTACACCCACTCATGGCTAAGAACAAATTGAACTCTTATTTACCAACTTCATAATTTTCAGTGTAGAACTGATGTTGGTTGGAAAAGTCCTGCAAGAATGTTTTTCACAAAACTATGCACATCGTATAAGTAAGTATGCAAAGAGTGTATGTTGCTGCGCAAAACATATACAAATGCATATGTGTAAACAGTGGATATTATGTATAAAACATAGAATTGTGTATAAATGCGCTAGTATCCATCTTTACTTACACAACTACTAACAGAATTCATCATACATAGTATACATTCGTATATATAATTTTGTACATACACACACATGTATATAATATGACTCGTGTGGTACATCTATACATGACACGTGCACTTGCATCTCTCACATACACTCCCACTCGGCGCCGTACAACGGGTGCGCACAAATACAGCCACTGCCACTACTATTGCCTTACATGTACTCAACAACAAAATGTAAAAGTAAATACACCAATGATATTATGTCGATATCTATTATCAAACATACCGAATTTATAAGGCTAATGGAGTTAGGAACCACAACGTCAATAACTTATTAAGCACATGAACGTAACAATTGAGTAACGAACTACAATTATTATAGCTAGATTAAGTAAAACCGTATTGACACATGTCCTATGAAAAACATGTGGTTGCCACACCTATGCCCTCCGACAACGAAATTCCATGCGTTCAATTTAAACAAACTGTGTCAAAGTTGGTGGATCAATATTGTCACAATCTAACATGTAAAATATACCGTAATACATCGACGAGAACAAAAATATACCGTTCCACTATCAAGTGCGTTTTCATAAATCTAAAACTGGTCGTACGTTCGTACTTGTACTGCGTCGTAACAAACACGGATCGACGCCTTGTTTGCCCCGCGCTCTCCTGACAGCACCCAGCGTCATGACGCTATCGTTGCTAGGCAATATGTACACATCACACTGTACCACTATACGCTTGTGACATGTGCATCGGATTTGCGTGCGTACGCATTGTAATCAATCCTTTGCCGCTTTGAGCTTAGTTCCTGCTCCTGCACTTTTGTTTGCGATAACCAACAAATGCAACGTACTATGATCTCACCCCATTTCACTCACATTGTCACTTTTTAACACAAACACTGAATTTATTCCATTCAAAAGTTTTGCAAACAAAATAGAACATGTGTACAAAAAATTATGCAGAATAAAGTGCGAAAATGTAATATTTCAAAAGTTTCATATTTAACTAAATAAAGTTTTTAATTAAATTACTGAAATGAGCTAATAAATTTCACTGTATATAATTGTTTTGTACAAATGTTTTTTTAAAATAATTATTGTAATAAAAGTATAATATGAAAGAAAAGCAAAATGGAGTGTGGTCGTTTTATAAACACGAGAAAAATAAAATAAAAATAACTCACATCGGGAATGGGTCCTCCTCCTGTTTCAGGGGTAGAAGGTATCGTCAACTGTTCAGAACCAAGAAATTCACACAAGAAATCAGATGAGGGTTCTGCTGATGCAGCTCGATCGGTCGGATTCGGTAGTGTTATCTCCTCTAATTTGGATGGGCTGGAAGTAGTCCGCTGATGACATGTAAACAGTCGCCGCTGACCAGTTTCTATGTCTCCGAAACCAGGAATAGAAGTTGGTGCCGAAGAACAAACATCACCACTGATTTTCCTTGTCGGGGTAGTGATTGTTGTGTTTGAATTATTTTTAAGATTCGAATCATCTAATGAATGATTAGAAATGCCCCGTAATCGGCCACCAGTTTTTGATTTAGGTTCACTTAAATTAACGGAATTACCAGATGTTAAAGACATCATACTGGCAGCCATATTTGGGTTAGAGGATCGTTGATAAACAGCAGGAGTGTTGGACAAATCATCTAAGAATTTAAGTTCACTATTCAGTTGATGTTTCGAGAATGTTTTGCTAATGTCAGGTCTTTTCATTTCGGCTTCGAGCATCTGTCCGTATGGCCCGCGCAAAGGTCTTTTAGAATAACGCCTGGGAGTATTTGGGCTGAGTGAATCATTACCTGCACTTGTTCTGCTTTCGGTGTCAGATACGTCAGACGGACTAAGTACCGGTGATGTCAAATGTTCACGATTTGAATTCGAATGTGGTATAGGCGTTAAAGGTCTTCGTTCAGTCTGCTCATTTTCTCCCTCAGAAAATGAGTCAACACGATTAAAAGTATTTAGTTTATTTTCTGATTTCACTGACAAATTTTTTTCTTCTAAATTTTGAACGTAATTTGTGTCTAGTCTTTTATTAACACCATCTTCAGATATTACAGATTCTTCTAAACTTCTTGCTGTGCAAAACTCATCAGCTTTTTCTTGTAAGGTATTCACTGCCTCACCAAGAGTATTTGCAATTTCTTCATCTTGTGCGTACGCAAGCATTACAGATGCTCGTTGATCAGGCCACTGAGATATATACATACCTTTACGGCGCCGAGATCGATCTCTTTTCCTGTCCTCAGTGGAACATACACTATCTCCATCAGATGCACGCATTTGTTTTGTATTATCTTGTCGTAAAACATCACTAACATTTTCTGGTATATCATCCTGTTTACTCTCTGATTGATGTGTTGGTTCACTAGAGTGTTCTGTTCTATCAATTTTAGATTCTTTCGTGATTATTTCAAACAATTCGTCTATGCTTTTATCACCTGATGTAGAATTTGAGTTATCAATAGATGCTGAATTTAAATACCGCACTTGATTTTCTTTTTTTCGCGGTAATGTTAATGCTGCCCTACTTATTGAATCACTTGAATGCGCGCTGGAGTCTTGTCTACTTTCAGATTCGGTATTTCGTTTTCGAAAATATTTTCCATCGGACGAAAAATCAACCAAAGAAAAAGATGCACTTCTGAATGGTATAGTACGCTGTATATAAGAACCAACAACAGTTCTCGCTTCTGGTTTAGGGAGATTGAGTTTGACAGATGACAGATCGTCTACGACAGGTGGAGGCGATGGTGGTAATGACGGAGCCTTCGGTGACGGCGCAACTGTTGGTGTCGAAGTCCGCGTGCCAGCTGAGAATTGTGAATGACGAGTGCGAGGCGGTGGCACAGGATTGAATGATAATTCTGCCTTATCATCTGTGTGTGGTGATGCTTGTGGTTGCAGATGTGCGTGATAGTGATTCTGTAGCTGTTGCAGCGGAGGGGACGAAACATGCTTCTGAGATGCAGCGGAGGATGTGGGCGTCGACGTAGAGGGCAAATGTGTCGCACTCTTCAGTCTATCTGTAAGCTCACGCAGCCTTTCAGACTTCTCCTCTGAGCGCTTCTTTCCTCTAACGTTGCCGCGGTTTCCGCCGAAGCGGAATCTATGAAGGCGATCCAGTGTGTTTCGTCGAGAGTCCGGGTCGTTGGCGATGACGGTCGTGGTGGTAAGATCGTCAGAGTCGTACAGACTGTTGGCGTCGGCGTCGGAGCGCGAACGTACAAGGACACGCCGTCGCTGCAGGAACGAAAATGAAGATGATGACGACGACGAGGTGGTAGAAAACCGCAGGTGCTCAGTTGCAGTAGTGGCGACGCACGAACGCAGCCCAAACTGAGGTGGGTGCGACCATGACGGCCGCGAACGATACACTGCGTCGGCTTCGGTTGTCGTTTGTGTCGTTTCGTCCACTGTGTGCTCGCGTTCGCGTTCACGTTCACGTTCGGCCAACGGTAGCGATGAGCAGCCAGCATATCCGTTGGACATGTCCACACTATTTACTGAACTAAAAATACCGCAGCTATTTATAGACAGTTGTTGCTTATCTGCAAGAAGTGGAATCCGGGAGACGGACGCGGACGCGACCGACCGAGGCCATGGCAAGTTGACAACGTTGCAACAGCACTCCTTATCCGTCGCCGTTGCCGCTGACGACGCCGACGACTCATGTCGGTGATAGTGGTGGTGGTGACCTAGGCTCACTGCAGTACCACGGTAGCGCGCACCCGCTCCTGGTGGAGGTGGCGATACGGCTCCCACGCGGACCCCATATTTTATAGAACCCACGGTCACGAACCTGTATTAGTAATATCAAAATTATTTATTACAATATTAACTTAATATAGGAAATTCATTTTAGCGACATTCATTTCAGTATTTTAATACTGTTATTAACTTACAAGTTAATGTTTGTAATTTATACCACTTGGAGATAATTTATAAATAAAACAAAGTTATATATCTATTTAACAAAATACAAAAATGCTAGTTTCTTATATGAACATAATGTTAATTTGAAGAAATATAATAACAAATAAACACTATAAAAAATAAGAAAAATAATAACTTATATTTGTTTCTATTTAAAATTATATTTTTTAACAAGGACAAAATTAAATTTTTGAATTCAAATGTAATCAGTTTAAATATAATTAAAACGTGTAGTTTTGGTATATAATTAATGCGAATAAAGTAAATAATAACAAAAAACAAATATATTCGGTTATGTTGCAATAACAATAAGCATTCCAATAAGAAAGAATAAGATGTTATGTCTAGGGCAGTAGGTACCTGTTAAAAACAGGGTTATGAGAACATCCACGTCTATCCCTAGTGTAGTAACACAGGTCGCCTGGAGAGCAGTCACCAATGCAACACTCGCCGTAGACACCTGTGGCATGGTGCTGGTGCCAACTGGACATGTCTCTGGTTAGAGTTTCTTTGCTAAGTCACCGCACTTTGATAATCAAAGAGCTTCATTTCTCAGTACACAATAGCTACTTCTATTTCCCAAAACAAATCTTCATATCAAATATACACAATACTCACGAAAGTCAAACTTATAATTGAACACACAGAACATCATCCTTCGGCAATGAAATCACACGTCACATACAGAAACAATAACATCGCAATAATTGCGTACACTACACATTCACTGTATCAAAATACGGTGAAACCACTTTGACTAAATACACAAAACAAGGTTGTTGGATTTGCTTTTCCCCAAACATAAGTTAAAATGACTGTTAACTTCAGCACAATTTACAAGCGACTTTTGTTGAACTTGTACGTTTTTTTAAGACTTTTTTCTGGGTAGTTAATAAAAACGAAGAACAATACGCACTGGCATGTTGTTTGAACATGAACGAATGTTGTATAAAGTCACTGGTCGACTGGTCCAGCCTCTTCCACTTGAGCGTGTTAAGGCTGCGGTTGCGGCTACTTGGCGGCCAAGATGCGACGCGCGGTGAGGGACTGCGCGGCTAACTCAAGCTAACTGCTGGCCTGCTACTTTCAACCATTTATTCGCAGAGTCGGATTTATTTTCAAATACTTACCAGAAAAACATTATATTAATATTAAGACATTAAAATAGTACAAATATCAATAACAAGACTTATATTTTATATGCCTTATAATTTTATTATAAAATGTACAATAATAACAAATTTTAAATATTTTTATTTGTTAACATGAAATGCCCAGATTTAGGCAACCATTTTCACTTTATTGGTAAAATATTGTCTATATTATTTCACTTATTTTGTGTAAAATAGATTTATTTACAATTAATCCAATCCAATCCAAAATTGTATTTTAATCCGGTTCTAGTTATTTCTACAAAAATGTTTAGTCGACTTAATAATAATTGTATACGAGGTGGGGTACCTACCCAATTCTTCAAAACTCAGAACTAGAAAATTCAACTACAAGAAAATTTTTTGGTAGAATCATTTATAACACCCGAAAATTCGGAGACAAGAAGATGCATACATAAAAAATCAATAATAATTCAAAATTCCAATCTCTGATCTGTACCACAGTTTTTTGGAAAATGGACATAAAGCCCTGTCCGTACGGCGATCTTTGGAAATTTTACGGAGATTCAGAATTCTGGAAAAGAAGAAGTTTTTTTCTTTATAGTGATAATTACGTGGTTTTGAAGCAATCAATAAATTATAAATTCTTCTTTTTCAAGACTCATTGAAGATTAAATTTAGCTTACCCAAGCAACATTTTTACCAAAAAAATACGTCTGCAGACGATGTTTTCGCGTCTCTATGACGTCTACAAGACGGTCACAAGATATCTATAGTACGTCGTAGCGCGCAACCATATGACATTATATTTGAACATCTGCAGTCGGACTTTTATGGATGTCAGTGACGATTGAATATAAAAAATAATATTCAATTTTGCAGTATTGGTTTCCTTATTTTTCTTTATAAGAATCGAGATTATAATCCATAGAACTGGAGAAAGATACAAATGTAAATTTGGTATTAACTGGATCGTGCTGGACTTGAACTCAGATCCTAAGGACGTGTTCCCGGGTATTCCGAGGGTATTCCAACGACGCTAACCGCTCGGCCAATCAGACCGAATCAGACATATAATTTGGTGATATGAAATATGAATATGAAGTAAATAGATTTAAAACTAAAAATTTTAAATACATTATAAATAAAATTATTCATTGTTCTAAACGTTATTATTTTGACAAGAAAATCTTTTCTCTCTTCAAGTATATGAACTTCCGGATTACCTACGTTTTTCTATCTAAATCATTTCAACTCTTTTAAAATATGAAGAGGACACCGGGGTTGATTGTTACGGAGGTAAGTTGTTACAGGGCACATTACAGGTAATGCAAAAGACTAAGAGATGTGCTTTAAAGACACAAGCGATCATGGCATCGTCTGCTATTGCCTCTTGTATTCTGTGGCGTGAACGTAGTCACTGAATAGGTACTGGGGTGTTTCTATGAAACATTTGTACTTGTACAATGTACTTTTAAACAAACAGCACTACAATTTTCATTTTTTGCGAATTCGTAGATAATTTATATTCGTAAATATTTTTTTCTAAATTTTACTCATGTGATTGTTACATTATGACTTGTAAATTACGTCCATAGACGTTTTAAACAGATAATTTTTGACAATCATATTGTCACATTATAATCACGTCTGCAAACGTCCTATACAAGTCACTTTGTGACAGTCATATTATGACTTGTACATGTCGTCTTACGTTGTATTCGGGTTATTTTATGACAGTCATAATATGACTTGTACGTCTCGTCTGTAGACGTTGTATTTGTGATAGTCATATTACGACCATATAACTACGTTACCAGACATCATATATACGTCCAGGTCTTAAAATGTTACTTGGGTAGCGACACCGCAATTTAACAGACAATTCTCACTAGAAAGAAAAAAAACTTCTTCTTTTCCAGGATTCTGAATCTCCGTAGAATCTCCAAAGATCGCCGTGCGAACAGGGCTTAATACATGTTTTCTATCTAAAGATCTTTCCAATGGTAAAGTACAAAGTATATGAAGTCGTAAGTCGCATAGTTTAATATAGCAGTGTAGAAATATTAAAGCTGCATTCACAGTTCGAAATTTGGTGAAATTCGGTGAAAGTTGTGAAGCTTATCATGTGGCATCAAACTAAAATTTGGTGCACTCGAATTTTAATTCCAAACCCAAATTTCTTTATTAAATTTAAGGTTATTTATTTTATCATTCAAACATGGCAATTTGACAATAATTATATCTACAAAATCTTCTTTTGTTTTCAGATTTCTTTATTATATTTTCATAAACAAAAACAAACTGATATTTTGTGCTGATACTGACAAGACAAACCGCCAACACACAAATTTCGAACTGTGAACGCATTGACCACGCCGCTGCGCACAGCTTGTGGGACTGCCACGAGGGGGGCGATTGAAAAGGGGCACTATACTCGTCGTGCTCGTGTTGGACCAATTTTCAACTTATACCGCTGACACTCGAATATGATTTTTCTAGATTTCGACCGAAAATGCAAAAACCGAATGTGCGAATTCCGAAAATGCTTCGACAGAAAATGCATGAACCAAACTATGCATCACCCGATAATGCATTAGCCGAAAGTGAAAGAAGCCGAGTGTGTGCACGGCCTAAAGCAGTCAACTTTCGGTTCATGCATTTTCTGTCAAAGCATTTTCGGAATTTGTATCATTTGATATTTACACTTTCGGATTTTGCATTTTCAGTCGAAATATTTTTGGAATTTGCTACATTCGATTTTTACACTTTCGTGTTTTGCATATCGAGGGTGAAAAGGCAGTACCTCGTAACTGACAAATTCAAAGTTTTGCAGGAGAAACAAAAAAGTGTTTAAAGCTTTTACTATTTAATGAAAATATTAACTAAATCAAATTTTGTAATAAATACTGTAATTAAAATTAATATATTACATTAAAATGTTTTAAAAAAATTTCCTGCATACAAAAATGTCACTTACGTGTTATTGCACGTTTTTAATTGTTAGATACGAGTTACTGCTAATTTATAAAGAAACTACAAAATAGAACAAAAATAATATTATTCAATATATTATTCAAAAACAATCACTGCAAATTGGTATTTTGTAATTAACATATTATGCTTATAAAAAAATCAAATTGTACCTATTGAAAAAACAAAAAAACAAAGTCAATAATGGCCAGTTGCACCGCTTCCACTTAAAATTCGATATTTTTTATTTAAGTGACACTTAAAATTTAAGTGGAGACGGTGCAAATTGCCATAAATCACAGTGATAATAAGTTTTAAAAGATTAGATTCCTTATTTATGAAGCAAATTTGCATTTAAAAATTTCTTAGTAAATAATGGAGGAAATATAACGGAGTTCAAATCTATTTTCTTTGGTCTTGTCATTAAATCTTGAAATTCATCACACTTTATTTTGCCCTAATGATATTGTAAGACTCGTATTTCTGAAACAATTGAATTTTTAGATGGTCTAAATTGAGGAATACCTATTTTAAAACTTGTTTATCGACGAAATTTCTAAAGAATAAGAAGTAAAATTGTTTCACAATGTATAGGGTTGTTTTAATCGTCCTAATTTCGTTGCGCGGTAGTTATCACTGGGTCCTTATCTTCTTATTTTTAAGAGCAGTTTCTATTGTTCTGTGCACAGAATCGCACTTCATTTCAGTGTGCCCTTTTTCTAAAATTTTTTTGTGTTATACACATATCATACTTATCTGCTAAATGCAGAAGTGCATTTGATAAAATGGTATTCTTTCTATTTCTATTTTCTGTGCATCTGTGCATCCATCTGAGATTTGTGCTAAGAAATATTCTTCTAAATAGTCAACTAGAAAGGACGCATAAGTGGCTAAATGTAATAATTGTAAACTGTAAAATTGTGCCAGCACAATTTTGTTTTATAATGTTATAATATAACGCACTGGGCACTGGCAGCTAAATACGGAGCTAATTTTACTAATTGAACATCTACTGTTATTACGTGACATTCTCCCAGCACCGCCCTTTTCTTGTCAACAAACATCCTTATTTCTTCTTTTAACATTATTTGTTCAAAGAAGGCAAGATTTTAAACGTTGCATTTGTTAAAACAATCATTAATTAATTAACTTACCAAATCTGTATGGCATAAAGCACATATTTTCTGGTAGAAATTTTAAAAAATGTGGACACTGTTGCTTTACGTCTGCTCCTATAGCACTTATAAGCTTAGAACTAATCAGTTAAGAGGTACTGCTTTCAAAAATATTGAAGGTATTAGTTACGAGTTACCGTTTTATTGAATTTTTGCGCCAAGTTTTAAACTTTTTCAGTTTGTTTCTATATCAACAGATGGGGACTACGTCTATACATTTAATGCAAGAAAAAAGTGAATTTTGAAAAAAGTGTTAGTTACGAGGTACTGCCATTTCACCCTCGATATGCACCCAAACTGTAAATATAAAGACGTTCAGAATAAAAAATTGCATCGAATAAGTTTAAATTTGTTGGTTAAATTGATTTTGAATATTTATTACTTCATTCTGACAGTTGACAGATTTTAAATTCTTGTTCTAATTGATTTATTTATTTATTTATCAACTAAAATATGGAAAATTTAAATTACGTTTATCTCGTGACAGGACCGTTTTATATCAATAAATATAAGAGCTTATTGGATGCAGTTTTTCATTTTGAACATCTTTTGTATTTACAGTTTGGCTCTAAAATCAAATGGTAAAAACTAAGAGCGAAATTAAAATTTTAACACTGTATTTCCTATAGGTTAAAAAAAAGTCTACACCTGCATGTAATTATTATCACTCGTGTTTTTTTTTATTAATGTTAAATAATAATTCGTTGTCTGTTGTCTTATTAACTAATAATAAATTAATTACGCTAATGAATATTAATAAAATATTTTATTCTAAAATAATTACATTTTATAAATTACAAAAATGTATAATTATTCTTTATGTTCTATTTTTTTAATATCTTCTTCTGAACTTATACTAGCAGATGATTCTTCTTCGGTTGGTGGGGATTTTAATGTAAAAACTATTACAGCTTTACCTAATGTTGGATTATCATTTTTCTCTAAATGCCGCACCCAAGATAAAAGTGAATCTTTGCTAGAAGTACCCGTAGCGCAAACCTAATTAATTAAATGTATTAGAAAAATTAACAAGTTATTTATATTTTTGCGTACCGCTAATATCGTTCCATCTTCCTGTTCATGAACGGAAGGTATCTCAATTATTTCAGATTCAGGTTTAGACATATTAAAAATTGAAACATGTATGTTACCAACATCTAAAATAAGATGATTTTTTTTTTAAATAATGTAAAATAAGAACAAAAATTCTGTTATTTGTAAATGATGAATGCTACTACATGCATGTATTATATAAATGAAAATGATTAATACATTCTTACCGTCTTCGTCCTTTTGTTGCTTAGATTTGATTTCTGGGGGATCAGTTCTTAAAATAAAATAATTTACAGAGGTGTTCTTCAACCAAATTCTGAAAGAGCCTTCAACATATACTGGTTTTTCTAATTCATGATTTCTTAATAATTCCTTTTGGGTTGGACTTTGAGCACTTACGATCCAGGTGTCATCTATCGAATCCTCAATATGCGAACTCTCGTGTAAAAGAAAAATAAATTATAACATCTTAACAAAATTTTATAATTGTATTTAAGTACTTGGTAAACTGTTACTTCATTATGGAGATCTATACTAGCTATTCTAGCTATCGCTAGTTTAGCCAATTCTAAACTATCATTAGGTAAAACAGCAGGAAGAGGCCAAGGAGATAAATTTTTAAATTTTGGCATCCAGTACATCATACGCCAATATTTTCTTAATGGATAACCCCTCCGACCGAAAATGTTCATAAGGATGTCCTCCATCTCCAAATCAGGTATTACACCTACACCGATAGAATGAATTATTTAAAGAATAAATATTTAAATAATAGTAATACCATTGTCTTCCATTTGCTGTAAAAGGTCTATAGCACATTGCTGCTGTTTTGGATAATGCATAAATTCTGCTTGGAAAACATTTGTTGGAATAAATTTTCCTTTTGGTAAAACATCAATTAAAGATTTGTATACTTCCAGATCTTTTTGAACACCAAAGTTATCCATATGGCGAAGGGCAGTATAAATAAACTCTACATGTCCTCGCCTATGTACATCTCTGTTTTCAAATATTTTTACCATATCTAAGTAAGTGTCTTTGGTTTTATTTGTTACATTTTCAAAAGAATCAAATTTAACTAGTTGCTTTGATTTACTATTATCCTCATTACAATATAAAGCTGCATTTATTATAAAATTTCTTCTGCAATAGTTTATTCTATTTAAATTAAACTTGCTTTGATGTAATAAATAAGGAAATATTTTTTTACATAATACATTTAAACACATGATTAATTAAATTTTTATTTGAAATATAAACTATAATAATTAGTATATTATTAAACTAACATCTTGCTTTGCACACTTAAGTTTAACTTGCTTCAACTGTTGTCAAAAATTTTAGGTTATGGTTGGTTATATAAGGCCTGTTCACACGAAGATGATTCTGAATCTTGGAAAAAAATAAATTCACAGTTTTGAAGCAATTAATAAATTACAATTTTTTTAAGACTCTTTAAAGATTCAATTTAGCGGCATCGCAATTTAATAGTTAATTCTAACTAGAATTATTTTTTCCAAGATTCAGAATCTTCATAGTATCCTCGTGTGAACTGGGCCTTAATATTCAAATCTGGTCACATAGAATATATTCAAAACTTCGCTAAAATAGTTTTTAAAGTGATTAAAATAAATCACAATATTAAGTAGCAAGAAAAAATGCAAAATATTGATCACATTTTATTGTTCACGTTTTATTTGTTGACACATTGACAAATAATATATTATATTATTTATTTCATACAAAATGATGTTTAACAAGAACTTCCTACTTATTAAGTAAGATAATTGCATTAATAATTTAAATAACTATAATTCACAAAACTAAAATAAAAAAATATTCTTACTTTTAAATTTATGCATGGTATGAGTACTTTTATTTTTTGACTTTTTTGGCAGAGTGGCCTTCAATTGAGACAGCACATCTTTCTTCAGTAACACTAGGGTGAGTTCTTCTTAAAGTAACTTTTTTATCGATATCTGGTTTTAGTGGAGATTCTTGCATTAATTTTTCTACGTCATCAAAAATTATCTGTGCCCCTCCACTGCAAGTTGGAATTATGTCGCCCTAAAACGTAAATTAAATATATTTATTTTTATTTTTATACAAATTAATCAAATTTAGATACCTTATAATATTTTGTTTCCAATTCTCCATCATCAGTAGCATTTTGGGAAACTAATAAATATCTACTTTGTTTCGGATCAATCACGTCTTTCAAATTAGTTAATTTGCTAACCGATTTGCGAGTCACGATATTTGGCTGTAACACAGTTCCAGTAGGTACAGGCATTGCTGGTTTGTGTTCCAGCCATACATGACCAGCAGACCGTGATCGACGGAAACGACTATTTGCTACCGGAGTTTCCTTTTAAAAAAATATTCATTTTTATTACTTTTTACAATATGCAAACATTATTTTAATAAAGCAAGTTTTATAAGGCTCTGAATTCTTAATTTTTACATAAGTTTTTTTTACCCAAATTGAGTGTGGCAACCTCACACATTGTGAACCATCGATATAGATATTATATTTATACACCGTGTGTGTCGTTACCAGTGGTCAACTCATTATCTTAGTAAAAAAGAAACATTTCATTTCAACAAAAATGACTTACTCTGCGAGGAATATGGCCATATGATGCTCTTTCTTGTAGTTTTGTTATAGACGTACTTGGTGCAATATTTTCTTCAAGTTCCACTTCAATCACGGCAGGTTCACCAGCTGCCTTTGTTATTTCAGGAGGAACTTTATCGTGTAAAATATCTTTAACTAATTCGATTTTATTGTTTTGATCTTGCATAGCAGCCTGTAATAATAATTTTACATAAGTTTTATACAAGCTGTTTTTAGTGTTCAAATGATATTTTAAAAACTAGTTACATTATAAAAATGATTTACATAATTTATCTAGTGCAGTCAATTAAAATCGAATTTTGAAAAATTCGCACAGAGATCTTTGGAGATTCTACGGAGTCAAAATCCTGGCAAAGAAGAAGTTTTTTTCTTTCTAGTGAGAATTATTTGTTAAATTGCAGTGTCGCTAAATTGAATCTTGGAAAAGAAGAATTTATAATTTATTGATTGTTTCAAAATCACGTAATTATCACTAGAAAGAAAAAAAATTCTTATTTGTCAGGATTTTGACTCTCCTTAGAATCTCCAAAAATCGCCGTGCGAACAGGGCTTTACACTTCTTTGAAATTTGAAGAAAAAATTTCTAATTTCCGCTAATTTCGTATTTTGATATTCTAATTTGATAATGAGAAGTCCGAATAGACATAAATATACACGTACACATATGTTGTTTTCTAATGGGAACATTATATAGATTTATTAATTTCCTTATTATGTAAATGTAAATAATAATTATATATTTTTATGAGATTATTTTTGGAACAAAAAGTAAGTAAATACAACCAGATATGGTTATTCTTAATTTGAAATTTCAATTAAATGTAATAATGTAATATTCGTTGTAAGTCTCTAAAAATTTTCACTTCATGTTCTATGTTTGCTGCAAATTTGACCTAATTAGACCAAATTTTGATAGTTTATAATTCGGACTTCGAATTTCCACAAAAGTTCGAATTATTTATTATTATTAACAGCACTAGTGTTCCATTTCGAAAATAAGCAATATCGCATTCAATGAAATCAACGCAAGCTCCAATTTTTTGCATTAAACCATGTTAACATATTAATTATATGAAAATTCTTTCATGCTTCTAAATCTTAAGAAAAAGAATCATGGTGAGAATCGCCTATTAAATTGAATCTTCAGTGAGTCTTGGAAAAGATAAAGTTGTATTTCATTGATAGCTTCAAACGAGTGAATTTTAAAAAAGATTCTAAAGCATGAAATAATCTATATGTGAACAGGGCTTTAGAATTTCATTTATTGTATTAAAAAAATTATTTGATTTTTTTTAAATAATTAGTTTATGTATGAAATATAAGACCTTTAAAACAAAATCATTATGTATATCTTACAGCGTAATATTCCCGTTGACGACGTAGTCTTCCATCTAGTTCATGGGTCATTTTTTCAGAAACTTGTTCTATTTTTCTTTTTTGTTTTTGTTTATCTAACACATTTTGCCTTATTTTGAAATCTTTTTCATTGATCTATAATTTTTAAAATAATAGATAAAATAAACAACACAACTGTATACAATATTTTACCGTTGCTTGAAGTTCATCAATTAGTTTATCTTTTTCCATACATTGTTCTACTACTTTATCCAGTTGAACACCAGTCTCTACTAATTTGTTTTTTAATTCTTTCACTTTTGTTCGTTCTGCAGGTAATAAAAATTTAACTTCTTTATCATATTTGTCTTTAGCATCTTGAACATGTACTAATCGCATTCTAAATTTATCACCTAAATAAAAAATGATTATTCAATATTGTACCGTATAGATATATACTAAATATTACCCAATCTACGTATGGCTTTCGCAGATGTTATTGTCTCCCGACGCCTCTTCAAATACAAAATTAAAGTTTTAATTTCTTCACTTTCTGGATTGATGCGAGTTACTGTAGGAACTGGACCACGATGTTCCTGAAATTGTGCACGAATAGCTTGTAGCTCGTCGATCATTCTCAGAGCTTTATCACGTTTTTCTACTGGATCCCCAATTTTCGTTTCAGGGCGAGCAATTTTCACTTCTTGAGTCATTTCCGCAAATTTCATTACATGCTGCAGTCAAATACAGAATAAATTAAGGGTTCAATAAAAATATGTAAAACATAAACATACCATCGTTTCATCAAGATCTTTAATTGAGGGATTTACACAAACAATCATTTTTACTTTTCCCTCTCCTTCAAAATAATTCTTGAAAAGTTGAGTAAGACGAGAATCTCGGTATGGAATAATTTTATTTTGATTTGTTTGCTGGTTTTCACGTAATATTTCCAAGCACGTTCTTAAAGACATAAGAGAATTATTAATACTACCAGCTTCTTTAAGACGAGCTCCTTTGGTATTAGTGCGACTGCATCTTTCACTACCAGCCAAATCTACCAAAGATAGCTGGGAAATAATCAATGAACTCTTTTCTGATGTATCACTTGAGCGATCAGGCGAGATCACAAGTCTTATTGTAAAAATGGAATGACTGCGACTAGATTCGGCGTTTAGAGATGTTGTTCCCATGCGTTTTCGCTGGTTACCTAACAGATACAGCTCGAGAGCTTCCTCGGCACTTTTTACCTCAAGTTCAACCACGTTATGTATGTAAACATTTCGACGACAATCTTCCCGGAGAATTCTTGATTGTAAAGAACGAGTACCTGCATTCTCATCCAGTAAATCATATGCATTGTTATTGTAAATTTCGACATACGTAATAAAAACAGTGTACATAAAATTATCATCGATTTCATCTAGACTTCTACCTTCATTAATAAATGGATAATTATCTGTATCACTAGTAGTTCTGTAATAAAATTATTTTTAGAGAAATTTCTGCATTAGTGAAAAGTATATTAATAATAAATGTTTATTGCGTTAAAAGTTTATATTTAAATTAAAACTACTCGTATTTAAATATAAAATTTAACTGGTATACATTATGTCCCTAGGTTTAGTATCCTAATTTAAAATATGAATGTAGGACCTTTAAATAAGTACAAAAAATCCCTCTAAGAAATTGCTCGTAAATGTTTCGTTAAGGAGATATTACCTTTGAAAGTTACGATGGAATCAAATTTAGCGAATTAATGGAAAGCATGCTTAATCTCAGGAATAGTCAATACAAAGATTAGCACAGAATTCACAAACAATTTTCAGTGTAATGTGCGATTGGGATTCATAGACAATATTTTAATTGCTCCCTTACCAAATTTGAATTACCACAGATATCTCGATTTTTGAATAATAAATAACTTTTACATTCCTTTAAATAGGAGAATGGATTCATGTGTAAGATTATAAATTGTTCTGCTCACTACAAAAGAGATCCTCGGCAGAGCCAAATATTAGTTTCCCGGATGATGAATAATTTTTTTTTCTACACATTCACCGAATTTAACGTCATAAGATTTTTTGCTTTTAAACAAAACGTATTTTAAATTTTCATTAATCGCCTTCAATCATTAATACGAAGAAAAGTGCAAGCGTGCGATTAAATTATAAAAGAGCAAAAACATAACAGCATTCGGACTGGAGGTTATCATTCTGAACAAAATGTGTAATTTCTATTATATTTTAATTATTTTTAAGTACTAAAGAGGGTAAGTTCAATACGTATTAATTATAATTACAATATTATACTTATTCCTGTTTATTATTTCAGAAGTAATATTACGTAAATGAATAGTTTGTGAAGATACCTCCAGAAGAAAACGTTTCTTTTTGTTTTATGGTTCTAAATCCATATTTAAAGTTACCATACTTAGTCCGAGAACACTCAGTATAATATTCTTAGTTTTTATGTATTGCTTACCTTTTAGTAGTTTTACCTTTACGTTTCATTTTGGCTTCATCTAATCGTTCCATAAGTGCTTCAGATTCTGACTGCACTTCAAAGCCATTTAATTTATCAGATTTTATAAGATACTTCGGTGTCTGATTACTTCCTATGCTATTGAATATTGTATTAACACATCTTGGCACAATTCCTGGATTATTTGGTTCTCCAGACATAGTATGAGTTTTTCCTGAACCAGTTACTCCATAGCTAAAGAGTAAACCATTCTCACCTTTTATAAAACCATAGAGTAGTGGCATCGCAATGTGATCAAATATCTAAGAAATAAATGAACAAAATGTTAGAATGTGGACAATAACAATATTATTTTCATACAAACCTCTCTTTGATCAGCATGTTCGGTGAATACATGGCTAAATGTATACTGTAAAAGTTTACGATTTTTCAAAATATCAGGAGGAAAGCCAACTTTTTTTGAAGAATACAAAGAAATACACGCTGTATCCGAAGGATTAGCAAGTGGTTTTATACGACAAAATACTTCAACAGGATCTTGCATTTTAGATTCATTACCGTTTAATCCTCTTGATGGAGTTTTAGGCACGCTGCGTATACGACTTCTTCTAAAATATATAAAATTAAGAAATAACATATATTTAAAACAAATATAAAATGTTTATTTATACTTACACTGGCCTCATAATGAATATTTATGTCGTTATTTTAATAGACAAATACTTAGTCAAATCATAAAAACGTTAATCAACTTTCTACAACAACTGTCAACTTTTAAATTCGTAATTGTAACGACACTTCTACTTCAACGCCATAAACATACAACACAACACGGGCGAGATAGGAACTAAAAATTAGCATCTTTTACTAATTATATGTATTATTATTTCTATTAACACAATTTTTAAACAGTACAGTATTTAATATCAATGTATGTTAAAATCAAAATATTATAACTTTTAAAATTCATTTTTATAAAAATAATTTTTATTTTTGTGTGGTGGTATTACACTAATTGACTAATATATAGCTAACTTCAAATCATATTTCATATAAATAACGTGGCAATTTTAGAGTGAATTTGATTTCCGTTATTTCTGTTCTCGGTTCTCAGTAGAGCTGTGCCGGTCTGTTACAACGTAATTATTTGTTAGTTATTTCAAGATGCCGCAATTGCAAAAACAAGCTCCTGATTTCTCTGGAACTGCTGTAGTTGATGGGCAGTTCAAAGATATAAATCCTGCTCAATATAAAGGAAAATACGTCGTACTTTTTTTCTACCCACTGGACTTGTAAGTAGTAATTATCATAAAACTTAAATTTATTAAATTTCACAAATAATAATTTTGTTTTTATTATTTAAGGCAATTAGTTATAATTGAATATTAAAATAATTTTTGTTCTTATAAAAAATTAAACCTAATTGTAGACCATTTACAGCTAAATAGAGTATTAATGTACATTATATTTTTTCAGTACTTTCGTATGTCCAACTGAAATCATTGCGTTCTCAGATCGTGCAGATGAATTTAAAAAAATTAACTGCGAAGTAATTGCTGCTTCAACTGACAGTCACTTCACCCACTTGGCATGGGTTAACACGCCTCGCAAAGAAGGAGGTTTGGGTAAAATGAATATCCCGTTATTGGCTGACAAGTCTGGAAAGATCGCCCGTTCTTATGGCATCCTTGACGAAGATTCTGGTGTTCCATTCCGTGGTTTATTCATTATCGATGGAAAGGGAAATTTACGTCAGATAACCGTTAATGATTTGCCTGTCGGTCGATCTGTTGATGAGACCTTGAGACTTGTTCAAGCTTTCCAATACACGGACGAACACGGTGAAGTTTGCCCTGCTGGTTGGCGCCCGGGACAGAAGACAATGAAGCCTGACCCACTCAACAGCAAGGATTATTTCAGTTCTGTCAACTAAATTATGCTCTCAATGTTTTTTTTAAACCGTGTCGTATTTGTATTTTTCCGAATTGTCCAGTGACAGTTAAGTTTTGTTGTAACGATATGTGATTTCAAATACTATAATGATATAAATCATATTACCGAAATGCAGTATTTTAGCTAACAGTTTTATTTCAGTTATATACATTATACTTAGTATCTTCAATATATTACTGTTAAGTTTTTAACCATTTATAGTGTGATTTCTTTAGTTTCTTTGAGAAATAAATGTTTCAATAAAGTTTCTATTTTTTTATTATTATGTAATAAATCTGATACATTTTAACAGTCTTTGTGGATTGTAATAAACTTAAATTGTTTGATTCAGCATAGGGTAGTGCTTTTAAACTATTACATTAAAGTAATATTTTATATGCAAATAGTTAATTTTTGGCATAGTGGTAATTTAAATGTAAAATCGTTGAAAACTCATTATATAACATTTTCATAATACATGTGGGGTAGGTGGAAGATCAGCTATTGCTGAACCTCGCCCTTAATGGTGTATTTAAAAAAACATTAATAAAGAATTTATTTATTATTATAAATACCTACTTTTGTGTAATTTGAAAAATGCGCGATGGGAATAATTTTTTATTGTTACTGCTTCAACAAAAAAATAAAATTATATTAAGTACAATAAATCTTGTGCAAACAATATAACATGATTAGATAATATAGCAAAGCTACTTCATAAAATTATTGGTTTATTTTCGGATAAAAGGATTATGAAAACTGGTTAATTTTTTACCAATGAAACGTTAATTATATGCTATTTGCGAAATAAGATATGACTAGAGATTAGAATTATCTTATACGTGCTATTTTAACGCAATGAGTAAAAACAGTAAAAAAATTGATCCTTTGATAGAGGTCCAAAGTCAAATGTAATTATATAAAATAAGCAGTTTCCAGAATTATGAAAAGTAATCTTGTAATATTATCGTATTAATTTTTATGTCTTAAATATTAATTAATTCGATAGTTTAGATGAAGAAAATTTATAAGTTATGCAAAATCACTTCTGTAGTTTATTAATTGTAGTATTTGTCGCGAAAAATCGCCATTAGTACCGGTACATATTTTAGTAAATATTTTTTAAATAAATAATTTTCCACCCTATTCCTAGATTCGTATCGCAACGTTGCCACAATTGCAACCCTACACTTGAAATTAGTGATCGATGGTGGTGCTACAACTGTTAAGCCACGTTCACAGCTCGAAATTTGGTGTAATTCGTATCACTGAAATTTGAAGAAATTAATTTGACTGTTCATAGCTTGAAATCTGTGTGTTGGCTGTTTGTCTCGTCAGTGTCAGCATCAGCACAGAGTAATGTCAGTTTGTTTTTGTTGATGTAAACGTGATAATGAAAAAAGAAGAATATTTTGTAGATATAATTGTCAAATTTCCATGCTTGTACGATAAAAAAATTTTTTTTCTCAATTAATAGAATGAATCCTAAATGTACTAGAGATATTTGGATACTTTTCTACGAATTGAAATTCGAGTGTGCCAAATTTCAGTTTGATGAACGCAAGTACACATTTCCATATGACAAGCTTCATAAATTTCGAGCTGTGAACGCAGCTTTAGTCTGTTTTCTATAATTAGGATAAAGTAGGGCAAGAGAAGATGGACTAAAGTTTCATATCCGCTGGTTAAAAACACTGCATCCGTCAAACTTCATGTACAAAACATTGATGTGTAAAAGAACCAAGAACGATATTGTACAGGAAGAGCTGTGGCTGCGGTTGTAATGTGACTGTGTAAACGCAATGATTGTAAAAAGGCAAGAATGTTTCATGGTGACAAATAAATTTGTGTAAAACGCACTGCAATGCGGATATGATTCGTAAACGACGAGATACACAAATTGTATTTTTTGTAAACAAGCGGTAAGTAAGTATAGTTTTCAAAAAGCAGATGATTTATTATATAATAAACAGTACTTTGTTTTAAAAAGTATGCAAACTTAAGATTCATGAGTGATTATGAATAAGATTTATGTCTATGTTTAGAAGAGCAATGTTGCTCTTCTCTACCTACTGATATGGTCACTATGAACTCTGACAAGGCTGCTGCCAAGCGCAAACAAGAACCCATCAATGGAGATTGCGCTGGGTGTAGCTCAGATACGTATTGCCCACCAGCATTTACCGTTCCTAAAATTCGCCAGTTCTCCATCACAGATGAATCACCAAATCATCTTGTCTATCGAAAGGTACTTTTATTTTACTTGCGATTCTAGCCTTTATACAAATCATTTCACACTTCGATGTGGCACAATAACAATAACAACAAAAACAATAGTACCTTTTTATAAATTGTTTATGCCTTCCCCAGTGGTTTCATTATACTCTTGTACATTGTATATATTTAACTTTCACTTGTACGTGTATACCTACACAGTTCAAATTGTAAAACAGTCACTTGTATATAATATTAGAAAATACAAGGCATAAAACTTATAAAATCAACTTTAAGAGTTATGTCTAATGATAATATTTATTAAAATTTAATATCATAGACATTGCACAAGACTCATTTTTATTCACTCTAATACTAAAATATGTTGTAAAATTTGAGCATTGAATATTATTTCTAAAATAATTGTATACTTGAACTTGAATTAAATTTTGGACCTTGCATGTAATAATTATTAATTAATATATAATTATGACTGGTTTCAAATTGGCTGTTTGATTACTTGTGTAGTTAGAAAAGTATTATACTACCGCAACAAGTTGTAATTTTTAATTTTATTTAGATCGAACGAATTGTGGCAAAAATGCAAAATGACACATCCGGTGTTCCAGTGAGAACAGTCAAAAGTTTTATGTCAAAAATACCTTCGGTTTTTACGGGTTCTGATCTGATAACATGGATGACAAAAAATCTTGATCTTGAAGATCAAAATGAAGCATTACATTTAGCAAATTTAATAGCTGGCCACGGATATTTTTTCCCAGTTGATGACCACATACATACAGTTAAAAGTGATAGCACTTTTTACCGATTCCAAGCTCCTTATTATTGGCCATCTAGTTGTTCTGAAGTAGAAAATACAGATTATGGTACGAATATATTAAATATGTTTGTTAAATACATAATGATGGAATTAAATTGATTGCAGCTGTTTATTTATGCAAACGTACAATGCAAAATAAAACAAGATTAGATCTTGCAGATTATGAAGCTGAAAACCTTGCGCGATTACAAAAAATGTTTTCTAGAAAATGGGAATTTATTTTCATGCAAGCTGAAGCTCAAAGTAAAACCGATAAAAAACGCGACAAATTAGAAAGAAAGGTTTTAGACAGTCAAGAACGTGCATTTTGGAACGTACATAGACCAATGGTAAGTTTTCTCAACTTCCGTAATTATATAATTTGTTGATAAACTGATTCTATATACAATGTGCGTTATCTTATCTATAAGGAAGTGCCGGTGTTTATTTTATATGGCCTTGTATTATTGTGTATATAATACAATATGTAATTGCAGTGTCATTGTTATACTTATCAATTATCACAAAGAATTATAAATAAAAGCATACATTACAATAAATCTTTTTGTTTTAAGTTCTGTAATATATTTTTTATTATTTAAATACAAGGTTTTGGTCCACTTCATGTGAATCTTCGTCAGGAAATACAAAAATATAAAATATTGTAAATGTCGAATACAACAATTCATTATAGAACTTAAAACCAAAAGATTTATTGTAATAATAATAAGTTCCGAAAGTTATTTTCAAATGTTAAAAGCATATATTTATACTACCAGCTTAACACACATGTTGAGTAGATTTTAGTTTTATTTATAGTAAAACATATTAGTTTCATATGTTAATGTTTTATATATATAGGGTGTTCATTTCAGTTTGTCCACTATTGCTATTGCTAGAACTATAGGACCTACGAGATCGGTTAAATTAGCAAACTATTTCTATTTTATAGGACTACTTTAATGAACGAAACAATAATTTTTTTTATCAGTGGTTCTCAAACAACGGGGTGCCAGTTTCTATTTCAAATGGGGACCTATTTTTTATTCGCTTATTCAATTCAGTATTTTTTTCTGAATTCAACGAGATATTGCATAACAAAAACATGAGAAAAACGTTATTGAAAATTATGATAATTTAATTAAAATCTATTGTTACTATGCTGTGGAAGAAAACAATTGAATATTTTGTTTCATATTAATTGTTATTTGTTAGTGAAAAAGATTATTTGATTTTAATCAGGACCGCTACCCTGTGTATGAGTTCATGGTTTGTACTACTAAGTACTCATTAGGGTGGCGGTATAACTACATGTTTCGACCTTATTTGGTCTGATCAATATAACGGTTATACTAAAAAAATTCACTAACAATTAATATGAAACAAAGTATTCAATTGTTTTTTCCATAACACTCTTATAACAAATTTAAATTAAATTATCAAAATTCTCAATAGCGTTTTTGTTATGCAAGGGTATGAAACTAATCGAACAAGCTAATAAAAAATATAGTTCCATTTAAAATAACAAAGTTGGTATCCACAGTTTGTGAAGCACTGGTTGAAAATATTTTTTTATACTCATTAAAATAATCTTGTAAAACAGAAATTGTTTTCTAATTTAACCGACTTCGTAGGTCTTATAGTTCTTGAGATAGCAATAGTGGACAAACTAAAATTAACAGCCCGTATATACATGTTTTGAATTTTAGCCTGGCTGCGTAAACACTATTGAAGTTGACATTAAAAAAGCATGTGGAATGAACAAACCAAATCGTCATAATAAATATGTGCCAACTGGCGTTTCCGGCAGTAAAATATCACCTTCTACTTCAGAAACAAAAGCTGTAAACCCAGTAGACATTGTTAAGAAACAAATCGCTTTACTAAAAACACGACTCGATCGTCGAAATATTAAAGTATCGAAAGTTGCTGATGCTTGTATTACATACTTTGAACAGTACTTAGAGTTTGATTACTTTTTCGTCGCACCTGAATACGCTAATCCATGGATCTCAGACAACCCAGAATGGTGGGAACAAGAGAAACAAGCCAAAGACATATCAGCACGAAGAGTTAAAAGATGGGCTTTTAATCTAAAAGAATTATTGCAAGATTCTATTGGTCGAGAGCATTTTGTCAAATTTCTTGACAAAGAATTTAGTGGAGAAAACCTGAAGTAAGTTCATTCAGTTTAGAATAGCACAGATTATTTGATTTTTGTTTATTAGATTTTGGGAAGCTGTTCAACAGTTAAAAGCACTGCCACAAAGTGAAGTACAAGATAAAGTTCAAGATATATGGGTAGAATTTCTGGCACCGGATGCAAGTTGTCCAATTAATGTTGATTCTCGGTCGTATGAATTAACTAAGAAAAATATGGAGAATCCTGATCGCTGGAGTTTTGATGCTGCTGCTGTAAGATTCATTTTAAAATTTAAACAACTAATTAACTGAATAAATATTTTATATAAAATTTTAGGCACATGTGTACCATTTGATGAAAAGTGATAGTTATTCAAGATACCTGAGATCCGAAATGTACAAAGATTTTCTAAACGGATCAAAGAAAAAGGTAAGGTTAATTTATTTTTATTTGACTAAGATAGTTTAAAGGTTTCTCACCGTCACATATTTTATCCAATTTAAGTTGGTAGCTTTACAAATGGGTGCATATCGCTGCATTAAAACTTCGTCACATCAAAACGTCGGTAGATCAAAAACTATCTCCACTGCTATAATAGTACTATATAACCTTCTCCGTCCTAAATTAATTTACAATCTTTGATTCCTAATACTGGGTCAATGGTGACCCAAATGAAATTATTTATTTTACCTTATTTCGTCAAAATAATAACAAATCTAAAGTAAATTAATTTTATTTCAACTTGACTTTATACAAAAATAAGAGTACAATAAACAAATAAACGAGAATTTATTTATTTTACAATAATTGAAAAAAATAAGCAAAATACTTATAACATATTATTATATAATATATTATTATAACACATACATATAGTTCTAAAATTATAACAAAATAGTTAGGTAAGATTTTTTTAAAAAAATTGTAATTTATTTATGACTTGTTTCCCCACCCTTCATCTCGTGAACAATACCATTTACCTGTACCTACGTAAAAATTGTTCATAACATTTAAAAATAAGTTGATATTTATAAATTTTTAATGTAAAATATCCATTAACATGTTTTAGGAGAATTCACGAGAGGAAATTAAATTAAAAAAATTATTATCAGTTATTTAGCAAAAACATGATCTTGGGTCACCGGTGACCCTATTTTAGGACGGCAAAGGATAAAAAGGACAGCAAACCTATCCGCCATGTTGGAGCCGAACGTAGTTTTAATACTGACAAATGATTTGATGCGAATGACTAATTGTTTAAGATTTTGTTGTTAACTTACTAATCTAGAATGTAAATTAATAAGAAACTCACGGTACATAAGCTATCAGTTATACCTAGTTCTGGGTTGGATTCCAGTTCTGTCACCTACAGTTTATAAATTTTTTTTTCTTCTTTCTGAATCTGCAGGGAACCTAAATATTATATAGAAATGTTAAACTGCATTTAACATTTAGAAAACTATCAAATTAACGAAGATTTTAAGACAACACTTACAGATAAAATTAAAAATGTAAGGTTATATTATAATTATTTCATTAAATTTTTTAGTTAATAATAATTGAAAATGCTAACTTAACAAATATAAATCCATTTCTGGAGTGGTTAAAAAAATTGGTTTTTCAATAATCCGTCATTTATATTAATATACCTTAAAAAAGGCGATTGGAAGAATCAGTTGTATGATGTGCAAAACAGCTGTGAACTCCAATATGGCAGACGAGTCAGCTATCTGTTTATATAGTGCTGTAGCAGTGGGCTTAGCTTTTGATCTTGCGACGTTTTGATGTAAAGTTTTGATACAGCGACATGTACGACTGAAAGGATGTTAACATTTAGACAGCTATCAATTTTTAATTCACCGTAATTCACAAGTGATTTTAGTTCGATAAAGTGACATGTATAAAATTTGAACAGATGTGCAATTTATTTACCAGTAGTAGAATATTTTTGTCCTATTCTAGATGGCAGAAATGTTTCCGTATATTATTAAACATCTGATTTTTAGCATTAAATCTGTTACACTAGCGCCATATATTTTCCTTACCTTACATGTTCCTGGTTAACGTATTCAACTATCAACCTCATAATAGTATATTACATAACACGAATTGTAAAAAGCACATTACATGCGAGTGAAAAAGTTGTGCACGAGCCTTGGCGAGTGCAATAACTTCACGAGCAATGTAATTGCGTTACAATTCAAGTTATGTACTATACTTTATCTACGATCATAAGATAGTAATAAATGAAAAATTTCTTGGGAACAGTAACGTAATAATATATTACATGACGTGTACAGTAAAGCGGGATTTATAATGAAGTAACGTAAGAAGTAACGCGGTGACGCAGACGCAAAGCAAGAAATGTTAGTATGATTCATAATAAAGTATCGGTAGTCACTTGCAGCCAATCATAGCATGTTTTGAACATGTACCATTTCGACAGCTGTAGGTTATAATTTATTATTGGTTATTTCAAATTTATACAATTTACAATGGATAGTGATGATGAAATGACTGTTTTAATAGCATATTTATTGAAATTAACTATATTATGTTATGTAAAATGAACTACTTCTGAACAAAATTATCCAAAACTATAGCAATCCTAAAATTAAAATTTTTCTACTACTTTATTCATGTAAACACTTTATTAATTATAAAAAAATATTAAATATTTAAAAAATACTTCATTATTATAATTAACATACGTTATTAAATTCCGATTGTTAAGTATAATAATATTATTGAGTGTACGAAATAATTTAGTTGGAAATCGTAAGAAAAGGTTAATAATTGAGAAATAAATATTTTTTCTTTATAAGATTTAAATATATAATTCCGAAGCGAACAACAAATGTAAAAATATAAAAAATTAGGTAATTCTTATTTAAAGCAAAAAAACATATTATCACTTCAATAACCAACACAAATATATCGGTAATATAGATTTCTGCAATGCAGTTTGCAATAGTCCTTCCTGATTGGTTGGAAGTAGGAGAAGTAACGTAGAAAGTTAAAAGTTGGCGAACTCTTGCGTTGCGTTACTTCTACGTCTCTGCTTCGCGTTTCATTATAAATGGATAAATGCTGTCCCGTATATTTAACATATGCGTTAATTTACTGTTACTTCTTACTTTACTTCATTATAAATCCCCCTTTAATACTTGGTTACAGTAACGTAATTATATATATTACATAACTTGTGTACAGTAAATCCTTGGCAACCGTAACTAAGCATTTACTATTCTTGTAAAATTGTTTTTAATGGCCTACTTACTGATATGGTCGTAGATAAAATATGTTACTTAGTAAAAATATATATACAAATGTAGTGTTTTATTTTCAGACGTCAGTAAAAGGGATACGTTCAATTGTATCTTTTTCCGCACGCAAAGAAACCACTACCTAGTAAATGCTTACCATTCATTTGATCTACTTCGTACACAGTCGGTGTACCTGAGTGTTCTAGAGTTCAACTAAACTAATTATAATTAGAATGTTTCATGTGACATAATAAGCATATTTAGAAACAGTGTGACCATTAATACAAACATGTCAATCATATCAATGTAAAAAAATGTTACCGTAGTTCGTGGGAGTGTAAGCGCTACAGCGATCAACACTGCCAGAGATGAATCTAGCTCGTGCTAGTAACAAGTCAGAGCCTGTTACATTTCTACTTCTACATACTCATTCACATTTCTCTATACATGTAGCGCATTTCATCTGAAACACTTAATTGATTCGTACTAACTAAAATTCAGTTAACATAAGAAGGCAGTTTTTCCATACAGAAAAAAATAAAATAGAAGTAATATAATAAGAAAGTTTTTTTAATAACAAATATTCTACAGGGTACATATAAAGTTTTCAGTTTATATTTTTAATTAATTTCAGAAATTTATAAATAGCTTATGTTAATTGATTATTAGTAGTAATTAATGAGTGTTTAAATTTTAAATTTATATACCAAAGAAATTTAGTATTTAGAGAAAATAACTGAAAGCATAAGCAAATAAACAATATCTCAGCTTTCATTGGAAATAATACATTTTACTCTTTCAAATTTATGTAAAAAGAAATAATGAAACATTCAAAAATTAATAAACGAATACGGGTGTTAATGTTTTTGTGGCGATTGTACTGGGTATAAATGAAACTCAGTATATTTCCTATAAATACGGGTAAAAATAAGAAAAATTTGCTAATATATTTTTGTGTTAGCACCCAAATGAATACTTGTTTTTCACTAAAATTTTGTGAAATATTTACATATTTATATTTTTTTAAACTTTAATAATGATTAAAAATACGACGTATGTTGTAAGGCTATTACATTCGCACATGCTCAAAATTATTGAACGTATGGCGTAAATATTTTATTGATCGACAATTCCATAATATTTTTTCAACACAACTTTTATAATTATTTACGTTTTCAAAACTTGAAAATTATTTTTAAAATATTTTATATCATTGTTTTTTATTATTTTGAGTTCGAGTGTCCCATTTTTTGATAGTATGGAATGTCACTGGCTCTAAATTACATTCGGAATCATTACTTGACACGAGACTTGCATCTACAACCACAGCAGCACAAATACAAATGCGCACAGAAAGGTTAAAATAAATCATCGACCATTTGCAAAATTCATATTTTCAGACGAATTTATATTAAAATTAATAATGAAGTTTCATATATCTATCACAATTTTTATACAGGGACGAAATATTTACTTAACGGAATTCACATTTTAATGCAAATAATTTTAATTTGACAGTATTTAAACTTTTACTTAATAATAGCATTATTATCGCAATTCAAGTACAATCGTCCCTGTTTACACTAATAATTGTAAGGTAAACCACACATCCAAAAGATAAATTTTACTTTATTAATAAAATCATAATAATTCAATTAAATAGCGTTTTTCACTAGATACTTATTATATTGAACTGACGATATTAAATCTCTTGGATGTTGGTAACGCATTTGCGTACGAAATATTATTTTTCGAAACAATATCAGTAATACTGAATCGTAATATTTATTTTAGTAGAGCAATGGTCGATATAATTGCATGTTAAAAATAGAAAAATACGCATAGAAGTAGTGTTTAGCGATTACAATAAAAATAAAAAATAAAACCTAAAAATCAGGAATTGATGTGGAAAAGTATAATTTTAAAATTTTACACAATATATGAAATTAATTTAGAATAACCGATATAGAGATATGTTGATATTGATTATTTTAATGTAAATATAGTCTGCATAAAAATAATTTTAGTTTAAAAAATATTTGTGCGTAATTTGCACGAATTCTTCGAAACATGATTCTTCACTTTAATATTTATTAAATTAGGTTTTGTGTAAAATTGTGTTTTGAAGATTTGTGGCTGAAGATTTACCCTGAAAATGTGCAATACTAATGATTCCTTAAAAGACACAAATTTTGATCTTTGTTATGTAATTGACTAAAAATAGCTATACATCTTGCGGAACCATCATAACAATTTATTTGAAGACAAAAGTAAAGAAATTAACACAAGGTTATAAGATTTTTTACAACATCATCTCAATAAAACCGACTACAGTTTAACTAAAATAATAATTATTAATTTAGATTGAAAATGGTGTTTGAAAGGCCTTTGTAGTCAGACAAGATTTATTTTGCAAAGATGTCGATATTTATTAGAATGGTTTCGAGTGATAACATCACTCATCATCAGATGGTTGATCATCCTAATATACATAATTTTATTGCAAGAATAATAAGTCATTTAAATAAATAGCATTTTACGTAGAAATTCTACTAGTTCTCACCATCATGGATGGTGAAGAACTACTTCACCATCTTGAATTACAAAGGCCTTTCAAACACCTTTTCCAATCTAAAAATATTATAGGTGCACAGCTATTTTTATTAGCCATCAGTTAATATATGTATGTTGTATTAAAAATTGTAGTTATTGTTGCGTTACTTGTTTTGGTCAAAGTGCAATAGTTTATGCTTGAGCTATGTGATGTCCAATAAAATCAAAAGTATTGTTAATATTTCATCCAAATTTAGTGGTTGTGGGCCAAAGTTAGACAATGCAATAAAAATATTCTCGTTTATAAACACGAGGAATTTATAGTTAATAATTGATATAAATCCTAGTGGAAGACGCTATAACATCAAATATGTACATAAAATTGTTCAAAATCACAAATTATATTAGTTAATATTAAGATAAATCTTTGTATATCTGTAGGAAATAGAAAAATGAAGCATTCATTATTGTGATATTATCACGGTACGTACGCTAATTTATTTAGTTCGATGTTGTATGTCATTTTTCAAAGCATTAAATTGTTTCATTTTTACATTGGGAAAATTTTTAAATTTCGATTCAAAAAATCATACAAATATAACTTGGAATATGTTTTAATTAGTATTTGATATTGTCAGTGATATTACAACAAAATATTAATGAACAGTAGACAATTAATTTGAATCGCTGTAAATGCATATGATATTTGACTTAGATAAATGTAATAGTTATTCATAAGAGATCTGAAATATTTAGTTTCTCCATTTTCATTCCTACTAAATAAAGCAATGGAATCTCTGTATTAATATACTAAATTCAATAAAAAAATAAAATAAAATATTTTAATTTTTTCCATTATGTACACGAATTTGAGATTAGTTAGGATTAAATTCAATTATAATGCATCCTATAGTCAAAGCAAACATAAAGGATTCTATATATTTCAAACAAAAATGTAAAAGACACTGTATTTAATTTATAGTTTATCCAACGTTCTTTGAAACATTTCGCTTACGGACAATTTTAAGAAATACCTATTTCAGTTAAGTAAATGATTTAATCACAGATCAAATACAAACAAGTTTATAAATAGAATTTCCATTAATCTTATAATAAACAGTCCAAATATTTAGTATTTCGGCCGAATTCTGTAACTCAGTTTTTAATTTTAGCTACTTGTTAGGTTTTTTGTTCAATAAAAATTGATAGCACTGAAGGAAAATTCAAAATGTACTTTTGTTATTTTCTTTACTCAATAGGATAGCAAGTGACTAAAACTTACCTAATCAGTTACAGAATTGAGTCTATTATAAAAAGTTTTCTTAAATGTGTTACTTTTATATAAAATTTTTTGTTTATATACAATTAAACATTCTAAAATTTAAGACATAATCATGGCCTACGTTTTTATTTACGTGTTTAAATTGACACTATTTTAATCCGATTCTGATATTTTTTTAACTGTAGATAAAGAATAGCTACATGTAATAAATGTTTTATAACTAATCTAAAACGTAGCTACCCTTCACCTTCAATTAAAAAAAAAATTATCAAAATCGAAGCCCAAAAGTGGACCATGATTACTTCTGTTTTGTCAACAAGTATGAAACACAAAATGCAATATAATATACGTTACATTTTGACACTTTCATAGAATACAATAACAACAAACTATAATATGAGGTAAGTTAATAAAATCTTCCAATTGTACTGATAATATGGCAACATGTTCCTTAAAATATGACTAGCAAATGAACAACTTTACAAGTAAACAATACTGAATACGATAAATAATACCAGTTTTATGTTGGTGTTTTCATTTCTTGTTTGAGGCAAACTTTAAATGCATCCCAACCTTCATTTTTTGCGTAAGACTGTAATATATAAATATAATAATTTAATAATATTTTAGATTAAATTATTTATTATTGTTCGTTACTGAAATAAATGATCTACTACGTACTTTAAATCCACGATGTAAACGATCTTTCATAATAGCTATAAACTCTCTATAACTTAATAATCCGTCACCATCTTCATCAAAAATAGCAAATACAGTATGAACTAAATGTTCAGATAAGCTCGTCCCCGTACAAATTTTTACTGCTCGATGAAATTCATCTAAAACGTATAAAATCATAGAATAACTGAAATGAGTTATGTTATAGTTATGAGGTGTACCTTTAGATATAGGATGATCAGCTAAAGTATACATACGCATAGCTATACTAAAATCTTCTAAATTATTCAAAAACTGACAAAACACGTGAAATTCTTCAAATGTTATACCCCTTACATCTTTTATTCTATCCATTAGTCGATCTAAATACATGTCATATCTACGGAAAAATATGATTATAGCAATAAACTTATTGTTTTCAATTTTTTTACATCAGCTTACTCATCAGTATCAAGATAAGTGTAACGAAGTAAAATTCTAGCAAAATCAGTCTCTGAAATAGTTGGCAAACCTTTAGAAAATTCACTAAACTCAAGTTCTAATACTTCAGTTTGTAAATTTTCCATAAACTTTTTGAACCCTTCATATCGCAATTCATCTTTGCCTTTAGACCCAAAGAAATGTACAATTAAAGTAGTATCAACAAGATGTCTTCGTTGCAAACCCTGTTCATCGTCTACATACTGATCTTGAACAGATTTACTGTCAGGTTCTGTATCTGCAATACCACGTTTGCCTTTCCAAGCAAAACTGAATATTTTTTCCATCTATAATACATTTAGTGTGAGTGAATATTCTTCATTATAGTTAAATCCAACGTATTTAAAGCTACGTCACAAAACATACATATATGTACAATAAATATGATATTAATTATTTTAGCTGTTTAAGTCGCTAGCAAATGTTAGATAAAGCAGATATTTACAATTAGTTAAATAATATTCCAGATTTAAGTTCTCATGGATATATCATAAGCAAACCCATTCGCAAAAACAAAATACAATAATTGTAATGTTAGTTTTAATTTTTTTAAATTAGTTCAATGACCAAGGCAATAAAAAGTATAAAACTACGTTAGCATAATATTAACAATTTCAATGTCAATGTTTCGTAACATGCAGTTTTTTAAATTACCATTAATAATTAGGTTACTGTGTGATTAAAATTAATAGAACAGTAATAACCATGGAAACTTGTTACTGGAATTAATTAATGTTAAACAGCACATTTTTTTGGCATTTTGGCACTCAGCGTAACTCACTGCTCTTTTATCTGCCTCATCCATCATGCTGTATCGACTTCTATGGCCAGAGAATAATTCTCGAATCTGTTTCAAATTGATTCATAACAACACATAATTATTATAAAAAATTATAAACTTAAATAAATCCTATCTTGGCTTCATCTTTCTGGAACCTACTTATAAAATAAGTATTTGTTAATTTAGCCCATTGATCGAAAACCTTAAATCCAGTTAAAATATTATAATTATACAGGTGTTACTATTCTTCGGAAAAAAAATAAGGACAAATATATTACATGACGCGCTGAACGTGAACAAAAGAAGTTTTGAAAATTCGCAAAATTAATGGATAGGTACCACTTAAGTAGCATAATTGAAATGAATTATCAATCAACACCAGACATTTACTAGACGCTGTGTAAAGAATAATTACTCATGGTATTGTATCAAATAATATATTTAAAACTATCTACTCGTGATACTAAAAATGTTCACTTAACTTTAAATAAGTTACCTGTATTTTATCAAATTTTTGAAAAATTCTTTCTGTCTCATGCTCAGTATATTATGTAATATAACCCTTAAAATTCTTCTCGCAGTATAGTAACACCCTGTATAAGAGGTGTCCAGCAAAACGGACAAATTAGAAATAAAAAAGTTACCCATCCTTTTGATTAATGAAATACAGATAAAATGTGCTGTAAACTATAATGCATGAAAAGAATAAAAGAAATAACTATGTGAACAAACATAAATAGATTTTTACCACATGCAACTTTTATGGTAAAACAACTTCATGATTTACGTTAAATCATCCGCACTGAACATTTTCGTGTTTATTTTGCGGAATTTGATGTTGCATTAAAATTTGCCCGTTTTCTGACCCACTGCATATATTAATAAATTTCCCCCAAAAAACTCATGCTTATTCGCAGTGTTATACCTATTTTGTATATTATAATATTTCTGTGGTACTTACCACGAGAAATTCATTTTTGTCAACTCTTTGATTACCATCTGTGTCAAACATATTAAATGCTATTTGGAAACCAGATTGTGGTTCTACAAATAAAAATAAATGTAACATTGAAGTATATCTCAATAATTATTTCGTAGTATGTTGATCAGTAATATAAATATACTGTTTCATCGGTAAACAGATTTATAATGCAGGATGTGGTTTGGAAAATTTAACAACGAAATTTTGATATTTGTAATATGCAAGCAAAATATTACTTACTTGTTAGAATAGAAAGAAGGAAGAGATATTCAGTATACGACACAATTCCTAAAATATTATCTTATTAGTATCATATACTAAGTTACCTACAAATCAAAATTACCTTTATCTCTTAAATTGCGAAATAATCTAAGAGATCCCTGATTTAAAGGAGGAGTATTATCTTTGATATGATCAATATCTTTAGTAGTTAAAACACGACGTTTCAACCGAGCTGTTGTACAATTTCGACAAAATGTAATAATGACAATTTTCAATAAAACATATTTTTGAACTTACGCCTTGGTTCTTGCTCAACTACGGATTCTAAAAAATCTTGGGGTGTCATATATAGTTGACCATTATATTCTACAGAAGCAAATCTAATAAAACGACGTTCTCGCGATGTCAACTTTACTGCTCGTCTTGTTTCGTCATGCTATATGATAATATTGATTATACATATCGAAATTACTAAAAATATTAATTAATTATCAAAAAACTTACGTTTTTCGGGCTAGCCGTATAGACATTCGATATAAAAGACTTCCTATAAGTATAATATGCTACCAAACCACCTCCAATTACGTATGTACATACTGGCAGAAATTGTATTTTATTATTTTTAAGTAAACTTCGTGAATTAAAATTTAGTGCCGTTCGCAATATTTTCCACATATTTGCTTTCATAGACATAACCTTAATTAAAATCTTCTAATATGAAAATTACAAATCGATTTACTAATTGTCCGATGTGTGGCGCTGTATTGTATAGCGTGCGAACAACCACAGACTAAAAAGATTTTATAAATGACGGACTGCAATGCTACTGCCTGAAACAGTGTTTGCAGTGCCGTTATGTGTTAGAAACTGAACTAGAACATACGGTTGGCGCCTGTTTAAAGTGACAAGTTTTAAATGTAAGTAAAATAATAAATGAATTTTTTGTATACATATATATATATATATATATATATATATATATATATATATATATATATATATATATATATATATATATATATATATATATATTCAGAGTGTCTGTTTATAAATGAACCAGCATTTATCTCGCTTATTTGTTGATTTAGCGTTTTTTGTCAAATACATGAATTATACAGTATCATGTGTAGTAAATGATAGAGGATGTGAATCCTTAGGCGATTTTTCGCGAAAGTAGTTAACTGTAGTTATATGTGGTTAACTATGGTTTGTCATTTTCGCGACGAAATTGATGACGTCACACACTAACGTGGTAAAGAAAAGTTAGCCAAACCACTTAACCATCCTCAGGAGGTAGGTAAAGGCGCGTTAATATTTCTAACTCTCTCTAGATTCTGAAGATAAATTTGTTTCTGCTTTCTGCACATTCGAAGATGAAAATAAAAATACTATTCTAAATATTTTGAAATCCATCTTTCATAAAAATCACGTATTCTAAATGTTTGTCTCTAATTTTCATGCTTTTATTTTTTTACAAACTAGTTTATTATCAAATTAATTGCTGAGTTTAAGAAAGTATTAACCACGGTACAAGACCTATTATTATTATTATTAACCTATTAATTTTATGAAAAATGAAATGAAAATTTTTAAATTTTTGCTTATATTCATGTTTCCAACAAAACTTTCTGTCAAACTTAACTACATCAAACCAAACAAATTTTCTTGCGAAAGTTAACTATTACGAGTTTATGACGTCATCGTCACAAACCTCTGTAAACGCAAGCTGCATTCAGACCGACCCACTTATAAGTATAAATGCCTAATTGACCAACCAGAGCTCAGCGTTCGCTTCGTCAAAATTCCAATTTCACTTATAAGTGTAATCTGAAAACCTCCCAAAGTTCTATCTTTTCCAATCAGTCCACTAAGTGAAGAGTGCGATAGGTATATCATGTCATCTTTATCATCGAACTGTCACTTGCAAGCTGCGTTTTATTAATGACATACAAAATAGATATTAATTTAATTAAATTATTATAAATAGTAATTAATAAAAATATCGTATGCTTGTGTTGTAAAATATTATTACTGAATATGTAAACATATTTAAAAGCATATAAATTCTACTTTTTAATTTACATGTGTATGGAAATCCATTTTCTTTTAATAATAATAATAATAATAATTTATTTATACTGCAATACAACAGGATAATCCCAGAACAATATTACAGTGTAAAAAAGAATCAAGAAAACAAATATGAAATATCAAATAACAAACACAAACCAGATTCAAACCGTAGGCCGTTTCTAACCTAACTAAACGAGCATAGCGGATATTATAAGATAAAAAAATATTTTAATATGCAAATTGTAAAAATCACACAACAAATTGTACTTAATAAACAATTATTATGTATTTAAATTTAAATATTTTCATAAGTTCTAAATTTTTCCAATTGGTGTTCATCCACTAATTTGGTAGGTATGTATGGTGCATTTGATTTATACTTATAATTGTAAATATTTCACTTATAAGTGGGTCGGTCTGAATGCAGCTTAACAAACCTAGTTTATTGTAGTGTTTATCGCGAAAAATCGCCTCTTGGTATCACTTCCGGTTTTTGAGGACGTCATAGCAACTTTCAAATGGAACATTGTATTTTTTATTACGTATTTGAAAAGTACATTAAATTTGCTTTACGTTGGTATAAAAAAGTCATATGTTGTATTATTAAAATATTAAATTACGGGCACTTAAATTATGCACCTATGAACGCTGAAATAAGTAAGCCTTGCCGCGAAACAAAAACATAGTTGAAAGCAGTTACCTGTCAACATTTTGAACATCTTTTATAAAATTAAAGTTAGGTACTCTCGAGGTACTCTAATAAATTAATTGTTTCTTAATTATTCATAATATTTTTTTAAAATTATAATTAGATTTAAGAGATATTTTATTGTAATTTACATTGATTGTTGACAGGTACCTGCTTTCAACTATTGTTTTTGTGCACTTGAAGAGTTTGAGCTGTGTTAGCAATAGCCGTAAGCTAAGCATCAGATAGTAATAATATTATTGTAACACGGAACAATGCAATATTTTGCCATTTTTATATAAAAATTCAACAGAAGGCACAAAACAAACTTTTAGGTTATAACTATTTGTTTTGCAGAAGCAAAGTAGGTACCATAGAGAAGAGAGAAAAGTACAAGTATCAAATGTTCTATGATGAACATCTATAGAAACTTGATTTGGTAGTGAACGTCCTTAAGATGTATCGTTATTCGGAAACTACCTCCCTGCTGCCACCTATGCAAAGCTTTTGCGCTAACGGTCCCATTGGCCGGGTACCATATACTTTTTGTGCCGTATACCGTATACCCATCTCTGTTTATGAGATAGTGAAGGATTTTTGTTTATTTTGTATTTGTTTCTTTAATGGAAATATTATTTAAAAAACAAATTTCATAACAGTAATTCAATTTTGTGAGAAGAAAGTTGGGGTCACAAATAAATATTTTTAGTTCAAAAACAAACCACGTATATAGAAAGAAATAATGGAAATAATAGTATGCAGTATGCCCACCAGAAGTAGAAAGCGGGCTGCAGACTTTTGATGAGATGTGACGATGTAACTGTCACAGAAATAGTGAAATAAAATAAAATGTTATGTTCATGTTTATTGTGCTCATCTTGTTATTTACTTGTAATGTTTTAAAATTTGACAAAGGAAACATCAAATATCTACATATCGGGAATATTTTCGTTTGTTTGTATAATCTTTCAAACGGTTAACTAAATTAAATTAATAATATATATAAAGATTATTTAAAATTTAAGTTTATAGGTTATATTATACAAGTATTTACGACATAATCTGGAATATAGCAATATGTATTTAAATTTTTGATACAAAATAAATATAATAATATTCCTTGTGTATACTTTTGTACTGATAACTGAAACAAGTTTACAATTTATATTAAAATTTCATAATAATTGTTCTTATCTATTAGAAAAAGAAAACCGAGAATCTATATTATAAAACATATGTTTAAGCAAGCTGTCAAATGATATTGATGTGATACACGTGAAATGTAAGCTTAACAAATCATATTTCCGTAAACAGTTCGCATTTAAATAATTCTATATTTTCAGATAGTTACACTGTAAGAAAAATTATGTTTACAATAATATTGAATATATTATAATCCCCTCCATAATAACTGGACACACCTGTTAAAAATTTATGACGGCTTTACAGAAAACATACGTGGTGTTCAAAAATCTATACAAATACGTGTAAACATGAGATTCATCTTATCGTACCGCAAACTTTATTAATGTACTTAAATTTATTACCGCTATTATGTCACTCAAATTTGAAATTCTGTGTTTTTCTTTTTTAATTACAATTTGTAGCAGTTATTTTGATAACAAACCGGATGATTACTGTTTTTGTAAGGTAAGATCTATCATTTTTTTTATCTTGTTACTAAAGGTAAAGGTTCATTTTTGTTTTTTTAGTTGGAAGGGCGAATTGACGATTGCGCTTGCAGTGTTGACACCGTCGATCATTTTAACAATATTAAAATTTATCCCAGACTGAAGAGCATTCTTGCGAATGATTATTTTAGATTTTATAAAGTAAATTTAAAACGCGATTGCCCATTCTGGTCAGATGATAGTCGATGTGCTATGAAATTTTGTCATGTAGAACCGTGTGATGATAATCAAATACCAAATGGACTGAAAGGAGCAATTAGAAATCATTATACTTATTATGAAGCTCCAAGTGATAAAGTACTAAAATTTTAAATAGATAATATTAAAATATATTTATAAACTATATGAAATTCCAGTATGTGAAAGCAGAATCAGATTGCAATGATCATAATGAGGAGTTGAGTTATTTGAATACAACAATTAGTGCGGCAAATTATAAAGAATTTGAATTATGGAAAGAGCATGATGATGCACAAGATAATTTCTGTGTTGAACAAGATGATAATGGAGAAGCAGAATATGTTGATTTATTATTAAATCCAGAAAGGTATACAGGATATAAAGGAGAATCTGCACATAGAATATGGAAAAGTATTTATGAAGAAAATTGCTTTAGGTAAATATTTTTTCGTCCAAAACTGGATATGTTCTAGTTATATATTAATATATTTTACTATTTAATTTAAGGCCCAGGCAACTTATAACATCATACATAGAAAATGCAAATATAAATGGGATGTGTTTAGAGAAACGAGTATTTTACAGGGTCGTATCTGGATTGCATACTAGTATTAACATACATTTGTGCTCAAATTATTTAATATCAGGTACATTTTTACAGTTTTATTTATCTCTTGTATGAAACATTATTTAATGTTGTAGAACTTAACAAAAATTTAAATTTCGTGTCACCAAACGGTCATTGGGGCCCAAATTTGGAAGAATTTAAAAGTAGATTTGATCCAGAGTTCACAAATGGAGAAGGTCCACATTGGTTACGAAATTTATACTTTGTATATTTATTAGAATTACGTGCTTTGGCGAAAGCTTCACCTTATTTACAACATGAAGAGTTTTATTCTGGAAATGATACCAATGATGAGGATGTACGCCTTATGATTAACGATTTATTAAAAATGATCAGGTAAATCTTTTTTTTAAATCGTAATTAAAATACACATTTCGTTTTTATTTTTGTTCTTAAAATATTTTTTTAAGTAGGGTATGGATGAGTACGTGACAAAAGTTAAATACTGTTTTATGATTCATAATTTTATGATCTGAACATAATATTTATTATCTTATTTAATTTTTGCAGAAATTAACTAATTTACATTAATTTATATTTTGAAAGATATTGGATATTGTTTTTAATTTATAATATAAATTAGTTTATTTCTGCATTAAATCTTATTATAATTGAAGCATTCTCGGGAAAAAGGCAAGTAAAAAAATGTTGATATAATGCAAGTTCAAAATTTTATAGCATATATTAGTCCCAATTCACAATGTACGTAAACATAAGAATCACGTAAGAAAACATTTTTTAAATGTCAAAATAACAATTAAGTTTTTGAACTATGTGATTTCAAAACTGCATAAATCTTAACCTACAGATACGTATGCACGTAAGAGAAACGTAAAGTTGAATACAGTTCAATTATTTTATAATGATTCTTAATTATTCAACTTGAAGTTTAATTTTTGTGAAATGTAACACCCTAACGGATTTCATTAAACATATTTTTAATTTTATGTGTACTTTTGAAATGTACTAAACATTATCATTTAATTATTACGCCCTTTTTCCAGGAATCATAAAAGGTCAAATTTTTTAATATATTTCTATTATTAAATGGCACATAGTAACATAATATTTAACATCAAATAAACAATATTATTTTTATAAGTTACGTAATGAAACATTAAATCTTAGATAAGTAAAGAAAATGTAGACTTTTAAACCGCCACTATTTGAATCGGTTGTTTTCAACAATATTGGACTTCATGTTTTTACTTATTTTTAAATTTTATTTTAACTACTTCTGATTAAAATTCATAATAAAAAAATGTTTTATAGATGAAAACTAATATTTGTATTAATAAATTTATTGTCAAAGTGGCGTAACTGTGAATATTTTAAATTTATTAAAAAAGAGCGCAATTTTGAATTTTTTAACATTTATTTCAATCTCTATTAAATATTTTTGTACTATTGTTTTATCGTTTAAGCCGGCTTCAAACTGTTATTTAGATGACTAATTTCATTTACGCCCTTCTTCCACCCAATGCTTCAATTTTAAAAACAAATCTTTTAAGATTTGTTAAATAGTTACTATGAATAAAAAATAAATTGCAACATGATTTATTTTTTTTAAATATCCTTTGCATAATGTTACTTATTAAACACAAATTTATCATATAATTCAACTAATACTGGTAACTAAACTCTATATCATTCATTTACACTAAGAAAAACTATTTTCATAATTAACAAATTATTATAATTAGTTTTCTTTGTTAATTGTTAGGAAATTTCCAAATCATTTTAATGAAAATATTATGTTTAATGGAGGTCAACAAGCTAAAAAGTTGAAAGAGGAATTTCGACAACATTTCAGAAATATATCAAGAATTATGGATTGTGTCGGTTGTGATAAATGCAAATTATGGGGAAAATTGCAAGTACGAAATAAACAATTTATAATTGTGTCATGTTCTTCTTTATAAAATTTATTTTTTCTAGACACAAGGTTTGGGGACTGCGCTAAAAATTTTATTCTCCGGAAAATTCGATAGTATACATTCAAATGGCATGCTTTTGGATATGACTAGGAGTAAATTTCATCTTAAACGAGATGAAATTGTTTCATTATTTAACGGCTTTGGCAGGTGAATAATCATTTTATATATAAATATTTCTATATATAATTATGAATTAAAATTTCAGATTATCAACAAGTATTTACGAACTAGAGCAATTTAGACAAATGTTTAGATAATTATACAAATACCCATTTTTACCCACATACGTAGACATCACGACACGCAAAGTTAGGTTTAAGTTTTTGTTTTGCTTAAAATTTACTTACTATGTAATTGGTACAAACTTATTTATTTTACTGTTTATAGGAATTTTATTGTTATATTCATAACCTGCTGTTAAAAATGACATCACTTTTAATTTTTAAGTTGTGTGAAATAAGTATAAAATTGAAGATGAATTTATGTATAAATTATATTTTTGACAAAATAAATATATACTTTTATGTGTAAATTGTGCCTATTATTATTTTTTAATTTCTGTATACCTAAATATGACAAATATTTGATTACAAACAAAAAATTAACCTAAATATGAATTTTATCACATCAATGTAGATTATTCAAATGGAAAGTAGGTCATTTATTATAAATTTTACCTTTACTATTTAATACTTAATAGTAATATTTTAGCATTTATATTCATACATTGTTATATCTGCTTTTATGAAACTTTCAAATTTGAAATATACTGCTAATAATGTAATAATAAGAAATCATTTACGTCATCAAAACGTCAGTCAACTAGTTGTCATCAGTCATTTCAGTGTAGGTCATTAATTCATAACTTACAAAAAAGTTTCGTTCCAATAAGTGTCTAATAGGAAAAAGTTTAAAATATTTATAACGTTAAATTATATATACTTAATTTGTATATTTTGTAAAAATGTCAGGATATAAAGTCATTAACGATGAAGGTTTAACAACGGATGCAGTACCCGATGCTCCAAGAGAAAATATTGGAAAAGAAGAATTAATTATAGAAGAGACGGACAAAGATGAATCAAACATAGAATCTCAACAAAATAATAAACCCACTTTAAGCTATCCTATTAATGGAAAAAAGAAAATACCGTCTGGAAATAATACAAGTTCTAAACCTAGAAAGAAATCATCTAATGGATCTGCCAAAGCCACTCACGGTAATATAATAAATACAAGTTTCAAGAAGAATAAGATATTCTGAACATCTGAACTATTTCATTGATAAGTTATTCAGTCCTAGTTTCTAAGAGTATAAGAAGTTTTTGTTCATTAATTAAAACAACTATATTTTTCAGCATGTACAAAAGTTATAAATGTGTTAAACTCGAGTGGTGTTCATATTGGAGCAGTGAATAACTATAATTTATATTCAAATTCACAAAAAGCACAAAAGAATAACAATCAATCAAAGGAAAACACAGGCCGTAATACTGCTGTTGACAGAATTTTACAAAGTGAAGAATTAGTGAAATCAGAACATATAAATTTTGTTGCAACTCATTTGGGAGAAGGATGGCGAGATGTAGGAGATATTCTTGGTTATTCCAAAGGACAGATGGATCATTTTTATGCAGATAACAAAAATATTGGACACAAAGAGGTTAATGAAATATTTTCTTGAAGTTGCATTTATGTTTTTGTTTTACACAGATACGATGAAAAAAAATACAGGATGATTCACAACTCACTTATCATAGGACTGAAAGAACTTTTTTAAAATTCATAATTTTAGTTTCCAAGTTTATTTATTTCTTGCGAAAACTGCCCTTAAATTTACGAATTAAAAAAACTCTGTTCCATGAGCAGTAAATTGACTATTATACGCTATTAAAATATAAGCACGAAGTTGTGAATCACCCTTAATATAATTTATTGATTGAATAATACTGTAAAAATATTTTTGTGGTGCTTTTTTGATAACATGTATATTTAAAAAAAAATAATAATTCGTTATCCATTCATTTTTAAATTGATTCTTTTCATTAGTTAATATTTTATTTTTGTTTACTGTTCAGGTGGTATATAAAATGTTGTTGGACTGGACACAAGTAAAACCAGACGATTCAAAAATTGGCATTTTGGCCGCAGCACTTTGGAATGCAGACCAAAAAGACGTTGTGAATAGATGGAGCAAGAATTTTTAACAAAAAATCACTATATAATAATTCATATAAATTCAAATATTCCATATAAACTGTGATTAAATTTTAACATTTTTATATACGTTAACAAATTACAAAAACTTTATTCAACTTATATAAATATGTATATTTACAAAATTATTATTTGTTATTTAGGGTAATATAATTTTTATAAAAAAACTAAGTAGTGACTTTTATTAATTAATCCTTATCACTACACTAAACATGTAAATAAATTGCAGAGAAATGTTAAGACATACTTTAATTGTTAGTTCAGTACTATGTGTATCGTATGGAGTTGTTTTTATGTGTGGAATTTTAGGAAACAGTTTCTTAATAGCAACTTTAGTTAAAAATCCATCCTTAAGGACTACAACAAATATTTTTATTGGTAATTTGGCTGTTGCAGATTTATTAGTTTCAGTTTTTTGTGTTCCATTTACCCTCGCATCAAATTTAGTAACAGGTAAGTGGTAAGATAAATATATTAAATAAAAAATTAGGTCTGAACAATTTAAATTTTAGAATGGCCATTTGGAGGAATACTTTGCAAATTAGTTGCATATTTGCAAGCAGTTGCAGTAAATGCCTCAATAAATAACTTAGTTGCAATATCAATTGATCGATGCTTGTCGATAAATAGACCGTTTGGTTTTATAAAACGTAACAAAATATTAATTCCTGCTATAACAGTTACATGGATGTTTCCAAGTATTTACATGTCTCCTTGGTTATTTGTTTTTGCTGCTAAATCCATTAATGGTGATAATCGACACACGGTGAAATATTTTTTTCAAAATGTTTCGTTCAATTTTTATTTAAATTTTTTTAATTTTTAGATTTGTGCCGATTTCTGGAAAAGCAAACAAATTAGTGATGCATATTTCATCACAATTAATTTATTTTTAAGTTATTTCTTACCATTGATAATCATATCTATTTGTTACATAACGATTTATAAAAAAATTACCACAAGAAATATTCCTGGTGAAATGTGCCCAGTCCGAAGAAAAAATCTTAATTATTATTCAAAAATAAAAATAATTAAAATGATTTTAATTGTTATAATAGCGTTTGCATTATCTTGGTTGCCTTTATACGCACTATTTGTTGCTACAAAATTTTTAGATTATCCAGATTCAACAGTAGAAATGAATTCTTTTCAGTTTTTATTTCCTTTAGCACAGTGGCTAGCAACGTCAAATGCTTGTATAAATCCTGTTATATATACATGTTACAGTAGAAAATATAGAAATGAAATGAAAACGCTCTTAAGAAACCTAAATTTACTTAAGACAAATATGAAAAAAGGATGTGATCCTGTTTGTCCAGCAACCACAGAATGTATATTGCTATCATCTTCTGAAATTACTTAATATATTATTAAAATTACTTAGTTTTGTTAAACTCTATTTTATTTTTATAACTTTAACTCAATCTACCGTAGTCTCATATGAAATGCGCAAAGCATTTTGGCGTTGAAAAACATGAATATTCATCGAAAAGTACTTTTTTTATAATTTGTAAGTATTTTATTATATCATTTGATGTAATTCATATTAGATTTAAAAGATATGATCATTTTTTACATGTTCTCTATCATTAAATCTATCAACAACGTTAGCTAGCAACAACATATAAACAGACATAAAAACTCAAATTTAAATCCGATCAGCTTACAGCCGCAATCAGTCTGAAATTTGGTATATTTCGCAACGTATCACTGAACATCGTAGTCATAAAACTAATTCAGACCGACCCAATTATAAGTATAATTGTTAAATTGACCAACCAGCGGTCAGCGTTCGTTTTGACAAAATTCCAATTTCACTTAGACTCTTTTCACAATGAGCATAAGCATAAGAACTAAACGACATAAACATAAAGTTGAACTAATGGATTTTAATGGCCGTGTTCACAATGTCGTTATGTATTTCTTACGTTTATGTAGATACATAAGAAAAACGTAAAGTTGGAATCAGTTCATACTCTATCGAATAGACCTACAAAATATGTATATTTCTATTTGAAAAAATATAACTTTTTGTTGTAACTTGAGAACCACTTTTTAAAAAAATTATATTATTCTTTAAACAGATGTCCGTCTTGGTCTCCTACAACTTTTATATAAATTTTTTTATAAAGTTGTTATTTACCGAGATATATACTATATTCTGGACAATGGGACCGTTAGCGCAAAGCTTAGCATAGGTGGCAGCAGGGAGCTAGTTTCCGAAGTACGTATTACACGATACATACTTAAGTAAAAGTCGGAAAGTCGAAGAGTTAAAAAATGTACTGTTTCAAAGAGGTGCCAAAACATCTTGACGAAAAACAGAATTAATAGAAAGGTTACTTGAAATTTAATTTGTTTAATAGTTATTTTAATACATAATTCAATTAGACAGCATCTTTTTTAAATATTAAGTTATTTTTTTAAATAATAAGTTATTTTCTCTAAATCCAAATTTGTCTCCTATGGTCGTTTAGGATTTTAAATCGCGAATTACTTTTGCCATTGCAGTGTACAATACAGCATTCGCGCATTTTGACTTTCATTGATTCGTTTCATACACAACATTATACACAGGTTTGACGTTTCAAAGTCATTTGAAGGTTAAAAGGAATTAGCTCCCTAGCGAACTTATCGGGAGAAATATTGCGCTAACGGTCCCATTCACTTGTTCACCTGTACTGATTGTAAAGATAAAAGTTTGGGAAGTTTTCAAATTACATTTAGTCCCAATTCACAATGAGCATAAGCATAAGAACTACATAACGTAAAACGTAAAAAAAATTACGTATGTTCACAATGATCATTAACAGCGTAAGCCTTGTTCGCACGGCGATCTTTATGCCTAGTGCACACGGAGAAACATTTTGACATGTTTCTCGAAAAAAGTTTCCGGAAACTTCAATGTTTTAACGGCGCCTATAAAAATGAGGCATTTTCAGGAAACGTTGTGAAGTGCAACTAACTTCTTATTTGTCAAATCGTCAAATGTGATCATAAACATATTTATTGGATTTGAAAAAAAATCTCAATTTTCTGGAAACTTTTTTCAGGAAACTTGTCAAAATGTTTCTCCGTGTGTAACTGAATTTATGCAAAATGATGATTTAACCATATAGTTTACATCTAAATATATAGAAAAATTTAATAAAAAGTTCTAAATAAAAAGTGTTCATTCATAATTTAATTAAATAATAAGATTGGATATTTTCATGCAACCAAAAATGTACTTGAAAATTGTGACGTCGGTTACCCTAAACTGCTGCTCACTTCACGTTAAATCTTTGAAATAAAGACAACAGATAGCGCTAGTAGTTTTTAAATTAAAATTCCTTTTAAATTTTAGCGCATCGTACAGTGTTTAGTTGACATTATTTCACTGATCCTGTGTTATGTAAAGAGATTATTTTGTTCTGTGTGAATCTATTTTTCGTGTTTTCTTGTCAAGAAATTTATTATTACGTATTGATTATTTCATCATTGTGAATAAGATATGTATTGAAATAAGAAGTAATTAAATTTAAAATTTATTATTATTTATTTACACAGAACATGAAATATTGCAGATTTCCAAAACTTTAAAGCACCAGACATAATATTTTTTATATAATCTTCATCCAAATCAACTTCTATTACCTACTTATTTCTAATTTTTCATCGTTTTCGAAAGTAGGATAAGCCACACAAAAAAGACCTCGTTTCCTACCCGACAAGAACATTTTTTTGTAATTGAATTTGTGCAAAAGGTTTATTACACAATTCATTTTTTTCATTGATATAATTTCTAATTGTTTTTTCTTTACTTGGGCATTTAATTTCAAGGCAGTACTCATCATTGATTCCATCTGGCGAAGCTCCGAATCACAGACCACTCCGAATACTGGATATTGGAGATGAACCAGGTTTTTAAATTTCAATATTCATTCTTTCAGCTGATATCAACAAGTGGTTAGTTGACATACTGGCTGGTGTTGATTGGCTGATGTTAGCACAGAAGTTTGCTTTAAATGTCAATAGGGTAATGCACGATGCGCGCCAAGGAAGAAAATTGAAATTTAGATAAAATTTTCAAAAAATTATATCTCATCCAATATAATTTTTTTTTGCTTAAAATTGTATATTCGTACTTCTACTGTTCGGAACTAATAAAATTAAAAAAAAAATTGTCGGAATATCCCATTAAAATGCCTGTGGCACACCGGTCGAGGAGCATCGAGGACCATCGAGTAACTCCTCGATGAAACGATAGAACGCACCCCGTCCTCGACGAAAAATAGGGGCGCCGCTATTTTCATCGAGTTGTTCCTCGATGAAACGAATGTATCTCATTTCAGACGTATCTTTGGATTTGATTTCGCGCAAAACTTTGATGTATTTGTCACCGATTAAATAGAAATCCATCGCGGACGGGTGCGTTCATTCGTTTCATCGAGGAGTTACTCGATGGTCCTCGATGCTCCTCGACCGGTGTGCCACAGGCATTAAGTGATTTTTGTTGCAGGCACTGAAATATAATGCCTGTGGCACACCGGTCGAGGAGCATCGAGGACCATCGAGTAACTCCACGATGAAACGAAAGAACGCACCCGTCCGCGATGGATTTCTATTTAATCGGTGACAAATACATCAAAGTTTTGCGCGAAATGAAATCCAAAGATACGTCTGAAATGAGATACATTCGTTTCATCGAGGAACAACTCGATGAAAATAGCGGCGCCCCTATTTTTCGTCGAGGACGGGGTGCGTTCTATCGTTTCATCGAGGAGTTACTCGATGGTCCTCGATGCTCCTCGGCCGGTGTGCCACAGGCATAATAATACTGGAACGTGCACTCGCGACGCCAGCCTGAGCCGACAGAGACAGCGAGTCGTTGGTAATGGGACCGTTAGCGCAATATTTCTCCCGATAGGTTCGCTAGGGAGCTAATTCCTTTTAACCTTCAAATGACTTAGAAACGTCAAACCTGTGTATTATGCTGTGTATGAAACGAATCAACGAAAGTCAAAATGCGCGAATGCTGTATTGTACACTGCAATGGCAAAAGTAATTCGCGATTTAAAATCCCAAACAATAATAGCAGACAAATTTGGATAAACTCCATTGGAGAAAATAACTTAATATTTTAAAAAATAACTTAATATTTAAAAAAGATGCTGTCTGTATTTGTTTTATGTATTAAAATAACTATTATAGAAATTAAATTTCAAGTAACCTTTCTATTAATTCTGTTTTTCGTCCCAATATTTTGCCATATCTTTGAAACAATACATTTTTTAACTCTTCGACTTTCCAACTTTGATAATATGACATGGTTATAATTATTGTAGTATGTATTGTTGTAAAAACTTAAGACATAATTACACGCAGTAACATTATACGTACGTCTTCTTATTTTTACTTAAGTATGTATCGTGTAATACGTACTTCGGAAACTAGCTCCCTGCTGCCACCTATGCTAAGCTTTGCGCTAACGGTCCCATTGCGTCTTTGTCGTTTGTCGTACAGTCCTGATTGGTGCCCGAGCCGACAGAGACAGCGACTCGCGGCTGATTGCGTCTTTGTCGTACAGTCCTGATTGGTGTAAGACAACGATAGAATCACATACGAGTAGCTGTCTCTCTCGACTCGCTTTTCGTACACAGCGAGCATAGGGAGTGCACGTTCCAGTATTACTATATTTCAGTGGTTGCGGGTGAGTGTATAACACTCGAAAGTACTGACGTTGCCTTGTATTTTCGTTGCTTTGTACATGCGCGGATTGTATGAACACTGGAAAGTATTTACACCGTATTTTATTTACACCGCTTTGTGCAAACACCGAAATGTACTTTTCTCGAAAGTACAAAAGTGGAAAACAGCGCAGGCGCAAACCAATGCTGGTGTTTAGGACTTTAGTCTATAGATGTCGAACTAAGTTTAGCAAAACTAGATTACCTAAATAGACTAAATAAAACTAACAAAACCCTCCTTGAGTCCAACATACTCCGTTTTTGATAACTACTCTTATAAAACTATTCAATGTAGTGAGTGCGTGATGTGTATATGAGTATATGTATAATTACAGTTTCCTGTTTTGCAGCATTGGTTTGCGTCTGCGCTGTTTTCTACTTTTGTGCTTTCGAGAAAAGTTCATTTCGGTGTTTGCACAAGGCGGTGTAAATAAAATACGGCGCAAATACTTTCCAGTGTTCATACAAAACCGCGCATGTACAAAGCAACAAAAGTACAAGGCAACGTCAGTACTTTCGAGTGTTGTACGTTGTCCCGAAAATTAAAGTACAAGAAAATTCTTGCCCGAAATCATAAAACAAACGACAATTTAAAGACAAGAAAAAGCTTACATAAAAAATGCATTCATAGAAAATTCAAATTTGGAATCTGATTGATGCAAAAAACGCATGTAAAGGAATATTCAAAACTGGAAAAAATATGGCGGCGGAAAAAATCGAATTCTAGCTAATATATAAACTAATCTATGCTAACAAAACCCTTCTTGAGTCCAACAGAACTCCGTTTTTTTGACATAAACTAATCTATGCTAACAAAACCCTTCTTGAGTCCAACAGAGAACTCCGTTTTTTAAACGGCCACAACGCGTTGTTCAGCTGACAGCTTGCAGCCAACTTCAGGTTTGGCCGCCAAGTTAAGTTTCTGTGTTTACTTGATTTCAGATATGTCTTTTCTAGTAATGTTTTTTTTTGTGAATGAATTTTCCTTAGCTTGGGATTTCGTGATTTTTATGATTCCTGTCAAGAATATTATCTTCTTGAATTTTCTAGTTTATAATATTCCAGTGTTGAAGACGTTCCCTGTGGTCTGTGTCCATTTGTGAATAGGGCTTAAGCAACAATATGACCCTCGTGATTTTCCTCTGGAACCGCCACTGGTTTGAGTTTCTAGAATTTTATTGTTAGCTCAGTTCACTATATAACTATCTTTATCATACTAACGGAACTATACGGTGATTTATATTGTAAAAGTGAGACAGTATAATATAGTTTGGGGTTGCTTCGTGTTACTAATGGTTACTAACTTCAGTATGATAGAAAGAAAATGATTATGTTCTTACATGTGGGAAACTGTGAAAAGTATTAACTTTAGATTTAAGTGATTTTTAAAATTTTTGTATTGTATTGTATATATATATAATATATACATTTGTTCCGAATCTTCATAACGAAGTATGGCAGAAATTTGTCATTTAGAGAAACGTGCAAGAAAACGAGCAAAAGATGTAAAAGCAAAAGCTCGTCCAGGTCAGATTGATTAAATTCTATTCTAACCTAGTTTTACTTTATAAACTGTTATAATTTATTATAAATATTAAAATTTAATATACATATTTTAACGTAGACACGAATAAAACTATAAATCATTTTATTAAAATACTTTTGAAATTTATTTTGAAGTATAATTTGTACTTGTAAATAAAGTCCTAGTGACGGTTATTTTTGTAGTTTATTCACAATTATTTTTTAAAAATTTAATGTGAAAATTTTTATTTCACAGTAAATATTTTCCTTCTAAATAACTAAGTAACATTGAGTAATTTTTGTTTAATACAGAACTAAATACCAAACAATCGTGGACACAACAGGGATATGCTGAAAATTTCCAACCCTTCAGTGCAGTATACGACAACTGTGAACGTATAAGTGAAAAAAGTGTCACTCCAGAAGAATTTATTAGAAATTTTGAACTTCCTTCTAAACCTGTAGTAATAACGGATAGCCAGTGTACGTGGCGGGCTCAGGAAAAATGGTCCATGGAAAAACTAGCAAAAAAATACAGGAACCAAAAATTCAAGTGTGGAGAAGATAATGAAGGCTACAGTGTTAAGCTTAAAATGAAATACTACGTTCAGTACATGAAAACAACCAAAGACGATAGCCCTTTGTATATTTTTGATAGTAGTTTCGGTGAACATCCTAGCCGTAAAAAAATTCTTTTAGATTACTCGATACCTCTTTACTTCCGAGATGACTTGTTCAAATACGCGGGGGAGAGTAGAAGACCACCATATCGATGGTTTGTGATGGGTCCTGTTCGATCAGGAACTGGCATACACATAGATCCATTGGGAACTAGTGCTTGGAACGCATTAGTACGAGGGCATAAACGATGGTGTCTATTCCCAACAAATACACCCAAAGAATTGCTTAAAGTACCTGGTGTTCTAGGCGGGAAACAACGTGATGAGGCCATCACGTGGTTTCACGTAGTCTACCCTAGAATTAAAGAAACCACCTGGCCAACAGAATGTGCACCTATTGAAATTCTTCAAAAACCAGGTGCATTCAATATTATAAACAAATATAATGTAACGGCCAAAATCTGAAATTGTCATTTAAAACAATGGCTGAAATAAAGAAATATGATAATTTTGCCTTTAAAATAAAAATCGAACGAATAATTCGTAATGTTCGTTCTGTGAGATTAACACATAAAACAAAAAAAAAACTAAATTTAAAGTTTACACTGAAATGCAGTAGTATGAAGTCAAATACATAATTTCTCTTGAGATTGGAACCTTTTACGTGCGATTTCTTAACAATTATTGCCGTGACTCATAGTCTAAATATAAATCTAAATAGAAATAAAAGCTAACATATTCTGCACTAAAAGGCGAATTGTTCATATTTTAACATTTCTGGTTTTAGCTGAAATTTAAAAGGTGAATTTGGCCGTTACGTACACTGATTCGGGGGTGTCCAGCTGAAATATCGTGAACTAATTATGTATTCTATATTATAGCAAGAAAAAAATAATTCGTAACGCACAATTTGTTTTCAAATGGGAATATAATATTTATTTTTACAGTTTGGTTTAGGACATTTTTCTGAATTAAAAAACGAAGAAATTTTAAATTTTTTTATTCAATTTATCATTAAAAATCAATTTATTAATCTTAAACATAAAAAAAATTACTTAGTAAATTAAATTCTATGAGAAAGTAGTTTGTGAAAATTTATCTTACCTTATTTAAAGTTCTATCACATAAAACTTGATTTATTTTGTTGTTTTTAATTTGTATATTCCAAAAAAAACTATTATTTTGATATTTTCAGATTTGTATTTTTTTTTATAAAAAATTAAATTGAAAAATAAAAAAAAACATTTTTGAATTCAGATACAAATATGTGCTTTTCAAAACTGTAAAAATAAATATTTATGTTTCCATTTAACAAAAATTAAAAAAAAGCGCAACAAAAGTGCGGTACGTGCTTGCTATAATATAGTAGAATATATTATACTGAATATTATTATTATTATAATATAACTGAATAAGTTCCCAACATGAAGAATTTTTCTCTAATGTTATTAGTTTACGAAATATCAGCTGGACACTGGAAACCAAACCAACCTGTATATGAAACTATTTAAAACTATTAGGAACTACATTGAATTACATGGTGATTACTTTTTCTATAAGACCAAGACTCAATAATGACTACATGATAACTTCACGTAACTACACGGAAACTAAATACAAACTATAATCATAGCTGGGACAATTCATCAAGAAAAGGAATTAATTCACAATTCATACCTAAAAAAGGAATTACAATTCACAATTCATAATTCACTTAAAAAAGGAATTAATTCACAATTCAAAATGAATTGTAAATTCACAAGCCTTCAATTCACAAGCCCTTTTAGAAAATTTAATGAAAATCGATATATTTTTTAAATTCAATATGAAGGATAAAATGGACGAAAATGAAATAAATTAGAAAAATAAAAATAAAATTTTCACTACAGTAACAGTTTAAAGAAACAATTTGCTATATAACGAAACTATGCAATTATACACATAATCTTGATTCTCGTTTAAAAACCCAAAATGTACATTGTGTAAAAAATTCCATTTCCCATTGCCGACTGTGCAATAAACATCTGCCAGTTTTCTTAAGAATAACATAGCAATAAAAGTCTCTTGCTACGGACTGCCAGGATCGCAAGTTTTGTCGCTAAATTGTACATTTTTCAAATGAATTAAGCCCATTTCAATGAATTAATTCATTATAAAATGAATTAATTCATTTTCCAATGAAATTGAAATTGAATTAAGCCCTAAAATAATTCACAATTCCAATTCATTTTTTCGAAAGGGCTTAAGCCTTTTAGAATTAATTCACTCTTTTTAAAAGAGCTTAATTCATTTGAATTAAAATCAAAAAATGAATTGAAATCATTTTTCAATTCATTTTGAATTAATTCATGCCCAGCTCTGACTATAATATATGTAAACTGTAACACAGACTACATTAAGTGATTACGCCTTCGGATTACATTTACAGGTTTTAAAAGTATTTTTAAAAATTATGCTATATTTTAAAACTCTATGCATAAATTAGTTCATATTTTAGTAATTAATAAAAAAATATTTTTTAGGTGAGACAGTATTTGTTCCAGGCGGCTGGTGGCATGTTGTCTTAAACTTAGATGATACGATCGCAGTTACCCAAAATTTTTGTAGCCGTTCTAATTTTGCCACTGTGTGGCACAAAACGGCACGCGGGAGACCTAAACTGGCTCGGAAATGGTTTGCTCATTTGAAAATGTATGAGCCAGAATTAGCAAAAATTGCTATAAGTACAGACTTATCAGTATCATCCGGGGTTGCTTCTGATAGCTCGAGCTCTAGTTCCAGTTCTAGTTCAGATTCTAGTAACAGTTGTACTGAGCATTCATCGAGTGAAAGTGATAGCGGTCAAGAAAGTCTCCATAGTAAAAAGTCAAAAAAGAAGTTGCACCCTAGTAAAAGGATGCGATACTCAACAGATCAGGTAATATATATTTATTATTTGTTTATACAGGATTCACAACTTCGTGCAAAAATTTTTTAATGGCGTAACTGAAAAAATTATTTCACAATTCGTAATTTTAGTATTCAGGTTATTTAATCAAGCAGTTTTGGGTCACAGTTTTATAAATTTACTATTCTTGCCATTGTACAATTAATTAAAATTTTATTTTATTCAAGTCATAGTTACTCAGATAGTCATGATACAATCAACAATCCAGAGGTTTAAGAAATGTGATTCTTGCGAAAAATGCCCGTAAATTTACGAATTTAAAAAAATTATTTTTGTTCCATGATCAGTAAGTTGAGCACTATGTGCCATTAAAATATATGCACGAAGTTGTGAATTACCTGTATAGTAATACAAAAATAAATTATTTATTTTGTATCATATTATTCAAAAATTTTATATTTTGTTTATTCAAGGAACAATATTTATTAATAATACCTATTTACAAATAGATCCTGTTGAGGAAGTTGATTTAATACATTTTGTTTTTCAAAACAATTTTAAAAATCAAAAGCGACACATGTGACCAAATATCGAAATGAAATTTCGAAAACATGTGCGTTAAACGCGAAGAATATTTTAATTGTTATTATATTGTTTAAAGATTCATGAAGAGCTCTAGCACAGTTTTTGATTTTATTGAATAATGATGTTATTCGCCAATACTTTTATTTATTAATTATTATTTTTTTGATTTTTTCAGACTCACGAATCCGTAGTGAACTGGTCAAAAAAAAATTCTAGTGAAATTGTATCTGTGTCTCCTTCTTCTGTCGGTAGCGGTGAGTCTGAATCGTATCAATCCACTCAATTATAAAAATGACAACACATCAAATACTATTCATTGAATTAATTTAAGGATAGTGCATGAAGTATAACGAAGTATCTTTGTCTCGTAATAAGAATTTTTTATTGAATTCGACCTTATCTAGTATCTCGGATTGCTTGCGTTCATCAATTGGAAAACTATTTTACATTAATAACATTTTATTTGAATGACTCAATTTAATAGAAATACTGTGTATTATAGAGATATTCTATCCAATTCAGAAAACGTAACAATTAAGTTACAGAATATGAGTGATCGTTCCAATAGTGTAAATCACTTGTTAAGTCTAAGCAATTGACTATGTTGTCATCTAATAAAATAGTTAGCACTTACTAATAGCCAAAATGTCACTTGTTACAATAATTGTCAATTGTCAAATTGTCAACAATTTTAGCAAATAACAAAAACGTAGGAATTGAGTTACAGAATATAGGAGCAACCGGCACTATATTTTTAGCAATATGCTATGTCATTCATCTAATAAAGAACAAGCATTTATTAAAAGAAAAAATGTCACTTGTTACAACTGTTTTTAGTTGTTTGAAAAAATTAAAATGCAGCTTGGTTTTATTTGACACGAATTTAAGCTAATGGTTCAAATGCAACTGAGTTAAAGAATAGGACGAATTTTTATATTGTTTTATTAAATAACAATTTTTGAAAACTAGTTTATTCTAAAAATCTAGTAACTGTTATGTTAAAATTAGGTTGGTTTTGTAAATTTTATGGAAGTATATATAGATGATATGGACGACTTCAATTATTTATATGAACGACTAATAACTTAATCTCATTTTAAACATATTCTGCTTTAACAGAATCAACAGCAAATTAATTTTAGATTAATTATTTTTTTTGCCATACAATCGTTTATAATTTTTACTAGTTGTTTTACATTTTTAGTTTGTTTGAATCAGTTTTTAACGTTATATATATATATATATATATATATATATATATATATATATTATATATTATTTTCACATATATAAAAATATTTATTAAAGTCGGCTCTAGCTAATTGTGCTTCCTAATACAAATTTAAATACATACTAACAATAATATCAATATTTTAATTTATATATTATATTTATGTTCAGTATTTTTATAAATAATGTTTTTTAATTGATTATTATTGAATTTTTTTTTATTGTTCTATTTATTATTATACATTTTTATTTCTTGTTGTTTTCAGTTACAATTGTGTAAGATAATTATTTCATATTTAATGCCAAAAAATTTAAATCCAAAAGATGCGCAAGCAAGATGTTTATCTTTCAGTATAATTTTAATTTAATATTAAGTCTAAATAAGAAAATAATATATTGGAGACTGAAATTACTGGAAGATAAATGGAGAGATCAGAAATATGTTGGTAATATAACAGGTATCTCATAATTGAACAAATGTAGTTCAGTGCAAGTGATCATAATATACCCGTGCCTGTTATTTTTGTACTTGACTAAAGATAGAGAGCCAAATAAGATAAAAATCGCGCATTGTAATAAGAGTTAAGTAAATGAATGCAAATTTATTACCTATATGTACTGTATATAGTATTAAAATAAATGTGGATCGAAAATATTGTTAAGTTCCAAACAAATATTTGTATGATATATTCATATTATGATGTTGTGCCTTTATTTATAGATTTTCAGTATGTTTTGTAAATTGTAAATAAAAATTATTACGTATCAGTTTTTTTTTCTCGAAACCTTAATTTGACTTTCCTCTTTAAAAATATACCTAAAGCTAAAATTAATTTTTTTCCACTGATATTCTAAAAGGTATTGCTCAATTTAATAACTGTAAAAAATATACAAAATATTAATAAGTTAAAATTGAAATTATATTTTCAGCAATAATATACATATTTTTATTGATAGTAAAAAGAACAAAATTTATTTGGGAAAAATGTATTTATTATAATGATGTTGTTTAAATGAAATGTAACTTAAAAAATGTAGTAAATTTTCTTTTAAAAAAGTCAAACTAATCGTAATAAAATATTTATTAGTTGGAATTTTAGTCAGGCTGAATTCACAATGGACGTAAAGTTTCCTTGAACGTAAGTGTAAGCTACTAAAACAAAAGGTACAGATACGCAAAAGTTGAACTGACTTTAACTATGCGTTTTTTTACATGTATCCGTAGATAAGATTTATGGATAAATGCAGTTTTGTAAAGCATAATTCAAAACTTTATTATAATTTAACATTTATTTTGATTTTTATGTTTACGTTTATTGTGCATTGGGCTAAAACACCTCCAAAAAATTGTACTTTTAAGTCAATTACATTTATATTATAGGTTTATAAACTGCATAAATAATTAATTTTTATTACTTCCTATTTAGTCGGAAGTGACATCAACTTCCTTATTTTAAATGGAACACCCGTATATTTTTTAAGATTTTGATTCTACATATAATTCTGAATATAACCATGTATAATAAGCTACTTTTTCGTTGTAGATTTCTAAGTAAAATAGTAATAAAAATATTACAGAAACAAATCGAATCATTCCTAGTTAACTATGAAATAAATGATAGAAAACAGATTTTATGATAGTAAAAATAAAAATAATTTAATAAGGAATTGCAATTTAATTATATTATCTATAGTAAATTTTCAAAATGGCCTCCATTTTCTTGAATACATAGTAAAACTCATCGTATAATTTAATTATTTTACTTAGAAATCTACAACGAAAAAGTAGCTTATTATACATGGTTGTATTCAGAATTTTATGCAGAATCAAAATCTTAAAAAATACGCGGAGTGTTCCATTAAAATAAGGAAATTGATGTCACTTTCGGCAAAACAGGAAGTAATAAAAATTCATTATTTATGTAGTTTAATGCGCCTTTGAATGTAGTTTATAAACCTATAATATAAATGTAATTAACTTCAAAATAAAAATTTTTTTGGGGTGCGCCTGTTTCAGGAAACACCCGGTATATACTGAAATTTTTTTACAGGAAAACAAATAAAATTAAAATATTTTACTATACAAATCTCATATCTGATTTGTGGTAACGAAATATTTCAGGACAAAAATAAGTTCACAGGAAATACAATTTGATTAAATTATCCAAAAAAGATTTTGAAATACAAATAAAACACATTAAATAAATTTTAAAATATTTCTTTCAATAAGTATACCGCAATTACAATAATACTGTTCAAACATAATTATCTGCTATTTGTATGACATTTTTCTTTATGATAAATAAACACGAAAATATGTTTTTTCCTCATATGAATCGCCGTGTATTGGCATTTTATATGAGATAAATAATTTTTTTCCGGTATTAAATGGCAAATATTTAACCGGGAAACAGTTAAAAGATATACTAATCTTGAAACCACATGTGATAAATTCTTATCTATTTGTATATCCTTTTTACATAAACCACAATTTGTGCATTTTTAAAATTATTATAAACTAGTTTTATCGTACAATTGTTAAGTTGAACATCTCTGAGAAATTTATTCTCATTTTTGTTTTTTTATTAAATGGTTCCATTTTATATTTAGAAATTATGAAATTCGTATTATTATGTTTATATTTAATTTTGAATTTACATGATTGCAAGCCGCAATCACCGCCAGCAGGTAAGAATAAATTATTGGATTTTTCAAAATACCGATATTTTCTTATTTTTAATAATTTAACTGTAGAAAATTATCAGTTTAAACTTTTCTGATTTATTTTCATACTCATGAGAATTATCAATACCTACATGTGAAGTTAAAACTTAATTGTATTAAAAGTGTGAAATTATTTCCAAAATTCTTAACTTTTAATTGAATGAAAACTCTTCTGTATAATGTAATTCTAATGCCCTTAAGATAATTTGACAGCAAGATATCTATTGTTGTATGAAATTATTTGTAATTATGTGTAATCATGTATAATTTTTACGTAATATTATTTGTAGGATCCAATGCTCCCAATTCCACCAACAATCAAAATGCTGCCGGGACGACTAGTCGAAAACCAGACATATCTCATTGGGTTGGAACAAATTTAAAAAATAGACAAAAACTTGGTACATGGCTTCTTACGGGTGACTACGAAACAGGAAACTATAACGTTAAACATCATGTAGAATATGAAGGATACGATGGATGGTACAATAATTTGGCACGCCCTGATCTTGGTGCTATAGGTATGTACGGCAGTATAGTACCTATGTCTATGACACACCTTTGTATAATATTTATGATCTTTAAACAGTGTAATCTTCCTCTAACTCTTTCACTTCAAATATTTTGTATCAAATATTTGTTTAACGCGGATGATTTCAAAAAGTGGAATTAAATCATTATTTCTACTTATATACATAAAAAACAATACTTATTCTATACATTCAAGTATACTATATATTAAAAAAAAAATGTTATTCAATTTTTGAAGATCGTCCTTTATTACGTCGATGGCCAGCTGCCTATCAAGATGGTTCGTATGAACCATCGGGTTGGGATAGACCAAATCCTTTGGAACTTAGCGACAGATTATTAGATGGCAAAATCGGTAGTCAATCAAGAACAGGAAAAAATGCACTTTTGGTTTTTTTTGGTAATTTTTAAATTTTCATATATTCCTTTATTGGTCTAAAATAATGATCAATAAATTCGCAGGACAACAAGTTGTAGAAGAAATTCTGGATGCTCAAAGACCAGCTTGTCCTCCTGAATATTTTAACATTCCAATACCGAAAGGCCACAGATATAGAAATGAAACTGGGCATACGCAACTACCACTACTTCGGACTCGCTATGACATGAAAACAGGATATAGTCCTAATAATCCTCGGCAACAGTTGAATGAAATTACACCTTACTTAGATGGAGGCCTCGTGTATGGCACTACGAAATCATGGGCAGATTTTCTCAGAAAAAACAGAGATGGAGTTGTTAATCCTGATGGATTATTGGCTACGGAAGAAACTGGCCTTTTTCCAGAATACAATGATGAGAGATTACCAATGGCTAATCCACCACCTCCGTTCTATCACAAAAATCAATCAGAACGACATGAATTATTTCCTGTTTCCCGATTTTTTAGTAATTATTACTTGTAATTATCAGCATTGAACCGTTATAATTTATTTAATATTCTTATTTTCAGAACTTGGCAATCCGAGAGGAAATGAAAACTCATTTTTATTGTCATTTGGTATATTGTGGTTCCGTTGGCATAACTACATTGCAACAGAAATAAAAAGACTCAATCCAAATTGGAAAGGAGAAAAAATATTTAACGAAGCTAGAAAATGGGTGATTGCTACACAACAACACATTGTGATTAACAAATGGTTACCCGAATGGTTAGGCGTCAATCTAACTGATTACACTCACTATGATCCAAGTATTGATCCCCAAATTGATCAGTTTTTCCAAGCAGCGGCTATGAGATTTGGTCATACGCTAGTAGTACCAGGTATAATAATACTATAAATTCAATATTTTGATAGTCTTTCAGAGTATATAATTAACACCAAAACTATATTTAATTGATAACTATATTTTTAGGTGTATATTTAAGAGATTACGCGAGGAACGGATGTAGTTACAAATTAAAAGGATGGTCTAAAAATGCAGTACGAACATGTAATTCATTCTGGAGACCTCAAGAAGCAATTAATGCAACTTATGAAGAGAAAAACGGTAAAATTGAAGTCATGGACATTGATCGACTACTCATGGGAATGGCAGTACAACGTTGTGAAGAAGAAGATCACAAAATTGTTGAAGATTTAAGAGGTATTTATAAACACGTCAATATTTATTATGTTTCAATGTTAAAAATAATAAATAAAATTTATTATTTTGCGTTTGAAATATTATCATCTTGAATAATACTTATTTTGAGAAACAAAGTAGCTTATAGGAAAATGGTTCACTTTTTTAAATTTCTATAAATACAAACGTACATGCATATCTATCACCCTTTTTATTGAACAAGGATTCGAATCAGTTTCGGTTAAATAACGAAATTTTAATTGGATAAACATCTAGGATGTTATTTATAAACGATCCCGTAGAGAGTTTGTATACATAGTCGGTCAAAGTGCAAAACGTTCTTTATATTATCTTGTATTTCGACTATTTTGAAAACAGTATATTTGCTATTGTGTATCGTTTTTTTCCCGATTTTTAAATCAACAATCACTTCTTAGTTGGTTCAGCAGTTTTTAAATTTATTGTAGTATATTTTCGAGACATTAAAATACCCGGATACATCAAATATGCACAACGATTATTCCTTGACTGTTTGGGTTATTAATATACCTTTTGAACCGAGACAGTGACATCTATTGCATTTCGGCTAAACTGCGATTCGGTGGAACCGGTGGAACTGCGTTTCGGCTAAACTGCGATTTGGTGACATTGCGTTTCGGCTAAACTGCGATTCGGTGAATCTTCGGTTCGGAAAATTGCGATTCGGTGAAAGTACGGTTCGACGAGACTGCGATTCGGTGAAAATCAGCGCTCCCGGTACGACAATATATCCAAATCATTTTTTCGAAACATTGAAGCAAAACAAAGCTGTAACAAATTGCACGACACAATTTTGTTTAAGTTTGATTTTTCAAGAAATAAAACCACGGTTAATAAAAATAAAACATACCAATATTAATTTTGGAAGCTGTCATAAACTACTATGAAGTAAGCCTAGTGAACACATGATTTACTATTTGCAAACAATTTTTATACCTTCATAATGCCCAGTGCACACAGAGAAACATTTTGACAAGTTTCCTGAAAAAAGTTTCCAGAAAATGTAGATTTTTTTTCAAAATCAATAAATATGTTTATGATCACATGTCATATTTGACGATTTGACAAATAAGGTGAGGCTACTACAAACCAAAAAGAAAGTATCAATGTTAGGTAAGTACCGATAACTGACATTGCCAACAACTACGCGTGAAGTAATCGCGGTCTGGAAGAAATTTATTTTTTTGTCATACCTGCACGAAAAGCAACCATTTTCGTGGTTGTTTTGCGCGCATAGTGGCTTATTTCTTAACTATGTTGATATGCGTGTGCAAAGTAAAAGCGTGCGAGAACAGACGTGTAAAAAATGCACTTTGCGCTCGCAAATTGTAATTTGCACGCTTCTACTTTACGCACGAATTTCTGTATGCGTAAAGTTGAATACAGTTCAAACGTCAAATACATGGAGATGTAAAATTTTATTTCTTGGGTCTGGAACACTAGCGCCGCTGCTGTAAGCCTTCATTGAGCCACTTTGAGCACACAGAACAGTCACTCAAAAGGTTTTTTTTGTGCAGGTATGACAAAAAATGTAATGTGCAACTTTTGCACAAAGGGATAGAAATACTTTTATCCCTTGAGTAATTTACAGTTTTTATTGTTTTGTCATCAATCAACGTTGACAAATACTATAACATTATAACAAGTAACGACCTAGTATTTGAAAATTCATTTGAAAAATATGCCATGCTTTGTAACCTTTGTAATCTTTTTCGTGGCTGTTTTGGGTGCGTAAAGTAGCTCATTTCCTTACTATGCGAATATGGAATATGCGTCCGCAAAGTAGAAGCGCGCGAGAATAGACGTGCGGAAAAATTCACTTTACGCACGCAAATGCTTACATCAATATGTTATATAATTTATTTTTCACATTCTTTAAATATCATTATTCCACATAAAAATATTATCTTACATACTTACTACTTTTTTTATTTGTTGTTCAGATACATCAACTTTACATACTACTTGATATTACAATTTAAAATTTATTTGTATCATGTAACATGATTATTACTTTTACATAGGAAATGTATTTGGTCCACTGGAATTTTCACGCAGGGATTTAATGGCAGTAAATATTCAAAGAGCAAGAGATCACGGTCTACCAGACTATAATACAGCACGAAAAGCATATAATCTTGGTCGTATTAATGACTCAAACATAGAAACTGTGTTTAAAGACGTAGACGTCAAAATTAAACAATCATTGATGCAATTATACAACAATTCTTGGGATAATATAGACGTTTGGGTTGGAGGAATTTTAGAAACAACTGACAATCCTGGACCACTTTTCCAGGCTGTTATTAAAGACCAGTTTCAAAGGATTCGAGATGGAGATAGATTCTGGTTTGAAAATAATAACAATGAGTAAGTTTCATTAAATTTTCGTTCAAATGTATGTGTACGATAAATAATGTTTAGATAAAATTAATTAAAACTCAATATTCAAAAAAGTACATATTAAAAGAATGGAGTAATCAAATCCTGAATCGTATGGAAATCTTAGTTTATTAGTAAAAACGCGATTCGTAAACTTGTTATAGCACACGAGATATTAATTTTTTACTTACTATTTTAATCGAAAATTGTGTCGTTTTTCAAAAATATCTATCAGATTACATAATAAACATAACTGATTCAAAGTTTTATTTATATAAGGTAAAACATAATAATAGATTATATATATATATATATATATATATATATATATATATATATATATATATATATATATATATATATATATATATATATATATATATGAACCTCGTTATAAGCAAGTTATCTTCAATATTGATTTTAGATAAATAATATTAGAAAATGTTGCAACATAACGTGTGTTAAATTTTTATTTAATAATACCTACTGTGCACCTACTCATTATTTAGACCATATTTTAAGTTGATAATATAATTTTGAATTATAGTTTATTTACGGACGATGAAATACAGCGCATTAAACAACTAGAAGTGTATGACATAATAATGGCAGTTACGAAAATGGATTTTGATGACATACCTCGAAATCCGTTCAGAGTTCCTCGTAATCGTATGTATTATACCTTATTACAAAATGAAAATAGCTATACTCATATTTTCTATAATGAACATAAATTTCTTGATTCCAACTGATATGTTTTATTTATTTATTTTAGAAAATGAAGTAAATATAGCGTGTAAATTAGAAAAACACACGTGCAAAATAAATCGTAGTATTGAAATTGATTGTTATAATTTACCGGCACTAAATGCCGTGACATTAGCTGAGAACTGTACACAAGCTTACACATACGACTATTTTTACAATAGTGAACTATCGTACATATTAACTTTCGTTTTTATTGGTTTATTCATTGGTGGTAAGATATTAATTTCATTTTTTTTAACTTTGATCCTTGAAATTTAAATTCAGAGAATAATTTTTTATTCAATTTTGTTACAGTGCTTACGGTTGCTGTATGGTGGTATACTTTTGTTCAAATGAATAAAAAAAATAGTGTTGTTAGAGACCATGTAGTACGACAATCATTCAAGAAACCTGCCAATAGACTATATCCAGGTAAAAATTATTTCTTAGTAATTTGTAATATGTTACTGTAAGTTTTATATTTATGTATGGGATACGACATAAGATAATTTTTATACAACTTGCACACGACAAGAAATAGTCCCAGTACGACAGAAATATTATTTTAAGTCTCTGAATTATCACTGCATGCTAGAAAAAGATATTTCACGTCAAAAAAATAAATTAAGTAATTCAAAAAATATTATTTTAAAAAAAATAAGACGTTCATCTTAAAATGACACTATTCGAAGACTTTTTTATTATATAGCTAAAGTTTTAAATATCCATGAAACTGAAACAAAAAGACAAAGAAATGATTGATGTTTTATCTATCAGAAAAATAATTTCCAATGATGCTTTACAATTTACTTAAAGAATAAAACACTATCAATTACACAATAAGTAAAAGAAATAATTTATTATACTAGGTCTGCAAGTTCTGTTATTTTTCTGACAAATAAAACATAAATTAATGATTGATTTTTTCAGTTTCATAGCAATTGATATTGCTATTTTTGACTAACGCATATAATATTAATTTTGCTTATTGATTTAGGAGCAGATTTTTATAACATTTTGTCTCTATTTTAAGGATTTTGCTTAAAATAATTAGAAAAGCAGGAAATTACTAAAGTTTGATTTTACATGTTACAATAAGTGGTTTGGTTTTTAATGTACAGTATTTCATAAATTAATAACATTAGGGACAATTTTTCTATTATTTATTCAGTATAATTTATTCTATATTACTAAAAAATATATTAAAATAAATAATATATAATAAAAATCGTAAATTTTTTATATTTGTCGATGTAATTGATTACAAAAAAAACAATTTACAAATATAAAAATATCGAAATAATAATAAATTTAAATTAAATTCTATAAAGTATTATTCACATAAAATTTCATTTATTTTGTTTTTAATTTGTTTTATCCCAGGAAAAAAAATTCTATTTTTTATATTAGTAAACTAAAACGACAAATCTAAAATTATGTCTTTGAATTTAGAAAATAAAAACATCACCCTATTTTTAAAAAAATGTGCAACAAAAGTGTCTTTGAAAAAAATTATTAATAGGTATTGTATACGTTTTCTCTAAGGTTATTAGTTATCAGCTGGATACTGGAAACCAAACAACCCTGTATACTGGAAATAAAAATCTTTTGAGTCGTATTTTCGATAAATATTATTTTATTAAATAACTCGCGTATTTGACTTTCAATTAATTATTCTATTGAAATTGTTAGAAAAATAATTTGACTTGTTCATTTAACCGCCTTTCTGTTTCTTCAAATAAAAAAATAACAATTGCGGCTCGTTTAAGAAGATTCCTGCTGTATACTAAGGGTATAAACTATAATTTTTGTTGTTTATGTAGTAAAAGAATGGACTGGATTTAAAAGTCCACTAAACTGTGTTGTGATAATCTTGGACCGAAAAAGCAAACAAATTCAAGTGCACAATCAAAGAGGTACCCTACTTCGTGCTATAGACTTCAGTGGTCGTGGAACCGAAGCAAGTTTCGATCTAAACATTGCGTCTGATGGTCTTCACTTAATGTTAAACATGAAACACGAATACAGCTTAGTACTCCAATTCGACTCTGATACTCTACGGGAAAACTTCATTGGGGCTTTGGAAGAATTTGCTCAAGAATTAAATATTAAAAGAGATCGATTTACATTTGCATTAAATCCTATGTTGAAGCAAGCAGTTACTAAAGCTGATCGACAAAAACAATTAGATATGTTCTTTAGAGTTGTGTTTGCACAGGCTTTTAATATTAAACACAATGACGATGAAGTTCAGAGAGTAGATAAAAAAACTGCTAAAGAAGTAATAAATACTGAACTTACTGTTAATGAATTTGCTGAAGCACTTGCTATGAAATCCGATTCAGAATTTATTCGTAGAATATTTTCTTTAATTGATAAAGATAAAAATGGATTTGTCTCATTCAGGGAATTTTTGGACCTTTTATTTATTTTCGCTAAAGGTAATTAAATATGAATTTATAATTTCTATTAATTGAACAAAATTACTACTTTCTATTTTTTTAGGATCTGGGCAAGATAGAGCTAGACTATTATTTGATATGTACGATATTAATAAGACAGGATATTTGAAAGAAGAGGATTTCAAATATATGATCCAGTACGTTTTAATTTATTTTATTATACATATTTATCTATTAAAATGGAAACATTTTTTTAGATCTCTAATGGAAACAGTACATGCTAGCGCAAAACCCGAGGATCTACAAGCAATTATAAATACAATAAAGCGCGATGCACAACTAAGTAAAGATGGAATGAACTTCGATGATTTCTACAGAATATTTCATGATGATATTGAAAAAATTGGACATGTAAATATAGGATTCACACATGATCAAGCTAAGAATAAAAGAACTTCTTATTTGGATGAAGCTATGGACACTATTGAGAGTTTATACATGTAAGTTGATTTGAAATTATTATTATTCACATTTTATTTACTAATTCTAGTGAAATTTAGCGTAAATACTATTTATGTTAAACAGATGCAATGATTATATTAGCTGAATATAATTTCTTTTGCAGGGATCCTCGGGAACTTCAAAACAGAGTGGGTGGAGGAGGTTCCAGTACATCAACATCAATAGTCACCGACACTAAACTCGTGGATGATGAACAAGATAAAGTTCTTCCTGAATTGCAAATTACAAAAATAACTTTCTGGTACGGAATTTCACGTCATATAGAAACAAACATGCGAGAGATCTTCTGGGTCACTTTGTATACAATTGTACTATTGGCTATTTTTGCTGAACGCGCTTACTATTATTCTGTAGAACGAGAACATTCTGGTTTAAGAAGAATTGCTGGTTATGGTGTGACTGTTACCCGAGGAGCAGCATCAGCAATGATGTTCACATATTCATCGTTATTACTCACCATGTGCCGAAATACAATAACAATTTTGCGAGAAACATTCGTAAATAATTGGGTACCTTTCGACCGATCAGTTGAAATGCATAAATATATCGCTGTTTGGGCACTTATATTTACTCTCATGCACATTATTGGACATGCATTCAATTTCTATCATATTTCAACTCAAACTGCCGATGATTTAACATGCTTATTCAGAAATTACTTCCACGCAACACACGAACTGCCGAAATTTCATTATTGGTGCTGGCAAACAATGACTGGTTTTACTGGCGTAGTTCTTACTGTGATTGGAGCTATAATGTATGTTTGTGCAATACCAGGCGTGAGTAGGAACTTGTTCTGGAAAGGACACATTCTTTATCCGTTTTTCTTTGTGTTCATGATTCTTCATGGGACTGGAAGATTGATTCAGGAACCATTTTTCCCTAATTTCTTAATTGGACCACTGATTCTCTATGTTGTAGATATGCTTATATCTGCAAGTAGAAAGAAAGTACAAATTAGAGTTGTTAACGCTGAACTCTTACCATCGTCCGTAACTAAACTTGAGTTTAAAAGACCAAATAATTTTGAATACAAATCAGGTCAATGGGTTAGAATTGCTTGTTTGGATTTGAATTCTTCAGAGTATCATCCATTTACTTTGTCTTCAAGTCCAAATGAATCTAATTTAACAGTTCATATTCGTGCAGTTGGACCTTGGACTACTATGATTAGACAACTATATGATATAAATTTGATTCAGGACAAAGCGAACTTCTCGAAGATTTATTTGGATGGCCCGTATGGAGAAGGACATCAAGATTGGTATCGATATGATGTATCTGTTTTAGTTGGAGGAGGTATAGGTGTTACTCCATTCGCAAGTATTTTGAAGGATATTGTATTCAGAGCTAATATAGCTCATAAAGCTAATTGTAAAAAAGTGTATTTTATATGGATTACCAAAACTCAACGACAATTTGAATGGCTTGTTGACATCATAAGAGAATTAGAACTGGCAGATGTAACCCAAACTGTGAGCATCCATTTATTCGTAACACAGTTCTATCAGAAGTTTGATCTACGAACAACTTTGCTTTATATTTGTGAACGACACTTCCAGCGCATTTCTGGAAAATCTTTGTTTACTGGACTGAAAGCTATTACTCATTTTGGAAGACCCATGTTCCCACAATTTTTTAAAAGCTTGCAAAGTCTACATCCAGATGTAATTATAAATCATTTAAATTTATTATCATAATTATTTATTATATGAATGTTTATGTTTCAGGTGCAAAGCATTGGTGTATTTAGTTGTGGACCACCTCCGATGACAGCTTCTGTTGAAAGAGCTTGTCTGCAAGTTAATAAATCAAATCAAACGAATACAACATTCCATCATCATTATAAGAATTTTTAAATTTAGGTAATAATTGTATAAATTGTGCTTATATTTTTACGGCTAAAATAATTTTTTAGTGTGCGCTTGCCAATCTCTAATAAAATATAATACATTTTTTGTAATGTCTTTTGAAGAATAAAGTAATAATAATATAAATATATGCTGTATTTTCTAATTCTTTTTTCCTAAATAGTTGTATTTCATGATGAAAATTGAATATGAATGATTTTATTCAATATAAGATTAATATACAATTCAGGGAATATTTTATTATTTACTTCCGATTTTTTTCTAATTATTAACTAGGATTAAACCTTTATTTGAAGATAATATAAACAGTATTAATTTACGCTGGTATACGAATACTAGTCAAAAACGGACTCATGTGCGTATTTAGGGTAACATATAGTTCACCAAACGTGAACTGTGAAAAAGACGCATAATTTCATGTAAGTATAAATATTAAGAGGATTTAAATGAATTTGAATGAAATGAGAATTTTTTTGATAATATAAAACATAATGATTTTAGATGAAAATGTTAAAATGTAAATTGTAATTTTGTAGGATGTAGTTTTGGTATCACTGGTATAGTACTGTTGGAGAGAAGAGAAGACGAGAAGAGAGAGCAGAGAGCGTGACCGTGACGTGATGGCCGCTCGTGCGAGTGTTGGTCGTTGAAACTGAAACTGTGTTGGGCAGTGGTCGCTGCCGTTGTCAAACTGTCGGGTGTGTCGATTGTCGTGTTATTTGTCGTACTCGCACTGTTTCGTGACAATGTGGACGTAAAGTGAATAAAACATACATCAAAACTCTACGTGATTTCAAGAACTGTTCATTTCTTTCATCGTTCTGCTTCACGTTTTCTGCTAAGCTTCATTCATTGTTCAGATGTGTCTGAATCGGAGTACTCATTTCATCTTTTATTTACTACAAGTTTATTTATTTATTTTATTCACTAAAGAATCTTTAAATCTAGTTCCTATATCAATATGTTGATAATGTCAATTGAGTTTTTTCTAAAAGTTGGCAATTCAAATCTTTAAATTATGACTTAGTGTTATAACAAATACTATTTCTTTTAATTTTTTTCGAAATGTCACGAAGATCTGAAATGTTTCGATAATGTAAAAATTTAATACGTTTCTACTATTTACATGAATTTATTTATTGTGTCTGGTTTGATGTTTACAAAATAAAATATTTTACGAGAGAAGAAGGGTTAATGATTTTCTTCGAAATTTGTGCTTGTATAGATAATGATGTATGTTAGTTTATTGTGCGCCTGTGCTTTTCTATGGCAATTTTCCTCGGCTCATTATACTCAACAATGGGCACTGCATATTTCCGGTGGAAAAAGTGTCGCGGATGCTGTGGCTAGAGACCACGGCTTCGTCAATTTGGGTGAGGTAAGAACTTAGAAGATTCACTAAATCTATATAGTTTACATTGCATGCTATTTTGGCAATTATGAAATATTCACACGCTTATTTAGATATGAGGATTGCATACTGTTTGAGAGAATTTGATGCACCGCAATGTGATATTTTGTGATCACCGCTAACTGTCAGGTGAGACAACATGCTATAATGTTTGTCTGAATACCTGCAGGCTACGGACTAAAAGACTGTTTGAAACGCAGTTATTCAGGTAGCTTCGCATAGTTGTATAGCGGATAGCGGACGACAGGTATACAGCACAAAAGAGAAAATTCTATCGACTAACTATAATAGGTACCAATCCATGACAATTTATTCTTAAATATCCTGCAATGCAATACAGAATAGAGAATAGGTACACCAAAGACGAACATTCAAGTTTTCTTGCTTTTCTATTATTATGATCTTATTTGTTGATTACCTAACTGGCTGAATGTACTAGCAAAAATGTTCACCTTATTTGCAAGGTTATAAATTTTATCTTACCTACAAAAAACGACCCAATGTTGTAAATGTTATCCATTCCATACTTACCTACAATATAACTTAGATAGGTATGTCCTCGGGTGTTTCTATCTTGATGGTCAATTATTCTCAGAGATACAAAAATGCAGTAATCGTACGAAGCATTTCCATTAGATAAAAACTAGCTCTAGCAGAATAGCAGAAATAATATTCTTAATAATAAGAGCGCATAGGATGGAAATCAAATATTTCACATAACAAATATCTAAATAACTCCAGATTTTATAAATAAATTTATGTTTGATGGTTGTTTAAATCAAAATTTTATATGATGTGTTACATAAAAATATATATAATAATGCGCTATTCAGAACCGTTAATGTAAATTAAAATTAGTAGGTACATTTGTTTAGAAAATATGATCATAAACTCAAATATAATAATGTAAAATATAAATTGCGAGTAATATTAAAAGTTTCACCATATAAGCAGTGCTATAGATTAAAAATATTAAATCTATGTAAAAAATATTACACAATAAAATATTCATTTATTAATAATAAGTTGACTTGAAAATAGTTTTTTTGAAATTCGTATAAACTTCTTACACGTCTTCTTATAACTATAACTTAGTAGGTAAAGTAAGATTTGTAATATCAGAAAATAGTTGCATGTCAATATTTAACCAACTTTTGAATAAAGTTCTCAATAGAAATTTTAAAATGAAACCCAATACTGAATCTAAACGAACTAAATTTGCGTCCGAAAGTGTAATTGCCAGCAATAAATAAAATATTACCTATGCTATGTACAAATTGTAATAATAGGAAAAATATGAATAAATAAAGTATATTTTACATAAAATTGGGTAACACATTTATATTAATAATTTAATAGTATTAAAATAACCAAATTGTAACTAATAATGGAACCGAGAATGGAACTTTATTATAGGTTACAAATTAATCATTGTAATCGGTGATAAAATTTGCAATGAAAATAATTATAGGAACTTATGTTGTTTTTAAATTTAAATGATTAGATTTTCACGTTTATATTTGATAATCCATTAAAACAGCTGTATAGTAAAGATGCCATGTAAGTAGATGCCGGTAGATGCATTCGACAACATTGTGAACAATAATTATCTGAGTTTGAGCGAGGCAGAGGCAGAAGAGTTTATGTTATGCAAAAAATTCTAATAATAAGGGTATATGAATAATTCATGTTTTAATATTCGCATTGTGACATATTTCTTGTTGATGACTCTTAAACGATGGGCTATATAATACCTATACGGAGACGTATTAAATTTTAACAAATTGTGCAAAGCGTAATCTCTCGGCCTCTCGATCGGCCCCACGGCCTCTCAGTTGGCCCAATATCATGTCGGCCCACCGGTCTTTGCCCGATAGACCTTGTAAACAATCCGCCCCTGCATACTAACTATAGCGCTGAGCTGATTATGGTGATGTAGTTAGTGTTGACAGATGAAAACTAGTATACCACTTAATAAAATATACAATAATAGGCCGCAAAGCTATTTCCAATAAGTAAGATAAAGAAATTAAAATAAATTATCAATAATAAAGTATAAATCAGCATTAACATCAACCTTAAATTAATATTTTGACATTTGTATTTGTGACAGTTTATTTTTGAGGTTAATACCTCACCATGCCACGCACCATCTCTCATTTTCTGTGCACTGTGCTCTTCCACCAATGAAAGAAAATCGTGACGGCACGTCTTATTCTATTAACTTTTAAACAAAATGGGTTTTCAACATTCTGGTTTTACATTTATTTACAATTAACCGAGCAATTAACCAATATGTTTTGATTTTTAATATGAATAATTAAAAATCGTATAAATGTCATTTTTAATTCACCGGACTATTGTATAATAGTATTAAAATTAAAAAATAAAATAGTATTGTAAACGTGATTTTTTTACATGTCGAGATTTTGATGATTTTGATTTGGATCCTACTGAACCCAAAAATCATGGTTTTAAAAAAGTCGGTCCGTGTGTCCACAGGTCTGTGTAAGTAAATAAGTATAAAATATTAATTTCGCCAATTGAGAAAAATATGAATCTGTTCCAAATTATGTACACTGTAGACTAATATAGTAAGCACTTAAAGTCAGTTGTTGGCTCAAGATCTTAAATATAAAATTTCAGTCCAAAATTCCAACGCGTTTTTAAGTTATGCAACATCGAAAAATAGACTAACAGACCCACATACCGATTTTTTGTAAAACCATGATTTTTGGGTTCAGTAGGGTCTAAATCACAGGTTCCCAAACTTTTTTTTCTCGTAGACCACTTTCAATATTTTACTGGTTTCGGTGGACCTCCTGCTGCGACATTTCTACCGTATTCCCAAAACTTGTCAAAAAATGTGAAGATAAGATCCTTCGAGCATATACTGACTAGAGGCCGCCTTACGGCGTTTGTTGTGATCGGAAGATATGCGGGAGGGGAGATTAGCGGGGTCGGAAGCCGTGATGTATTGAGGGATGCGTAATTTCTTAGTATTATTCCACAAAGTAAAATAATACTCACACAACCTCATTAAACTTTTCACAAAGTAAACGCAGAACTTAGGGTTATAGTAAAATGACATGTGTGACAAGAAGTAACAAAGAATAACAGCAAAACGCTGCCCGCAATACACCATGACTTCCAGCCCCGCAAGTCCCCCCTACTGCATATCTTCCGATCACAACAAGCTATGCATTGGTATAGGGAATTACTTCTCTAGTCAGTATATGCTCGAAGATAAGATCTAACGATGGAAATTTGCGTACGGCTGAGTTCCAACCCTAAATTCGGAGTGGTAAAAAGAAAAAAAAAATAGTATATTTTTTGTGTACTATTTAAACAGGCTATCTGATCCATATGCCGGTCTAACTGAAAAGAAAAAAATTTCAAACCCGTGGACCAGAAAAAGAAGCGAAAAATTTGCAATATTATTTTTTCGCGCCATCTGGTAGGATTGCATGAGAACCGAATAATTTTAGCCAAAAAATCTGAAAATTAGAATCTTAAAGCTTCAAAATGCCTTTTTTTAATGTCTCAATACGATCATTTTTCACCGAAATACAGCCTGCCAAATATCACCGAAAAATTTAGTTCCCTTAATTTTTTTGCCAAGCCAACATTTTTATTCTTTACTATTGAAGCCAGATAAATTTTCGTGGACCCCCATTTACAACTTATGATCCTCCTTTCTTTCACGCCAACGTAGACCCCCGTCGAATCTCCCGTGGATCCCTGGGGTCCACCTGAACCACTTTGGGAATCACTGGTCTAAATCATGAAGATTCGTTAAAATCTCGCACTGTCAAAAAATTATGATTACAATACGTCCCTCTATTACATAGGTTGGGGAAGTAAACATGAATCAGTTGTCGATAAAATTGGGTCATTTATTAAATGTTTAGTAAGAGTATCATAAAAAACAAGTATGCAAAATATCACAGTGTTATAAATTCAGTTGAGCGACATGTTGCTTTAACATAATAAAATGATCAACAAAACATCATCTTATTTGATTGGAATATTATAAATATTAATGTAAACAGACTATTTTAATGAATTATATTATTTGGGTATAAGTTTTTATTTATTATGTACAACGTTTCGAGAACTTTGGAATCCCTTTGTCAGGTAATAAGTGAATGTGTTCACAAAAAACAAGCCATTATTTTATACAAGAAACAAGAGAGCTACTATGATCAAAATATTCAAAAATAAAATAAAATAATTCATTTATCATTATGAGTTCTGAAAACTACTATCAATCTATTACCGTCATTAATTAATACTTAAACTTATAAACTCGAAATCTATTATTTTAATCCACAAATCATACCTACATATATATCATTAATTATATTTGGTTACGAAATCTGTCCGAACTTAGGTTTTTTCCTTACCAAACACCACATTTATAAATAAAATAGGTAATTCCCAAATCTCAACATCTGAAAACCATTCAGAAGGGAAAAGATAATAAAACACATTTGCATTTATAATAAAACATATTTGCATAAATATATAAGTAATTAAAAATACTCGTATGTTATTATAATTTTATCAAAATTATAAAGTCAAGGGTGATCAAAAGATGACCTGTATAACCCTGCTGATCTTTGGTCAAATACATATTTTTGTATCAGCAAAACTTATTTTAATTTCAATGGATTAGTAGAATTATTGCATTATTTTCAGGGGCGTACCCAAGATTTGAACTTGAGGGGGGCAACTCATATTAGTTTCGTTTGGAAGAGTGGCGGATAAAATGAAGCACGACTATTTCTTACAAAATAATACTCAAAAACAATAATTGAAAAACTGTTTTTAATAACGAAACATAATGCTACCAGTTTAAATAGGTATACCTAACCTACAAAGCTTTTTGCATGCGAGTATATATGCAGTAATAGTAATAACATTTTTAATACATTACCTATATTGTTATTTGCGGTAAAAAATATGTTGCATTTACTTTTAAAATAATTAATGTCATTTTCCTTATGTAATTTTTACCGCTCTATCTTATGACACTCAATTTTCATATCTCCATTCGTTACTAAGTTATACGAGTGTCTTTATTTTACCTTCACTTTCATTATTACCTTTTTGGAGGGTAAAAATGAGACACTTTTCTGTTTATTTTTAAACAAAAATGTGAACACAAAATACAATGTTAACATCTTAATAGCAAGCATCTATAAATTATAAATCTATAGCAATTTTAAACACCACAGAAAAACATTATCTTGTCGAAGAAAAAGTTAAAGAATAGTGAAATGTCTCATTATTACCTCACTGGACCTATATATTTATATAACTTATAATAACCTATAATTTATAAAAATAGTCAGTATTAAAGTTGTTACAAAAAATATTTAAATATAAGTTTAAGGTTGTGAAATTGAGATAGGTATACCTACCTATTATTAATAGTGTTTAAATTTTTTTTATTATACATAGTGTGCATAATAATTATTAAACCTATTTTCGACATCCTTTTCATTATTCTAATGAAAACAAAATTTCTCGAAAATTTCCGTATTATTTATTTATCTCTTTAATAATGGGACCGTTAGCGCAATATTTCTCCCGATAGGTTCGCTAGGGAGCTAATTCCTTTTAACCTTCAAATGACTTAGAAACGTCAAACCTGTGTACATGCTGTGTATGAAACGAATCAACGAAAGTCAAAATGCGCGAATGCTGCATTGTACACTGCAATGGCAAAAGTAATTCGCGATTTAAAATCCTAAACGCCCATAGAGACAAATTTGGAGTTAAAGAAAATAACTTAATATTTAAAAAAATAACTTAATATTTAAAAAAGATGCAGTCTACAATTGAATTATGTATTAAAATAACTATTATACAAATTAAATTTCAAGTAACCTTTCTATTAATTCTGTTTTTCGTCAAGATGTTTTGGCACCTCTTTGAAACAAACATTTTTTAACTCTTCGACTTTCCGACTTTAATAATTATGACATGGTTATAATAATTGTAGTATTGTCACAGGTATTGTTGTATAAACTTCAACAGAGAAGACATAATTACACGCAGTAACATTATACGTACGTCTTCTTATTTTTACTTAAGTATGTATCGTGTAATACGTACTTCGGAAACTAGCTCCCTGCTGCCACCTATGCTAAGCTTTGCGCTAACGGTCCCATTTCTCCATACTCGTTCATTATCTATTTTTTGTTGTTGAAAATCACAAGTAATTATAAAAAATTATGATTTTTCCTTACTATTTCAAAAAATAACGAGAGCAGAAAACATTTATGTAGATAAGGAAAATAAGTTTTGTATTGTATAATTTAAAATGGCGTTTTATATGTTATTGCATCAGATGTCGGTCTGGCAATTTGTGTATCTTTGACCTTATGCCATCGTCTGCTATCGAATTTATTAATGCATTGATTTTGCAAATTTACTTAATCAAATTACTAGGAGTTTATATTCTTTATTACAGTTAATTGCATGTGCATTAATGCATTTTAAATTTACCTTAATGGATACTAATTATTAATAAATAAATATTAACCATCACACTACTGATACTACTTTTATAATAGCTGTTCTTAATAGACAATAATTTAAAATTTACTTTTGTCCATGTTTCGGCAAAACTCCGAAATCGTCAAATGTACACACTTATTGGTAAATGTGCCGAATGCGCATAAATAATTCTTACTAAACTGACAAACATAAAATGAATCATAGGCTTCCGCAAGAATTTTTGCAAGACGGGGTGGATAAAATTTTATAAAAAAGGAATATTACACGCGATACAGAGGCGGATCCAGAAAATCTCTAAGGAGGAGGTAGGGGCGAAGTCTTACAAAAATAGCACCGGGCCGCCAGTTTTCACAAGACCAATTTTTTTAAAAAAAAAACCTATTCATACATTTTTATACTTTTATAATTATTTAAAATTCAACTAAAATATTTTAGAATAATCTGAAACATGAAAATACTCGTATGTGGTGTAGGCAACGTCATTCATGCCGACAACGGTTGCAATAAACATACTTTATGCACTTTATCTGCATAAATTTCTGCAAATAGAAACAAGCAATAGGCAAAACTAATCTATCAATAGAATAATTATAGTTTCTAGATTGCCCTATGCTAAATAAGAATACCTGAAAATGGCTAGAAATTATTGCTTAAAAATTTTTTTTTCGTAACAATTATTTTTACTAAACCTTTTAATGTTGTATATGCAATAATATTTATAATATAACAATTTATTATTCGACAATTTCAAATCTGTAATAGGATTTTTTTGTTAACAATAATTACTTCATTGCAATAAATGGCTCGTATCCCAGAGCTAGACAAAATAGGTAGGTAGGTACATCATGTTTGTATTTCAAATATAAAATACAAAGTACAAAATACGTTTTTACCGAATTCCTAGAATACTCTCGATTTTACTTTTTTCCATTCCACTTTTTTCCCAACTACTAGGGCTGTCTGAAACCAGCCCGAAACTCGTACTTTGCCGCATCCTAGCAATGCAATGTCATTTTGAAGTTGAAAAATACTGTAAAAGTGTTTTCGTTGCGAGTAAACTGTCAGATTATTATTGAATTCAGGATAATGTTTTTATAAACATTTAATAGAGAAAGAATGGATCTACAGATGTGCCCTTTTAAAATTTTAAAAATTAATTTGTATCATGAGATATAATCGTGTAAAGTTTGCATAAAATAGGATTTTTTTTTGAATTTTTCAGAATTTTTATATTCATATACAATTTTTTAATCAAAATTTTAAAAAGGCACATCTGTAGATCCATTCTTTCTCTATTAAATCCTGGTTGAAATAAAATAAAACAGAGAGAGAGAGAGAGATCAACAAAATTTAAGGGTGTATAGTATTGGACAGTGCGATTAGTGCAATCATTAATCAAAAAGAATTTTGTTGAAATTCGCAAATTAAAAAATGGGTCAAAGCAAATGAGACATTCTGTAATTCTACAAATTTTATTTTTTCCTGTTTGTAAAATTATTATGACATTAATGTAATTACGCTAACAAATACTGCAGAATTAATGTTTTTTGTATTTAAATGTGACAACCGGTGGTACCCAAAATGATATTGTTTTGCAAACTACTGTTAATTTTACGAATTTCAACAAACTTCTTTTTCATTCATGATTAGTGCGTCCAAACTACAGGTTGATATAGTATATCAAAATATTTTTGAAGAAGAAATAAAAACTTGGGACATGTATTTTGTATTTCGACAAATATTAACAAGCCCAAAAATAATTATTAAAAATTTGAATATTTAATACGTGACTCAGAATGCTTCCATTTCTCTTATACAAAATAATCACGAGAAAAATTTCTTTCTCAATTTACTAAAAACGTACGTTTTCCACCTAACATTAGGTACATTAAGTATGTAGTTATAGGTAGTCCAATATTTAAATAATTAAATAAATATCTACAATAATTGGATTTTATATATATATATATATATATATATATATATATATATATATATATATATATATATATATATATATATAGGGTGTCTCTGTCTTCGGGAAAAAAATTAAAGGGTATATACTGTAAGACGTACTGATCATGGAACAAAAAGATTTTTTTTTAATTCGCAAAATTAAGGGTGGTTTACTAGAAATGAACATTTTTAGAACCACTGAAACAGCGTACTTTATTAAAAGAAACATAATTTTTAATTACACAACATCAGACATTTATTTGGCGTTGTGTAAACAATTACTACTTGCATTATTAGTAGATTTAAATAAAATCATTAAAAATAGCTATCAACCAGTGGCTAACAAAATGTTTCCTTTAAATACCATGCAAATTATTTTGCGAATTTTAAAAAAATTCTTTTTGTTCCATGATCAGTACGTCTTATAGTATATACCCTTTAATTTTTTTCCCGAAGTACAGAGACATCCTGTATATACACTGGCGGAAAAAAATGAAACACTTGAAATTCGTAAAAATATCGACCATTTTCAAACTGCCATAACTCGGTGTATTTTCAATCGATATCGATGAATCTTCGAGGGCGAGAAACTTTGAAATGTCTACTTTAAAGTCATGCATGCAAACTTAAGCGCAACCTTCTCCGCGTCTACGCCCCCCTCTAGCAATCATGTGCAAAAAAAAAAATTTTAATTTTAAAAATGTCCAACTTTGAAGATGTGTACGGAGTTTAAACATTTTTTTGACTTGATCCACCAAGAGGGCACTAAAATTTGTTCAATTCCCTGTGCAGAACGAAGTTCCTACGATGATTTGGCAAAAAGTTATGGATTTTTTTTTAAAAAAGGGCATTTTTTGGTTTTTCGCATATAACTCAGCCACTTTTCAACCAAATTAGACGATTTTTTCGGGGAAAAAACCCATAGTGGCTCTACTTTAAGTGGGTAAACTCAGATTAGTATAATCTCTTTTCGTACCCTTCAAAACCGGAACATTAAAAACACGTTTTTGGGCTAAATCACGTCAAACTTTGGCCATGTGTATTGAGTTGGAAAAAATTTGTCGACTCGATCCACAGAAAAGGCATTGAAATTTGTTACCTGTGCAGGGCCCAAAGAACGAGGTTTCTAATTTCTAATTTCTAATTTTTTAGGCAATTTGAGTTATTCATATCCAATTTCATTTTTAAAGAAGTAGGGGAAGGTGGGGCAGAATGGGGCAGCGGGGTGGAATGGGAAAACGCTATTAGCGCGTGCGCATGAGTGTAGGAATCCATTAAATAATATTTTGACGTTTAGTCAGAGATCAAGTTTGGTTAGAAGTACTATTTGTTAGTGTTGGAATTCACCTTCTGTCGGTTTACGTGTGTGCGAAATTTTTCTTAGATTTGTAATTAATATATGGATGTTGAATGAATGTAAGTCGTCATTTTTAACTTTTATCATAATGATGGTTATCTAGTACATTTGTTATTTAGTCTTTTTACAATTTTGCTGTATATTACGGTGAAATTACTGACTATAATTAAAAAATTTTTTTTTTTGCAATGTTATGTAGTGGGGCAGAACGGTTGGGGCGGAATGGGATGTTCTGCCCCACATTTTTTATCATAAGATTATGTAAGTATGTCAATTATTTTGTTTTATATATTATATTGAGATGGTGCGTAACTACAAAAAAAAACTGAGGGGCAAATCTGGTAGTCAGACAACCTGCAACGTGCTGTAGAAACTGTCATGGCCTTTATTGTGATTAACTTTATTCAAAGTCAAGTGAGGGTTGGTGCTCTTGTGCGTAGTGTCACAAATGGATACATTTGTCGTGCGCGGGTTTTGACAGCGATGACGATGAGTCTATATTAATTTGATTCTTAATTATTTTTTTGCCCTGGTTATTTATAATATTTATTGCAGTCAGTAACAGACAGGCCTGAAAATTAAAAAAAAAATCGGCCGCGGCAGTTTTGTTTCAATACCTACAATAATTGATAATAATAATAATTTCCTCTTTTCAATGTGTAGAACGATAAATTTGTTTAATATTATACAAAACATTGTTCTTTTTTCAAGCATCAAATATTTATGTTTTGCGGGCTATGAATGGTCGAATGTAATTTTATGTATACAATCATACATATTTTTATACATCGTGTGTAATGTTAATGTATAACTAATCATCAATTTACAGATATTTTTTTTGACTATGGTTTATGCGGTCACTGGTCATACACCATATTATAACCTTCACATTAACAAGTAGTGATACCGTGAGACGAGAGGAGACGAGAAGTAGTTAATTTTTTTCTCGTCTCTTTGCGATACAAGAATTTAAATATTCTCGTCTCGGTCATTTCTCGAAAAAAAAATTGTTGCCATGTATTTGAAACTAGTAGTGCGAATTTAGGATTTTTTTTGTACATATCTGTTAAATTTGAACAAAATTCTTGTTTTAGAAATAAAAATATTACATGAAAATTAAATTATTTGTACTTTTACTTGATTTGTATTTATTTGCTCTTGTGTTAAATAAATAAAGATTCTAATATGTTCTCTTATTTCTCGAAACAAAAATGCTACGAACAAACAACAAAGTATAAAATAAAAAAATATTTTGACATTTTCGAAGAGCATCATAATATCAATTTTATTTTCAATATTTTAGTTTCGAAAATTCTCGATTTCTCGAAAACTATTTCTCGTCTCGTAGTTTTAAATTAATCTCGAAAATTTATTTTAAATTACGAGACGAGAATAAGACGAGAAATTTTTCGTCTCACCGGCATCACTAACAAATAATCTCGAAATTTAAAGAATAAATTATTGTCTATTTTACGCTTTAGTTTAGTTTTCTCGGCATAGTAATAAAAAATATGCAAATGACGGAAATTTTTTAATGACTTCTATTAAATGCACATGATTTTTACTAATTTCCAGAACTATGATACAATTTACATTCTTTAAATAATTTATCTTTAAGAATACGCATCATGTCATCATAGACTACTAAGTATTTGTTTGCGTATAATACAAATTTACAAGGTTTTTTTTAATGGTATTATGATAATATTATCTCCAGTTTTCAAGGAAAATTATATACTATTTTATATTTTTGCTCACAGAAATTGTTCAGACTTTATTGACATTATTCAATTAAAGAAAATTGTTGATTAACATAATATTTTATATATACAAAAAACATTTACTTTTTCATAGTATAATTATAAATCAATTAAGATATTTCACTAAATCGTTTTAGGTGTAAGGATGAAAACTATAACATGACACGTATCAAAATTTATTTATTTTTAAAAGTAAATTATGCCAACACAATTTTGTTAAAAACGTAATAATTGATTGTCGTATTTTCCCATGATAACCTTTAGTTTTAGTAGGTATAAATTTTTGAAATAATGTTTCATAAATACATATTTTTGAGTTCTCCTTTTCAAATTTTGTACAAAAAATAGTTATTTGAGTATCCATTGAAAAATTATCTTATCTATACAGAGTGATTCACTACTTCGTGCATATATCTCAATGGCATATAGTATACAGTGCTCAACTCACGTATCAATCACGGAAGTTATAGAATTTTTTCAAAATTCGCAATTTTAGTTTCCAATATTTTTAATCAAACAGTTTTGGGTCACTGTTTTTAAATGGAATATCATAAATTTTCTATTCTTGCCATTGCATAATTAATTAAAATTTTATTTTATCTCATTCCCATTCATAGTTAATCAGATATCCATTATACAATCAACATTCCAGTTGTTTCAAAAATGTGGTTCTTGAGAAAACTGCCCTTTAATTTACGAATTTAAAAAAAAAATTGTTCCATTATCAGTAAGTTGAGTAGGTACTATATTATGCCAGGAAAATATATGAACGAGGTTGTAAACTGCAAAAAAATTATACGAATATACGACAATTTTCAAATGGCTATAACTTCGTTAATTTTAATCGAAAAGAGAAAAAGAGTTTTGAAGGATTAAAGCAGTTTTTAGAGACTTTATAAGATACCTGTATGAAAGTTATTATTATAAGTTACATCCAGAGGACGCTGTAGTCCTTCAAGGTCCGCAAAATTTCAAGGACCTACGATGATTTGGCGCGAAGTTATGAATTTTTGAAAAAAAAGTGCCTTTTTGAAGTTTCTGAATTTCATTAACAATTATCTAAAAGTGACTTTAAAATTTTTATTTCTTTAAACACCTTTATTTTTTAGATGTTTTAAGAAATAAACGAATTTGGTGCGAAATCGGACAAATTATGGGCAAAAAGCACAAAAATACCAATTTTTGTCAAAAATTCATAACTTCGTGCCAAATTATCGCACGTGCTTGAAATTTTGAGAAAATTGAAGGAAAAAGATTGAACTTTATTGTCCTGTTTGGCAATAAGGTCCTCGACTTTTTTTACTCACGCTACAAGTTGCTACAATTGCACATTTTTCATTCATTCATTTTTATCCGGGGGTGGCAGGGGGTGGATCGGGTTTGGTGGCAGATTAACTTACAGGACCGAATGGAGAAACCTCAACGTTCTCGGAAATCCAAAATTTATTGATTTTCGTGCAAAATTCGCCAAGTTATGGCCAAAAACCTCAAAAAGGCACTTTTTTTTCAAAAATTCATAACTTCGCGCCAAATCATCGTAGGTACTTGAAATTTTGCGGACCTTGAAGAAAAAGTCTGATCTTTATTACTCTGTTGGCCAATAAGGTCCACTGTGCATGAGTTGCCAAAGTTGGACCTTTTTGGACATCAGGTACAGTTGTTTTTCTTAGGGAGGTGAAAGGTGGTGGAGTAGATGTTTTGTCACATTGGCTATCATCACATTAAAGATAAGACTTCAACGTTTTCAGAACTTTCATCCAATTTCGTCCAAATGCAGCCGAGATATTGTGTCATTTTTGGTGCATTTTCAAGTGGTGCGTTTTTATTTTCCTCGAGTGTATATATATATATATATATATATATATATATATATGGTATATACGTGTACGAAGTTGTGAATCATTCTGTATATATTAATATACTGGGTGTTACATAACTTCGAGTATAGGTACATATATTTGATATGCTGATAATAATTCCAAAAATAAATTTCCATGCATCTGAAGAGGACGTTTTTCGCGCCATTGGGTTGATAATTATTTTAACTTTTAATAATTTGATTTTAAGTTGTGTAATGAGTATAGGTAAATGAATTTTATTCTATTTAGGCGTTGATTAAATTTTCAAATTTAAAAAACGGAAAATTTTATATTTTGATTAATTTTTTATTTAATTAGGAATACCTACTTATATGAGATAATTTGTAATTTTTACTTCCCCGACCATAATAGGAATTATTGTAATCGTGATTTTTTGAAAGTTCAGATTTAGACCCGCGACTGAACCCACAAATCATGGTTTTGAAGAAGTTGGTCTGGTTTGTGTCTGTGGGTCTGTATGTTTGTCTGGATGTTGGATAACTTAAAATCGCGTTGGAATTTTGGACTGAAATATTATATACCTATTAAGATCTTGAGCCAAAACTGACTTTAAGTTCGTTAATAAGCTTTAAACAAGCAGTGGTACCAACTTTATTAAATACCTACACTTTTTATAAAATACTATCGAGTGTGCTATCAAATTAAAGTTCTCGGGAAAACAATAATTCTAGCAGAGTAGAAGAATAATAAGAGTAACATTTAAACGATCGTCAATTGTTTTTTCAATAAATCATTTTAATTATGCTTTAATTAAGTTTGGTTGTATCAATTTAAAGCTCTAGGGGAGATAAGTGTCGTAGAAACGTAAAAAATTACAATTATGCGATTGTCAATTATTTCTCCAAAAAATTTCCAAATTAAAGCGGATAGTAAAGTATTCATATATTCCGATATATCCGCATATATCTGGATAGTAAAGTAATTCATATAATATTCCGATATATCCGCATATCTGGATAGTAAAGTATTCATATATTCCGATATATCCGAATATCCGGATATTTTTAGACCAGATACCGAATCTATCCGGATCCAGAGCACTAGCTATGTAGTTATATGAATTTAAACTTTTTTATACGTAAACATAAATATAAACCTTAAAACTAAATGCTTATGTGAGTGAGGCTCTAGTCTAGTTAAAATATAAAAACTGGTATTTGTAAAAGTTTCATTTTTTCAAAATTTATTCAAATTTTGCTGAATAATAAAGTTAAAGCTTTTACAAATGCAAATTATTAAAACTTATAGTCGTGGAAGTACTGTGGTGGCCACAGCAGTGCATTTTATGTCACCCGAGTACTTGAATTATTATTAATATGTATATCAAAATGCCATTTCTCCATATCTACTGCAAATGTGAGCATTTATGTAATTTAATATTTGATAGCTAGATAATCCGAACAAAAATATTGGGTACATTTCTGAAATATGAGCTGACAGTTCATATCATCCTAATTCTACATACGCAGAATAATTTATCTGCGGTTTAAAATTTACGTAAATAACATGAAATGTTGATGTTTCATTCATATCCTTGTCATATATTGATATATCATAAAAAATACCAGAGCTCGTATATATGCAGTTTTCAATGTTTATTTTTCTCTACATTTTATTAACAAGTTTCCCAATGTTTAAGGGGAGTCGATCCCAAAATGCTGGATTTCACTTTGCGGCTTGTTACACATGAATCAACAAAGAATAAAATTATTAATTTAAATAAATAAATACTACTCTTTATGAGCTATTTAATTCAGAAAATTAAATTACAAATGGTTCAATACAAACCGTCAAAATAGCGAAAAACGATATTCAGTTTTTCCCTTAAAACTGGTTTCAATATTAGGATTTTTTAAACAAATGAGATATTTTTAAATAGCTAAAGTGTCCTCAAGTGCGTCTAATGCCACTTTTTTAAATTTTTTGTTTAAATATGTGATAAAATACGTATAAAAAACTCACAAAATAGCTCAAATTGGCGATGTTTAGCCATGAATATAAAAAAATAGAGTACAAAAATGAAAAATGTGGCATTAGACGCAGTTGGAGACAACCTTTATCTATTCAAAAATGTATTTGTTTTTCTAAAAAAGTTAATTTTTACTTCAATTTTATGGAAAAAACTAGACGTACTTTTCACCATTTTTATGCCGGGAGTGATCCCCCTTAATGCGCACAATTTTGTAAACAGTAGATTTAAGTGAATATTTATGATACGTTACGTATAGAATGATGATGAAAAATAGAAAAATGAATACAAAATAATGGTTGCTAAGCCTACTTCTCAATGGTACTAGCAAACCAAGACAAGAAACTACAAGTATAGGTACTTCCTGTGTCCAAAAATGCATTGAAAATTAATTACTATTTCATTATCATAAGGAAAATAATTAATGTACGTGAAAAAAAAAATTGAATGAATAAATAATAAAATACAAGTAGCAAAATGCTAAACACTAATCAGCGAGCTAATCAGCAAAAAATACTGTTGTTTTTATAGTACTACTTATAGTAACATATACCTACAGGGTGTTTCATAACATCGAGTACGTAGGTTGAAGGTATTTATGCTGTTTGATATGCTGGTTACGAACCAAAAAGAATTTTTTTAAAATTTAGATGTTAATCACTAATCAGCGAGCTAATCAGCAAAAAATACTGTTGTTTTTATAGTACTATTTATAGTAACATATACAGGCTGTTTCATAACATCGAGTTTATACGTTAAAGATATACTCGTATGTTGTTTTATATGCTGAATACGAACCAAAAAGATTTTTTTTAAATTCGAAAAATTAAGGGTACTTCCCCTGCAGCATTTTTGTAGTACTGCACTGGATTCGTTTTCCTATTAAACACAAATAATAGAAGTAGGTAATCAACATCTTAATTACATAATACTAACAAACAAAATTTAATTATTTTTAATGAAATAATAATGGGGTCGTTTATTCCGGTAATTTTTTTTATAATTTTTACCAAATATTGAAAATAAGTATATAATTTTACTATTAGTAAAATTAAAGTTCTTGAAAATTCAATGATACGCAAGTATTTAAGCTTTGAAATAGGCGTTTTTTTCATAAAAAACATACCGGCTCGCAGGTGTGACGTCAAACATTTCGCAAGGCCACGCCGTTTTGTTCAGGGTTAGACGGAGATTTCACCGAAATGTTTGTCGTCACGAGTTTGAGGTGTTTTAAACTGAGCGACATAAAAAAAATATGTTTTCCTTATATTTAGCACTTTTAAAAGGTGAAAAATATATTTTTGGAAATATGAATACATGAAAATTAATAAAAAAATTTAAAAAAAAAATTGGTAAACGACCCCATTACTCCATCCAGTGGCAGTGGCAACGAAAAATTTTTGACTGGGAAACATGGAAATAAATTTTGCGATTTAAAAATTATTTTTGATTCGTAATCATAATCAGCATATCAAACAACTTATACCCTTAACGTATGTACCTGAACCTGAAATTATGAAACACGGAAACACCATGTATTATTATTCATTGTTGTACTTGCTTAAAGCCCTATTCGTACGAGGATTCTTTGAAGATTCTACCAAGATTCTGAATCCAGGAAAAAAAGAAGTTTCAAGAATCTGAATTTTGAAAAAAAAAATCATGGTTTTGAAGCAATAAATAAATTATAAAATCTTCTTTTCCAAGACTCATTGGCCTAGTTTACACCGTGATACTATATTGCAGAACCCTGTGCCGATAACCTTTTTGTCGGCGGCGGCGTTTTAGTGAAAACGGACCGGCGGCGCCGGCGCGCCGGCGTCACGCCCGTCTTTGAAAATCGGCGGCGGCGTATTTCATTTATTACTAGTGGTAAATCTAAATATGTAAATGGAGAATGAGTGTAAAATTAATATCAATGCACTGTTTTACAGAAATACAATATATTTATTAAACATATTTTTATAATTATTTAACATTTTGAACTCCAAAACCGATTTACCTGGTCTTGGCATAAATTAGAACCTAGAACTAAATATGACATTTCTACTAAATGTAGGAACAATGCGCAATATCTCAATACTACAAACTAATGTTTTTCATGTTGTTATTATTAAACATTATTCACTAAATTATAATTATCATGCAAAAATATTAATCTGTCTACATATAAAGGATTCAGAGACGAACTCTTAACTGTTCAGACGATCAGAGTGAAGTGTATAACCAATGTTGCCAAATGTTATACAGTGAATAACACTAAACGAATGAGTAAAGTAAATTCATTATATAGGAAAAATAATTTTGCAATCATTGCAAAATAGATCAATCATTTTATACAAAAAAAGATAAATTCAAGCCTCTGACGTCATGAATAGTCAAGTGAGCGGCAGTTCGAGAATATTTGTTGAAAACTCTAATTTAACATTGTTTATTAGTATATAAATTTTTAGGTGCAGTAATATTTTTGTAATAAGTAAAAATTTACTTTTCTGTTTGATTTATGTATCCAACATATTTTACAATAAATAGTTACATTCAATAGAATGTTTGTTTTGTATTTATAAATAAATATAAAAGTATATCAAACAAATGAATACAATTCACATTTCAGTCAATTGTTTGATCGGACCTTTAAATTTTGAGAGTACAATGCAAACTCCGTAATCTAACCATGCGATTATTCAAACACAACTACAGTTTCGGACTGTTTTGTATTTTTCATGCCTATAATTCTGATACGATTAAATATACTGCCGTCCTTAGGAAAAATGTCCTAACTGCAAAAATTTTGTTTTAGCTATTATTTTATATAAAAATTTGTGTGGAAACATCTATGCGGATTTTTACTATTAAAATTGCTTTATATAAATATAATAACCATGAATAATAAATTCTACCTTTTGTTAGGGCAGCTGGACATTCTATTTTGGTATATTTGTAATAATTTATGCAGATTACAAAAATCTCAAAATTTGCAGATAGGACATTCTTCCTAAGGAGGGCAGTATAGGTATTATGCAATTCGTGCTCTTGATTATAATGATCTCTAATGATCTTCTAGTTTTTGTTGATAACAGATTAGATAATCTATAAAAGAGAATACATCTGAATAAGTATTTTGGAACTTCTAGCCGGAATAACCAAAATCATATAAATAGCTTATATTGATCTAAAATAAATTAATGGTAGGTAAGTAAGAGCTTAATTAAATAAAGTAGTATAAATAATTATTATGAACATAATTTATAGATAGATTTGAACTGATACTAGTTCAAATTTACCGCCAAAACTTCGTCTATCTTCGATGAATAGTCAGTACACTCCATGTAAACTCAGTCGGTAACTGCTAACAGGGCTACCAACAGTATTTCTTTCCGCAAGACTTTATATTTTATTTCACATTTTATATTTGTTAGTGTAGTTTTATAAAATGTTTCCACATTTTATATTTCGGTTGAACCAAGTTTGTATATTACGTAACATATTTCTTATATACTTATTTGTTAAATACTATTTATATAAATGACAAAAGTTAAATAAAATAGGTACCTAAGTTAAAATAAAATAACATATTTTTATGTCGTACGTACAAATAATATAGTGTATTTAATACAATGTCATTATATTTGCTTGCACATAATTTGACTAGTAAATAGTCAAATGTCTCTATATTTGTTGGTAATAATTATTATGCACCAAACGGCGCCTCATACCTATGTGAGCCAAGATATCGGTGTAAACCAGACCATTGAAGATTCAATTGAGCGGCACCGCAATTTAACAGGTAATTCTCACCAGAAAGAAGAAAACTTCTTCTTTTTCAGGATTTAGAATCTAGTTAGAATTTTCAAAGAATCCTCGTGTGAACAGGGCTTTAGAATTTTTTTGGGTTCTTGGTCAAAGGCTGTTTCATTAAAAGTTAAGTTTTTTCATACAGAGGAAATTATATTATATTTTACTCTCTTTGACGAAATAAAATAAATAATAAATTTTAAAAAATTAATGAAATAAATGGCCAGTTGTTCTGAAATGGCGCGGTATTCAAAATATAAAAACTAGCTTCTGAATTAATACCAGCTTCACCATTAATTTGTATTTGGATTTGGAAAGGGTAATGAATTGTTTTTTCGGTAGGTAATTAATTAGGTAGTAATTAACTAGTACTAAATATTAACATAAAAATTATACTTTTTTTGGTGTTGTGCCACATTGCTGACATTACCAATATTTTTATATTTGGGAAGCGTAATTAATTGTTTTTTGTGGTAATTAATTAGAAGTAAATGATAGTAAAGGTAGTTTTTTGATAATGTGCCATTGTGGCTGTGCCAGCTTTCATGTCACCGAACATCGAAATGAACGTCACTAAGACATTTCGAGACAATGTATAATTTTTTAATAAGAAATGTAATACCCATAATCAACTATAACTGTTAGTAAGAGTACAGGAGACTCACCGAAGCAGCCGAGGTACGACATTATTTTGTGAAAACATTATTACTAATTACTGAAATGAATATTAAATTTGTAACAAATGTACTGAAAAATTAATAATAAGTTTTGTAAATATTGCCCATGTGTTATGTTATCATTATATTAAATTATATTATCGTTATATCAACAAAATTTCGTTACATTTTTTGATGACGTACCTCGACTGTTTCGGCGATTCCCCTGTACATCTATAGCTCCATTATGGATATAATACATAATTTTGGGATATCTCAATAAGAATGCGAACCTAGTGGTGAAATTTTGTACATAAACAACGGTGCACTTGTGAGTGATTTGCACGTTGTTGTATGAACATTAAGTGATTAAAAGTGATTTTATTCAATATTTGAAAATGTTTCGAAAAGCATTGAGTTTAAAATTTGTTCATTTTAGTTCATTGGTTGTGTAAATATATATAACTTATTATTTACTGCATACTTTATACGATAATATAGTCATTGTAGGTATTTTATACACAACCAGTGAGTATATACTCACTGACACAACTAAACTAGAAAGATAATAGAATTATCAATTAATACATTAAATATAAACTAAAATGAATATAAATATTAGTGGAACTAATATTGACTTGAATATACAACTATTATTTTATACTACACTAAGCAAGATATAAACCTCGATATAAACTATGTAGATAACGATAACCTAACAACCACTTGGTGAATAATGTACTTAAAATTGCAAAATAAAAACAAATTTACTACTAAAACTACAACAATAGAAAACATCATACAATATTATATCAAAATTAGTAGCATACACATAATGAAAACTCCATACAGAAGAAAAAAAACAACAAAATAATACACACTGCAACATAATGGAAACTAAAGTAAAGTGCACTGTTGTCAGTGTTGCCAACCCGTAATTAGCAAAATTCCCTAAAATTGTGATAAAAAATCCCTTTTTCAGTAAAAAATCACTCCCATTAGAGTTTTTTAAAATTTTAGCAAACCAAAAAATCAATACATTTTTTGAACAAAATATAATAAATAAAATTGCACATATTACAATTATTGCAACAAAAATACAGGTCGCACCATATGTTAGAGAAAGACAACGAATGCGTTACTGTGGTTACATACCATACACACAAGTTACGCGGCCCGTTTTATTTAGACAGAGATAACAAAAGTGTTGCAACCATAGTTTCTTTTCACATGAAATGATAAAATATTAAAAATATTAATATTAGTTAAAAATATGCAGATTCTAAGAAATCCCTCAAAATCTTGAAAATTCCTTTTTCCCCTACAGTCAGTCAAAAATACACAAAAAAGGGAAAAATCCCTCCAGTTGGCAACACTGACTGTTGTTCAAAATTTTACATAGGTGAACAGTGCCATCTCTTAGTAGTGCAATATCCCAATACTGCGCACGCCCCGTACGAAATTGGAAAAGTTGCTAATATTTCTGTGTAATTTTGATTTGGGGAATAGTTTGTGTTTGTGCAATGAATTATGAAATCGAATGAAGCGTGTTGAAATGACAGTGAATAGGATAAAAGTTGAGACTTGACGTAACGCATAGGAATAGAATGCAATTTGTCTTGTGGAACTAATTCACGGGATAGATACTTATTAGGTTAGGTTTCCCTTGGCTGTGTGCGGAATTTGATTAGGGTGCAGCATCCACTCGCTTCGTTACCTCTAGGGCTACCTTCTCCTTCTGCTAGGGATAGGGCGATTGAGATAGGGGATACCCAATGGCAATAATATTGTGTACAACTTGAACTTATACTACTTACCACAACCAGTTCATGCTGACTTCATAATTTATATCAAGAAACGGATAGGTACCACGTGCACTGAGAGAATAATTTTGTATTATAGACAAAATTTATTTTGTTGAAGAAAAATTAGTTATTTTAACAAAAATGTAGACAATTTCTAAATAGTTTAGCTAGAATGACAAAATTTATTTGTTTCTATCAACTAATAAATATGTATGTTATATTGGTAAAATGAAATATATAATTTTGTTCATTTAGCAAATACTTCTTGAAAATAACAATCCTAACTTTGTTGCATGTACAAATTATGGCAACAAAATTATATTATTAGTTAGACGTATATCTACTTTAAAACAATAATATTATTATGTTGGTTCAATTACATTATTTAGTACCGCTAACAACATGATTTCTTTTGTACTAACAAAACTATTTTGTTGGACAATCAAAATATTTTGTTGAATATCGTATGATTTTGTTTTGGAGTGATCTGTCAATGGCGTAGACTTGTTGCAAAAATGTGTTTTGTCTTTTACATTACACACAGTTTCACGTTGCAGTCACGTTACTTGCTAATGAAAATGGCTAATATAGTGTAAGATACTTTAAAATCGTGGGGATTGGAAAATTTAACTTCGTTGTTTGCTGGTAAGTTAATTCTACCTGATGATTTTTATTCATATCAGTCTATAAGTTATTATTATTTATAAGTTCTTTTTTTTTTTAAATTATTCTTAGTATAAAGATAGTAAAACGATTATCATTGTTATATGTTTCATAGTATTTCTAAATACAGTGATACTCTGATGAAGTGGTCATAACCTGAACCTGTATCAGAAAAGCAAGAGCAGTGTTTTTTTTTAATGAAGAATTCCAAAACGCGGATATTGTGTATGGAAGAGGCATCAGATAATACAGAAACAGTGAGTTATGTTGTAATGATAACATTATATTACTTATATATTTTTCTGTAGAAATCCATACATATATTTGTGATTTATGTAATATTAAAATTATATTTTTTGTCTGATAAATGTAAATGTTATTTTCTAATAAATATAATATTTCTTTATTTTAATATAGTATATAGTTTATTTATACTTTATTTCTACTCATATTCTAACCAATGGTTAGATCCGAGTTAGCTCAGCGGTAGAGGGTCCGCCTATCATGCTAGCGGTCCCCAGTTCGATTCCCAGCACAACCGACAATAATATACCACTGGGTCCGAGTGGTTGGATTACACCGAGATTACACTATAATAACACCTACCATTCTATAATTGAGAGTTAATCCTGTAGAATAGTTACTATCAAAATAAATAAAAATAAAATAATTATTTTCTACTGTACTTTTTGTTAAACGAAACAAATTTTTTCAGTAACTGAAATTACATATTTTGTTTGTTGAATCCAAATATTTAGTTGTAGTAAGTAAAATATTTTGTTATTTTAATATCTGTAGTTTGCTGTTCCAAGCTTTATTTTCTCTTCGTCCAACATAAGTTAAAATTTTGATATAACCAATAAAATCATTTAGCCCAACCAAAAAAATTCAAAAATATAATTTAGTAATCCGAACTAAACATTTACTTGCTTGTATACAACAAATAAAATTTGCTGCGTCAGCAATTTTTTCTTTATTTTAACCAAATCGTTCTCTCAGTGTGGTACCACACATAATATCTGACTTCACGTAGCTCAACAAACTCTCCTCATTACTCCTGGAGACCTATTCTGTGAATTTGAGGTTATCACTAGTGAATTGATAAGTATTTTGGTGATAGTTGTGCTGCCATCTGTAAGAATTGAGTACGAAATCTCGGTATGACGTCATGTCAAGTGTAAGAGTTACCACTACCTCAGTAGCTGGTGTTAGAGACTTATCAACGGTGGTAGTTTGACGTTTCGTATTATTTTGTAACAATTAAACTACAAATTATAACAATACACTAACCCAGAAGACTAGAATAACAAGAAACAAACAAACAAAACTAACACAAAACAAGGTAGAAGAAACAAGTAAATAAGTGAAACTAAACAAAACAAGAAAAACACTATAAACAATAATAGTCTTCAAAAAGGCTAATTGATCAAAACAAAGAAATTACAAAACGCTACTCACAGACAAAAACCAAACGAATGTTTCATATTTTGAATGTACTGCCAACCTAAATATTTACTGCGTAAACCTAAGCAATTAAAAGAAACTAAACTATCACATTTAAACTACCACCGGCTGACGTCATCAACGTATCACAAATGATAAGTGATAACTTCACAGAATAGGTCTCAAGTAGTAGGTAACTATACATTTGCCAACACCTAGGAAGTGTAAAAATGTTTTACATTACGTGTGTAATAGTTGGAGATCCAGACCCTCGTAGCTAGCTTATTTAAAATCGATTTTGCCAATTCTTCATATTAATCATTAAAATATTAGTACCTATTAACAACAATTATTAACGATTGTCTGAAAAAAAAATTTAACAGAAAAATATTTTTGGCTTTAACTCATTCTAATTATACAAACAGAATAATAATTCATTTTTGTTTTGTTTCTATATGTACCTGTTATACCTAAATTTTTAAAGTACTAAATATATGTGTATATTATTATGCAATTTAAAAAAAGAAAAACCAAAAAGGAAACCCGCATTTTACATTTTGCAGTACAATTATTATTTTCGGTCACCGAAAAACTTTTCGTCCATAAGAGATAGACCTCATAATATCGCGAGAAAGTTGGAGTAAATGGTTTAAAATAATTTTTCTTAGACCCTTGGACCAAGAGTCTACTCTTGGTGCCATATACCACACGAGAACGTAACACGAATAACTACTGCCTTTTGTTGATATACGTAAAAACACTCTTGTGTTCTTATATTTTGTTCATATAATAGTCATAAATAAAACTTAATTTTAATATTAATGAAAGCATGTATAGTCAGATAAGTTTACAATTTGTATAAAGTGTACATATTTTATTTTAAAACTATTTAATATTTACTCATTTTCCTGTACATAAACAGCGATTAAAACTATTTACTCACTTATATTTACTAAAGAATTTATTTTTACACATCATATTATGTAAAAATAAAAATAATATATTATACAGTATAAATTTTAGACCAGACGAAGGTTTTAGGGCAGGGTTCAAACAATTGCTATACGTATATCGTGATAAATATTACGAAATTATGATTTATTGCGGTTTTCAATAAATTAAAAAAAAGTAAATAAAAAACCTTTGTTTTTTTATTAAATAAGATAGTTATTGCCTACTTTAACTGTAGCTTTATTAAAGATTCGTTTAAATATTTAAATTAGAATTCTTAAGTCAAATTTTCAATTTATAAGCTAATTAATTTATTTGTAAATACCGGCATCAAAATTTTGTTCTATTTTTACGATATAGATCTTAGATGTATTAATTTTATCAAATTTTATTATACCCATTTATGTTATTCATGGTAAAAGTAAAGCATTTTTATTTATGGGAAAAGTGCTTAGTAGCTTCAGTACTATAGTTTGTAACACGAGTGGGAATTTATGTAGCATAGAACCAGAACTCGTGAGGTAATCTGTGATACCAAGTGAATATAAGACATATTTAAAGTCGGTAGCGGAATAAGCATAGTGAATCGGCTCCAGAGCGATTTTGACTTGGCACCATGTTAGCCCTTTCAAAAATGTTTTGAAAGTCAAGGATTGGATGGTTACCAACGTTATAGACATCAATCTCTATGCATTTTTATGGGAAAAGAAAAACCTTTCTAAATTGGCCTCTTAAAGGGGCAACTTTTGTATAATTTAACCAACTCCGTATCTCTTATGGTTCTCGAGATCCCTGTGCTTAAACCGTTTCATAGAACACCCTGTATAGTGCACGATACGGGCCTATGGATCTCCAACTATAAAGCAGAATTTTAAAAACTAGCTTACAGACGAACAATTGAACTGGATTTTTTTTAAATTTTAATTATTTTTTACGCTGATTGTAAATATTTTTTTCAAAATTATAACTTCTGATAAATCTAAATTATTTATTAAAGATAACATCTAGCACATTTTCTGCGACAAAATCAGGGTTGGCAAAAAACATGTTTTTTTAATTTTAAACAAAAAAACTGTTTTTTTTTGTTTAAAACTGTTTTTTTTTGTTTAAAACGTGTTTTTTACTGATTTAAAAAAAACATGTTTTAAACACAAAAAAACAATGTTTTAATCAGCAAGGAGTTCTGAAATATGCATCATTACGCACTATGGCGATAATTATGCTGGGGATTCCCCTACCTATACTTATTATTATGGCTATGGGTGACAACAATAGTGAGAAACAGTATATGTTATAGGTACACTATTATTAGCAATATGAACTTTGTTTTGTTACGTAGATAAAGTATTAAAAATGTTTAAAACGTGTTTCAAAGATATGTTTAAAACGTGCTTTAAAAACTTGCTTTGTTTTAAACAAGTTTTAAACATTTGTTTAAAACGAAATGTTTTAAACGTGCCAACCCTGGACAAAATACACAAGCGCGACACAACATTTTGTTACGAAGACTATTTTTATTTTGCTGGTAACCATTCAACAGGATTCACTCCTATTATATTATAGGTAGATTTTATTATAATGGAATCCAAACACTTTGACCGATTGGTCTTGGTGCACTTAGAATCTCATTCCAAGCGACGACCTTTGAATTGAAACTCAAGCGGCAACGGAGGTATTCTTATTTGCAACCAGGACTACAGTTAAAACGATCAAGTGGTCAGCTTGACTGCCCGAGTGCGATTTAATTGAAAGATGTTTTTACAATTTAACGACAATCATACACTGCCGGCCGCGGGACTCGAACCAAGGAACTCCGGGTTCATACGACATCATACATGTAGAGACCTGAGTGCTGTGCCGAAACCTGCTCAGCTAGGTACTGCCTCGACATTTACGTTTAATACAATTTTTTAATTTTTAACTGTATTTTTATGTTGTAATGTTATTTTTCACCAGCATTGGAATTTTTAAAATGTTTATTTTACATACTACACATTGTCTCATAATAGCAGCATTTTAGTTGGTATAAATAAATTAGAAACGATGTTCCCCGCGGAAGTTTTTTGTTATCACGAATATAAATGATAATAAATTTAAATTTGAACAGGGGAATGACTAAAACGATAAGGTAGTTGGAAATATACCTACTTATAATAATTACACAATATTTACAACACAAAAATATGCCAGGTTAAACAACACAAATAATTATACTAAGAATTAAATTAGAATTTAATATTAAAAAGATAAATGGACATAAGTACCTATATGTACCCTTTTATTCACATAATTAGGAACTAAAGTAAATTAACAACTTTTATCTTTTGTAGTTTAATTCTTACTTTAGTAGTTTAAGCATTTTTTAAATTTTTTCATCTGAAATTATTCAGTATTATATTATTCTATATTATAGCAATAAAAAAATTTCCGAACATACTTTTAATATGCAATTTTTTTCTTTTTTTTTAAATGTAAAACATTTATTTTTAATGATTCGTAAAGATCGTATTTTTCTGAATTCAAGAACGTGTAAATTTTTTATTTTTTGATTTAATTCCCAAAAAATCAATTCAAAAAATCGTAAAAATTCTAAAAGAAAGTAGTTTGTGAATACTTGTCATTTTCTCTTTTTTAAGTTCTATTCACATAAAACTTCTACTATTTTGTTGTTTTGAATTTGTATAAATTTTTTTTTATATTTTCAGATTTGTAAAATATCTTTTAATAAAAAAATTTATTGAAAAATAAAAAAAAATTGAATTCAGAAAAATATGTGCTTTTCAAAACTGTAAAAATAAATATATGTTCCCAATTTCCCAAAATTGCGTAGGTAACAAAAGTGCGTGTCGAATTTTTTTTTCTTGCTATAATATAGAATTACATAAAACTGAATAAGTTTACATGAAAAAATTTTTTCGAATGTTATTAGTAGGTATAGGAAATATCCTTAGTGTTAGTGCTTATGCTAATATGTGAAAATAAATAAATCATACAAAAACGATTTTTAAGAACTAGAAAAAATAATTAAATATTTTTAAAATATTTTTAGTTAAAGTTGTGTATAGTTTGCTGTATTAATCAACGTTGTCTCGTGTTGCACGTATGCCGTATGCCTAATGCATAATAACACAAATGATAAATATTTATAAATTATAATAAACAAATAATGCAGGTGTCCCAAATTTGATTAAATTAGAACAAACTTATTATTTAGAGTGACTATTATCACGAAGTATAATAAAGACAGGAGATGACACTCGATTGTTGACCATGTCACATTTTTTTACTCCGCGAGCAACTAAATTGGAGGGGAGAGAGATCACATAGTCTGAAGTTAGAAGCATATAAATGAAAATTTAATTTTACTTGTATTGCTGTATTTTATAATAAGTTTTATTCAATATTGACGTTTCAAACTATTATTTTGAACACTCTAACATAAATTTTAAATAAAGATTTATTCACTTGTGGACTAGATAGTTTTAATATTATTTGTGTCTGAATAAAATAAAATATAATGGTAATAATAGTCAAATAATGCGTAATAATTCTTTAAATATTGTAGATTTGGATGTAAATTACAAATCATCCATTGAAACAAAAAAGATTATTAATTAAATTATTAAAGATCTAAAAATTCTCGGTAAGTTGTTTACCTTAAGTTTTGTAAATAAATTGTAAAAGGTACAATCTAATTGTAAATATTGAGAATTTCAAGGTTTCTACTTTAAAGATGTTTTTAAATAATTAAATTAGTGGCTTGAGTATGTATTCCATTTAGAAAGTACTTTATTTTTAAACTATTATTTTTGTATAGCGTAGTTTATTTTGTGTTTTAAAGCAGTTGTCATTCAAGAAGTCAGCCAGAGAATTATCTAAGCCGCATTATGACCTGAGAAGGCGTCGATATGACTTACACAATTTTGGTAATAAACCCGTCCGTAACACGTAAATACGTGGAGCGATCTCACGTTATTTTATAACTCAGTGGCGACTTTAAAGACGTCATATTCTGATAAAAATATGACGATTTTTAGGTACTTTTAATTTAAAAAAGAAAGGATTGATTTAATTAATAATTTTTTTCGTTTTTATTACAAGTAGTTGAACTTGAACCATTCTCAAATGTAAATTTAAATTTATCAGGATCTTGCTGAACTTGGACCAGGAATCTTTGGGACGGTGTTCGTGTTCCAAACGCTGATAACCGCGGCCAATTTAACATCGAAATTTTTTGTTATTAATTATCAATAAGAATGAATGGTAGTTAATAATATATTTAAAACTAAAATTTTTAAAAACATTAGGAAGTAAAGCAATAATTGATAGTTCTAAACGTTATGATTTTGACGATTCTATAGGATATAGTCCGGTAAATTCTGTTAAAAAAATGCCACAACCTTTTCCTAATTATGAATGCAGTTTGATTCATTCATACGCGATTGAATTGTCTTCAGTAACATGCGAACTAACTTTTCCCGGAAAAGAGAAATTGTGGAAATTAAAAGGGGGGGTTTTACCCCAGTTTTTAGCCCCCTAATCCCTGTCAGCCAAAAATTTGCTAAAAAACGTGTTATTTTCAGATTTGAATAGCCCATATAAGTATAATTAGAGGGGTTAAACACCCCTAAACGACCCCTAAATGAATCTTTTAATATAAATTAAAAAACGTACGTTGTTTTCTAATTTGAAGGGTTCATATATGTTTTTTGGGCCGCTGAATTGAAATTTCATGTCCAAAAAGATGTTCGAGGGGATGTGGGTGGGTTAACCACCCTTATTTCCACCCTGTAAGAATAAAGATTTCTTTAAAATTGCTTTTTTTTCTAATTTAAGGGATCATTTATGTATTTTGGGTTGCTGAATTAAAATTTGGCGTCGAGTTAAAAAGAATAGGGTATGGCGGGAAGTCTTGAGCTGGCCACATCAGATTTTTTCTTGTGCCAAAGTTAATGTTTGGTCACAACGAGTCTATGTGCCAAATTTCAGATCGATTGGATATGGGGAAATGGGTTTGCGGTATGGCGGGAAGTCTTGTGCTGGCCACATCAGATATTTTCTTGTGCCAAAGTTAATGTTTCGTCACAACGAGTCTATGTACCAAATTTCAAATCGATTGGATATTAGTCAGACTGACAGATAGGCGAAGTAAAGAGAAAGAGTTTAAAAAAAGTAATTTATTAATTTTTATTGTAACAGGGTGAAAATAAGGGTGGTTAACCCCCATCCAACCTCTTGAATATCATTTTTTACATCAAATTTGCATTTAGCGGCCCAAAAAACATGCACGAACCCTTCAAATTAGAAAATAATGTTTTCTTTTAAATGTATACTTAAAGGGTGAAAAGGGTTAATTGACGGGACGCTTAGGGGTATTTAACCTCTCTAATTATTATTTTTGATGTTAAATTTTAATTCAGTGGCCCAAAAAACATATATGAACCCATCAAATTAGAAAATAACGTTTTTTCTAAATTTATACTTAAGAGGTGAGAAGGGTTAATTAGGGGGTGGTGTTCAACCCCTACAATTATTATTTCGACGCCAAATTTTAATTCAGCAACCCAAAATACATAAATGATCCCTTAAATTAGAAAAAAAAGCAATTTTAAATAAATCTTTATTCTTACAGGGTGGAAATAAGGGTGGTTAACCCACCCACATCCCCTCGAACATCTTTTTGGACATGAAATTTCAATTCAGCGGCCCAAAAAACATATATGAACCCTACAAATTAGAAAACAACGTATGTTTTTTAATTTATATTAAAAGATTCATTTAGGGGTCGTTTAGGGGTGTTTAACCCCTCTAATTATTATTTTTGACATGAAATTTGAATTCATCGGCCCAAAATACTTATATGGGCTATTCAAATCTGAACATAACACGTTTTTTAGCAAATTTTTGGCTGACAGGGATTAGGGGGCTGAAAACTGGGGTAAAAACCCCCCTTTTAATTTCCACAATTTCTCTTTTCCGGGAAAAGTTTGTTCACATGTTACTGAAGACAATTCTATCGCGTTTAAATGAATCAAACTGCTTTCATAATTTGGAAAACCTCAATCACTGAATTTACCGGACTAATATAGATACCGACCGAATAACAAAAACCCATGATGATGATAATAAAAATTAGTAGAATTAAAATTATGATGTTATCATAATAAATATTGGTGGAATTAAAATTATGTACCTAGTATAATAAAAATTAATAGAATTTTAAATTACGTAGAATGATAATTAAAATTGTCAGAATTAAAATTATGTAGTAACATAATAAAAATTGGTAGAATTAAAACTATGTATAGACAATAAAAATGTACGTAATAAAAATTCAATACTAAAAACTAAACATAAATAAAATTCCAATGGATTAAAATTATGTAAGTACCTATATAAAAATAGTTTGAAGCATTAAATTAGGTATATCCAACAATAATTTCAATTGAATTTTAATGGTACCTATGTATACAAGTTCAATTCAACAAATTATTTTTGTTTATGAATAATATAAATACTATATTTATTGTAATATTAAAATATTAATTTATAAGACGAATTAAAATGATGGTTTAACGAATAACATTTTACTAACACTGTAATAGTTTGAAGTACCTAAGTACAATCAAAATACATAAAGTTATATACGTAATTAAGTATACGAAAAACATTTTACTGGTTAGGTGGTGGAAGAACAGCTTCTAGCTGAACCTCGCCATTGACTAAGTTGTCAATAAAGTATTTTATTATTATTATTATTATTATTATTATATTCTTTTGATCTTGCATCAAATTTTTCTAAGTTTGTACCAGAACTGGGCAAAATACTCTATAAATGTACTTAAATACAAAAAATACTAAATACCTCGCTAAATACTAACTTACTTTTTTGGAAGTATTTAAATATATTTCAAATATACTTTCATGTTTTTGAAAAAGTTTGAAACAAAAATAAGGTAAAGAATAATTTTGGCGAACATTCTTTATGTTTAAATTTAATTATTTAGTATTCTGTGAGCATTAACAGCTGAACCCAAAATTTAATCTTAGCTCCAAATACTGTACAAATAATATTTAAATATAAATACAAATAATTAAAAATATATTTTAAATAGTATTTAAATACATACTGCCCAACTCTGTTTGTATTCGGTTTGTACTTTGTACGAAGAGTAAGTGGACCCATTAAAATTTCAAATGGAATATGAAGCTTTTATTCATTTATTTTGTTCCAAGAATTTCTAATCTGTCAGAAGTCAGAACAGAAAATCGACTAAGTGTTTATAATTACTTAGTACATTTCTGTTTCAAGTCAGTGAGCTTGCGTGTCTTTTAACGCAAATAGTGCGTCAATTTACTCGGTTCATCCGTAAATTACTTGTTTAATTCTTGCTAAATAATGAAACAGTTAACTTTACACAGTTTGTTGCCCTTTCTGTTCCATGTTTCAAGCCTCGCTAGACGAGTTGTGCAGTTTCAACAACAAATGAATTCCATTTTGTTTCCTGGATGTTTGTTTTATTCAATTAAAAAGGAAATTCCACGTATTTCTACAGAAATGAGGATAATCCTAATATAGAAGAAAACATAATTTTATATGAATAAATAAAGCTTTGAGAGTCAGTAGCGTAACTAGGGGGGAAGGGTAGCATGGTACGCTCACAATTATTTTCCTTTTTATTTAATTGAGGCTAAACTAGGGCCTTCAAAAGTTTAAAAATTTTATTGTAGATTGTAGAATCGAATGCTTGAAATCGGAAGTTGATATCTTTATCTGTTGCAGCCATTTTTTGTATATTATGAATCAAAGTAATGTCATATTTAATTATTTTGAGCATAACATTTAAACTATTGATCACAGAAAAAAACGTATAGGGATTTTTCTCTCGTTTTCGAAAGAATAGTGAAAAAGATATTTTCGGCAAAAATTTGAGGTTGCAAACTTGAGATTCGTGTTCAGCATAAAACATAAACATAAAACATAAAAATACAGAACATATAAACAGAACATCAAAACATCAAACTTTCCAGGTAAAAATACTAAAATACCTATTGTCTGGATTAATTATATGCAAGGTGTGAGAGATAATAGGAATGGATGTCCGGGATTCCGTGTATGGAAGATGGTAACAGAGAGCGAGGTTGTAAATCTCACTAGCACAAGATTCACCACGTACAACACTTTATTCACACACACACAAATAATACGGATGTAACAATTCAAATAATAATACGGCAATAATACAATGATAATGATGTACTTAAATTCTCGGAATATAAAGCTCAAAGGCTTTGGATCAAAAACACAGTTCAAGCACATGGAGCGAGACGGGACAGCGTGCTGAACTACGCAACGTGATGTCTAAAACGGAACTGCCTGAACTTTACAAATTCAGTCCTGCTATGCAGACAGGGCACAGCGCTACCAACTGCTACAAAAAGTACAGTTGACAGTTGTAGAGGGCGATTGTCTCGAACATGCTGCCCACCTAGTCGAGAAGCGACTAAATTAAACAATAAATACATAGAAATTAACAAACAATTAACAATAGGGGGAACTTCTGATGGGCGTCAGGCCGGCTGGAGGCTGCCCACCGTGGAGCAGCTGGGCTCTGATGACGGCGGCGCGGCGGTGCTCTGGGTGGCTGGCGGTGCGACGTCCGTCTCGATTGGCAGTGGGCTCAGCCGGGAGATCGGCCGGCGGAATTCGGAAGTGGCGGTCTTGACTGAGACCACCCTGACGAGGCCATCAGCGCCGGGGTGCAGCTCCGTGACTCGACCCAGTGCCCATCTACCTGGAGGCAGCTGCGGATGGTGAACCAGTACTAGCTGGCCCACCCTGAAGTTGACCTTTTCCCCGCGCCAGCGAGGACGTTGTTGCAGCTGGTGTAGGTACTGCGTGGACCACTTCTTCCAGAAGTGATGCGTGAGTCGTTGAACGAGCTGCCAGCGAGTCACGAGGTTGCTGGGCTCGTCGTGGAGGCTTGGTTCTGGAATCGTGAGCAGCGGCGAACCCACCAAGAAGTGCGCTGGGGTCAGCGCGGACAGGTCTGCGGTGTCCGACGAGGACGGCGTCAGCGGACGCGAATTCAGGCAGGCCTCTACCTGAGCCAGCAGTGTGGACAGCTCCTCGTAGGTGAGGGTCGTCTCGCCGATGGTTGTGCGGAGGAGACCTTTGACTGACTTCACCCCTGCCTCCCAGAGGCCGCCGAAGTGCGGTGACGACGGTGGGATGAAGCTCCAGCGGGTGCCGGAGTCGGCCAGTGTGGTGGCTGCCTCCTTGTAGAATAGTGATGCCTGGTGGAACATGGAGCGCAGCTCTGCGCTGGCACCGACAAACGTCGTGCCGTTGTCGGACAGAAGCTCGCTGCACACACCACGTCGTGCAACGAACCGACGGAAGGCCGCCAGGAAGGCCTTGGTCGTGAGGTCGCTCACGACCTCCAGATGAAGCGCCTTGGTGGCAAGGCAGACGAAAAGGGCGATGTAGGCCTTGGTGGACTGCCGCCCCCGACCTGGAGATGGGCGGCACTTGATGGGTCCTGCGTAGTCTACCCCTGTACGCAGGAATGGGCGGCTGGGAGTCACACGAGCAGCTGGCAGGTCGCCCATGAGCTGTTGACCCATCAGCGGATGACGGCGCCTGCAGGCGATGCAGGCTCGGAGCAGCTTCTTCGTGAGGGCCCTCCCTCTGAGGATCCAGACGTGCTTCTGGAGTAGTGAGTGTGTGAGTGCTAAACCAGCGTGGAGAGCCAGCGCGTGCCAGTGATGGACGTGTAGCTGGCTTAGCAGAGACGACTTTGGAAGAATTGGCGGATGTTTTTCTGACGTTGGAAGTTCGGAATTCTCGAGTCTGCCGCCCACGCACAGCATGCCGTGTGCGTTGAGGAATGGATTGAGACTTACAAGAGGCGAAGTCCTGGAGATCGGTCGCGCGCTCTTCAGCTGCGCTATTTCGGTGGCGAACTGCTCTTCCTGGACGCTGCGGATCAGGCGTACTCTCGCGGCGGACAGCTCAGATACGGTCAGGAAACCGGTGTTCGTCTCCTGCTCCCGATCTTCCAGACCTGCTAGTCTGGAAATTCTTCCTCTCTTGTCACAGCTTCGGGCGAATCGCATGCACTGGGCTGTTATTCGGAGCGTGCGCGACAGTGAGGAGTACCGCGTCAACAGAGCGAACTCTGCTTCGACCTGGGCTGGCATGGAACGGACTTTCTGGGCTGCTTCTTCACCAGGTGAGTCAGGGAGCTCTCCTGGTGTTGCTGGCCACTTCTGCGGCGCTTCGGAGAGCCATGGAGGCCCGTTCCACCATAGGCTGGTGGTGGAGAGTGTTTGCGGAGTGGCGCCGCGGGAAGCGACGTCGGCTGGATTCTCTTCACCGGAGACGTGGCGCCAGGCCAGCCCTGGCAGAGTGGTCTGTATGTAGGACACTCGATTAGCGACAAATGTCTTCCATCTACTTGGGTGTCCACGTATCCAGGCGAGTGTGACAGTACTGTCGGACCACCCGAACATCGGAAGATTGGAAATCCGCCTGGTCCGGCGGACGTACAGCAGCAGGCGGACCAGAAGCTGAGCCGCGCACAGCTCGAGACGTGGGATGGAGACCGTCTTCACGGGCGCGGTCTTCGTTTTGGAGGCGAGGAGGGACGTATGGAACGTCCCGTCGGACTGGACGGTGCGGATGTACACGACAGCGGCGTACGCCCTGGTGGAGGCGTCCGCGAACCCGTGGAGCTCTACGTCGCTGTCATCTGGACTCAACTGAGTCCACCGTGGTATTCGGATGTCTTGAAGGCGGCTGAGGCCTTCTAGGAACGTGGACCACCTCTCCTCGAAGTGTGTCGTGAGAGGCTGATCCCAGTCGGACTTGGCGAGCCACAGGTCCTGTAACATGATCTTAGCAGATATGACGACTGGAGAAATCCAGCCGAGAGGGTCAAACAGCTGCGAGACCCTGGAGAGGACTGTGCGCTTGGTGGTGGGGGCTGAGGGCGCTGTCGAGGTACGCTCTTGGAAGAAGAACTCATCCTTCTCTGGATTCCACATGAGCCCTAACATCTTCGTGGATTCGGACAGCTCCACGTTGGCGGCTGGAGCTGACGCCTTGGGACATTCTTCAGCAAGCCCCAGGAGTTCTGAGCAGTTTGAAGACCATTTGCTAAGTTCGAATTTGCCGCTTGCAAGCAGCTGGATCAGCTCATCACGACGTCCGACTGCGTCTTCGAGGGAATCGGCTCCGGAAAGTACGTCGTCGACATAGGAGTCGTGCAAAAGGCATTCAGAGCCCTTCGGAAAGTTTTTCTGCTCGAGTCGGGCCAGTTCATGGAGGACACGGATCGCAAGGTATGGTGCTGGAGCGGTGCCATAGGTGACGGTCGTCAACTTGAAATCATGGACTGGTTCGTTTGTGTGGGTGCGCCACACAACACGCTGGAGGTCTTGGTCATCTGGGTGGACGAGTATTTGACGGAACATCTTTATGATGTCTGCGCAGAAGACGAACCGATGATTCCGCCAATTCATGATGACTGCGCCAAGATCGTTCAGCAATGGGGGGCCTGGGTGCAAGTGTTGGTTCAGCGACACCCCCTGGGCGTTGAGGCGGGAAGCGTCGAACACCACTCGTATCTTGCTTCCTTGGGGGCCCGACTGTGTGACGGCGTGGTGCGGGAGGTACCACACGGGTCCAGTGGGAGTCTCTTCAGCCCTATGCATATGGCCAAGTGACTCGTATTCATGCATAAACTTACAATAGCTGTGGTGTACGGATGGATCTCGTGCCAGACGCCGCTCGACGGAAACAAGCGATCGGACTGCTTGCTCACGATTGCCGCCCGTAGGGACAGTGGAACGGCGTGGAAGTCGCACTACAAAGCGACCACTGGCATCTCTTTGGTAGGTAGAAGCGAAGAATTCTTCACATGCACTCTCTTCGGCGGAGAGCGCGGAGGGTGCGCCGGGGACCTCCTCGAGTTCCCAGAAACGACGGAGGTTGTGGTCTAGGTCGTCCTTCACGCAGCAGTGCAGAGAGGACACTGGGGAGGAACCATCCTCGCCGACGGTTCCGGACAGAACCCAGCCGAGTGCCGTGTTCATGGCTACCACCTTGGAGCCGGGGACTGGGTACACTCCTGGACGGAGTAAGGAGCCGAAGACATCGGCTCCGAGCAGCAGACCGACCTTCATGTCCTGGTGATAGCTGGGGTCGGCCAGCTCGAGTGGCAGCAGCAGCTGCGGATCGACAGGACGGACTCTCCGTTGTGGAACGTGAGCCGTCAGACGTGGAAGTACGTAGGCGGATACCTGGTGCCACGCACCAGGTGCTGTTCTGGCTTGGAAGGCGACTTCCACTTGAGTGGAGGCCGTGGCCGAGTGCGAGGCCCCGACGCCGACGACCTTGACCTGGGAGCGCCGCCTGGGTAGTCCAAGACATTGGACGATGTCCTCGGAGATGAAGGACACCTCTGATCCGGTGTCGAGGAGTGCGCGTGTTTGTACGCGCTGTCCATCGGGTGAGCAGATGGTGACCAGGGCCGTGGTCAGGAGGGCCATGGCACGGGATGTGCCTTGTGATGCGGAATGGGTGGCGACCGTGGAGGCGTGGAACACAGCAGCGCTCTCGGAGGGGCTAGTCGTGGCTGTAACAGAGCTCGTTAGGAACGAGTCGTGCAGCAGCGTGTTGTGAGTCTGGCTGCACTTAGAGCACGTCTTGGTGGACCTGCACGCATTGCGCTGGTGAGAGCCCAGGCAATTGTAACAGAGCCGTAACCTCTTGACCTCGGACAGGCGATCTTGTGGAGACTTCCCTCGGAAGGATGAGCACGAGAAGTTGGAGTGGGAGTCCCCACAGAACACGCAGGCCGTGTTCTTGATGCTCACCTGGTGCGAGCGGAATGGCGCGGCCTTCGCGTTGAAGGCCGTCGTGGATCGGACAGGTGGGCTCAGCGGCGCCGACATTTCTAATGCGCGTATACGCATCTCGAAGAAGGCTTCCAGCTGCTTGAGTGTCGGCTGTTCCATCTTGTAGGCGGGGTTGACTAAGGTTTGAGTCGCATCTATGGAGGAGAGATGCAACTCCCATGCTCTGCGGGACGTGGAGTCTAGGCGACGGAGGAGCATGAACACCACGATGGCGTCCCACTTGTCCACGGGGAGCCCTAGGTGCTTAAGAGATCGCAGCTCTTCTGTTGCTCGATCGATCAGTGCACGCAGGTCGCGTGCGGACTCCTTCGGGACCTGGGGCAGGTCGAACAGCGCCGACAGATGTGCACTCACCAGGAGCCGCTCGTTCCGGTACCTAGTGCAGACGGCGTCCCAGGCGCCCTGGAAGTTCGCTGCGGTGCTGGCGATGGTGCGCACTAGGAGTGCGGCCTCTCCCTTCAGGGCTGACTTGAGGAGCAGCAGCTTCTGGACATCGGGAACGTCGTCGCGGTCCAGAACGAGGCACTGAAAAGCGTCGTGGAATGTTTCCCACTCAAGATACGAACCTGAGAACTCTGGCAGCGTTATCTTAGGCAGAGGCGGAGCGGCAGCCCTTGGCGGCTGCACTGGAGTGGTTACTGGTCCTGACGGGGCTGGTGGAGCTGGCGTTGGGCGGAGGGCCTCCAGGAGGGCGACACTCTCCAAGCACGCCAGTTCTGTGTTGGTGTAGTGATCTTCGGTGTAATACGCCGTGGCCTTGTAGCCCTTCTCCAACCTTAGAATGGTGTGGTTGTCCTTGAATGTCTCCCAGTGACTCTGGAGGTGAGCGAGCGCGGTGTCGATCAGCTTGCAGGTCGGTGTAATCGTCTTCTCCGACAACCGTGCTTTGAGTGCCAGCGGTAGCTTCTGGATTTTCTCCATTAGCTCGTCCTGGTGGAGCAAGATATCGGCCATCGTTGAACCTGGTGAGAACTCCCGACACGGAAACGTAACTTCACCGGCGTTGATTTGCGGTTAGACGGAACGTTTGACAAGCGTGGCGAACACAGGAACACAGAACATGGACGGATGACGCTGGATGAATAATTTGACAGGCAGAGCACGTGATGTTGCGGTGAAAAAAGACACGGAAAATCCGGATGATCCGGCTCGAAGGACCAAAAAATGTGAGAGATAATAGGAATGGATGTCCGGGATTCCGTGTATGGAAGATGGTAACAGAGAGCGAGGTTGTAAATCTCACTAGCACAAGATTCACCACGTACAACACTTTATTCACACACACACAAATAATACGGATGTAACAATTCAAATAATAATACGGCAATAATACAATGATAATGATGTACTTAAATTCTCGGAATATAAAGCTCAAAGGCTTTGGATCAAAAACACAGTTCAAGCACATGGAGCGAGACGGGACAGCGTGCTGAACTACGCAACGTGATGTCTAAAACGGAACTGCCTGAACTTTACAAATTCAGTCCTGCTATGCAGACAGGGCACAGCGCTACCAACTGCTACAAAAAGTACAGTTGACAGTTGTAGAGGGCGATTGTCTCGAACACAAGGAGAAAATGCACCTGAGGCCAAATTGTATTTAGAAATATTTCCTATATTGTATACTTATATATTTATTGAATTTGTTACATAAGATATTTGAAAATGCGTCTAAATGAGCGTATCCTGCAACCCTCGCCTTCCCTTAGTTACGCTACTGACTCACAAAAGCTGTTATTCATTCATTTATCTAATAATATTATGTTTTCCCAAAAACATAAAAATACAGAAAATCAAAACTCCCTTAAAACTTTCTAGGTTTTTGACCTCCATTGCCACTTGTATTACCATTCTTGATTAAGATGTTTATAGCTTATATTAAATAAATATAAAATTTATTATGTCGCCTTTTTACTGACAATGGATATGAAATAAATATTGTAAAAATTTATAAAAGTAGACATTAATATTTTTTTCATATTTTCAAATGCTATTTGTTAAATTTTTATTTTGAAGCAGAAAAACTCAATTACCTAGCACAATTATGTTTAGTTTTTTTTTAAACAATTAGTTTAAGATTTGTGGTTAAAAAGGTTTCTTTGTTTGTCCATTATACCGCAATGAAAGATTTAAAGCGATTCAAATGTAAATAACATGACTATGACTATGTTATATAAGAATGTTTATAATACCTCATGGAAATTTTCCAAAGAATTTAATAGTACTAATTACAATATTTCATCTCAAAAGAAATATTAAAAAATGAGATATATTTTTAATGGATAGCTAATAATGCTGTTACTGTTAGAGCATTTTTGGTACCTAGGTAAAAAGATATTGACTAGATTTCTTCTACATTATTTATTAAATATTAGGAATGTAGTCTGGGCGTAATATAAAAATATTAACATATTTAAATTTAAATAATTTTAATAAGTAGGTACAAACTATTTTTGTAAAACGTTACCAAATCAAGATTTTATTAAATGTAACAGTTTCCAGAAAAATAATTTGAAATGTAATAATTCTTAAATTATTTATTCAAAACTGTTGATTTTTGCACAAAAATAAGGTTAAATAAAAGACGAATTAAAATTTTTTAAATTATGCAACCTAGTAATACTATATAAAAAAGTAGGTAGGTTCGGTAATCTGTTTAGGACAACTTGTATTATTATTTTAACAAATGAAATGTTGTTCGGATATTATTTGTATTAGATACTGTAATTTATTCAATAATGGAAGCTTCTTGACTGAAGGATTATTAGAAATAATATACAGCACTAGGATGCAGTCAATTTATTAAAATTAATCAACCTCGATCGGTTACGACCCCACGTTGGTCATCTTCAGGATCTAACAAAAGTTTTACAAATGTAATATAATATAAACAATTTAGAAAAAATTTAAAAACTTACGTGACATGTCGTGAAATATGTGAAACAAAATTCGCTGAACGCGCGTTTGCTGATATCGTGATATCATTGTAATTCATTCAATTGTAATGATATATTTTTACAATACTTACTATTTCACATTCATCAAAAAATGCTTGGCATGCTTACATTTTTGTTTAGAAAAAGTACACAAAATCTTCAAGAACTTATTTTTAAAGGTTTATAGGTAATATTAATACAAGTTCTATGAATTTTTCATCATTTTATGACATAGTATGCAAAAGCATGCAAAACAAAAATTTAGTGAATTGCCATAAGAGTCCATGAAAAACGAGCGTAATTTCCGGTAATTTCAATTTCAATTACTTACTCAAAAACCGAATAGACGAAAATTTAAAAAAATAAAATTAGAATCTCAATAGTGTAATAAAGGTACTGTATAAATTTGAGCCTCTCATTATCATTTTAATATAAATATAGTCACCAACCTCCTTAAGGGACAAGTGAATTAGATTCCATTTCCTGTACAATTGAATTCAATTTGGGAGAAATGTAGCCCTGAGGTTTCAAGTAGTGTCTCTTGTTTTTTAACGCGTAAAAAGGATGCAAATTTAAATTGAGATTTTGGCAATATTCCACAAAAATTCTTCTTTTTATTTGCGCTACATACTACTGAGGATTATTTTTTGCACATCATAAAATGTGATGACTGGCCAAGAGCATTGGTGGATTTCAGATTAAATGGAACAGTTTGTTATTAAACAACGTATTAAATTTTCTTCGTAATAGTTACAATAATATTGCATTTATAACAGGGAGAGGAATTAATTAATTATTCACAATTCACAACAAAAAAAAGGAATTAACAATTCATAATTTACACCGTATTTCAGAATGACAGAGTAATAAATCAAAATTTGCAAGAGAAGTATTGGATTTTTGCCAGCTATGCGGCAAATAAAACTACCAGAAAAATCAGATGTAACTTTACTAGGATGGTAATAATGTGCCGCACGCTGTGTACCTGGGACGGAACTTACTTCTTAAACAATCAAACGCCGTTATAATCCCCTTTAGACCGAAACATAGATGTAAATAAGATTTTTCAGAGTGATCTGTTTATGCATTTATGTTATCTAAAAATAATAGTTTTTATCTAATTTTATTTTTCAATGTATTATGTACCCTGAAAACAACTGAGAACTGAAACGGTACCGAATTTAGTCATTTCGAATATTTCGACTATCTCTGAGCAAACAATTATTGGCGCGTCACTGGAATGTCTTTGACAGACTGATTTATTACTCTCAGTCATTCTGAAATACGGCCTAATTCACAATTCAAATGAATTGTAAATATACAAGCCTTTAATTGACAAGCCCTTTTATTATACAGGGTGATTCAGTAACTTATTTCAAAACGCAATAATGCCCATTTTATGAATTAGAAACTTTTTATTTTATAATGTAGGTACATATCTAAAGTTTTATTTCACCCAGTTTTCAAAATCATATCAGGTAGGTGACGCCCCCCATTGTCTATACACTGAATAAGCCGATTTCTGGCGTTTGTCATAACCCTTTCCAGCATGGCAACGGGTATGTTGGCAATTACGGCCCGGATGTTGGCCTTCAGGTCTTCTAGGGTCCTTGGACGGTTGACGTAAACGCGGGATTTCAAAAACCCCCACAAAAAATCACAAGGAGCCACATCGGGCGAGCGGACTGGCCACTTCAAATCGCCCCTTATTGAGATGAGGCGCCCCGGGAAGTGTTCCCTCAAAACAGTCATCGATGCTGCTCCGTGCTCCAACGCATGATGGCGACTGACCGGGTGGGGAACAAAACTTAAAAAGTGCACCTATCGAATGAGATCACTCTCTCCCCACTACGAACCCTACAGTCTGAATGGCACGGATTTAAAAAAAAGCAAGTTATGATGAATCACCCTGTATAAAATGAAAACCTATATTTTGATTTAATTTAATAAAGTTTCATTATGAAAATGATATTTTGAAAACTCGTAGGTATCAAAACTAATAGTAATAATTGAAAGTATTTTATATTACAATTTAAAATTAAGTTTAAGCCTCGGTATGGTAGGTATACTGTAAATACACTGGTAAATACAAATATTTCGTAATTTTGTTGGTATCTGTACCAAACGGCTGAATGAGAACTGATTTTCTGATGTTTATGGAACATTGGTCGAGGAGCATAGGAACTGCGCTGTGATGAAACGATAGAACGCACTCGTCCTCGACGAAAAATAGCGACGCCTCTATTTTCATTGCATTGTTCCTCGATGAAACGAATGTGTCTCATTTCAGATCTAACTTAAAATTTAAAATCATTTAAGTAGTGCTCTACTTAAGCCGCATTCACAGTCCGAAACTTGTGAAGTTGTTTCGAGGCAATTAAAGTAAACAAATTAAAATACATAGCTGATTTGTTGCCGACGTTGACCGGAATGAAGAAACATACCTTAAAATCTGACTGGTAAAAAAGAGACCTTCATGCAAAATTTCGTAAGGATCGGACAAAAAATGGTCTAAAGTATACATTTTTAACCCCCACTCCTAATTGTCCCATCGAATTAAAACATACTTTAAAATTTGAGTGGTCAAAGAGACATGTATGCAAAATTTCATCAAAATCTGCCAAACGATCTATATTTTATTTTTAATCCCCACATCTTATAGTTCAAACGAGATACGAATTTAAACATAATTTATGACTAGATTAGAAAAACTATATTTTTATTTAATTTCAATGGTAGGTACCAGTGGTAAAAAAACCCAATAAAATTCACCCACTTTTTAACGCTTTATCCGAATCTACAATAAAAAATAGGGGTTTCCATTTAAAATTTTAAAGTTGCCCCCCGTTCCCGCCCCCCAGGAGGTCTGAGGGGGAAAAGGTCGACGGCATCAGATGTCCCCCTCATAACCATGAACTTTTTATTTGGAACATAGTGGCGGATTAAAATGGGACACCCGGTATATAGAGTGTTTATTTTAAGTGGCGCACCATTGCTATCTCGAGAAGTAAAAGAGCTACGAAGTTGGTTAAATTAGCAAATAATTTCTATTTTATATGACAACTTTAATGAACGAAACAAAAAAAAATAGACCAGTGGTTCTCAAACTACGGGGTGCAACTTTCTTATTTCATATGTGGACTTATTTTTTTATTCGCTTATTCGATTCAGTATTTATTTCTGAATTCAACGAGACATTAGTTTCATACCCTGGCATGGCATAACAAAAACATGAGAAAAACGCTATTGAAAAATATGATAATTTAATTAAAATCTGATTGTTACAAGAGTGCTATGGAAGAAAACAATTGAATATTTGTTTCATATTAATTGTAATTTGTTAATTAAAAAGATTCTTTGATTTTAATCACAAGATCAGGACCGCTACTGAGTGTATGAGTTCAGGGTTCGAACTACTAAAAGTAAGTACTCGGTAGTAGGGTGTACCTACCTATACGGTGGCGGGTGGCGATACCTACGGACACGTGTTTCGACCTTATTTGGTCTGATCAGTCATAGGCGTAGCCAGGGGGTAGGCTGGTAGACTGCAGCCTACCCTCCCTTCGATTTCAAAACCTCGTTTTTAGGGTTTTTGTATAGGTTTTGAGGTTCAGAACTACAATGCCGCAGCGGTACTGTAAAGCGTAGCACCCTTTTTGTGGCCCGCAAGGTGGGTCTCCCCAAAATTTTTCGCTTGTGGCGCTATTGGGGGCACTCCGCGCAATATTTGAAGTTCCACCACTGATGTCTATGGGTTGTGCTTAAAGTAAGTCACCCGTTTTACAAATCCTGGCTACGCCACTGTGATCAGTGTAGTATAACGGTTGTACTAGAATCTTTTTCACTAGCAATTAATATGAAACAACATATTCAATTGTTTTCTTTCATAGCACTCTTGTAACAATCAAATTTAAGTTAAATTATCATTCTCAATAGCGTTTTTCTTATGTTTTTGTTATACAAAGGGTATGAAACTAATATCTCGTTGAATTCAGAAAAAAATACTGAATCGAATATGCAAATAAAAAAATAGTTCCCCATTTGAAATAAGAAAGTTTCACCCCGTAGTTTGAGAACCACTGGTCTAAAAAATTCTTGTTTCGTTCATTAAAGTAGTCATATAAAATATAAATTGTTAACATGTTAACCAACTTCGTAGCTCTTATAGTCTAAGAGCTGGCTACGAAAAAGTGAACTGATAAGGTGCATTCTCGAATTTTGTATAAAATGTCTCCTTGGTACTTTATAAGTACGTAGCACTGCCGTCAGAACGCTCTCCCGGGGCGAGAGGCGTGGGTGGGCGGTTAAAGTCGTAAATTTATATTAAGAAAAAAAATGATAAGGTGCAGTCCTGAAATTTATTAGAGTTATAGTTTTTAACTGTAGGAATCGAGGAAAATTATTGTCAGAAGTCTAGGTCGAAGCTTAAGGTAGTAAATCCATGGGTAGTGAAAACCCAAAATATGACTTAAATTAATATACAGCATTCATTACAAGTCGTAGAATTTGAATAAAAATTAAAATTTATAGGTAACCGTTGAAATAACGAAGATAATTGAATTTAAAGTTGACACAAAAACGCGCTAAAATACATTGCGTATATGGAGGTTACCAGTAGATTTACTAAACGATTAGAAAATTTTATATCATAACAACCCAACACATATTTGGAAAACGAATATGTTATTCTTTGATATTTGAGGTATTTATTAGAAAAATAAAAAATATGAGTCACCGCAATAATGGTTGAGAAATCGCATGCAAAAGATTCCAGTCTCAAGAAAAATTATGTTTTTGACGTAGTACTACTGCATTTCAGTGTAAACTTAAATTTCAATTATATTTTTTATTTAATTGGATACCTATGATTTGTAATTTACATCCAAATCTACGATTTTTAATGATTTATTTCTGATTATTTGACTGCTTCGGCCTCACGTCACACCGAAATCACGCACGCTTATGACCGACGGATTTTCTACCTTAAAGACTGTCAGAAGTCGACAAAGTTGTAAAAAAATTGTTGAAATTTAAATAACAAGGTGCAGTTCTGACAATTGCATTTTTATATTATTTATGGCTTACTGAACCAGTATATAAATTGTCAGAAGTCGAAATAATGGCTAAGTACATGAAAATTGATAACATGGCCGCAGAGCTGGGCATTACTTAAGTATTTAGGTACTTAAGTATCAATTTTTAATAACAACTAGTACTTAATACTTGTACTTAAGTATAAATATTTTTTTGGTACTTATTACTTTAAAATTTTAAGTACTAAAATAAAAACTTGTACTTAAGACTTATTTTCATTTCATAATCGTAAATAATACTGAAGTACTTTTTAAATACTTAAGTTTTTCAATAATACTGAAATAATGTAAAAGTACTTAAGTTTTTTCAATAGTTTGAGTATTATACTGTTCAACCTGCGACCACAGCGACAGAATACGACATTTTCACTGTGAATTAATCTTCCTCGATAAAAAAAAGATAATAATCGAATGTAATAAGGTTACAAATGTTACAAACCATGTAATTTATTATATTAATTTTAAAAAATACTGCTACTTGAAAAATACTTATTTTTAAGTACTTTTGACAAGAAAAACTTATACTTTACTTAAGTACTGCGAAGCTTTACTTGGTATCAAGTACTGACCATAGGTAGTACTGGTACTTATACTTAAGTATTTTGATTTCGATACTTGCCCAGGGTACCTATTCTAATTCATAGCGACAGTCGCTAGCGAAGTTCAGTTGATAACTTCGTGACGTCATTCCGTTTGTAACTATATCAAGGGTTAGGGATATTTGGCCTCCAGTTGATAACGACTGATAGAGATTTTACATTTACTGTGAAATTTGACAAGAAAAACTGCTAAACCACCATTTTACCTATCACTTATCATAAACGTATTATTTGTTTTAAAATAAGTCATTTTTTTGAATTTCAAAGTAAATTATTTTTTCAAGAAAAATGTCAATTTCTTATTTCTAAAATTTGTAAGTTCAATTATTTAATAAACTAATCAAAAATATTAAATACATATAATGAACCCATAATTTATTGGTATTTTATATTTATAAAATAAATATTTTAACCTCCTAACGAACAAAAATCAACGCAACGCGCAAGTCTACCGTAGCGAGGGTTGATAAGTCGGAGCGACAGTCGCTTGGCTACTACGTCACACATAGTGGGGGGTTATCAAGACAACCCAACTTATCAACGTTGATAAGTGAAATAGAATAGGACCCCAGCTCTGCATGGCCGGAAGTCGCTAAAGCGGCTATCGCAACGGAAAGCAATCTTTCAAAGCTTTTGTTTCAAATTTAAATAACAAGGTGCAGATCTGGCTATTTCTTGTTTTTAATTTTTACGTTGGTATTTAACTAAGTATGCAATGACAGAAGGCTAAGGAAGAGAGACATTTAAAAAAACATAAAAATCGTGATGCCGAGTAAGCGCTAATTTATTTCTGTACTTTTGGCAATTTGTTATTTTCAATAATTTTTTTATTAATTTTATTATAACAAAGTTAATAGTAAAGAAAGTGAAATGTAGGTATAAATAATTACATAAATATTGTTTTATAATTTGTAGAAAATATATTTAAAAAACAATTAACACTCGCAATCTGACTGCTCATGTTCATCCTCGTCACTAGCATTAGCCCAGTCAATTGGTAGAAAATAGGGGAAAGTTTTGGAGTAGTTTTGAAATTTGGTATTAGTATATTTTTGGGGTCGCTGAACACGAATTTCAACTTTGCCAACACGTATCTTTGCCGCTAAATGAGTTATTAGCAAAAAATGGCAAAAGAAACTGTCTTTTTTCAGTTTTTTCTAAATAACTTGGAAGCTATTCATTTTTCGTTGAAGATGACTATATACTAAATGAAAGATAATAAAATTATCTACATTTTATGTATTTGAGGTTTTTTTGTCAGATCAACGGTTCAGCCGCGAGAGCGCTACGAATGTAGGTGTTATTTTGTACTTTTTGTGTTTAATGTAACTTTTGAACGAATAAAAATATTAACTTCCGGCTTCTTTCATTGTATTCTGCAAACACTTTTCTATAAGATATATTATTTTTAAAATTTTTTGAAGGCCCTAGTTAAGCAAAAATTTAAAGATTTTCTCGGAGACAAAATTGAGAAATTTCTCCTTTTTTCGCATTTTTTGTGTTTAGTGACCTGAAACTTCCGAATGAAAAATAATATTGACTTCCGGTTTCTTTTATAAAAATCTGCAAATATTTCTCTATAAGATAGATTATATTATTTTTTTCTTAGAGCTTTAGGTAAGCCAAAATTTATTGATTGTATCCGAAAGAAAGTTGAGAAATTTAATCTTTTTTCGTTGTTTCTTGTGTTTAATAACCTGTAACTTTTGTACAAATAAAAATATTGGCTTTCGCGTTAATCCATTAAATTCTGCGAACATTTCTCTATAATACAGGTTATATTTTTAAAATGTTGAGAACTTTAGTTAAGCCAAAATTTTAAGATTATTTTCGAAAGAAAATTGAGAAATTTCGTTTTTTTTAAATTTTTGTGTTTAATGACCTGTAACTTCTGAACGAATAAAAATATAGACTTCCGGTTTCTTTCATTAAATTTTGCAAACATTTTTCTTTAAGATAGATTATTTTTAGTTTTTTTTTGGGCCCTTAGTTAGGCCAAAATTTTCAGATTTATTTCGAGAGAAAATTGAGAAATTTCCGTTATTTGCAATTTTTGTGTTAAATGACCTTTAACTCCTGAACGAATGAAAATGTTGACTTCCGGTTTATTTTATCAAATTTTGCAACCATTTTTTTTATAAGTTAACCAAAATTTTAAGATTTTTTGAGAGGGAAAATTAAGAAATTTCAGCTTTTTTCGTAATTTTTGTGTTTAATGACCTGTTACTCCCGAATGAAAAATAATATTGATTTCCGGTTTCTTTTATACAAATCTGCTAACATTTCTCTTTAAGATAAATTATTATAAATTTTTTTTGAAGCTTTAGTTTAGTCAAAATTTTAAGAAAGTTGAGAAATTTTAGCTTTTACGTTTTTTCTGTGTTTCATGATCTGTAACTTTTGAATAAATTAGAATATTGACTTTCGGTTCATTTGATTAAATTTTGGTAATATTTCTTTTTTTTAATTTTAGGGCCTTAATTAAGCAAAAAATTTAAGATAGTTTTGAAAATAAAATTGATAAATATTAGTTTTTTATATTATTTCATATTTTTCATATATTTCATTTGAAATATATCCCGCCCGATCAGCTAATACATTTTTTTTTAAATTTGTATTATTTTTTAAGCAATCAGTTAATCTTCAATTTAATTAATTTCACAACAAATTACGATTACAAATTCACCTCAAAATTCATGTAAAATCTGTGACAATAATATAATATATTATTAATTTTATACATGTTACTTGTTTATGAATGCTGAAACAATGTAACAGAAATAGAAATAATGTATCAAAGTGGCAAACTTGTCTTTTACAGCTATGTTAAGCGACGCGGGGAGAACTGCAGCTGCAGTATACAAAATAACACCTACATTCGCAGCGCTCCCGCGGCTGAACCGTTGATCTGATAAAAAAAATTTCATTATCTTTCATTTGGTATATAGTCATCTTCAACGAAAAATGAATAGTTTCCAAGTCCGTTTCTTTTGCCATTTTTTGCTCATAACTCACTTAGCGGCAAAGATACGTGTTGGCAAAGTTGAAATTCGTGTTCAGCGATCCCAAAAACATAATAATACCAAATTTCAAAACTACTCCAAAACTTTCCCCTATTTGCTCTTTTTGCGTACAATTTGCCTGGGCTACATACTCAATTTCTGATTCATCATCTGAAACATAAATTATTAACATTAAAATTAAATATTTTTTTCAATGTACGAATCATGTAGTAGAATATTTAACCTTCAGCTCCAGATTCTTCATTTTCGTCTTTTCGGATAACATCGTTGACTGTTAAAGGTAGTTGAGGTCCTTCAAACCATTTAAATTCATATATGTTGATCCTTGTTGTATCCAGCCGACCAGCCGCAATCTGTAGGTTCGAGTTCCGTTGGAACTTTTAGGTGAGCATTTCTCCAAACATTTGAGATATATCTTGCATTGAAATACACAAAATGGCTCAGAGGCCATTTTTCAAAATACGCTCAAAAATCTTTCGCTGAGAAACGATGTGTACCGAACAACATCTACACTCGGACTAATATCTTCGATGGTTTCGAGCGTTTCAAAACTCTCGTCGAAACTTGTCGATTATATTTTATTTTTCGTATTATTTATTTTCTTTCTATAATTGTTTGAATACGAATTATTATTGAAAAGTCCGTTGTCTGTATAGGCATCAGTGAGTGGTTTTAAAAAATTAGCGCTTACTCGGCATCACGATTTTTATGTTTTTTTAAATATCTCTCTTCCTTAGCCTTCTGTCATTGCATACTTAGTTAAATAGCAACGTAAAAATTAAAAACAAGAAATAGCCAGATCTGCACCTTGTTATTTAAATTTGAAACAAAAGCTTCGAAAGATTGCTTTCCGTTGCGATAGCCGCTTCAGCGACTGCCGACCATGTTATCAATTTTCATGTACTTAGCCATTATTTCGACTTCTGACAATTTATATACAGGTTCAGTAAGCCATAAATAATATAAAAATGCAATTGTCAGAACTGCACCTTGTTATTTAAATTTCAACAATTTGTTTACAACTTTGTCGACTTCTGACAGTCTTTAAGCCCCGACCTAGACTTCTGACAATAATTTTCCTCGATTCCTACAGTTAAAAACCATAACTCTACTAAATTTCAGGACTGCACCTTATCATTTTTTTCTTAATATAAATTTACGACTTTGACCGCCCACCCACGCCTCCCGCCCCGGGAGATCGTTCTGACTGCAGCGCTACGTATTTATAAGGTACCAAGGAGACATTTTATACAAAATTCGTGAATGCACCTTATCAGTTCACTTTTTCGTAGCCCAGGTCTCCGACTATTATACTTCTCAAGTTAGCAATGGTGCGCCACTGAAAATGAACACCTTGTATAGGTTATATGGTTATATTAAAATTAAAAGTATCTTTTGCAGCTCTGATTAGAAACAGAAAAACAATTATTCGCCCTTGTTGTAAAATAAATTGTTACAATTTTATATAGGTAGATGACATTTTTAAATGTAAAATGCAATTATTGAGATATTGATTATTAGCGATTTAATTTGATTCAGCAATTAGTTTAGTAATTTATAATTTGTTCGCATATAATAGTAAAAATAATTTAATATTATTTACCAATAATTAATCATTTTAATTCATTATACCGTAACATTAACTTTACCTATTCAATAAAGCAATTATTATTGCAAAATATTTTCATGAATTTAAAATTTGTGGTTTTGTTACCATGAAAATCCGAAGTTAGTTATAACCAGGGATAACAATTGAAACCATTAACCGAAAATAACCGAAAAAACGTGGAAACTGGAACTGTAACCGAAATCCATCCATATATACACTGGCGGAAAAAAATGAAACACTTGAAATTCGTAAAAATATCGACCATTTTCAAACTGCCATAACTCGGTGTATTTTCAATCGATATCGATGAATCTTCGAGGGCGAGAAACTTTGATGTGTCTACTTTAAAGTCATGCATGCAAACTTAAGCGCAACCCCCTCCGCCCCCCTCTAGCAAACATGTGCAAAAAAAAAGAATTTTAATTTTAAAAATGTCCAACTTTGAGGATGTGCACGGAGTTTAAACATTTTTTTGACTTGATCCACCAAAAGGGCATTTTTTTGGTTTTTCGCACATAACTTTTTCAACTAAATTAGACGATTTTTTCGGGGTAAACTCAGCTTAGTATGATCTCTTTTCGTACCCTTCGAAACCCTAACAAAAAAACACGTTTTTGGGCAAAAACACGTCCAACTTTGGCCATGTGTATCGAGTTGGAAAAAATTTGTCGACTCGATCCACAGAAAAAGCATTTAAATTTGTTCAATTACCTGTGCAGGGCCCAAAGAACGAAGTTCCTACGACGATTTGGCACAAAGTTATGGGCGTTTGAAAAAAGTGCATTTTGTGGTTTTTTGACGAAATTTTTTTTTCACGTATGAAATTTTCTTTCAAAATTTCTAATATTTTAGGCAATTTGAGTTATTCACACGAAATATCCAATTTCATTTTTAAAGAAGTAAGCAAATCTCATGCACGAGTTTAAATTTACTCGATATTGAAGGTCTGCTTCAGGTCTGTAAACTTTATTTTATTTTATTTTAATGGTAACCAACCTACAGAATTAACTTCCAATTACAGGATGGTAGATGTTATTATAGTGGAATCCAACCACTCGGACCCAGTGGTATTATTGTCGGTTGTGCTGGGAATCGAACTGGGGACCGCTAGCATGCTAGGCGGACCCTCTACCGCTGAGCTAACCACTGGCCGTATATATATATATATATATATATATATATATATATATATATATATATATATATATATATATATATATATATATATATATATATATATATGTCTTTAAACCGAAATTCAAATCAAAATCGAAGTTTTTTTCTCGTAGTGACGAAATCGAAACCGATAATTTATATGTTTATAGGTAGCATCCCTGGTTATAGTATATGTAGACTCGAAACTAACCTTAAAGTTATTTTAATTTATAAAAACTAGTTGTGACTGACTTTAAACGGTAACATTTTCAAAGTGGAGAGACATAGTGACAATATATGCTTTGTAAACTTACAATAGTAAGTAGGTTAGGTACCTACTGTAGTGTTCGAGTATTGTTTCTTAATCAAAATAGTTTATTAGTTTGTACCTAATACCACAAATGGTATATAGTACTCAACTTACTGATCACGGAACAAAAAATTTTCCTTGCCGACCGAGGATACCAAAATCGAGAAAAAAGACAATTCTGGCTGTTTTGTGTTTTGTTTCAATCTCGAAAGTCCAATTCTAACGCGGCACAAGAAATTATAATTATAATTTAGGTAGTTCTAATTAGGTATTATACCTCCTATACCTACTTTAGAAACCTAAATTCTAATTCATAAAAGCATTTAGTTTGACGGTTTACATTAAGCATCAAATTAAAACCTGTTTAGCTGATTCAGGTATACCAGACATTTGGAAACTAACGCATAGTATCTTTAGCAAAGTGTAAAGCTAGATTCAGACCTACCCAATTATAATTATAAGTACTAAATTAACCAACCAGCGTTTCCACAAAATCCCAATTTCTAATATAAGTGTAAACATTGAGCGCTGGTTGGTTAAATTAGCCACTTATACTTATAATAATCCTACCTCTTTAAATGACTTAAGTCCAATTAGTATACTAGCAACCTTATCTAAGATACATGAAATTGCTATTCACAATCAAATATACTTTTTGTTTTTAATCATGAAAGAAGAAAAACACCTCACAACACGTTTAATAGGCTAAGATATTATTTTGTAATAGTTCACAGTTCAGTATGTGCAAATGAGTCTACTCGTATACACAGATATCGTTTGTTGTGGTGAGGTAAACTAGAAATATTGTTTTTTCACCACATGCGGAGAAAACACAATTTTCTTCTCGCGAAATAGTGAGGAAAGTTAGTTTTCCCTCTCTAGAGAGGAAAGTAAGCAGTGTTACCACCAGTGTTATTTTACGATGAAACATTTCAAAAATTGTAAGTAAATGTATTATTTTATTGAAAATTCTGATTTGATAGTGATATACTGAAACTATTATTTAACAATTATTACATTTTATACTTTCTTTTTCTACAATTTCACGATTTTACAACTTAAATTTTATTTGGCATATTGGTCGCAGTGAAACATTTCGTTGTTTTTAAACGTCATTCTGACAGATGGCAGTTATAACCTAACTTCTAATGTGTTTCTTCTACATTTACAATGTTTTTAAATATGTCATGAAAAAAATGTTGTGTCTAACACGAGAGGAAAGCCCTTTTCCTCGCTTCGCTCGTGACACAAACTTCGACCTCGAGTGGGAAAAAGAAGCGCTTTCCTCTCTAGTTGGACAAATAGCTATTGATTCATGATCAGTGCGTCCAATACTAATACCCTTAAATTTTGTTACACATGTTGGGTTACACCCTGTATAGGTAGGTAGGTACTATATTCAGAGGTGCAATCTAAGGAGTCCCCAAATTAATTTAGTACTGGAGTCGAATAATTATTATAGTTACGCCTTCAGCCACTGAAAAGTGAGTGAGTTTTTAATATCTACAAGGTTTGTTTGGGCAATTCAGTGTCATATGCGCTCATTTGGTATTTAGCTCATGTAATGTCACATGTTTATTTAGCAAAATGGTAAATAGTTAAATGAATTAATTAGATAATTAATTGAGAACAACGTATTTTCATTTTAATTAAACAACCGTGATTCAGTTTGTTATAACTACGACGCGACTTAGTGGGTATTCCATAAGTATGACGAAATGACTGTAAATTGAAAATTAATAAGTTACTTTTATCTAATGTAAAATGTAATAATATATTATTCATTTTAGTTGACATTTTTCTTACTCATACATATAGGGGAGACTTGGGCCTAAATGTACAACTCAGTTTTTAATTTTCCCGCTTGAAGATATTAGACTCAAAAGATGGACTTTTTGTTTAGTTTTCATAGGCAGTCATAGTACGAATGTGTTTTTGAGTTGTCGAAAGTAAATATTTTTAAATAATTTATCGCATAACATCATTTGTTGGTGCAGTATATATGCATGTATTTTTATTTTATTTGATCCATAAATTAATAGTAGCCAATGTCCAATTTGTATTTTATTTTATGTTAAACTAGTTTTGTTACTATTTTTAAAAAATGTTTGTTACGTAACATGAGGACTAATAGGAATAACAAAAAGGGTACTATTGGGACATGTTTCATTGGGCGTCCATATAATTAATTAATGAATTTTGGCTGGAAATTTTCCATACTATGTACCTTGTAATAAAAATGATAGCTACGAATAAAAGTAAAAGTTTTTAAAAATACAACACAAAATTGTCAAAATTGTTGCTGAAATGCACAATATGAAATGATTTGATACACAATAAGATAATATTAGGCTAAAAACGAAAATTATTATGTCCTTGTTGAATTTATATAGAGAAAACGAAAATAGTTTTTTATGCCAGACTGAATAAATTCAAAATAAATACAAATTAATTTAACCCCAAACCAAGTCCCATTAGACCCAAGGAATGGAACTATTGGGACACTTGATACGTTTTTAAAATAAATAAAATAAAATGTGTACAATGTTGTTACATCCGTCCAACCACTATATCATAAATCTAAAATATTGTAAATATCACATGAAATGAAAAAACAGTTAAATTTTATTATATTATTTCATAAATTGACGAAAAAACAAAATAGCTCCCAGTCTCCCCTACCATGAAACTGCATTAAATGTGATTACTTAAACACCTTATATAAATGTTATTTATTTATAGCAGATATGACAAATTACACGTTTTATATACGTGATTTTAATTACAACATAATTTATCAGAAACAGAAAAAAAAATAATTGCAATTATTATGAACGTTGTGTATTGCTGATTTTTCAGATAAATGTAATTTAATACTTAAAAGTGTCAACATTGTGTATGCTGTCCAAACAAAAAATATGATTAATGAAAACAGTAGAATTCAATTTATTCTGCTGGAAATTAACAAAAGTCATTGTCATTATAAAATAGGTAATATACGTAAATATAAATTGGAGAAAAATATTAACTTTATTTTATTATTCTAGGACAATAGGATTAAATTACGCAAGTATCCAAGTTATTATAGTTAGTGATTATTAATTATCTGTATGAGAAATGCGCCGCAGGCGAAATTTCTTTTTAGTTCAAAGTCAAATACCTTTATATTATGTTGTAATTTAGTGTCATAATGTTTTTCTGCATTGTTTTTAAAAAAGCAAGTTTTAGTCACAGGGGGAGCACGTGCCCGGGTGCCCCCCCTAAAGCCGCCACTGCTCACTGGCAGATATAGTAAAATTATTAAAACAAAATTTGAATAACAACAAACACTTGTATTCCATAACATTGCTGTCATAATATTCATATAGAGCACTTCACTAGCTACGAATAAATATAAAATTTAACAATTTAAGTTAATTTAACTTACAGTTTCAGTTAGTCAATGCAAACAATAAAACGAATATAAGAACAAATAATTTATGGCGAACATAATGTAATACCTAGGTACCTAGGGTATTATTAATAGTTAAGTAAGTATTTATAGATCGGATTATTTTTTATTAAAATGAACATTTCTATTTATTAAATATTAAGTATATGAATGTAAAATCCTTGAAAAACATTTTACAAACATCAAAAACGCGCAAAATTTTTCATTCTCTATCTTAACACATACCTAATCTGGAATTTTAAGAATGCAAATAAAGGTTGAAATATTCAAATTACGGAATGAATGGATGTTTTTTAATTTTCAAAATATGGCTGTATTTTTTAAATTTTTTCTATACCTACAGGGTGTACCATAACTTGAGGTACAAATTGTAATAGCATATAGTATTTAACGTACTGATTCTGAAACAAAAAGATTTTTTTCTAAATTCCTATAAATAAGGGTAGTTTACTTTGGGAGAATATTTTTAAAACCACTGAATACTATTTATTTTGAATACAGTTATGATGTGGTCGGTCTATTTGAAACTAAATGCAATTATTGTATTATGCAAACATTGATATTAATTAGTTAGAACGTAATATTTATTATTAAAACCAGTGGCCCAAAATTGTTTCTATCACAAACCCCAAAAATTAATTTTCGAATTTTGAAAAAAAGAATTTTGTTCTGTAATCAGTACCTACGTGAGGCTCTATGTGTCATTCTAATATGTACCAAGTTATGGTACACCCTGTATACAGGGTGTTTCAGGGTTACGTATCCTAACTTAAAATATGGATGTAGGACCTCAAAACAAGAAAAAGTTTCATTTGGAGATTTTCTCGCTTCTAGCTTCTGAAGTTGCACATGAGAAAAATTTATATTACGCTTTCTTGTTTTAATTTTATTGAAATTCACTCAGGTAGGATATCAATGTAGGTAGGTATAGGTATTTTCGGTCAAGTGCGAATACAAGTTGGGCCACGGGGAAGTCTCTCTCTTGTGTTAGTCTTTTTTTTTAAATATCTCCTGGGTCAGTCACAAAGTTTTGTTATCTTTGATACAGCAATAAATGAATAGTAGAATTAACATGAACTGAACTCTCTTTATTCATACAAAATAAATTTAGTTTAATTCTTTTGTGGAGTGAGTAAACTACAATCATGCCGAGCACATTTACAAATATGGAAATGCCAACGCGAAGAAATAATAGAGGAGCAATGTCGAGCAGTTATTCGTTCCGTCATCGAAAGTTTCTTGCTTTCGGGTTGGAGGCTAACATTTTAAACAAACTTTGTAAATTCTTATTAAACTTTATTTGTTGACGTTGATAATATGCATACTTATTTATAATTTTCCTATATTTTTACAAAATTGTTCACATTCAACTTCCCGGAAACATCCTGTATATACATTATTAGAAAATTAAAATTAAGAGAAATTTTACCCGAAAAGCATAGATTTGTTAACGTATAATATGAAAATTTAAAAGTTAATTCACTTGCATTTAAATAATAATAAATAAAGAAACAACTCATTAAAAAGTTTTATTGCTACAAAGGCAATTTAAAAATCGAGGCGGTACGGTTAAACGGTGGTTAATTACACATTCTATAATAATTGGTGTAACTAATTGAAATTATTATGACAGCGATACTCTAGTAATCCCTTTATATAAATCCATGTTTAAGGATATCGGCTCCACATAGCTCAACACCGCGTTTTTCCTATATGGTAACGCATGGAAACATTCGCTTAAAATACATAGAAAAGTCTAGCAATTTTTAAAATGTTCGCACGAAGTTTTACAAATATTAAAGCAAAATTTCATAAAATTTATTTACAGACGAATAATGGAACTAGGTTTATGGCGAGTTACAATTTCTAATAAATCTCTAAATCATTAGATAAAGCATGTAAAAATTGCTTAAAACACACTTTTTCATTAATTTTTTAAATGGACTCCAAAGATTTTTTCAGAATTCTTACTAGGTATAAACCTAGATTAATTCTTTCACAAACATCTAGTACCTACCTGTTTTTCCTTTAAATTTTTAATATGCAATGAGTAAAGCAGAAACTGCTACACCTCTAAATACGCAATATTTTGTTACGGAGACGGAACCTTTAGTAGCAGAATGGTTAGCTCAACGGTAGTGGTAGTGTCCGTCTAGCATGCAAGCGGACCCCAGTTTATAATACCACCGAGTCCGAGTGGTTGGTTTCCACTATAATAACATCTACCATTATTTAATTTAAAGTTAAATGGTTATCATCAAAAAATAAAATAGGTAACTATGTTCGCGCCTAAAACAAAGCATGTTCATAATTTTTTGCTATTAGGTATTTAAAATGATTGAAAACTTAGATATGTGGGCATAATTATTCAAGTTTGGCAAAACTTGATATTCGTGCAAACAAATAAATGTGTGTCCTATAATTGAAAATTGAATACCTATACTGTTATACACATTGCTTAATTATATCACACTAAAATTTTTATAGTACCTATCTAACATTTTTGTGAATAGTGAAATTTAAAATTTATATATTCTACATCATATCCTTAAATGTAAATGTGGCAGTATTTCCTATAATGAACGCTCCTGCGATCATTATAAAGGAATTTCTTTGTACGCGAAAATTATTTTGCGTGTTGCGGTATCAAAGTAATGTAGAAAGTATTCAAAAACACGCACGAATTTTTATTAGACTTTTTATAATTTTGTACTGTGTTTTATAATTTAATTTCACATTGCATGTCTGTTCGTTTTATGAAGTACGTTTTGTTTTTTCAGACTACGTCTACATTCTACATGCCATATTAACGGGAACAGGCAACCTGCGAAGCCTGCTTGTAGAGAAAGAACTCTATTCTCACTGTATAAACTGATTTTAATAATTTTACTAAAATATGTTCAACAATGTGCAACACGCTAGTTTTTTATATCCTGAAAAATAATACATTGTTATTATGACACATGATAACGAGTACCGAAATTAATAATTACAAAATATGACTACTACTATAAAAAGAACCAACTTCGTTAATTAATTATTCATATAGATTTTTTCCGCAAAATATGTTTAAAACTATTGCAATTTAAATTTTAAAATAACTGGTATACGCTGTAAAAATATATTAAAATGCATACAGTTACAAATAATTTAAATTATACTTTCTACTGTTTGTACATATAAAATACTGCAATTAGCTTGGTAATCCCCAGACCGTGATCGGTGATCCTCGTCCGATTTAAATGAAATTTTTTGCATTGTGTTCGTCTCAATGAGTAAGTAAAAGTTTATATCACTGAACTATATAAAATTTTATATAGTTCAGTGGTTTATATGTTAAATTTTTACGCTCGGCCCATATTCATTTGTTTAAACAATATTACGCGGGTTTTTGGGGGCGCTGGAAACGAATATGAGCATAATTTGTTTTAACAAATGAATCACGTTTTTTTAATTATTATAGTGGTGTCGCAGTGACAATAATATTACAAGGGTTTTTGGGTCGCTAGAAACGAATAGAGTATCATATTTTTGAAAAAGTTGTTTAAACAATTTGTTTAAACAAATGAATCACGTTTTTTTATTATTAGTAGTATCGCAGTGAAAATAATATTACGTTCTAAACGGTTCATAGCAAAAAAGGATATTGCACTGTCAGTCTATTACTTTGGTTTTCAAATCTATGATCTCATATTTTACAATGATATAATTAAAGGTTCTACTTATACGACTATACTAGAATGAAATTTACCACCAAACACTTTAAAAAACTTTTTAAAAATTACTAAAAAGGCGAATTTTACATAAATTTTTTACAGACAATATTGGTTAACTATTTATTAGTAAGATGTGTAGGATCATCAATATTAGTTTAAAAGTGTTGTGGGTAGGTTTATTTGATCCAAAATACTTCATTATAATTTTTTTTTTTCACATAAGACACACAGAAGACACACACATGCGACACACAGGCAACAAAAGCAAAATGAAAAACATGTGGAACATTTGTAGCCTCAAAATTTATTTTTTCTTTGCTTACATAGAAGCATCAAAATAGCGGCGCCTCTATTTCACAAGCAACACATACAGTATTTTTTACTGTTGCATGTGAAGCTGGATTTATAACACGCATAGCGTATAGAAAATAATTTAGCATAGCATAGCACAGCACAGCGCATAGCATTTTCGTTACGGGGGTTTTATAAGCCGCACGCAAACACAGATTGCTATACGAAGTAAAAGAAGAAGTCCTTGTCTTACAGTGTTGTCTTATGACGTTATGACAACTGTTTTGTTGGTTATGCTAGATTTGATTCGGTATTATTTGACTTTGTGATTTTGTTATTATGTTTTGACTATTTTACAAAAATTATTAATATAATGAACAACGAATGCGCGTGCGTGTAAGAAGTTAACTAAAACGAACTGTCACGAATGCAACGAATAAACCCGAAGCACAGAACTGCACAGCACAGCGCATAGGAAAATGAACATTGGTCAATTCGTGTGCTATGCTAAATTATTTTCTATGCGCTATGCGTCTTATAAATGGATGTACTAATATCCATATGACCAATTCATATGCTATGCTGTGCTAAATTATTTTCTATGCGCTATGCGTGTTATAAATCCAGCTTCAAGCTGGATTTATAACACGCATAGCGCATAGAAAATAATTTAGCACAACATAGCACAGCACAGCGCATAGAATTTTCGTTACGGGGGTTTTATAAGCCGCACACAAACACAGATTGCTATACGAAGTAAAAGAAGAAGTCATTGTTTTACAGTGTTGTCTTATGACGTTATGACAGCTGTTTTGTTGGTTATGCTAGATTTGATTTGGAATTTTTTGACTTTGTGATTTTGTTATTATGTTTTGAATATTTTACAAAAATTATTAATATAATGAACAACGAATGCGCGTGCGTATAAGAAGTAAATTAAAACGAACTATCACGAATGCAACGAATAAACCCGAAGCACAGAACTACACAGCACAGCGCATAGGAAACTGAACATTGGTCAATTCGTGTGCTATGCTAAATTATTTTCTATGCGCTATGCGTCTTATAAATGGATGTACTAGTTTCCATATGACCAATACCTATGCTATGCTGTGCTAAATTATGTTCTATGCGCTGTGCGTGTTATAAATCCAGCTTTAATCTAGCATAACCAACAAAACAGCTGTCATAACGTCATAAGACAACACTGTAAGACAATGACTTCTTCTTTTACTTCGTATAGCAATCTGTGTTTGTGTGCGGCTTATAAAACCCCCGTAACGAAAATTCTATGCGCTGTGCTGTGCTATGTTGTGCTAAATTATTTTCTATGCGCTATGCGTGTTATAAATCCAGCTTTAGTGTTGGGCCTTAACTTAACTTAAAAATTATTAAAAATATATTATTGTAAAATCTTAATATTTCTGTAATTTATGACATTTTACAAATTGACAATTAAAAAAAATTAATTATTCAAAAACTATGGATAACTAAAACACAAATGCATAGATATAGGTGATTCACATCTTCATGCGCATATAATATTTTAATAAAAGTTTATATCACTGAACTATATAAAATTTTATATAGTTTATAGTTCAGTGGTTTATATGTTAAATTTTTACGCTCGGCCCATATTCATTTGTTTAAACAATATTACGCGGGTTTTTGGGGTCGCCGGAAACGAATATGAGCATTTTTTTTTTAAGTTGTTATAACAATAATTTGTTTTAACAAATGAATCACGTTTTTTTTATTATTATAGTGGTAACGCAGTGACAATAATATTACAAGGATGTCCAACTTGATCATGGAACAAAAATATTTTTTTTTCTAAATTCTTAAATTTAAGGTCAGTTTTGGGTCAGATTTGGGTTGTTGATTGTATAATGGATATCTAACTAAAGGGAAACTTCACAGATCTAGAAAAAGTGGTTTTTTTAATTAAGAATTGAGAGCTTATTTTTTAAAATATTTAAATATTGCTGAAAAGATGAAAAATAATTCTAAACTCGCCTTAAAGTTTCAGTAATCATATCAATTGTTTATATATAATAAACATTCTTAGAAAATAGAGTAGATACCGATAGAGTACCTATATTTTCAACGTTTAAATTTTGATATTTTTACTAATTTGTTCGATTTAAAAATTTAAGACAAGCTGAATTAAGTTCTAAAACTTTAATAACCTTTTTATTACTTGTGAATGAAAGTAGCCAATTTCTTGCAAACCCAAATGAAAGAATCGTATATATATATATATATATATATATATATATATATATATATATATATATATATATATATATATCTCTCTCGATGAAAATCAACAATAGGTGCCTATTTTTGAAAATCCAAGTGGGGGCTTTCATAAGAACAAATAAGTACCGTCAAACGGGGTAATATGGGACAATTTTTGCGGAATTTTCTGTGTTATTCGGTGTACAAATAATTTATAATAATTTTGAAAATTGATTAGGGTGCTTGACAATAAGACACATCAGATTAGATGAAAATTATTTTTAAAAAAATGATCTATATATATATATATATATATATATATATTTTTTTTTTTTTTTAAACTTGATGTCCCAAATTAAACTGTGTAGGGGGTTAAATGGTACACTTGTGTATTACTTAAAACTGGAATACCTTATGTTACTCAGTAGTATTTTCTATACGGGACACCAAGGAATAAAATAAAAAAATAAAACGCGCCAAAAAACCTCATACATTCGAGTGCGGGCCACGGCGTATAAAATCACCGTGTCGACACATGGGGCCACGGCGTATAATACCACCGTGTCGACACATGCTACACCACAGGGTCCACGGCGTATAATTTCACCGTGTCGACACATGGGTCCACGGCGTATAAAATCATGGCGTATATTTTCTATCCCCACCACAGGATCCACGGCGTATAATTTCACCGTGTATAAAAGCAGTGAGGGCCACGGCGTATAAAATCACCGTGTCGACACATGGGGCCACCGCGTCGACAAACGGGTTCACGCCGTATAATAACATGTTCATCAGTCTTGTCACTTTTTCTGTGGTGGCCAATAGCAGAACTAAAATAGTATGAAATAAAATCTTACTTATAGTAAACTGTTTTCCCCTATTGTTATCAAATTCACGTTTAAATTTACTGATGGTTAATGGTGACACGATGACATTTCGAAATATACATAAAATCTTATTATAAATTTATTGGTTATTGTAAGTTTAATATTATGGCTCGTGCATTTCCCAAAAATGGCTTTTCGATCGACTTTTTTTATATGTCGTTTTAAAAGTGGCTACATATTTAATAGAAATTTTTATCATGTAATTAAATTAGAAGATACACACGCTTTTCCAAAAGATTTCATTAAAGTTGGTAATAAATTATAGTAAAAGTGCAGTTATGCCTCTATGCACATGCAGTATACAATACCTATAGTAACAAAAATTATCTGTAATTAGTATATTTCAAATATTTTTCTGTTATGATACTATTTAGGAATTATTTAGGAAAATATCAGATTTTTTTGTCATAAAGAGCAGTTCTGACAAAACTATCCTTTCAGAAAAGTGAGTGCGTGTAACAGCAAAAGTACGCTGTGTGACAATAGAAAGTGCGGTAAATTTGAACGAGCGCTGTGATCACAATACACAAGCATAAAACCGTGTTAGCGCCCCTTTCATCCCCAATTAAACTAAATATATTTTTGTTTCTGTAATTATGTGTTTTAATATCGATATGATAAATTTGCAATGTGAGCATTTATAAAATTAGAGTGTTTTGTTAACAAAATGAAAACTTATACACATTTGAAAAGCCCGTAAAATGACGCTACTTTAGACTGTCAGGGTAGCGGTAAGTTTTTGTTTAAATAATTTTTGAAAGCTAACATTTATTTGAATAATTTCTAAAACCTCTGGGCCCCGACGTCCCGTCGAATGTATACATTTTATTGTAAAACTGAAAATCCGCATTTTTGCCTATACAGGTAGCATCAGTTTGCTAAAACTAAATTGTTAAAAATTTTCTGGTTAAATAGTAAGTCGCAATTATTTAAAATATCAAAATATGTTCAGATAACTTGAGACGCAATGCCACGCAAGTACAGATGGGGGTAATTTTAGAAAAAATTGCAAAAACTGCGCCACATGCTAAAATGTTTTTAGTTCAAGGTTAAATACTCGTTTTTATTATAAAAAAATAAATAAAGTAAATAATATAGTCTAATAAATTGGAATAAAATTCCATATAAGTAGGTCTAGGTACACACATTTTTGAATGTAACTTAGATTATCGGGGCGGAGAAACAGGTAATTATCTGCGCCTGGATCAGATTCACTGTATTCTAAATCCTGGATCCCACGACAGAAATATCGACAATTTGTTGCCGATATTGGCAAAAACACTCGAATTTTATTAATGCTCATATACACGTTGCAAAATTATCATATCATATTTTATATAAAATTCACAATTACAAAAGCAAAAATACATTCAGTTTAATTGGGGGTGAAGGGGTCGCTAACACGGTTTTATGCTTGTGTATGTGTATTGTGATCACAGCGCTCGTTCAAATTTACCGCACTTTCCATTGTCACACAGCGTACTTTTGATGTCTCACTCAACTCATGTTACTTTATATCTATCGCACTCACTTTTCTGACAGGATAGGTTTGTCAGAACTGCTCTTTGACAGAAAAAAAATCTGATATGGCCAGCACAAGACCTCCTGCCATACCCTACACTTTTAACTACTAATATAAATATAGTTCCACTCACAAGAATTTTTTTCTAATTTAATTACATAATAAAAAATTTCCTATATTCAGCCAATTTTAAAATGACATATTTTTGGGAAATGCACAAGCCATAATATTAAACTTACAATAACCAATAAATTTATAATAAGATTTTATGTATATTTCGAAATGTCATCGTGTCACCATTAACCATCAGTAAATTTAAACGTGAATTTCATAACAATAGGGTAAAACAGTTTACTATAAGTAAGATTTTATTTCATACTATTTTAGTTCTGCTATTGGCCACCACAGAAAAAGTGACAAGACTGATGAACATGTTTTTATACGCCGTGGACCCGTTTGTCGGCGCGGTGGCCCCATGTGTCGACACGGTGATTTTATACGCCGTGGCCCTCACTGCTTTTATACACGGTGAAATTATACGCCGTGGACCCTGTGGTGTAGCATGTGTCGACACGGTGATATTATACTCCGTGGCCCCATGTGTCGACACGGTGATTTTATACGACGTGGCCTGCTCCGATACATTCCGAGGAAATACAGGAAAAGCATAATGCCCTGTTCACACGTTGCTACTTTGAAGACGCATACGTGCTACTGTAGCATGAAAAGAAATTCAAATCGAAACAATTACCGCAAAAAATCGCTATCTACACACACAACGATCAACGATGTGAAATTATCAACGAGTAGTTCTTGATACTTTGATGCTACAAATTAGCAGCGCTGCTATTTGACAAGCGACTCAGAATTTTTCTTGCTACAGTAGCACGAATGTGTCTTCAAAGTAGCAACGTGTGAACAGGGCATAAGAAACAAAAAAATAATAATAAATTGCTATTCCAGCTGTAAATATCACAAAGATCAGTCTTACAATCATGTACCTACATATATAATATAATTTTTTTCAAAAACTGCTATTCCAGCTGTAAATATCACAAGAACAGTCTTACAATCATGTATATAATATATATATATATATATATATTATATACCTATATATGTCCCAAATTAACCTGAAAAGTTCATTTTCTGTTTATTTATTTATAACATCAATAAATAAAACCATAATATAAAAATTTTTGAACTAGCTTGTTGTAAAGGTTATGTTTTATGCATATCAAAATTAAGTTGTACAAAATTGCATATATCTCATGAGATACAGAGGAGACTATTTAGTGTACAAAAATTAGCTAAAAACAAAATCTTTATTTAGCATTTTTTTATTAAACAAATACTTACTTCTATAAAAACAGTTGCAGGTTATGTTTGTCTTCGCAGTGTTGACAACTGTCTGGATTTTTTTTGAAAATGAAGTTAGCACTATATGAAAGGTAAGCGCGAAATTTTAAATAAAAACGCAAATGTCCCATATTACCCCTGGAGTCCCATATAACCCCGTTTGACGGTAGTGGATCTAGAGAATGTTTTCAGAGATGTAATTATAAAAATATAATTAAAAAATCCTAAACCAAGAAAAAGAAATGATAATTGCAACATAATTGGACAGAAAAACTAGAAATGATAAAAAACAAATCAAAATTGTAGGACGAAAGTATATACCTACATAAACAATGATTTAAAAATAGACGAGAGAAGCATACAAAGAACTTGGTCAAAAATCAAATGAAAATAAAGAACAAAGAAAAAAAATACATTTACATGGGATAAGGAAAATAATATAACTATAGAAGCTGCCCAAATATCTTATATTGTTTAAGAGTAATACAATTAAATTGATTCCCTTTTCATTTTCAAAAGAACGCTCTAATACATTGCTGTCAAAGTCGTAACCATGGATATGAAAAATCCCATAATTCACGTTAAAATGTGGCAAAGCGTATAATAACATAATGTTCATCAGTTTTGTCACTCGGTTTTGGTAGAAACTATGAATGAACTAAATAAAGAATCTCATACCCTTATTGAGTTCCACATACTGGGTTTTGGTAGAAACTATGATTGAACTAAACTAATAAACAACTAAATACCTTTCTTAAATCCTACATTATTCGGTTTTGGTAGAAACTCTGATTGAACTGAACTAAATAAACAACCCAATACACTTCTTATATCCCATATTATTCGATTTTGGTAGGAATTGTAGAACCACAAAAAAGTAACAATACTGATGAACATATTATTATACGCCGCTGCCCCATGTGTCGATACCGTGATTATTGACACCGTGGCCCCCTTTTAGACACGGTGAAACTATACGCCGTGAACCCTGTGGTGGGGATAGAAATTATACGCCATGATTTTAGGTGCCGTGGCCCTATGTTGTGTCGACACCGTGACTTTATACGCAGTGGTCTGCTCCGATTATTACAAAAAGGTTTAAACTTAAATCTGTAAATATTTTCAATTTAAACGTGCTATGTGTGTTCTGCTAACTAGAACTAACTAATAGAAGGCGCATGCTTTGCTGAATCGCAGTAATTAATTACTTTAATTTAACGCGCTAATAATACAGACATTGTATACTACTCAGAACCTAACCTAACCAATGTTAGTCTAAATTGTGCTTTAGTAGTAAGGTCCTACTGATAATACTACGTTTTAGCTCATATTAGTATTAGTTGCTCTGTATAAAAGTTCATTCGATCAAATGACGCTGATGATATTGATGATAAGCGACGAATCCTTAAATTTAAAAATTTGTTAAACTAAAATGATTAAATACGCATCTGCACTTATTTTTAGTATATTAGGTAAACTAGCCTGCTCCTCCAACGATTGTTTATGCGAATATAACTTATTTTACACTATTCTTTTTTCGGCTAGAAACTTTAAAGTTTCACACTAGATTTTAGAATGCAAAATATTTTATGTAAAAAAACGAAAATCTCCATCCAAGTTTCATACAATACTAAATTCCACGAGAGCTTTCATTAAAGGGACACATCATGTTAATGATGTTTCGAGTGTCGTGATTGGTTTCTCGAGCACGTGCCAAGGTTGTAAACCAATAGTAACGTTATGCATCATACGTTTGAGAGCCAATCAAGAAGCACGAAACCACGTGGCCATGTGCCGATCAAGAAATTAGCACAAAACTTGGACGTGATTCTAGACAAAAAAAAATCAGAAAAAGTTTTTAAAATCTAGTTCCAGTTTTTAGCCGAAAAACGTATAATGTAAAACAGGCTTAGCTTAACCGATCAAAACGAAACTATTCTCGAGCTGCTCAGCAAATAAAACGTGTCAGCACATAGGTACTTGTCATTTGACGAACACTTCCATTTTTATAGACTATTGCGGAGGTGGTTTGTGAACGAATTTAGTTTGGTATTTAAATAAAACTTATGAATTGGTTTAACTGGTTAATTGAATGATAAGTGTAGCAAAAAAAAAATGAAATTATTAAGCCGAGGGTTGAAGATAGATCTTGAGGAAGACAGGCTAAACAGAAGTGTTAAGAGGGTAGTTTATTGCAAACATGCTATGTAATATGATACTTTTAGAAAGGGACTAGAGTAGGTAAAATATTATTAAGTGTAAATGAAAAGACACAAAATGTATACATAATATTGGCATAAAACGGACATATAAATTGCATGTGCGTTGATTTTACGTGCGTCGTAACGTACCTAGTTTGTATGTGTAATTTTTGGGTAGATGAGCGCTTTACGGCTTTACATTTACATAAAATATGCATGCTAGCTCTTTTTCATTTTAATAGTATATTATTTAACGAGTAAATAATGTAGGCTATAATTAATGAGGATGAAAGTTTGTTCACGAGCCGAAGGCGAGTGTATAAATCATCCGAGTTAATTTTAGCCATTATTTTCGAGTCAAATACGACGTTTTATCTACAACTTTTTAAATAAAGCAACATTTTCTTACTACAAATTTGTATTGATATTAACCTAACCTCAAACTTTGGTGTGATGACAATTTATCCGAGTAATTTAGAACTATTATGGGCTAGTTATATACAGTTTTTACAAATTTGTATTATTTTTACTGTTTCTGCTTACAACGTCATAACATGATAACTTGATGTAACACTAATATTAAAACAGATGTGATGGCAGTTTGACAGTTCGAGAGAATAAAGTACTCATTATTTAAAAGTGTGAAATAATGAATTCATTATTTCATAATGTGTCCTTATGGAGGGGTTTATTATACTACTTTCACGTATATAATGAATACATTATTCTATTGTTGTAGATAAATAGATATTAGAGAGATATCTGCAAACGACTGTTAAAAAACATCTCTATAAACACAATATTGTTGCTAAGGCGGGGCTAAAACAATAGGTAGTATTTATTTGAATACGACTAAAAAAATTCGATATTTCCATTTCTGTAACTATAATATAAAGAACTCCCATGCCCCGCTACTGATTTTAGGTTCGCGCTCGCGAACCGAAGCGAAGATCGATCACGGTTTCGCTCCCAATTCATCCCGTTCGCGCCCGGTCACGTGCTGCTGCCGGCGACTACCAAACTTCCACGCTAAATAACCAACGTTTCACTACTTTAGCTCTTTGGTTCCACATTCTACCACTGCCCATGGGCAATGTCAATTGTCAAGCCTTGTGTCTTTGCCTCGTCTGTCTGTAGCAGTGGCCTGACAGTTCAATGAATGCATTGTTCATCGGTTTTAGTTCATGCTAACGACGGTAGGCAGCGCTGAGGTCGCACTCGTTTGTGATTGCTCCGATCCTGGCCAATCAGAGTTTGTTTTCGTATACGTCAAAGTCAAAACAGATACGAAAATGTTTAGCAAAGTGAAATTCAGTTGTGATTCAGGTTAATATTACCTTCTTGTTGTCTACTGTCAACAAGTATTGTTATATTAATTTGTTACATTTTAGTAGTTTGTGGTGTTTGAGGTTGAAGCGTTTCATCATGATTCACGTAAGTACCAAATATTTATATTGTATTACTGTAATATTTTAACTGACAATGATAGTTCAAGTTTAAGTTTTATTGTAATTTTAAACTAACATTGATAGCAGCTTATGCTATGCCAATATTTCAAAATAACATAATCAGTTTACATTGTATATTGTGTCATTTGACGTATATAATATTGCACGTTTTGTTAGGTTTGCTTTGTTTCCTTGATCAATTCGGGAACTATCATCCCTAATCGTTATGCATTGCTTTTCGTAACAAATAAAATGACATCATTGGTATTGATTGATTCTTGATATTTTTACAGAGAACATCAAATGTGCCTATCTGGAATGTGTGACAAACACATTACCTGTTGAGGAAAGGGGTACATTATTTTGCTTTCCGAGAGATATCATTTTAATGATATACAATTCCAAACTGCCGAGAAAAAGAAATTAAACTTTGGTCAAATACCTCGTTCTGTTCTTCCTGAAGGTATGTACATTATTTGCTTAAAACTGTAATTAATTGATCCTAACAGAAGTATTTACTATTAAATACATTTTTGAATTAACATAATGAAACTTAATTTGGAAAATGATTACTTTCGAATTCGTTATTTAGCGTAATTATCGTAGTTTTTCAGAATAGCAACTCATACTATTGTGTATATAAAGAATGCAAAGTAAATACGTTTTAAAAATTCAATATTTAACAGTTACAGAGTTAGTTATATTTTTCGCAGAATATAAATTTGGAATATTGTAGGGATTAAAGATTAGGAAACTTTCCAATAGATTTTTGCAGAATTTATATTATAATTAGGTATGAGAATACCAAGAAAATTTTACAAATGGGATTAAATATTATAATTCTGTAGGTACAGATGTTCACATTACTGTTAGAGATTAACTGTAATTGAAAATTATCCAGTACTAATTTCTTTACCTGCAATTTGTCTTATCTGTAAATCGTATTATTTTTGTAGAAATTTGGGATGTTATTGGGGTTTAATGTAATTTGGAAAAACAGTTTTGCAGTTGTGTGTAACCGTCAAGAATTATTGTCGTAAATATTCATATATTTTTCTATTTATTTCAGAACCTGGCTGCATTGACAATATTGTAACTCCTGAACCAATGTATATTATTTTTTATTTTTTTTGTAATGTATACAATTTTTGTTTGTAGGTACATATTGTAAATTCGATGGTGTTAGCTATGTACAGCGTGAGGACTTCAAATTAAAATAAAGCATGTTTCTCATTCCCAAATTTTTCTTTTATTTGTAATACCTTTAAATTATTATAATTGATACGGAGAATAATGGAAGATCCGGTATGGTTATGTTTATTATAGTAAAAAGGCTTACTGGATCCAGGTTTTAAATCATTTATTGAACAGAATTCAATAAATGATTTAAAACCTGGATCCAGTAAGCCTTTTTACTATAATATAATTGATACCTTATTCAGAAATTCCCGCAACCCGCGTACGTAGTATTTAGTTCATTCTAATGACGGTAGTTGGCGCTCAAAACTACGATCAAAGAAAATAACACTAACTGTCCTGTCTGTACGCTAGTTAGATAGTTTGTGGTCTGTAGTCTACACTCTACCCAGGGGGGTGAAACTTCAGATGGGAGATAGAGAAACAAGGCATCATGTGGACCACTTGTTAAGCGGGGAACGAAGGGAAAGTAAACCAGTGGTTAAAAAACACAAGTATAATACAAATATTAAAAATTAAATTATTTTAAATACATTTTTATTGTTTGTGAAACCTAAGTTATCATTTAATGTGTGATTATCAATTTCCTTAATCACTTTCAACAAGTTAGATTTTTATTTTATAATTTAAGCAACTATTTAATCTCCTATTGGAAGCCGCTGTAGAATGACCTCTGATAGGCGAAGTATTTTATGACGCCATTTTACACTCGACAAGGTGCCAGAATCTCAGAACAACAAAGAATGTTGAATTCTTGAATTATATGAAAAGAGGTAATTTTAAATAGAGTTACATTAAATAATTGACTTAATACACCGACTTATTATTTCAGGCGTACAGAAAAAACAGCGAAACCAACAAACTGTACGATCACATACGACAAATGTATATCACAAAATATAAAAAGGTAGGTTAAATTAGACCGTAGACCTGCATGGAAAAATTTATTAAAGCGATTGTTTATTTCAGAGAGAAAACAATTTAAATCCGTAACTCACCACATAAGCCAAAGCTGCTAAATGGACATCAGGCGAAAAAAATACGGTTGCAAATATCAAAAATGCAATAACTGGTATTACACACGTATTAAAAATGGGACTTTGAAAAATAAACATTTCGTCAATTTTCCAAATAATAAGAATTATTGAATGAATGGAAAAAACACTGTAACATTGCTGAATCAGTAAATTGCACTAAGTGACGAATATGGGAAAATCATTTTGAGGATAGTGATAATATTAATTCAAAGAAAGATAAATTAAACTGCAATGTCGTTCCTCGGCCTGCTTTACATAACATTAATAACTTCGATGTAAGTAACAATAGTAACAGTACCTCTAACAAAACTACCAGTATTAATTCCGCCTCAGTAGACCATAGTAACAGTTCCAGTTCCTCAGCAAATTTAATAGCAAATAAACATAGTTATGCTTTTTTATTTATATGTATATCATTTAAGTTGTAAACTATGTTTATTGTTACTTTTTATTATACACAAATCTGTGATGAAAATAAAATATTGTAAAATAAATAATGTATGTTTATGTATATTTTTCCTTTATTTATAATTATTTTAAGTAGCAGTATTACTATTTACATTATTTAAAATTCGCGCGTCAAATGTCGTTTGCCACTTGGGCACCGGAGGGCTAGCTTGAGCTAACTGTCATTCGTGTTTCCATGATTTAACACGGGCTCTCCTCTTTATGTGTTTTGTGACTACCGTCTACCCGTATACACACTCAACAACTTTTTGTCTTGGATATTGACTAGAACTTTATGACAAAGTTCAATGAAAGTTTTGTAGAATTCTTTGCTTTGTTACTGCTACCTTTCAGTCTATTCAACTATAAATTGATTGTGAAGTATGATCAAAATCAATCTCTACAAACAACATGTTAAAATTTTACCAGACTCAAAGTCGAACACAGTTTACATTAAACCCTGTTCGCACGGGGATTCTACGGAGATTCAGAATCCTGGAAAAGAAGTTTTTTTCTTTCTAGTGAGAATTATCTGTTAAATTGCGGTGTCGCTAAATAGACTTGTTTAGTGGTTACGTCACACTGGTTCCAAACAACGTTCGTTGCTAAGACCGTTGCTATGCAAGTCGGTAAAACAGGCTGGTTTGACGTTTGCCGTTTGACAATAACTGCGTCTTTAAATTTATTTTGAGATTTAATTGTTTTAAAGTGGCTTAAAAACACGTAATAAAGTTTAGTTCCGTAATAAATTATTTTATAAACGATTTTTGATTGTCAAACCAAACTGTTTTATAGACTAGCATAGCAACTACCTTAGCAACGAGTGGCCATTATCTTGTTTGGAACCAGAAAGTGACGTCACACTAAACAAGTCTATTGAATTTTCAATGAGTCTTGGAAAAGAAGATTTTTTAAATAATTTATTGATTGCTTCAAAACCACGTAATTATCACTAAAAAGAAAAAAAACTTCTTTTCCAGGATTTTGAATCTCCGTAAAATCTTCAAAGAATCCCCGTTTCACTTCGAGAGTCAAACTACGACTGATATAAATTAATAATTTTAACCGTACATCGATTTTTAACCATCGTGTTACGCTGTAATACAATAATAATTATTAGAGTGCGGATTATATGCAGGCAAATATGATCAAAATATGCATGCAATATTCATTGAAATAAGGCCAAAATATGCTCAATATACGCATAAAATTAAACAAATATGCAATATTTTACAAATATATGCAGATATGCAACAAAATTTTATTCATTTTTATTAATAATTTATTTTTGTAAATCAGAAAAAAACTACATTATGTCAACAATGCACAAGAATATCATATAAAATAAACAAAACAACGTATAATTTCTGAAATACGACTTTATATAAGTCCAAGGTTTGGTGCTAGTTCAAAAGAGCAGAGATAAAAGGGTACTTTTGTCAATGTTTAGAAAAAGGAGTAGATTTAAATTTTACTATATTTTGGGTATAAAGGGTTGCTACATTAGTAGTAGAAATTTTTATTTTAAAATACTGCATTTAGAAGAGAACAATATTGCTCATATACATGCATTTATTTTACCATTTCAAATTCAAAAATTGCTTAAAAGAAGTATTAAAAATGCTACTATTTAAGTACATTCCTTGCTACTACCTTGAGTAAGGTAATGTTGCTCTTTCTTTGAGTACCTAAATATTGTACTTTTTAGCAGTAGTAATTTATTAAATAAAATTATTATTTATTAAAAGATACAAATTCACATATAAATGGTCATTTAAACACATCTTACTTGTAAATATTAAATATACCTCGAACCTTGTCGCTTGTCGTGATTTCATTGGTTTTATTACTTCCTTGTACAGAGTAAAAAGGAAGTATTGTAATCGCGAAAAATTTCGGTTTTCAGATTTTGATGGAAATATCCGTTTTCACCTTTTCTGAATCCATTATGACTAGTTTCGTCGTGACGTCTGTACGGACGTGGTGTCGCATAACTCAAATACGGTTAGACGTAGAAAGTTGAAATTTTGTATTTAGGACTGTTATAGCATCTAGTTGTGTACCTCCTATTTTTGGTTTCAATCTACAAACCGGAAGTAGTACTTTTTTCAAATATTTAGATAAATATTTAATTTAAGACAAATTTTTTTATTTTAAATGAAAGATTATGTGATTGTTATCTACAATCGGTATTTTATAAATATTTTTGTATCTGGGTATAATTTAAGAATAATTAAAGTATATATTTATAATTTAGTATTTCGGTATCTTGTAGTCCATGATCGATTAACATTTGTTACTACGTAAAATTAAATGATTATGACATGACAGTGACAATAGTAAAATATGCTTTATATCTTCTTCTACAGTTTAAATAAAATGACTAAAATATATTTGTGAGTATAGTAGCAGTAGTGGTAAGTACTTATATATTAATATATTTGTATAATAAGTTAAAAGAATAAAGTAGGTATGGCGGTATTATTCTACATTTTAGTTATTAAGAAAAGTATGAACAGTTTAATAGGCGTACAAGGAAGTCATGTGGTGTCCACGTCAGATTTTTTTTCCTTTTAGGTCAAACTCAAAAATTTAAGTCAGATTAGTACAAATGACCTTTTAAATACCTATACATTGTTTTAATAAGAAATAATTACAATAGTATTTAATGATTTCATTACTGCAATAAAAAGTACAATATTAAATGTATATTGAAATAGCAACACTTACAAAAAATATCCAGCAGTTGACTTGAGGAGCCGGTAAAATTATATGGCTTAATTACAAGTAAAATATTAAAATATGCAAAAAAATTATACCATATTTTGATCTATTTTTTATGAAATGCGAACATTTGTAAAACAAATACCAATATGCACATGCACAATAATATTATATATGCAAATGCATATAATCCGCACTCTAATAATTATTCAACAACAATATTTCAAATTGTCTGCTAGCCCCCGAGAACATTATTATAAAATATATCTATAGAAAAAGAAATATAAGACAAGACACATTACATAAATAATTTAAATTTTTAAAAAATGTTACATTTTTTCCCTTAAAGACGGGCTCGAGCTCCTTCGGTCCTCCCTCTGGGTGCGCTACTGATACATGTAAAGCATTTTTTACGTTTTAATTTTGTAATATAAAAATAACAATTAATGTAAACATGCATAGTAAGATGAGTTATTGTAATAATTATATATTAAAATTTTAATCAAATAACTTGTAGATTGTTTGTCGTAATTTTTTCTTAAATATTAAACTTGGTTGGTTTCTAATGCAACAATATGACAGTTTTAAAGTTTTATAAAATCGCACCACAAAATTCAAAACATGAAACTTCTGACATAAAACGTCAAATATATGGAAAATTTTAGTTCTTGGGACTGGGACACTAGCGCCGATGCCATGATTATATTACATATAAAAATACTTCTTTTTCTAATTAAGGAAAATTATTTATTTTTATATTTATTTTTCTTGGGGGAAATCTACAGTCCAGAGACCCAAAACGGATTTCCACGTATACATTTTGAAGATACCTAAACATTTACAAGTATAAACATGCAATTTACAAAAATTACGAATACCTAAGTAAAATATTATACCTGTCAAAATAATATATTTGTACTAGGCGAAGGTACAGGTATAGAATTGAAAAATGTAATGCAGGAAAAACAATATAATTTTATAATTGGACAAAAAGTATAACTGATATTTAGAATTAAAAAAAAACTACTTTTAACTTAACGGCATATAATAATTAATTGTTTTTATACATGAGTATGAAGTAATATTTTTTATCTACAACAATAGAATAATGTATTCATTATATACGTGAAAGTAGTATAATAAACCCCTCCATAAGGACACATTATGAAATAATTAATTCATTATTTCACACTGTTAAATAATGAGTACTTTATTCTCTCGAACTGTCAAACTGCCATCACATCTGTTACATCAAGTTATCATTTTATGACGTTGTAAGCAGAAACAGTAAAAATAATAAAAATTTGTAAAACGCTGTATATATGACTAGCCTATAATAGTTCTAAATTACTCTGATAAATTGTCATGTCATCACACCAAAGTTTGAGGTTAGGTTAATATCAATACAGTAGTAAGAAAATGTTGTTTTATTTAAAAAGTTGTAGATAAAACGTCGTATTTGACTCGAAAATAATGGCTATAATTAACTCGGATGATTTATACACTCGCCTTCTGCTCGTGAACAAACTTTCATCCTCATTAATTATAGCCTACATTATTTACTCGTTAAATAATATACTATTAATAAGAAATTTGAAAGTGCTGTTATAAAAATAATATCAATAAATTATGTTTGTACCTACGTGTAACCTATGGTCAAATTTTAATCACATCATTTTTCATGTACAATAATTATTTTAGAAATCTATTATTTGCTTTTGTATACCTGAAAAACAATTGAAGATTAAAAATACTTCATAGTTGAATGCAGTTTTTAATTTTATATTTTTTTTAGTAATTATTTTGATCTTCTTAATTTTAATTTGAACAGTAATAATTGCTAAAATAAAAACAATATAGTTTCATTCAGATCTACAGACTTAAGGCCGGAATGTAGCTGTCCACGATTTCGTCGAGAAGAAGGAAAGATATATACAGATTTAGTGTGTCGAACAGAGGCAGCAATAGCGAACGCGCTCTAAAAGTGGCATCGTATTTGTATGATATTGTATTTATAAGACAAAAGAAATAATCAAACGCGTTATTTATATACTGTATAACATGTTACCTACAGTGCTACGCATGAATTTTAATAGATTTTGTATTTAAAATGTCCTAAATTAAACATGTAAAAGTAGTATTTTTCTCTTTATTCGGCATTTTTTTTAAACAATACTATGAAAAAATTTGGTAAAATCGATGCGTCGCACTGTAGAATGAATATTAAATATTGTCGTAAACAAATTTCAATGCTCTTAAGTTAGTATTAGATTCAATATTATACAAACCGTAGAGCACTGTTTTACCTCTTTCTCATACAGCTACATTCCCGCTCGTCTATCTATTTTTCGAATTCCTAAAATACTATCGATATTACTTTTTTTTCTAATTCACTCTCTTCCCCGAACCCAGCCCGAAACTCGTACTTTGCCGCATGCTAGCGATGCAATGTCATTTTGAAGTTGAATACTGTAAACACATGGCTCCAGTATTCCCATAATAACTTCTGTATTTTTTAAATAAATTAAGTAAAATAACAATTATTCGAAAAATGAAGGTTAGCTGCAGGATTCTTGTTTTTTAAATTTTCTTCACATTTATAATGACCGAAAAAAATAATATCAAATCGGAGCAAATAATGACAAAAACGTCATTTTTTAATATTTTTTACTTAAAATTCCTAGGCCAAAAACAAAAAATAAAAACTAGAAGCATTAAGACATCCACGACTTCAAGTGAGGTTCTGTGTTCATATTTCAATCATAATCTGACATCATATTTTGGCGTCTTAAAACGTTGAATCCACGTCTTTAGGGTGGTACTAAATATATACCATGTCATAAACTAAGAACTTTTTTGATATTTTCTCATAATAATAATAAAACTCATTATGTTAGCAGGCCCGCAACTCGAATTTTTTTCTTGGTTGCGTATACGTATATTTAATTTTTAAAGTTCATTGCAGGAACATATTCAGCTTGGAGTTAAGGTAGTATAGCCGTGCCAGGCGTTAGTCAATCATACAACTCTTTCTTAATGACAATGATAAAAAAGAATTAAGCATTACTGAAATAAAACTCGTAATTGAAAAAAAATAAATAAGTATATGATTTCATGACACAAATTTCGAATAAAAGTTAATATTTAAATTAGGTACAAGTATTTCGTTTGATTTTTTGTTCATGTAACATGATCAGGGATGTAACTAGGATTTTTTTAGGTGGGCCAGTAACAAATTAAAGTGGGCCACACTTTTTATAGTAAAATTTTTGTCTTGAAAAATATAGTACCTAGTATGCCGAGCGAAGCGAGACAACAAAAATTTTCACTGCTGAAGGAATTTGACTTAGTTCCTCCTGAAATTAATTTCGTAGAAAAACAATACCCAGTTTAATATATGATCATTCATAGATAAAGATTGCACGAGCAATCAGACTGACAAGTTAATACATTATCTATCCGCTATTCATATTCGTAAACATTTCTTTTGTCTCAATTAAGTATAATGTTAGGTATTATAAAATATTTTATATATAGGTAGGTATCTCTTCTATAAACTAATGTAAATATATTGTAACATTTTTGGGTGGGCCAAGACTTTTCAGGGTGGGCCCTGGACCACCCAGGCCCACCCTTAGTTACGTCCCTGAACATGATAAAGGTTGAACGAATTGGCTGTCTACAGCTCTCCGTATTATTAAAATATTAACCTAACCTCACATTTTGGTGATGACAGTTGTGTTGAATAATGGACTCATAATACAATAGTGTTTCGTATGGAGGGGTTTATTTTATCTGTTATTCAATAGTCGTAGATAAATGGATTTACCATTAACTATAATAATATACCTACCATTTAACGATAACTTAAATAAACATTTTAATAATTATTTTAACTTAACATTTTATAAAGATAACGAAATTATTTTTTCTAAATAGAAACAAGAATGAAAAAATAGCTCTAATGAGAAATGAGAATGTATTTTTGAAACAGTATTTTAAGAAGGTACTTAAATAGACTCAGATGATATTTGTCTGTATGTAAATTAAAATATTTATTCCAGAATCTTTTATATTATACTCTAATTGAAAATGTCATACCTACTATATTCATGTACCTACCAAAAATACCAGGCTGTCATACTTGACCTAATAGAACGAAAATTTGTTTAATATTAACTGATTATAACTTTGTCATTCAATAGAATCAAAGTTTCTCCGAACGTCTGTGCCCGAACACATTAAAACTTTTTCAGTAGGTATAACTGTAAAACAGTACGTCGTTGTTATGATACTATTGATTATATAATTGAATTTACGTGCCGGGAGGAAAATTTCATTTGAGTAGAGTAATTTTCTTTTTCAATCACTGCGAACTGTGTTTGAATAACTGTTGTAATGAATTTTGAGAGTTCACAATGTTTTTTGTTATTTGTTCCTTTTCATAATGCAATATTAACAATTTAAGAAATTTTATTTTATAATAGCCTGGAATAATTGAAAAATGTTCTGTTCTTGACAATTCCTTATAATGAAATTTTATTAAAATTTCAGTGAATGATTATGTACTTTGCTCCAGGTAACACTCATTTATTCATTATTTTGTGTTCAACGTTAAACTTTATTACAATAACAGTAACAAATATAACGTTCATATACATTATTATTGTGACATTTAATTTGGAATTATTATAGTTTCATTTAAATTGCATGTGACAATTTTGTTAATATTATAATAAAATACTCAATATACTATTTAGTTTAGTCATTATTATTAATTAAACATGTAATATTTATATTTACTTGCTTACTGCCCAGTTTATCGTGATATACCTAATATTAAATAATAATAAAAAAATCTCTATATATTAATTATTATGTTTATTATTTCGCTGATTCTCAAATTTAACGCGGCAATGGTAATTATTGCGACTTATTTTAGTTGTGTATATTTTATGCCGAGAAATCAAATGGTATTAATGGTAGCTACAAGATTTATTTTAATATCGCTATAAATAACTCGAATACATGTGCAATGTATAATGTTAATTTTTTTTTACAATTTGTCGAAAATAGGGTAACATGTTCTCATCTACTATTTGCTATAAATAGCTAGCTCTAAAATACGTACTGGTTCATGTTCGTATTAGTTTTTAAGACAAATTAAAATAAATATCAAATATAAAAATAAAAAATAATTTGATCAGATTACACAATTCAGATTTGAAGAACTCAGGATATTTGATTTTATGTTTAGATATTCCCCGAGTACTACCACTTCGAGCATCGCGGCGTATCGAAGCGATCCGCAAAACCTCACCTGGGACATAGAGCGAAATTAGCAGTGGATGAACGTGTACACTGGTCAGAACAGCAAAAAGCAAAAAATCGCAAGAAGCGTGATCTCAAACTATTGGATTCAGATCCACGGTGGCCGTCTATGTGGTATCTCAACCGAGGAAATGGTCTTGATATGAACGTCATTCCTGCCTGGCTCGAAGGTATCACCGGGAAAGGAGCTGTAGTTACCATCCTCGACGACGGATTAGAGAAGGATCACCCGGATTTGATACAGAATTATGTAAGTTTCATTCTCAATCAGTCATCTGTTGAAAATGCACGCTGCATCCCATATTCGATTCGATTAATTCTGTTTTTAATATACGGAATTTCTCACTTTGATATAATGATTTTTCTTTATAGGATCCACTAGCTTCATACGACGTAAACAGTCACGATTCAGACCCTAGTCCGCGATATGACATGATAGATTCTAACCGACATGGCACGCGATGTGCAGGCGAAGTAGCTGCAACAAGTAATAATTCTGTATGTGCATTGGGCATTGCTCACGGGGCGCAAGTAGGCGGTGTAAGAATGCTTGACGGAGATGTAACCGACGCTGTTGAAGCACGATCTCTTAGCTTAAACCCCCAACACATCGATATTTACAGTGCTTCCTGGGGTCCGGACGATGACGGCAAAACTGTCGATGGACCTGGAGAGTTGGCTACTAGGGCTTTTATTGAAGGTGTCACCAAAGGTAGAGGAGGAAAAGGTTCTATCTTTGTATGGGCGTCGGGCAATGGTGGTCGAGATCACGATAACTGTAACTGTGATGGTTATACCAACTCAATCTACAGTTTATCAATTTCTAGTGCAACAGAACAAGGCCATGTTCCATGGTATAGTGAAGCTTGCAGTTCAACTTTAGCATCTACTTATAGTAGTGGAGCATTAGGTGACCGACAGGTTATTACTACTGATTTGCACCATTCCTGTACCAATAGTCATACAGGAACAAGTGCTTCTGCACCTTTAGCGGCCGGAATTTGTGCTTTAGCTCTTCAAGCAAATCCAAGTTTAACATGGAGAGATATGCAACATATAGTTGTGAGAACTGCTAGGCCTGAAAATTTAATAGCTTCAGATTGGCAAACAAACGGGGTTGGAAGAAATGTATCTCATAGTTTCGGATACGGGCTGATGGACGCTTACGCTATGGTAAAGCTTGCTAGAAAATGGGTAACAGTTCCTGAACAACATAAATGCGAAATCACGGCACCCCATGTTGATAAATTAGTTCCTGCAAAGAGCGTTGTTGTACTGAAACTTGCTGTAACGGAATGTGAAGGTGTACAAATTCTGGAGCACGTTCAAGCGAAGTTGAGTATCTATACTCAGAGGAGAGGAGATCTACATATTCAGCTTACATCACCCATGGGAACAAAGGTTACTTTGTTAGCACACAGGTAACTCGATCGATTAGAAATGCTTTTGTTCTATGTTTATGTGTAAATAACCTACATGTTCTACATGTGTTATGTTGCGTAGATCGCACGATACGTCCCGTCTCGGTTTCAATCACTGGCCGTTTATGTCTGTTCACTCGTGGGGAGAGCCGCCTTTCGGAACCTGGCAGCTTGAGATCCACAACGACGGTAGATTATTAGGTATGTGTTTGTTATTAACATATCTGCACTCCTCAATTTAATGTCAATATCATCATAACATCTAACAAAACTAACATTCATTCATTATCAAATCATTACTAACAATCATTTCGGTTTCAGGACGCGCAACATTACAAAATTGGTCGTTAATATTGTACGGGACTAAAAAGTTCCCATCCGATATCCCTGAAACACCTGCACCGACTAAATCACCCAAATCGAAATCGACACCTAAAAAAGTCAAAACCTCCAAAAAACAAAAAAGCAAAACTACGCAAAAACCTACTTCGATTACCACTTTGATATCGAGCACGAATACAAGAAACCAGAAAGCGAAAACTAAAGTAGAGTACGGAACCGTGAATATAAATGTGAATTCGAACTCGCGACCAAAGAAAAAACCGCAAAAAGTGAAATTGCTAACTGCACAGGAAACAACCGTTTCGCCATCGTCGTTCTTTTATAACGTGACTAAATCCCGGTCTAATTTCGATAAAACTACGGATATTATGTTAGGGAAATTCGAGAATGTTTCCCGCATACAAGTCTTTCAAAAGTATCCAAATTTCCAGTACGTGTACCCTGTTTTTCCTGCTCGCGATAACGTTAAATCGCGAGATAGTTACGTAGCGAAACAGACACAGAAACAAAAGGAAATTAGCCGAGATCTTAATCCGAACCGAAATGTGAAGTTTGTTAAAAATCCGGTAGAATTAACGACGCCCACTGACATCCCGACTGAAAGCAGTAAGAAGTACACAGCCGGTAATTTAATAATTACTTGTTTGCATGTAAACAGCGTATAATTTACTTGTTTATGCGTTCGTTATTTTGTTCATGCACTTAGTTATTTTTTGCGTTTCAGCTGTCAATTTTACGTTCCGTTGCGTTTTATTTATTCATTTTCCTAACAATGCACTCCCACATCCCAACCTATTTCATATTTACTGTTTGCATGTTTGGTAGATTATTTATTATTACACTTCATCTGTTTGTCAAAAAAGAAAATATAACATTATTTCTGCTCATGTTGCTATCACATATTGCCTATATTTCGTAATCAAATCGTCGATTTTGGTGGGGTAAATTCTGAACCGCGCAGATTAGTTGCGCACGCCGTATTTCACAAAAATAATATGGCGTATTACTGTAAATCATATTCCAGAATTCGGAGATTTTAAACTAATTTTCATAATGAATAAAAAGTATTAAAGTAATTTGTTTATGAAGTATAATAGTTAATCTGTGATACTACGTTATTGACTTTTTTTGCAAAATTTCAATATATATATATATATATATATATATATATATATATATATATATATATATATATATATATATATATTAAAGATTTTGTCTGAAGAGAAAACTCGAATAGATAATTTTTTTCCCAAAATGTCATAAATTTATTAGACAATAAATATCCTAATTAACGAGGGGTGATTCACTAGTGTTCAATACGTGTACAAAAATCTGAAAATACCTTACAATACTCATTAATACCATAAAAAATGAACTTGTAAAAACATAGTTTTTCACTATAAATCCTTTATATATGAGACTCGATCGATATTTATTTCAATTTTTATATTAAATTAGATCTTTAGCTGTTACTGTACTAAATTTGAATCATATATCGGTGTAGTACATTTTGAGATAGCTAGCTGCCATTTTGTTTTAAGATGGCGGACTAACATTTTAATATACCTATGTTTCAAGACAGATTCTTAGCTATTACTATACCAAATTTGAACGCAATAGTTACAGTACATTTTTAGATATCTCTCAGCCATTTTGTTTCAAGATGGCGAGCTGACATTTTATATATATATATATATATATATATATATATATATATATATATATATATATATATATATATATATATATATCATAAGTTAGATCCTTGGCTATTACTGTATCAAATTTTACCGCAATCGGTGCAGTACATTTTGAGCTAGCTAGCCGCCATTTCGTTTCAAGATGGCGGATAATCCGAAATTTTGCCAAAGTGCATTGTTAGGTGACAAAAGTCTATGTGAAAAATTTCAGCTCGATAGGATCCCAGGAAATGGGTCATTTTTTACTTTTGTTTTTTTGACGTAGATAGGACGGTAAAGTTAATATAAAGGATTTAAAAATACCTGGAAATACTTTCCAATAATCTAAAATACATACATTAAAATACCGGTAAATATTACGTTTCAATACTTGGGAATACATCAACCGAAATCAACAATACTTCGTGTCAACATCAATAACAGTTTTTACATGTGTCACCATGTAACTTTAAAATGTAAGGTACTGTCAATAAAAATCAAGGTTTTCTTATGTGTGGTAAAATAACATATTGTTTTTTGATCAATTATGACATAATTTTTAGTCTTTGAAGACACTTTTCAGTACCTGAAAATTCTTTTCAGTACCTACTTGTAGGTACTTTTCAACATTTGAAAATACATTTCAGTACCATCATTACTTTTCAATATTAGTCAGTACTACGCAATACTAAAAATACTGAAAATATTTAAAGCTATATGTATATACGTTGCGTTATTGGCAATACCTGGCAATACTTCTTATCTATGTCAGTTTTTACTTAATAACACGTAAATTTTCAATAAAATTAAAACCTAAAAATTAATAAAAATCGAGGATTTTTCATTTTTAGTAAAATTTCATATTGTTTTCTGATCATTAATAACATAATTTTCAGCATTTGAAAATATTTTTCTACTTTTCAATACTTGAAAATTCATTTCAATACAAATAAATACTTTTAATAGTAATAAATACTATAAATACCAAATGAAATGCCAATACGTGTACAAAATTATTGCTAGTTGTTCACACCTCGCTAATTAACAAAAAAAATGTATTATAACAAAACTTTTCAATATAATCTGTGTAGACAATTTTTCACGTATACTCTGTTCCACGAGACCCATGGGACACAACGACACAAGTTTACGTGTTTTCGAGTCGTGATTGGTTTCTCAAACACGTACTAAATTAGTAAACCAATCATAGCGTTATGCATACGTTTGAGAACCAATCAGGATGCATGAAACCACATGGACTTGTGTCCCTTTAATGAAAGCTCTCGTGGAATAAGAGTATAGCTATGTTATACGTCGGTTGTGGTTGTACGTTGCCTAATAGGGTAGTTAAGAGGAATCCCAGTGGTTCATAAAACATAGTTTCGTATTATACTGATAATTAGTTACCTACCTATATTAACAATCTTAATTTTTTTCTGAAATAAGCAATGTTTACTGCTTCTTCTATTGTTTTGAATTTTTTTAAAATTATTATTATTTAAATAATAACGTTCAAAATATAACATATTTTACGATATTTTTACTCAATGTAGACATTTTTTTATGTATAAATTTAAATTTTAAAACAATAGAAAGTAAATGTGAACTTTCTACTTCAATGTAGTGTAAGGATTATTTATTAAACTTGCACAGAATAGCAAAATTTAGTTTAAAACAAATCCGCCTTTTCAGTACAAAATCTACATCGTCACAATGGGTAACAATGGTTTGTGACGGCATCGTTTGATTCGTTAAATTGTCCTACAAAGAGTAGTGGGGATTCCTCTTAACGCCTATTTTGATTAAAATACTTGTTTAATTTGAATTTAAATTTGATTATTACCTGAGATAAAAATTATTGAAATTACGGATTTTTTTCTCGCAGTATATTCAGGTACCTATGTTTGAAGTTGTGACACAGAATGCTGTAAGCTGCGTCGTAGCATCGACTTTGTTTATTAATGCACGTAACCACCTGGCAGTCATGACGTTATATCTTAAATATATTCTTATAATTAAGGTTGTTGTCTAGTAAAATCGATGACGTCAGAAATAAACAAAAATTTTATAGGGTATTTATAAGATAATAATACACCTTAAAATAAATTAGCAGGACGATCGTCAGTTTCCTTTGGCAATTATAAGGCTGTAAAGTTGACCTCTTTAACATTGCAAGCATAGGAAGGTGACTTGAATTCGTGTGTTATTAAATTAATGTATATAAACCAGACGACAGATTTTAACGAAAAGCTAGCACAATATTAATTGAATATAGAAGAAGATTAAGATTGTATTAAATTTTCAAGGGAATCGTCAGTTTTATAAAAATAATATTTAATAATAGTCAATTTATCGAAGAATAGAAGTTATAAAGTATCAAAAAGGCAACGATATTTTAATTGACCAGAAATTTCAAACGTAAAACTTATTTCCTTACTAATACTATAATACATACATGTGCCTCAGGGGTGCGGTAATGCCAAATTTAGAAATTTAAATTAGAAATTTTTTTACCCTCCGAAATAAGCTACACTTCATAAAACCTACCGCCCGATGTTGCTAGTTTCGCTAGACAACAACCTTAATATATTATAAACCGTCAAAACCCGAAGTCAGTTAAAACAAGTTTTAACTAGTAAAAACTGGAAACAAACCTAACCAAAGCCCAGTTTTGAATAGTCAATAGGCTCCGTGCACGTGACGTCAGCCTGGTGGACCATCAAATTTGACAGTTCATTTAAGTAGTAGCATAATGTGCTGTGCCAAGAAAAGTTGAACTCCACAAAGTAAAAATATTTTATTTTATCGATTTCCCTCAGAAAACGATTGCAGGAATAGAAAAATTTCAATAGCAGTGGAAAGACGAAATAAATAAATAAAAATAAATTAGTTTTACTGCAAAAATAACTGAAAATTTGATAAAAATAAAACAGAAATAATCAGAAAAAGCACTTGCCACACAATGGAAACCAAGCTAGTATAAATAATGGTTTGTTAGTCCACCAGGCTGCACGAACCCTATACGCGAAGTTAGATAAGGTTAGGTTAGGTTAATTTGTACAAATAGCCTTAATTTTTTCCAGTTTTTACTAGTTAAAACTAGTTTTAACTGGCTTCGGGTTTAAACGGTAACATATACAAATACGCTATTATTAAGATTATTATCCGATTACCCTTTTATTAACTAAGCTTACATAGTAGTGCTGTTGCTTCAGTAAAATAATATTTCTCAATATTTCGCTTAATATTAACTAACTAGTTCACTAATACTAATGTATTTATTTATCTGTATGTAAGTACATATTCACCTGTTATCTTGTTGACAGCTCGACTTCAAAAGTGGGAACTAGTATTACATGGTACTGTAACATTGCCAGAAGTCGACAAGATACCCCAGCCTACTTCCGTTGCTGATAATGCTAATGTCAACATGGAACATAATTCGATAGATGACAGCGACTCTCTCAAAAATGAAGCACAGGTAATTCAAAATAAAAAGTACTTTATTTCATTATTTACTTTCGGTAATAGTTACATTTTAAAACAAAAGTACAATTCAAAATCGTATTGATATTATTCATAGCAGCATTATCACATTGGTATTGATACCTTTATATTTTAATCTAATATCAATTAACGTATAAAGGATCTGATTTCAAATTCATAGTAGGTATTCACTCATTCAATCTTTTCTATTAACTGTTGTAATTAACTCAAATTAAATTTATGATAATGTAAAATAGATGCTTTGTAGTGCGATTCTGAGATTTTTTCTACAGATCTATAATTTTACAGATTTTTAGCTTACAAATGCCCTGTAAGATATCTACATATAGATTTGTAAATATAGCTATTCGGAACTAACATCTGTATCTGTAAATCATGTGCTTATATAGAAAATAGTTTTACAAGGTCCTGTAGCGTTTAAGCAGAAAAGTGGATCAGCATTGCCAATGGTCACATATTTAAAATTTATTTTCATCTTTAAATGAATAATAATAATTAATTCATAGAAGGCAAAGGTTTTATTAAAGAGAACAATGTGTTTTATTCATATTTACAATAGACCATATCAATTATTATAGCGCCTCTGCCGGCTGACTTGCGATGTAACAAAGTGATGCCAGGGATGCCAACAATTTCATATTTCTCTAAATAAGTTGGCAATAATCAGTCGATTTGGTGCTGAAAAAAATACTTCGTTATTATATATACCGGGTGTTTTTTTGAAAACTTTCCACCTAAATATCTCGGGAACCACGGCACGGATCGAAAATCGGTGAAATACGGGTTCGATGAATTTGAGGGGGAAGAAAAACCATGTAATTAGTTTTCTGCCCAAAGTGGGCATATTGCCCACATTGGGATCAACTTGATTTTTTTAAATGGGAACCCCACTTTTTTATTTTGACAACGTGTTCTACGCAAAAAAAGAAGAAACTTTTGTACGAAACTTTTTTTTCCCCCACCCCTATATTTCGAGTTATCAGCGCGGGAAAGTGAAAAAATTTGAATTTCGAAATGTGTTTTTTCAGAAACCGTGGAACCCAGCCAAAAATGCTGAAACACGGGTTCAATGAATTTGAAGGGACAGAATTATCATATTTTTTTTTTTGACCCGGGTCAAGGTAAGTGTCATCCTGGGGTCAACTTAATTTTTTTGAATGGGAAACTTGACCCGGGTCAAAAAAAATTATATGATAATTCTTTCCCCTCAAATTCATTGAACCCGTGTTTCAGCATTTTTGGCTGGGTTCCACGGTTTCTGAAAAAACACATTTCGAAATTCAAATTTTTTCACTTTATTATTCTGTTGTGTGTATTTTTGCATCTTCTTTTGTTATAAAAGGTGTCCCATGCCTAAAAACATTAATTTCGAAATTAATTAAATTAATGTTTTTAGGTATAGGACACCTTTTATAACATAAGAAGATGCAAAAATACACACAACAGAATAATAAAATATAGGGTGTTCCATTTGAAAATGACGAGTTATAGCCATTTGAAATTGAGTAAATTTGATTCTCTGTACTGAACACCCTGTATAAGAATATTTAAAAAAAGTTATGTCAGAACAAAGAGTATAGTTACAGTTGTACAGAAAAAAAAATTCATAATTTTTACTATTAAAATAACTTCAGTACGCCTTTATAAAGCAATACGTGTATTCGGCTTTTTTTAGAGAAAAAATTGAATAACTTGGCAACGCCGCGGAAAACTAAAATGAAATTTATATGTTCGTATAGGTAAGTAAAATACAATTCAAAATATATAAATATATATAGGGTGTTTCATTTAAAAAACGACGAACAATTATTGCCAAGTCGTTATGTAACAGCCTGTATATGTGAAAATAATTTTAACTTATGCTTCTTGAGTAGACGAATAATTCTGTTAAAAAATTGATGCTGTATTTTTAACGACAAGAGAGATATCGACGACGGGCATTTCGATGACTCAGCCTGTATATATATATATATATATATATATATATATATATATATATATATATATATATATATATATAACTTATATTAAAAAACGGCCATGTTATTCTATCTGCATGAATTACTATTTTACTTTAAAAATTCACTTTTTTCCATAAAGAAAGATTAGTTCCATTTCGGCAGTGCTCTCTGCATTGTGATTGGTGATTTCTGAGCATGCGTATTAAATAATTAATATGGTCTATATTTATTGCCAACAAATAATAAATTAACACCAGATTCGAACCAGTAATTACATACATACATATATTAATTATTTATTAATTATTTATTAATTATTATTTAATTAATAATTTCAAGTTATTGGCAACACTTACTAGTATTACTGTTTTATGTTCGACAATTTGCTGTTTCTTCGAGCCTTTAATTTGTTTACATTTTAAATCATTATACTACACAGAAATTATGATGTAAGAGATGAATTTTCTGTGAAAATGCCTTATTTTTTAAATATATTGTTATAATAAATTAACTTCCTAAAAATACATATTTTATAACTTTTAAGACGAGTTTAGCTCCATTCACAGTGTACGTGTTGATTAAAACATTAGAATGAAAAACCCGCCACCGTTTTCACTGTATATCAACCTTTATGATTAGGAATTTTTTTCGAAAATATACCTCCTATAGGGAAATCACGTAACAATTTATTGATTAACAAATTAACTCTTATGCTTTGAAACCCGCTGAACACACCTAGGTATGTTATTTGCTCGAATTCTCACTCCTTGTGCCCCAAATTCAAGATAGCGGACGAAAATTGTGTTCAAAAATCAGTTTTTTGCATATATCTCAGAAACTGTTCATATTAGGTGAAAACTGTTATACACGGTGGTGACTTGGCCGACGCAGCATAGCGATTACAATGTTAATTTTTGAATGTGCATTTATTTGCTCCCCTAATTATTTTAGAGTTAAAGTTCTTACAGGTTTTTTGTAGAGAAAAAAATACTGAATCCGAATATATTTTTGTTTTCAAATTTTGAAATTCCAGAACCGTAATAATCAACATTTTAAATAATTGTATTTTTACAAAAATCACTGAGGCCATGGAATTATTAAAACAAACAAGGCATTTCCATTTGTAGTTTCTATTTGACGTTTGTAACTTTTTAAAATCAGTACTTATTAGAATTTATTGATTACCATGGTGAGAAACTCGTTAAATTTGAATGGGCTGAATTTTGTATTCGTCATTGATAAATAAAAATAGATATAGAACGAGCTTTCACAAGAATAATCAACGAAACTATAAGTAATATTTTTAAACGTAATTAAAAAAATAAAATTAGTAAGGGAAACTAAATTTAATATTTTAATAATTAACTAATAGGTACATAAAATTATAACAAGAAATAACAATCATAGCAAATGTTCGAACAAACCACCATTTACCGCAAAACAATGGCCCAACCTTTCGTAAAATTCTCGTCTGACATTTGCTAATTGGTATTGTGATATTTTATCACATTCGGCTTGTATACGATTTTTGAGTTGTTTTGAATTGTTTGTCCAGAGTAAATCTTTGATTTCAAATGTCCCCAAAGAAAGAAATCGGGGGACCTTGCAGGTCAGCTAATCATAAATCTCGGACCAATGATTTTATTCTTAAAATAATTATTTAAAAATTCACGGATATCGGGGCTGTTGTGTGCGTGGCAACCATCCATTTGGAACCAAATATCTTGGTTTTCTCGAGCATTTTCCGTTATAGCTGGAACTACGAGTATATCCTCTTCCAATAACTGCAAAAAGCGCTCTCCAGTTAAATTTTCATTTAAAAAAAATGGTCCTAAAATGCGATGACCGAATATTGCCGCCCAAACGTTAATTTTTTGGGGATATTGGGTTCTGGTTTTTACAACTTTGTGTGGATTTTCAGTAGCCTACACAATTTTGAACGTTTGGTCCATTATGGAGTGTAAACGTGCATTCGTCCGTGAAAACAATGTTTTTCAAAAAATCTCTGTCTTCATTACTTTTTTCCATCATTTCAAGGCAAAACACATTTCTTCTCTCCAAATCATTTTCTTGCAACTCTTGATGACATTGATATTTATAAGAGTGAAATTTGTGCTTTTTTTAAATTCGCAACACTCTGGAATGATGTAAGCCAACGTTTGCCGCAATTTGCCTTAAACTTGTTTTAGGATCTTCTGTTACTGCAGCCAAAACATTGAAGGTGTTCTCATTTTCTTTATTTTCACGTAAATTATGTACGTCTTTATTACACTTACAATTATTTAGTACAGTGTATGTAGTTTCAAATTTTTGAACTATTCTGTCAACCGTTGTACTAGCTGGAATTGGCCGATTCGGATATTTAATGCTAAACAAGGCACTCACTTGCCAAGCACTATTTCCAGCATAAAAATACTTAATTATTTCAACTTTTTCACGTAATGAATACATTCTAATAAAAACTGACTTTAAAAAGTTACAAACGTCAAATAGAAACAACAAATGGAAATGCCTTGTTTGTTTTAATAATTCCATAGCTTCAGTCATTTGGTCATGTCTGAATGATAATCTGTATCGAAATGAAAATCTGAATCGAAATGAACGTCATTCAAGAACAGACAATGCATATTTAATAAGTAAATCAAAGCATGGGAGTAGAAATAGTATATTGTGTATCTAGTGCGCAAAGTAAGCAATTGCGCGAGGCGAGTTGCAGCCCGAGCAGTAGCGGCTCGAGGCCTACCGAGGCGAGCCGAGGAGGCCGAGGGTCGCTACGGCAAGGGCTACAACGAAGCCAAGCGCAATTGCGCCTTTGCTCACGAGATGCACACGATATTTTTTGTCATTACTGCACAAAAAGTAACCTTTTGAGTGACCTTACTTATCAAAAGATAAAATGAATACTTTTAAAATTAATATGTATAAAATAAAAAGTAACTAATATTTACCTACATGTAAAAGCATAAGAAACTAATTATTAACAGTAAAGAAAAGAACATTAAAATATAAGAATAAAATATGATTGTCAATTAAATCCAATATCCAATGCACAATCTGCACAATAGTCGACAGTAGAAATTATGCATAGAGAAGTAGGTACTACAGCTGTTCACGTGCTTGTAGTATTAGATTATCACGTGTGTGGCGCTAGTGCTACGCGCACATTTCGTGTCGGTAACTACAGAAAACTGTGTGAAATTTTGCGCACGCTATTCCCGCACGCTTGTACTTTGCGCACGCATTTTTGTCTAGTTAAAAAATAAGCCACTTTGCGCACGTAAAACAGGCACGAAAAAGGTTACTTTTTGTGCAGGTATGACAAAAAAGACTTTAAGGCGTTCATTAAACAAAAATATATAAAAAATCGAGAGCAAGAAAGAAAAGAAAGTCAATATTTTCATTCGTTTAGAAAAACATACTAAAAACTAAAATATCTTAACTTTTTTCGGAGAAAATCTTTAAATTTTAGCTTAACTAAGACTGTCAATTTTTTTACCTCCAGCCTATTATTCTATAATGAGAGGTATGGTGACGGGTCAAAATTTTCGAATATGAGTTCTTAGTGAATAAGCACGTTTTAGGGTCTCTAGAATACGAATTTAACTTTTTCTAAATCATGTGTGTGTGTGCGTGTGTTCTTTTTTGTGCTGGTCACAACCGATTTTTTAATGTACCTTAAAGAGAAATGTTTGGGAGAATTTGTTGCAAGAAACCGAGAGATAACATTTTTATGCAAAAAACTGAGAATTCGAGCAAAATACATACTTACGCTTGTTCAGAGTCAACTTGTTAATTAATTATTACATGATTTGCCTCTAGGAATGATTTCTAGAAGTCTTTTGAAATTATTTTTTTCACGACATGCTGAGAAAACACAATTTTCTTCTCGCAAAATAGTGAGGAAAGTAGGTTTTCCCTCTCTAGAGAGGAAAGTAAGCAGTGTTACCACCAGTGTTATTTTACGATGAAATATTTTAAAAATTGTAAGTAAATTTATTATTTTATTGAAAATTCTGATTTTATAGTGATATACTGTAAACTATTATTTTACAATTATTATGTTTTATACTATCTTTTTCTACTATTTCACGATTTTACAACTTAAATTTAATTTGGCATATTGGCTGCATTTCGTTGTTTTCAAACGTCATTCTGACAGATGGCAGTTATAACCTAACTTCTAGTTATATGTTTCTTCTACATTTACAATGTTTTGAAATATGTCGTGAAAAAAATGTTGTGTCTAACACGAGAGGAAAGCTCTTTTTCCACTCTTGCTCGATTGTCTCACTCGCTTCGCTCGTGATCCAAACTTCGAGCTCGAATGGGAAAAAGAAGCGCTTTCCTCTCTAGTTGGACAAATAACTATTCCTGGACTATTACTATGTTTAAATTAAATAAATTGTATACTATTGTTTCAGGATATGCTACCATCGAACGTATTGAAGATATCAGCTGAAAGTGCTAGCTCAGGTTGTGCGAAAAGCGATAGCAGTTCATGTTTAGGTTTGTGTTTGACTGTCATTTTTCTTATTCGTTTAAATTTCTTTATTAATACCTGCGATGTGTTGACCCCATCCGTAGCAAATATTAAGAAGATCGCACGTTATATCATACGTATCATTTGTTCTACGATCGCATTGATAATTGCATATATTCGCCGCGTAGTAAATCATTGTTTCAATCACTCACCCACCACATGGACTACATCATCAGTGTCGGTGCCTGTAATTGTTCCAGTACCCATTTACTGCAAATTTCGATTCATTTGTCATTCATCTTCTACACCAACTTCTAATAGTCATGCTCATTATAATTACCATCAAAGTCTTGCTAATAGAGTGCAGTGTCCCCATACAAATTTTAGTTCTACTGTACAAAAAAATGCGAACAGTTCACGAGCACGAGAGTATATTCAACTTTCGTACAACCAACAATGGCTGCCTGTTGACAGTGGCACAATGCGCGCTCATTATGCAATTCCTGCTTTGGAACATTTTCAGAGTAAGCGCGATAGTAGCAATATAAATTATTTTTTACGTCGCACACGTTATTTTATAGACAAATTTCATTCATTACGAATTTTGTTGTATAGTCAAAGTAAAAATGGTACAGGAATATTAGTAAATACTTACAGATGTAGTGCGTATTGTAGACGTAGTATCACGTGTAATTTAGTTCATTTCCAATTCGTTAAGTCTTGATAATAAGGTAATACGTACAAAGTAATTAACATCGATTTTCTAAATAAATTTTTGTGTAATATTTGTCGTACAATAAGCATGACTTATTTATAATTTACGTATAGGTTTTACATATTTATTTGTCATTGTTTAGCGAATTATTTTTAGTATAATGTTCACTTGTATAGAAAATTAACTAAACTGTTCAAGTGTACTTACGGATCACTTGAATCGTGCTTAAGCGCGATGAAATAAGATTGCAACTTGACATCACATATCTTAACTGAACAGTCGCAGTTAACAGACTTGACGAAATGACGACGATGTAGAGCATGTTCAGTACGTCATCCTGTTGTCATTTTAAAGGCAGCTTCCATCATTTTTATTTTATTGCCAGTTACATTTTTTATGAAGCAATTAAACTTTTGTAGTTTAACAATTAGTAGTCATCTTGCTACATGAACGGTAACGGTGCAATTAACATTAAAATTTGTATATAATGTCAAAATTAGTTGTTATATATTTATAATTTGTATCACTTAAATTATATAACAAAATATCGATCTGATTAGGGTGCATATAGTAAACTTAAATTTTCTTAAGATTACACTAAAAACGAGATAGAAGAATATTTTATATAACATCATTTTTAAAACATCTAAATAATAAATGCTTAATAAAAGAATTAAATGAATAATAAAAAAGTTTAAATTATTAAAATCAGAGTGATAGTTGCTCAATGAAATGCACAAATAAAATTTTAATGTGCCCCATTTTTCAATAAAGCAATTTATTTAATAGAAACTACAGAGTGATGCTAGATCAAAATCTCAAAGTAAATGTCTGTAACTTAACTACTAAACCTAATATATTTAAATGATGTTAATAGTACGTACGCAATATCAGTTGTACAGAATTGCTTGATCTATTTTAAGATAACTGAAAATTTTAAAACTTGTCTTATGACAATTTAATGTTACAGTATGCTACCGTAAACATAAACGTTAAGCGATTTGCCTTGAATAACTTTTTTAACTTTAGTTAAGATAATGTCAATAAATATTTATGCAAAAAATCATGCGAAATATTTATTCTATAACTATAAAAATAAAATACATCTATAATTTTTTTTGTGATATTTTTTTTTTTTGTTTGCTTTGCAATTTGTGCGAATAGCGTTTCTATAAGTAATGTATTTTTATTTATTATTAATTTATAAGATTAAAAGTTACTTAATGTGGATCGCTTAAAAATATATTTTTCTATTCCCATACTATAATTTAGTTATTTTATATCTGTCATTTGTGCTTTAAGATTGCTTACAGATTTCAATTATGATACACACAAGTAAATTTCATGTAAATGATAATGAATATTTAAAAAAATTAAAATTAAAGCATGGGGGTAGAAAAAATAGTGTATGCTACTCGTTTATAATGGCTATTAATACACTCATATGAATAGACCATATTAATTATTATTCAATACGCATGCTCAGTAATCACACCAATGCAGGGAGTACTACCGAAATAAAAACTAATGTTTCCTTGTGGTAAAAAAATAGTAATTTATGTAGATAGAATTACATGACCGTATAAAATATAAGTTATATTTAGTATCGAATATTGAAATAAATGACCATTAGTTTAATATGTGAAAATAATTATTAATATTTGACATTTTTAGCGGCATCGAGTGAAAGATAACTTTTAAAAAAGTCTATTGATCAGTTGATTTAGTGTCATATATTAATATGCTTAGTTACAATACAACACAAGTATTGTGTTTCAAATAGTATTTTAAAATTAAAAACTTAAAATTTCCAGAACTGAACCGGCTAATCATTGCCAACTGATTTAGAAATATATTTAAAAAAACAGTTGGCACTCTAGGACACTTTTTTATTTCACAAAATCAGTCGACGAGGCGCAATAATAATTTATATTAATATGGTCTATTACGACACTCGCCATGGCTCGTATCGTAAATTTCATATTTGCGTATTAATAGCTATCATTATAAACTCGTTGCATAATATACTATTGTAATTAATTTTTTTACACGTAGTTTTTAGAAATGTGTGCCAAATTTTATTGGGTATGATAAATGTTAATAGATACTAAATGGATTTTTTACACGATTACGTATTCATTTAAGACATATGGGAAAGATAAATGCAATACAAAAATGATAGAAAAGATTAATAATTCTGTTTTAAAGAATTGATATTATATTTGTTATTATAAAGAGTCAGTGATGTTATGGTTAGAAATATCTGCGATAAAATATAATATGTTTTCCTATTCATTACTCATGTCATAAACGGTACATCACAACATTAATAGTCAGAACACTGTACATATTGTTATTCATGTGTATTTGTGTTCTTGTCAAATAGTCAAAATTACTAGTAATATTATTTCAAGTCTGATTTTTAAATGTTATAACTTATAATGATTCCAATTAAGAGCACTAGGTACAAACGTCACTGATTCCAACTTCATTTTGCTTGATTATTCAATTCGCTGACTATGTTTATCCTGAATACAATTTCAAATTTCAGAGAATATTTACTGATTAATTAATTTTGAATAACATATTAGAAGTTGAGTAGTTAGAATTGAGGAAATATTTAAAATGATACATATAACAATCGTTCATATTTGTCAAATATTTAGGCATATTGCTTAAGTATGACAACTGAGTTATAATTCTTTTTTATAAAGTACCCTCATTTGAAATTGCTGTAATTTTTCAAGATAAACGTAGTCATATAGTACTCAATCTAAAAGCCAATTACTTTTCCATGTGTATCATACAAGTAGTCCTATGCATAATGTTTCGCCAATCACTCATTCATCATGTAGCACTGCATTTTTAACAGAACTGAAATGATCCTATTCATCATCATAACAATTCCGATATCATTTTAACCCTTGGCGAAACATGTTTGCTTACTTACTGTCTCCTAAAGGTTACCGTTGTTATATTTATGTTTTATAAATATATATATAATATATTTAATGTTTGATATAATTCATCTATAATGTATTCGGAAAATCGTGGTTCGAGATTATAAGTGCAATTAAAATTTAGTAACTTAATAATTACCAGTCATATTATGATCGACGTGATTGGCTCCGGATATATTTCTAATTGTTGCTAAGTATATTAGCTAACTTTTATACATTAATATTGTTATGTTTTACTCTGTACACTTATTAACGCATCATTTCTAATGTAATATTGTTATAACAACTTGCTGTGATTTTTCATTATAATTATGTATTTATATATATTTTTAAAATACTCTTACGATTTATACTATTTTAATTAATGATACGACAGTTCCTGTAGTTTACTTTACAAAATTAAATTGTTTGATTTATTTAATTGTTTGTAACATGTATAAATAATTATATATAACAGTCAATCATGTCAAAAGAATTTTCGACCGATTAGTATTATCGGTCTAATGTGAGTAAGAAAATGCAAAGCACAGTATATTCTGCACAAGTAATGCATTTGTATATTATTATACTGAACTCTGCATTTTGATACACATATGTATATCTGTGTATCTGCATTAAGGTTACATTGTACGTATTCGTACGTACTTATACACGTACTTATGTGTACATCCATCTATACTAAGTTTAGATCAAGTCCAATTTGAAGTTCATAATCTGAAGGCTTAGTCTGTTTGACTCGATGTTAGATCACGAAATCGATGGCGACTGATTCCTAACTTTATGTACCTATCATTGTATAATTTAATGGCCATTCCAGATCGTACGGTGTCGTGAACTAATTGGTAGCCGCAGCTGCAGTGTAGATTGTTAAATACATGTAAAACGAATCTTTGTAATAATAATAAAAATAAATTGTGGCTGAATTCTGAATGATTTGGTGTTGGTTAAACAATCATGTTTGCAGAAATATCAAAGTAATCGTCTTTAGTTTAGGCGAATGCTTTGGAACATCGCAAACTAACGCAAACCTGGTGAGTGTTGTTTTTTTACTTATTTCATTTTAATAATTCTTTTATTTTTTTACGTTTTAAGTTGAGTTCAGTCACAGTTTGTTTTGTTTTCTTTTACCTTTATTAGTAATATTTTTTGATTATAATAACTAATTTATGTTCTCTGTTTACAGAATGTTCAGTTGGCAAGGTTTTGCTCAACGGTATGTGTTTTAATAGCTGCCCTGAAAAATATTACGTTAATAATGGAAAAATAGACGAAACGTCTGGTAGTGTATGTCTACCATGTCATTATACCTGCAAATCTTGCACTTCAGGAGCAGATTACCAATGCACAGATTGCTACGACGACGCACTTTTGTTCGTTGACAGCAATTTTGAGTCATATTGTTATCCAAAGTCGGTACTCGGTCGAATTCAAGTGACTAAATGGTACTACCGTATATATGTTATCCTAGTTATAATTGCAATAGCTGCCGCTTTAGGCGCCGTTATGTTTTGTTGCTACTCATTTTGTTGCCGTAGAAGATCTTATGTGCATCCAGATACGGTACACAATATTAGAAAAATAGAAAATGATATTAAAACAAAATATTATAGCGATAGTGATTAGCTGAATTATTAGTGAGATATTAGTTAATCTGGCCATAGACATTATACAATATATTATAAAACTAGGTTCTTAGTTTATTGTAATAAGACCAGTTTAATATTCAGTGATATTTTTTATAAGAAAACTCGTTTGTATATTTTTTAAAATGTCACATTAATAATTGATATGTTTGTACGTATGTGTACAGAATATTTTTATATAAATATATGTTATTATAATTTTTAACGAACAAATACAGCCATATTACATAATAAAATATATTTATTAATTATTATCCTTGACTGAGTTGAACAGAAATTTAAAAAAATAACCTCATTATAATTTTATTAATAAACATGTAAAAATGTATTTATATATGGTTGTTACAAATTATCTCATTTTTTATTTAAAAGTTTTATAACTTTGTCACGTCTGTTGTAAGTTCTAGTTTCCAAAAGAGTATCTAACTCAGATTTTTCATCATTTTCCCTAAAAAAATTATATTAATAACTTTTTAAAAAACATTTAATAGTTTGAATGTACTTAGAAGTTTTTGTTTTTATCTCTCTTTTATGGTCTCTTAACTCTTTTCGTATTGTGTGAAGTTGGTCTAAATCATCTTTTTGTTCAGCTGCATCTAAATTGAGTAATTCTTGAATCCTATAAAAAAAATTATTTTAATATTAATTATTTACGTTTTAATAAACACACTTACATAAGTGGCAGTACTGTGTTATGAGTAACTGTACGTTCAGTTTCTGTGCATTTCTCATGTTTTTTGTAGCAATTTAGCTGCCGAATGGTTTTTGCCCATTGCTGTTTTAAGTATTCCGTTTCTTGATCTTTAAGTTGTAGCTGAATTCTAAGTTTATCCTATTACAAAAATATATTTTAATAAAAATTTATATCTATGGAAATGTTTGAGTAATAAAGATATATTTACAAATCGTACCTATTTTATAACACTAACATCAAATTTTAACATACCGTCATCTCAAGTAAATGTTCAATATGTGCAGAAGTCTGGTGTTTTTCCTTTAAAGATTTAATATCGTCTGCTTGCTTTTTTATTGTAGCTTTAAGTTCTTGTACTTCTTTATGTTCACGTGCCATTTGCCTCTCTCTTATTTCATACTTATTTTTTATAACAGTTGCAGCAGTAAAGTGCTTTTCTTTATTATGAGAATTTTGATCAGTCCACTATAAATAAAAAAAATTAATATACTATTTGTAAATTGTATTTTATAATAATTACTTTTTCATTTCGTTTGTTCAATTCTATTTCAACAACTTTTTTCAAGAAATCACGCTCTGTTTTAATTTCTTGTAATGCATTGTTTATGTCCTGAATATTTTGTAATAATTTTTCTTGTAATTTTGACTTCTCCTCTTTCCATTGTTTTAGCAGTAAGTTTAAATGTTCTTCTTCCTATATTTCTTTAACTTTTAATAACATATTAAAATACAACTATTTTTGAAAATTTACCTCTCTCTTAAATATTTTTTTTTGATTTTGTTTCCAGTTTTCAAGTTGTTCTGTTATTTTGAAAAAAACTGGTACACCTATCGACATACTATCTGGACTGCTTACTTTAATTTTATTATCATAAACAGTAAGAATAACATTTATGTCTGCTACTTTTTCTTTTTCATTTGTTTGATCACAAAGTGTTTTTGTTATAAAAGTTCGTTCTTTCTAAAAAAAATATTCCATGATTCACGTAACAGTATAATAAATATATTATAATACTAACCGATTTTTTGAACTTAAACGCCTTTAAATTAAAGCTATAATGAGTAAGGACAGTATTTTCTTTGTTACAAATAATTACAGTAGGTGACCACTTAGCAAAAATGTTTAATGCTTCATTGGAAGGAATTTCTAGATTCATTCTGCATTGAACATTTTCCAAATAGGTAAGTTCATTTATTTGAATGTTTACATGATTAGGTATTGTATAAAATTTCTGATGTATTGGATTACAAAAGCTGTACAAAAATTATTGTTAGTTTCATGGAAATGAGTCATAACAATGTCTTGAACATGTTCAAACTTGTTTATACTCACCTAATTGTTATATTATTATCATCTTTTAAATCTTTTATCCAAAATATTGATTCAATAACAACTTTTAAAGTATACTGATTATTAAGTTCTACATTTGATTTTGTAGGAAGAAAAGGTATTTGCAAATTTATATTTTCTTTTTCGGTACAGGCTAACATAACCTTTATTTATTGTTTCTACTAAATACTTAAAAGAACATCAATTTTATGGTAGTGAATGTTTAATTTGTAAAGTATTTATACAATTATCTAATATTATAGCGTATTAATAATCCAACTGCTTAAATGCAACTAAATAACAAATAACACTGCTTGGTTACATAACCTAAAATTATTATTTTTAAATTGTAAGTTATTACCTGATAATGAAAAAATTTGATTTTATGTAACAAAAATTATATATTGTAATAGAAAATATGTTATTACAACCTTTTTATAAAACAGAATAAATGAAATTCAAAATGTAAACAGTTGTCGTTACCATGGTAACGAACCATATGATCACATATGATTTACCACGCCTTATACTGGGAATATTTAATATTTTTAAATTAGCTAATTTTATTTATAAAATTTGTAGTTGATAGGAAATAATTGTATTTTATTTATAAAAATATTGGAGAAAGTTTTGTTGCCGGAGAATTTTTTTTTATCAAGTTATTTTTGTATGTAAATGACACATATCGGAAACCACGACGAGCAGAGCGCCGACGACGCATGCCTAGTCGTGACCCCAAGTCAATGATACAATCGGAGAATGGATGATTGTTAGACGTTTTGTAAAATACGTGGATAATTTAGTGTTGGGGTCGTTTTTCGGTGGTGTTTTGGACAGTGTGCTTGGTTTTAGAATAGTAGTTGCGTGTTTAGTGAAGAACCGGCGGTGAGAAAATACAGAGTTTTGTGTTCTATGAGACGAAATGACGTTGACCCGGTATACAGGGAAGTAATGGCGCTGGGCACTTGTGGGGCCTGCACTGTATAGGAATTGAAATATGATTTGTTATTTATTCGGTTTTCTAACTCAGTTTCACTAACTTACGATGTCTGTTAGTGTAAAATATCGTTTTTGTTTTTGCTAACAAATCTGTTCGAAATTGCAAGTTAGAAAATACCGTAAATCGTTTCTTAACTATTGAACAGGTACTGTGATATATAAACAAAATGTGATATTAAAGTTTTAATTAAGAAAAACGCAATTTAAGTGTGTTATAATTATAAATATTATACATTATCCAACTAAAATATGAAGTGTGAGTACTACTGTTCATGTTCAGTGCTACCACATACATTTTAGAATATCTTTCATCGAATTCTACAGGTAATTCATTCTTAAATTTTATTTTTATATTTTATAAGTATATATTCATATTTTTGTGTAAGTTATATTGCATAAAATAAGATTACCAGACCAGAAATTAGCACTGAGTACCTTCATGTTTCATTTGAAAAATTATAACATTACAAAATAACCTTTAAGTGAAATTATTTTTGCATGTTTCAAGTTTTCACGAAAATTTTCAGGGTAAATTATATTGTAAATTATATTTGTCATGTTTATGTATACGTATAGATATATCTTTCAAATCTTATCACATTTTTAAGTTATCTAATCAACATTAGTTATCCAGCACCTGTAGTAATAGTGTAATAAGGTACCCTTTGTTGCGTTGAGAATAAAATATTTGTTGAAATTGATTAATGATACGAAAACTTATGTGCTGGTGTAGAATATATGTTCATATTTGAAACTTGTGATGTATTAATGTCATGGAATATTCAAAACTTTGAAGGTACTGAAAACAAATATATGTTCATTTTTACTCATCTGTTGTAACTTATTCAACAGTTCTAACCGACATTTCTGCTGTTTGTTAATATGTATAACGAGAAAAATATAATTAATAATTTTAAATGAGTTACTAGTGTACGCAATGTGCTAAAGTAAAGAAGTGTGTTACTGTCTCAGTTTGTGGTAGAAATTTATAAACGGGCTACAGATTTTGATTCAAATGAAATTAAATCTAATGTAAAAATTAACCAGTATTAAGATACTTGAATTATGTTCTTATCTTAATTTTTTCCTAGTTCTGTTCAAAACCATGAAATAATTTCTAGTATTACAATTTTTGATTATATAAATCAGGCTGTAGTCTAAATATGAGTCAGTTCCTGCATTCACATTTGGAGAATCCTTCATGAATAATTATTTAAGAAACAATTTTGCTGTTACTTGAAATGTTAAATTAACAGTAAAAACAACAATGAGAGGGTCACTTGAGTGATTTTTTAATTAGAAAATAATTATTTTCTTAAAATGTGATCTCTCACGCATGTATTTCAAAGAAATGCATGTATGCCTTAATAATTTATTAATCTATTGATTAAAAATTAAAATGTGTTCAGTAGTTGATATAAATAGTTTTAATTGAATAAATATGCAGAGCTTATAATTTTTATAAATTATAAATGTATATTTTGGAATAATGGAAATCACTAATACAAGAATAATTACATTAGTAAATATTGAATCTAATAGACATAATAAAATGTGAATACATAAAAATACGTAATCTGTAATCCAAAGAAGCCATTGAAGCAAAATACTAACGAAATTTTCAAATACGACTTTAATATGTGTATGTTTCGCAAATAGAATTTGTTTTTCAATATCAGATAATTTCAAGTATCATATATTATGTAAACGAAGCAGCTTAGTCACATATTTATTCAATATAAAGCTAGTTTGTCTATGATTTACTTTAAAAATATTCAAACTTCACCGTTAGTGTGAGTCATTACGTTCCAATCAAAATACTCTGGACCCAAAGATATGACGGATGTATTACTGACCCAAGCTCTTGTTTCATATTTACATTTTTTTGGTTGATGCAAATATTCTTTTATTAGCCTGTGACATTGATCTTATTTTGTTATAATTCATCGAACTTTATCAGTTTGAGTACAATGAAATAATATTGAGATTATCAGAAGTACTTGAACAAAACGTAGACTATTGTATTATTAAAAGGTTTTATATGATTGATTTTTTTGAAATATTTTCCGGTCAAATTATCTGCACTGAATTTTATTTTATTCACACATTATTAACGTTACTGTTTCCTTTTTAGTTGTAACCACAAATGTCTGCCATGGATCCAAGGAAGAATACTAAGCGACATGGTAAGTATTTATCAGTTAAATAATATAGTTGTTAGTATGTGAGAAATTCCAAAAATATATTAATTTATTGTACATTAAGGTGAATTTTCAGTACTGAAATATTTATCTTAGCCAGATACTGAAATTTAACCTGAGATGAATGATGTGATATTGAAATATGTTCCTAGCTACCTAATTTATCCTTATTTTTCTTTCATATTTAATAAGTATTTTTCTGCAGCAGGGGGCAGTGAAATGCACTCATCGAGGCATTCCATGAGTTCGAGTTCTGGTGTGCTGATGGTGGGTCCCAACTATCGGGTGGGGAAGAAGATAGGATGTGGCAATTTTGGAGAATTAAGGCTAGGTATTTATTGGTTACATTGTTATCTTAACAAATAATATACATCGTTATTTTGTATTACAGGCAAAAATTTATATAATAATGAGCACGTCGCCATTAAAATGGAACCTATGAAATCTAAAGCACCTCAGCTTCACTTAGAATATAGATTCTATAAATTACTCGGTACTAAAGGTAAGTTAAATAATAAGTTTTACAATGAAACTAAACTAATACTGCAAAATTTGACTTTATTTAAATATAATTATTGTTTTATTTTCTTCTAATTTATTTTTGAAGATGTTTAATTTTAGTAGAAAAATTCGACCTAATTTTTGTTTTTTAGGTATATTAATAGGATAATAAAAATATTGATTTAAGATTTATTATTTTAAAATAGAAATTACATCTCAATAAAATTATTTGTTCACAGAGGGTATTCCTGATGTTTATTACTTTGGTCCATGTGGAAAATACAATGCTCTGGTTATGGAACTTTTGGGTCCAAGTTTGGAAGACCTATTCGATATTTGTGACCGGCGTTTCTCATTGAAAACGGTTTTAATGATCGCCATACAGTTGGTAAGAATGATTATTAAACTAATTTTACTAAGAACCACTCAATTAATTACTAGTTTTGTAAAATGGCATTTGTTTAAATCAGGTATTTATGGTAAATATTTTTAAAAATTTATGATCATTTATTTTATTTTAAATCATCTATTGAGCAACAAATTTAACATATTTATGTGAAACATGTTACACAAAAATATATAAATATTTTTTTTACAGTTACATAGGATCGAATACGTTCATAGCAGACATTTGATTTACCGAGATGTGAAGCCTGAAAATTTTCTAATAGGTCGCAGCACTACAAAGCGTGATAAAATCATTCATATAATCGATTTTGGATTGGCCAAAGAGTACATCGAGTTGGAAACCAATAAACACATCCCTTATAGAGAACACAAGTCACTTACGGGAACAGCGAGGTAATAACTTTATTTTTCAACTAAAAATTCATCTTTTCTCATCTTTACCCCACACTCAAATAAAAATAATTAAATTTATTGAAAATTTCTTTTGTTCGCTTAAGTTATTCTGACTTAAGTGTGAGGTAACGATTACTTAAGTCTGTTTTTAAACTAGGAGTAAAAACAAAATTGTAGAATGATTTATATGTTTATGATTGGCTGGAGCACCGCCGATTTTACATCTAACACGTCGAAATGTCAGATTGAAGGGTCATATTTATGTTTACTGTCAAAATGTTATTTGGAATTGATTGTACAAAGAAATTTTTTATCTAATTTAATTTTAGAGTAACTAAATAACTTTGTGTATTACACTTTAGGTGATTTGAAATTTTAAAATTGAAATTTAATGAAAAAGGAATCCTAATCGTTTGCTGATTTTTTAAGAGTGTAAATTTAAATTTTCTTCTCACTCCTCGTTTAAAAACATACTGTAGTATGAGTAACAAATAATAATAAAATAATAATGTTTGATGCGATATTCTTGTTGAATAGGGAAAAAGTAGTTTAATTTTCCCCGTAGATGTCATGTAAAAAAAAACCAGTTAATTATTTTTTAAAACATTGTTGATCTTATTTAATAATATTATTAAAACTTAATTGACACTAATATCCTAGTAAATAGTAGTAAACGATAATTATTTATTTATTAACTTCCCGTGTAGATATATGAGCATCAACACACATCTTGGAAAAGAGCAATCCCGACGAGACGACCTGGAGGCTTTAGGCCATATGTTTATGTACTTCCTTCGAGGATCTCTGCCTTGGCAGGGTCTGAAAGCCGACACGCTCAAGGAACGTTACCAGAAGATTGGTGATACGAAGCGCGCTACTCCGATCGAGGTGCTGTGTGATGGTCACCCCGATGAGATGGCCACCTACCTGCGATATGTCCGTCGACTCGACTTCTTTGAGACGCCGGATTACGAATATCTAAGAAAACTTTTTACAGACCTCTTTGAAAGAAGAGGATATGTTGATGATGGCGAGTTTGATTGGACGGGGAAAGCTATGGTAAGTCAATCTCTACATATATTTTTTGTGTGCTTATCTTAATCGAAATATTTATTTAAAAAACAATTCATATATTAACAACTTTAACTCTCTACATACATGATAAAAAAATGTTTTACGTTATAATCTCAGATCTGTAACATATATAAATTCGTTTTACTCGTGGCTTGTATTCCAGTAAGTGTTTCTATCATCGGTATAGATTGAAGTATTATCTTTATAAATGACTGTTTTCATAAATAAACGAAAAACTTATAGATAAATTTGTCAACCAACTGATTTTCCCCTCAGAGTGCAATACAATGATAATTTAAATAACATATAACTTTAAGAAAAATATTATAGTCAGTCAAGTTGCGTCCACATGTCCACGATAGATTATATTAATTTATTGAACTCATTTAACGGAGTGTCAATGAAATCTATTTATGTCGTATAACTCAAATTGATGGAGACGATCGGATGTAAGTCACGAGGAAAAGGTGGTCTATGTTTATTATTATATAAGTACACCTTATGATAAAATTATCTCACATACACACAACACAATTCTATAAAGTAAATTGCTCTACTTATTACCAAATCATGAAATCGTGTGTAATTTTTTTTCTGCACGCACGTACTTAACCACGCATGTGCATGTTTTTATGTGCAATAAAAGCCGCCCAATCTCTATGTTCTACAACAAATAAGACACGCGCCGCCGTCACATTTAGGAAAAACTAAATCAGATAAGGTAATTAATCGTATGCTTGCTTGAATCAAATGCCAGTAGGTTATTATTAAAGCATTATCATTATAATTCTGTTTCTGGAATATTACTATCTTGTGTAGATGAGTTAATCATTTATTGTTAATCATTTAAGTGTTAATAAGAATTAACTAAACGCATTTTCAATATATTTTTTAAATCGAATCTCATATATATTATTTTCCCATTATCTTTAAGTAGAAATTATTGAAAAACAAAGATAACCAGAGATTTGAAACATTAATGTTTTCTATATATAGAAAACAATACGATCGATATGGATACTACGACCTAAGATACTACATAAATTTCTAGGAACATAATAAGGATATTTTAATCGAAAGTCACAATAATTATTGTACATATTTTTACTAATCTACTCTTAAGACTAGAAGTATTTGAATTTTCATTTTTAAACAGTATTTTTTCATTTCTATGTATTTTTGTCATTATTAAATGATCGATTGTATACATTAATTCACTATTATATATGTATCAAAAACCAAAATAACTTTACTAATTATAGAAATTTTCATCCTTCATTTCTACCACTGTTTTTATTGATTAATTTAGCCTTATTAATTCAAAATGAGAAAACAATGAAATCGTGACATTTCAACGAAGCGACTTTGTAAAATGTATAATTTTAAATAATTATCTGTACATAAAATTTAATTCAAATCTATTTATAATTTAAGCGTTCTTGATTGTTAAATATAATTTTACTCATAAAAATAGATTTTATGCTCAAATTTGTTTATACTACTTGAAAAATTTTGAATATAATATGTCGGCTTCTATTAATAGGGATCTGTAGGTAATTTTAATTTGAAGTCTAGACGCATATTTTTAAATTAGTTGCTACACTCATGTAAATATTAATAATAACTAATATTTCTTTTTAATTTTTGCACAGAGTACTCCTGTTGGATCATTGCAAACTGGCCATGAAGTAGTGGTGTCACCCAATAGAGACAGACATACTGCAAATAAAGTAAGTAATTTAATTTGGTATGTTTGCATTCGAGAATTTCATTCGTGTATGTTATATTCTTTTTTGCCTCCTTTTTTCTTCTGACAAAAGGTTGAAAGAAGCAAAATGATGTATGTGACAAACACCATTTGCTTATAATGTTAACTGCATGTAAATTTAACAATCTTATTAACACCTGATTTTGTTTTTCATTCTCTTCTGTTCAATTAATGAAATTTTTTGAGTTTTTAATGCCGTGTTTACATAAATAAAATTTATACATACACATATTTTATGTGAAAAAACAGAAAACTCTTATTTATAGTATTGTTTCAAAACAGAGATGTGAGATATTTGCTTTCTTCTTTGCAAAATATAACTCTTGATATGCAGAAAATATATTTTTGTGAACACGGTTAATGGTCTTTAGTTTTTCCATTTTCAGTCGGTCTTGCACGGTAATCAAACATTGAAAGTATATCATTTTTTTGTTCTGTAGGAAAACCTAAGTTATCTTTTTGAAGAGGATAGTTTTGGTCATTTGGTATTAACAACTGAGGTTTGCCTATTTTCATTTCACGTGATGTATAGCAATCGATGGTCCTGTAGTGATATTTAATGCGATCAACGAACACTGTCAGTGATGCTCAAATATTTTACAATATTACACTTTCATAATAATTCCTTGTATATATTTACTTATTTACACCAATTTTGTAAAACAAAATGCATTGTAGAGGCAAAAAAATCAGAGTGGCTGACCTCTTGCGGCCAATTAATGAACCCTACCAATAAGAAACCTGTCATTATAGTTATTTATCAGTTCTTAGTTCGAGGTGTCTACATTTGCGGAAAAGTGTGAATTTCGCAAATAAACATTTGATGTGTATATAGTACAATGTTATTTATGTCTGTTTTTTTGTGAAATAATGAATGACAGGTTTCTTATTCCCCAGACATCTTGGCGTTGATCGCAGCGCCTATACAGTTCAATTTTTTTGCCTAGCATTTTCGTGTCCCAATTTTTATCGAACCCGTATCGTGTACCATGAGAATATTACCTATTCGTATACATAGTTGTTTCTAAGTACATTTCATCCCTAGTATCATTATAATTATGTTTGTATTTATAAACTCATTCGTTTAGACAATTAAATTTTTTATACTAAATTACCATAGACTCTGATTTAGTTATGTTATTTGTTTAATTAGTATTTCTGTTATTTATTTTTGGGATCTGTATTGTAATAAAATACTAGGATAAGAAATAAAATGATCTACATCAGATCAAGTCTTAACTGTCCTAGTTGGGATGAAATGTGTTTGATGGTATAATATCTAGTGATGTATATAGCTGCCTTGTATGGTTATGTCTGCTAGAAGACATTTATTCGTTTACGTTGGTATTGCGCGTGTTATCTCATTCTCATTCTTATAATCGTATTTTTCTCTATCTGTCACTATTTTGTTTCTGTCTGTGGCTTTTGATTAGATGAAGAACGCTGAACTGAATGTGGAGCATTAGGGACGGCGGCGGCACATTGATGTACGTTGTGTTTCAGAATCCAAGCAAGGTGCCCGCGTGGACTGAGGTTTCTAAACAGAGCACGCTCGGTAACCTGACCCCGGCAGACAGGCACGGTTCAGTACAGGTGGGTTTACTAGTCACAAGTCACATCACCAGTCATCATCCTCAGCAGTATTTGGTATTCTCCAACCTGTGTTGTTAGTGGAGTGCAACTAAACTTACTTAACTTGTTACTAACCAATTATTACACTAATTTGTTATTGTCGCTGTTTTAAAAACGCTCGTTTTTTCCCATGTGCAGGTGGTTAGTTCTACAAATGGCGAACTGAATACGGACGACCCAACAGCCGGACACAGTAATACTCCTATCACGCAACCACAAGAAGTTGAGCTTTTAGACGAGACCAAGTATGTATCTTTAAAATACTAAAAGAATAATATTCATATATCATATTCAATATAATATTATTACCTATTTAATTTAATAATAATATTTAATTACACTTTTCTTTTATTGTAGATGTTGCTGTTTCTTTAAGCGTAAGAAGAAAAAAGCTGCCAGGGCGAAATGACTACAGTTCAGTGAAACCGATCAGCATCTAACATTGTTGCACTGTACTCACAGTACTGCTACCGTCAACTAGGAAATTCGCAGTCAGTGTACACGTGATTGTTTCTGTAATTATGACTATTCGTTTAAATTATCCAGTTTCGTTGCTCTGGTTCCGCCGCTTCCATAAGAAAAACAAGATCAAGTGACAGAACTGTGGTGCTCAGTGGCCGTCAACAAATTAACAAATACTTACTGTGAATCATCATTATTACAGGATCCCGTGTATTCAGTTGTAATAATGAATGATGTGTTTCATTAGTTAAGTTTTACTCGATAGTGATTCTGATTGATTGAGTTTGTGTGTACTGTGCGGGAGCTGACAACTACCGACTGACTTTCTGCTTCTGTCCGGTACCGGTTGTGTCATATTCCATTATGAACAACATGAGTTTGTTATGTATGTATGTATGTACGTGTATATAGCGTGGCCATAGTGTAACAGTAATTGAACGTAACAAAGTGATGTGACCCAATCGGATCGGACTAGATCAGATCGGATCGGTTTAGTTGCGGAAATGGATGCTACTCTGTATGCTATGCATCTACGTCTACGTGAATTCTATTTTGATCTCTGCAATCAGCTTGTTTGTGTCGCCAGTTATCCAGGCTCACTCAAGTTATCAAATTTATTACCATTAAACAATCGTTCCGGTTTTCAGCATTATTCTTATTATTTTTATTTATGTGTTTGTAGATCGAAAATAGTTCGTAGTCTCAAGAAAGCTAAGAAATTTATTGCATTGGATTAAACATCGTTTAGGCGTTAGAGAGTTATTGGAAAGATAATGATAATTAATAACCAAAATTTTACATACAGACCAAAATAAAACTATTTGTTGTTACGTTTAACTGTATTTGAATGAGAATTATAGCGTAAGTGAACGGTTACTAGCCTTAAGTTTATGTTAGGATAAGTAAGCCATTTAAATCATATCCAACAAAATGTTTACAAAGTTAGTCAGCAGCAAGCGCCTTACTCTGTATTCATCTTTGTAACCATAAAAAGCAAACAAAAGAAAATAAAGTAATTCATTTATACACGGAATCGTCAAAGTATATACATACATGCATACAAATTTGATATTGAAGATGTAGCCGGTTCGAATATTTAGTCTGTACTATATTTATTTTATAAATTAACCAACGGCATTCACATTTTGAATACCAAATTTGCTTAAAACGTTTTCTTGTGAATAATAAATGCTAACATTTAATGACACTATGTACATATAATTATTGTATGATTAGTAATGACAGTTGGCGAGTAACAACGTGTGCGCTTTTGTGCAACTTTAAATTAAAAATAAATATAAAAGTAAACAAAAATTGTAGAGCTGCAGTTGCAAATTGTGTTCAACTCCAGATTTATATATATATAATGTTCTGAAACTAATTTCTATATTGTTTTGCACTGTTTGTGCAGTTGGAATTCGAACACAGATTGTAATACGCAGTTAAGCAGAAAAACGCTCACTAAACGTCGCTAACTGACACTTCTATTTAACGTAATTTGTGATTTTTCCTCGTAAATTAATGCTTTGTTGTTGATCTCAATTAAAATTTGATCGACTGCTTTCATTTGACTTGTGTATGTACCCTGTATGCTTTGGGATTTAAACCCTATAGATATTGATTTATTATTGTCTAAAGTTTTTGAGTTTATATATTATATATATTTATACATATTTTACATGAACAAAATTACGGGAAAATCAAACTCGTAACGTTATATTTTTATGTATGAAGTCTGAAAGCATACAGTTCTTTTCAATGTTCATTATGCCAGTTTATTTTATTTTTCATTTGTGGCTATTCTTTAGAATATAGATCCGTTAAAACTTCATTTGCATTTTATTCATAGTATATTATTGTACCGTTACTCGTTACAGTGTTATCGTCAAATGTCTGATTTGCATGCTCTTCAGTCACATTACGTCAATCAGATTGTCGCTTCACCGTTATCAGTCACACTTCGCCCACGTTATCTTATCGCTTAATAATAGGACTTTGGATGTTTATTGAAAGAAAAATACAAAATGTATATAAAAATGCCATCTTATATTCCACTCGAAGCTTTAATTTGGTTTTATTCAAACTGTAACACATTCTAACCCAAGACTGACGAACATAAATGTCAGTTTAACATGTAAAACACATCAGCAAAATAAGTGATCAATGGATTACAAAGTACATACATGCAGTGTTATTTATTACATCAACATATTATAACATATAACGTCAACACGATGCTAGAACTAATACGCGGTCCTCTCAACTTCACATCCTTTCGTTCGCCTTTCTCGCTAAATACAAATTATCCAAACTAGCTTATGGGAACATCAAATTTCACTCATAATACTCGGTGCGGTTTACCACACGTTGCGTGGCCGAAATTGAAATATTTTGTTTTTTTTTCGGCGGCCAGTAATCGTCTATATCTGGCTCAACATATCTTTTTATTCCGTGTTTTATAAAGTTTCCGTCATCATCTCCGCCGTCGCCATTATCCACCAAAACTTGATCAACATGATCACCCAATTCCAATTGGAAACTGTCGAACATGTCAAGATTAGTGGATGATTTCCCATCTTTTGGTGAGCCGTTTACAGCATCAATAATTTCTTGGGTGTTATCTTCTTCCATATTTTTGTTGTTGAAAGTAATAAATTCATCCATATTTAACGAGGCGGTATCCTCATTTGTAGCCTGTTGACTAAAAAGTAACGCACGCCGAGCTACATACTGCTGTAGAGTGTTAAGTTCTTTATCCATTGCACTATTTCCGCCGCCGCGAAGATTTGGCAGAGTGACTAACATCACACTAAAAAGAACAATCATTAGGCAGGTGGCTGGATGCGCGCGAGATGTTCCTGTTTTGAAGACAAGAGCTTGCAATTTGCCTAACTGCGAACTAAGTTTATTATTTTGTAGTTGCAGGATCTTTATTCGCTTAACGAGTGATCTGTTTTCTTCAGAACATTGCTTTACCCTAAACAAACATAATTTATAAATAAGTTGTAAAGTTTCATTGAGAAAATGTATGTTTTTATCATACCTTTCCTCAAGCCCGTCAACGTATTCTTTTTTCCTCTTACGAGAATCTTGTGCTGAGATCTTGTTACGGATTTTTCGTCTAATTCTTTTTAGTTCCCTCTCTTCATGTTTGGTTAACGGATATCTGCATGGAAGTTGAATACCATCTTTGCTGAGGAGACGTTTTTCTTCAGGTGTTAATAGCAATAACGGATATTGACATCCTGCCCCATCATCTTGGCCCGTATTAGCATCATTTACAGTAGTGGTAGCTGGCTGTTGACGATGACGACGTGGCATATCATCATTTCGTTCTGAAACAATTTTTTTATATGACATGAATAAATTATTTTTTTATAGTTCGAATGGATTTTACCTTCTACTTCAATTTTTCGTGTCGGTTTAATAATGTATTTCTCATTAGATACTTTCTTAGCAGATCGTACAGGTGCAGAAGTAAATTTTATATTTTCAGCTTTTAAATTGTTCGTATTTATAATTTTGATTGTTTTTAGGTCTTTGATGTTGATAGGGAGAAGAACAGACCTAAACAAAACAATTATAAACAAATGCAACTAAAATATATAATAGCCTGTTTTAAACTAGGAGTAAAAACAATTCAAATTTAAGCTGCATTCACAACTCGAAATTCGGTGAAATTTGTGAAGCTTGTCATTATGACAATGTGTACTTATGCCCTGTTCACACGTTGCTACTTTGAAGACGCATACGTGCTACTGTAGCATGAAAAGAAATTCAAATCGAAACAATTACCGCAAAAAATCGCTATCTACACACACAACGATCAACGATGTGAAATTATCAACGAGTAGTTCTTGATACTTTGATGCTACAAATTAGCAGCGCTGCTATTTGACAAGCGACTCAGATTTTTTCATGCTACAGTAGCACGAATGTGTCTTCAAAGTAGCAACGTGTGAACAGGGCATTACGTTCATCAAACTGAAATTCGTAGAAAAATATCCAAATTCCTCTAGTAAATTTAGGGTTCGTTCTATTAATTGATATAAAATCTATTTATTTTATCGTACAAACGTGGAAATTTGGTAATGGACCATTATCAAGAAAAAAGAGCAATCTATTGAATTTTTTGAATTAAAAATTGTTTCGTCTTTCAGCCAAGTTCATAGCTGTCAGTCTGTCAACTGACATAGTGAGAGTTAGTAGGAGGTATTTTAAAATCTGTGATTGTGATTTATAAATATGAATTCTAAAAAGATGTAAGTTAAACTACGTCTTAAAACATAATGAAAATCCAAGACAATAAATTACATTAACTACTATGAAGTTAGATCTGATGGATTATTTCGAGCTGTGAACAGTCAAATTAATTTCTTCAAATTTCAAGCCGCGTTCACAGTACGAAATTTGATGTAATTAGTATCACTGAAATTTGAAGAAATTAATTTGGCTATTCACAGTTCGTAATTTGTGTGTTGTTGAACACGTGATAAAAAAATGAAAACAAAAGAAGATTTTGTAGATATAATTGCCAAATTTTCACGTTTGAACGATAAAATATATTTTTTCTCAATTAATAGAACGAATTTACTTGAGAAATTTGGGGTTTGCCTACTTTTCTACGAAATGAAATTCGAGTGCACCAAATTTCAGTTTGATTAACGCAAGTACACATTGCCATATGCCATTCTTCACAAATCTCACTGTGATCGCAGCTTCATTGATACGAATTAGGCCAAATTTCGAGCTGTGAACGCGGCATTACACTCTTAAAAAAATCAATATATCACTAGTATTTTCTTTTCCGTTAATTTAAATGTATCAAAACAACTCGACTATAATTCACAAGTTATTTGATTATACTGATATCGTTCTAAACGAATAAAATCTTATAGAATGCATTTGCAGAAATGGCATTTTGACAGTAAACATAAACAAAACACAACACTCTTAACATTTAGATTTGTAAAAACGGCGGTGTTCCAGCCAATCATAAGCATAGAATTGTCACTAGACTTTTGTTTTTACTCCTCCTAGTTTAAAAACAGACTATAGTATTTAAAAACTAACCGAGAGTTTCCATTTAATGGTTGAACTCTTATAACTTGCTTGGATTTCTGAACCGGTTTGATGATATCTATAAAAACATTGATAATTATCTCCAATTTTAAAACACAGTATATATTTCAGTTATTACTTATAATTTTGGGTTTTGCCGATTCTGTAACTGATGCTGATGGTGTAACAATGGGACGAACATATTCAATAGGCTTCGCAGAAACAACTGGTGATGTCGGCTGCTGGTCTACGTTGTTAGGTATAGGTGCATCCAAGATAGATTTCAATAATTCATCATCTGATAGAGTTTGATCGGGCATTTCTTGCAAATCACTGCTTAATCCACTGTCAGAAAATGTGCTGGTCTCACATTGCATGTCATCATATGTTACGCTTCCATCACTAGTGAGGTTCATATCCACGTCCAAATTATCGAATAAACCAGAATCCAAATCACATCCTTCTAAATTAGTTTTTTCCAGAGAAAGAATAGAATCGAAGAAATCCGAACTCTACAATATGGATATAGTAAAGTTTGCACCATGTGCCATTTTCTTACGGAAAGTGTACAAAATTTAAAATTTACAAAGAAATGCACAGAAGAATGATTTTGTTCAAAGAAAAAGCTAATAATAACAGGACATCATATGTATTCATGTTTACAACCAACACCCATTTTGACGTTTCTCTTACATTGACAGTGATAAAGAAAATTTATACAAATACGTGCGTGTATTAAATTAAAAAAACACATACCATAAGTTCGGAATTATCATAGTTAGCAGATATATCCATATCTGGATCTACTTTTATATCCGCTTTTTCGTTAGTTTTTGACATAAAATAGTCCATAATGCCTAAATCTGACATATTGTACGGGAGCAAAGTAACTCAGCTGTGATGAATAATTTACATCACCCAAAATACTTGATAAATGAATATTTTGATACTTTAACAGGTGTTCATTTTCTTTTTGTGAAACGTTTGGAAAAAACACTGACAGAATTTATTATTTTGACAACGACGTCATTTCTGAATGCAATCTGTTTCTGTTACTCTACTACTCACTCTTGCTCACTCGCAGGGAGCCAACGTGGAACTAATTACGTCATTCAGCACCAATAAGAATCCGGGGAACGGAATGCAGTACGTATGCACCAACGATTGGATCTAAATAAATAATGATTGATTGATTTTTTAATTTTTTAATTTCTGTTAATAAAGTAGTGATAAAAGTGGTATTTTTATTATTATAATATTTCATTTTACATGCAGCGTTTAAATATGTATGAATTGGGCGTACAATCCTTATTGATTTATCAAATCTTTATAAACAATCTATTATAATAAAAATTTACTAACATCCTCCCATCAAAATTTTGTTTATATAAAATATAAAACTTAAATTCATCAAAGTACTTATTGGCAATAATTAAAATAACTAAGCAAAAAAACTTAAGTTCATGTGAGTTTGCGCAGTAGGCATAGGGAATGGAACTACTCGTTGAGTCAATATTCGCAAAATTCATTTTGTCAGGGTTTGGTTCTTATTTACGTTGATGTAGGGATTTACATTTACGGGGTTTTTACTTGGATATTAGTTGCGTTTAGTTGTAAGTTGTAAACATGCAGAATGGTATGTGTTTATCTGAAACAAAAATTTATAGTGATTATGAATCATTGTTTGTTGAGTTAAAAATAGTGAATTAGTAATAATTGTGTATGTGATACAATTGTGGTTACTATGTTGCATGTAAATTAAACGCCCTAAAAGCCGTGTATATCATAAAAAATGTAAAGTGAATAACTTCAGATTAATATATCGAAGTAGAAATTTGTATTGTCTGAAAAGTATCGATGTTTCAACAAAACACCGGCTCGTTAATTTATTTATTGAAAATGCGATCAGAAGTGCACTTACATGATGCTGAAATGTTTGTGTGATTATTTATTGACGTTTAATCTTTAAAAAGTACATGGAGCCGGGTCAAGTCAAATAAGATTCAATATGGCTTCAAATAACAATCAAAATGGTTGGTTTAGTAGTTTGGGCATAGGATTTAGTGGCGGAGGGTCTGGCACAAATAATGCAGCCCCTGAAAAACCTCCAACCCCGGCACCTTCTGGAAGTCATCCAGAAATTAGTCACTTTGATCAGATTGATAGGACAACTACTGCCAGCAATACTCTTAAGGTTCTTATTTAAACAAATAAACATCAATGGATTTGTTTTAATAAAATATTTCATTTTCATAGCGTAACACTAAAATTGAATTTACAAGATCAGACCTACTTCAGTTACTTAGCTACTATGAAGGCGAATTTCAAGCCCGTGATATTGTCATTGCAGCTCTTAAAGTAAGTTGAGAATTTACATATTGGGATATTGATGTTAATAATATGATTGTTAGTCCGAAAAGCTAAAAGATGTTGTCAACCTGGGTCGTTATCGGCCTGTAGTTTTAAATGATCCGTACACAGCCCTTTTGCGAGACATGTTTGCTGATGGACCTAGTGCTAAACCACCATATAATGACAAGGATATCGCAGTGTTGGCAGATCAACAACTTGAGGCTTTAGAAAATTTAGTTATTCAACAAAGACGAGCACAACTTCATATGGCTAATATTATCAGAGATGCCGAACTAAAACACAAAAAAGTCATTCAAGAATTAGAAGAGGAGAAATGCAAACATGAACATGACACAGCTCAAGGAGATGACATCACATACGGTTTAGAAATGGAAAGAACAAGATTAAAACAGGTTTGTTGCAAGTTTCTGATTTCAGTCAAAAGTAGTATTTATTTTGACAACGGGTATATTGTTTTTGAGTTTATTATTTACTTAGTTAATTCAAAATTTAAATTCGGTAAATTGTCAGAGATCATTTTGATTTTGTAAAATTTGAATAAAATGTTTTGCAATGCGACCAGTGTAAAGCAGTGATTGGCAGGAGCTGGACATGGAACGACAAGCAAGAAAGAAACTGGAGAAGGAGCTTAAGAAGCAATTGGAAGTCGCAGATGAGGAGAAGGCTCGTCAAAAGCAGATCGTACTGTTGCTGTTAGCTGAGCGTAAAAAAATTATTCTCAAGTATATCGAGGAACGTAAAAGAAGTGAAGATCTTGCACAGGTACCATATTACTTACAGTTTTTTCTAATAATGGGGATTTGAATTGAATTCAATATTATGTATAAAAACCAAAATCATTAAGTAAAACAGTCACAAAATGAAACAATATAAATCTCTATCATTATACATTTTATGACTATATATATATATATATATATATATATATATATATATATATATATATATATATATATATATATATATATATATATATATATATATATATATATATATATATATATATATATATATATATATATATATATATATATATTTAAAGATTTTATCTGAAGAGAAAACTCGAATAGATACAATGGCAGAAGGTTTAGAAGAAGAAAGTAAAAAATCATTACAAATGGAGGCAGAACTAGAGAAACAAATGCAATTATTTGAAACAGATCGTAAAGTACTACAAAATTCGTATGCTGAACAAGAGAAACGGTCAGTTTTTCGTACAAAATTCTTATAAGAATATTTTACATGTCGATACTTACAGGTGCCGGGAACTAGAAGTAGAAGTACGAAAACTAAAAGCAGAGAATGATACTCTCCGAGTACAAGTCATGCCTATGCGCAGCGGAAAGGGCTCTTCATCCCCTCGTACTGCCGACGATACATCTTCTGTTCCCATGACAAGTAGTGTAGCGAAAGTTGTTCAACCTACGGCAACCGTATCAAGTGTTCCTGTATCTGGTCCAAGTATGACTTAATTATATATATATATATATATACTATATAATAATATATAAATGTTTATTTACTTGGCTTTTAAGCTACGGGAATTGCGCAATCTATTTCACCTGGACAAGCTCTACGACAAACTGCAACCCCAGTCATTGCTACTACACTTTCAGCGACAAAAGTAAAAATATTTTAAATAACAAGCTATATAATGTAAAACTGATGATCATTGTATTTTTCAGGTGTCAGCAACATCTCCACTGCCACCGGGTGGTGCACGGGTTCATACCCCGGTAGCGCCTGCTGGTGTGGCGGTGGCGGCGGCGACAACTTCAGTTCCTGGGGGTGGTAATTTCTTAGGTGCCACAGTTCGTCCTCTGGTATCACAGATGGGTAGTACCGGCAAGGCGCCATTCCACAGTCCTACCGCCCCTGTTCCTGTTGCCTGTCCTGCCGCTGCCTCACCTCCGCAGCCCACGCCGCCTAAAAAAGGCGCTATGTTGGGTCGGGGGCTCCCGCCACCAATCCCACCGAATAAACCTGTGATCGCGACCAAGCAGACGGTGCCGCGGAGAGGAGACCAGGTCGATGTCGATAAGAAGAAACCAGGTTCATCACCAGCGGGGAAAGATACTCCGAAATCAGTGTCCAGTACTGCCAAAGCTGCCGGTGCAGCAGGAACGAGCACAACCGGTGATGATCAGCAACATCACGGACACCCTACACCTGGTATAGAAATTCTAGGTCAAGAACTAGCGGATTTTCAACAAATGTTTGTTACCATGGCTACAGGGAACAACTCGTAACTGATGCACTCAGCGCAGCCTCATTCCTAGGGTTGCCAACTGTCTTTATATTAACACGGGACAAGAAGTGGTATCGCTCGAATATGGACATCAGGACCATCATCGTTTCATTGACTCAACTTTGTGGTTTGTAAGATTGTTGTAAGTCATTTGTTTCTAGCAGGGTATTCTAATCTGAAATTCAAATAAATAAAAGAAAGCGGATCTCATTTTATAATCACGTATTTTATGATTAATTTTTACATGTTTTCATATACCTTCCTTATATTTATTTAGTTCCGAGGTACAATCGTATAATAGTTTAGAAAGCTATATTTTTGAACTATAAAATCAGATCTCAAGAACATTCGAAAATTTCAGAATTTGTTAGTTACTTATAATTAGGACTAAAAATCAAAAAAATTATAAATATGGGTAAGTAGGATCCCGGATAGAAGATATAAAGAAATTCCCGATAAATTCGTGATAGTTAGCAACCCTACCTACTGTTGAAGTAATATGCATTGCCAAATGTATTAAGCTAAGTTACTGTGCATACATACTTACATACTAATATGTGCGTACATCAAATTTACTTTATTTTTTAATTTATTAAAAACATTGGTTTGAAATGTAATTTGATGTTAAGTAGATAATGATAAACACTACAAGTGAAATTTATCTGTAATATTGTTCAGGCGGTAATAAGAAGTAAGAATACATATTAAATAATATGATAATACAGTATTAATCAATGCATCACAGACAATTTAGTTTTATTGCTTCTAATACTAGAACTTACAGATAAAATATTTATTTAACAAATGAAATGACGATTTAATAATATTCTTTCATTCTTATTGCCTGAAATCTTTGACTCGCTTGTGTTCTTCCATATTGACGTAAAGATGAGCACCTCGTAGCCTCCCATTCAATTTCCAGTGCTTAATCTTAGTTACCATAGGAGATATTTTGATATTTCGTAATTAATATTTTGTTGATATAATTTTTTATTGATATGAATCATGATTTTTAAATAGTAAATATGGCATGTCGTAAAATTATGTGTCACTGTATAATATTGAATGTATATTATATAGATACTCTTGTATTTAAATAAGAAAATTTATATATGAATGTCGCATATGAACGTAATTAATTTTTTTAATCATTTTTGAGACTCAGAGTGACCGTAGAACTTTTTTTTAAATATTAATCTGTTATTTATTTTTATTTTTCTAAGTATTTATATTTATTTATTATATATAACAGCTACATTTTAATTAAAGTATAATAATAGACGAAAATTAATAAATTTTGTAAAATAATTGCGTTCTTATACGATTTTGTATTAACATAGTATTATGAAAGTACTTGTAAATTTTATTTTTAATAACTTTAAAATTATAGAGAACTGAAGTTTATCTCCTGTAGTAACAATAAAATATATACAAATGTCTCAAATTAGAGGCATGTAAGATTTAACTTAATTCAGATATTGTTGTGATTACTTTTATCTTTTAAATTATTTACATTTTTATATGTAGTATTGTCATTTATAGATCGTTTTAATTCAGAAAAAAACTTTTTATTTCAGTAATTTGTATGAAATTGTAAAAATTTTCGTAGTAATTTTGAATGTCTGTCGACATTTTTTTTACCTGATTTATTTTTATTGTATTCTATTTTATTAAATAGAGACAGTATTAAAATATAATATTGCTTTTTATTGTATTTAAAATAGCGTAGTAAAGTATTTTCAAAACTTAATAAAATATAGAATAATTAGAAAGAAAATAAATCTATAATGATCCGATTTAAATTGCATAATTCATTCGCGTTTAATTTTTATATTTTTTACATATGTATAAATGAATCATTATGTATGTGTGTATGTATGCATTTATTTATGTGCAAAGTTGATCATTTTGTTTCTTTTATATTTAAGTCATTCATATTTTAGCATTTAAATTAACTGCCCCAGATGTAAACAAACAAGAAATGAACTTAAATGATCACTTTGTATAAATCAAAATCGGTTATAGACACCATTAAGGCAATAATTAAATGTCAATTGTGCGATATTGATTTTAATACATTTTACCGTCACACAAGTAAATATTATTTAAATCAAATTAGAAATATATTATTAACACCTTTGATTGATTTGTATTTGAAAGGCTGTGTGCAAACTAGCAATAACATTTTGATGTAACGTATATGTCGCAGAACTTTACACAAAAATAAACAATTCTGTAAATTAATGAGAAATCGGGTTTTAGGCAATCATGTATAGTTAATAAGAATTATGTACCAAAATTTATTAGAAAATAAACTTAATTCAACATGCAATACATCTACATTTAGTATTTGAGGTAAGTTTAGATTTTTAAATTAAAAATAATTACATCATACCGAGTGTATTTTATTTAACTGGTAATATTATTATTGAACAGAAATTTGTTGAATGTCATTCAAGTGAAATTCAATCACTCACATATAAGTGGCAATTTTATGGGTTGTTGGAATCGAACTTCGGATTACGGGAATAAGGGATTGTTTTTATTCGAGGGGCACAACCCCCGTGAAACCACCAATGTAAATGTTTTTTTTTAATATTTATGAAAAATTATTTACAGTAACTTTTCATTATCATTTTATACTCGTATTTAATTTCATCTCATTACATAAACATTTTGTTATATAGAATGTGCCTGTATACTTTGGGCAAAAATTTAATGGTATATATTACATGACGTGCTGAACGTGGAAAAGAAAGTATTTTTGAAAAATTCGCAAAAGTAGCGAATTTTATTGAAAGCAACTTAATTAAACTGAATTTTCCACGTCGCACATGTTATTAGACCAGTGATATTGTAGTAGATTTAAATAAAATATTTAGAAAAACTACCTACCCATTCTAGTAAATAAGTTGGCCTTATTTTTGGGAATTTTTCAAAAATTAATTTTGTTTCATACGCTGTACGTCATGTAATATATACTCTTAAATTTTACCTACAGACACACCTGTATTTAAAAACAGCAGGTACCTATACTAAAATAGATTTACTTTATTTCAGTAATTGATATTTTTTACCAAGGTATTTAATATTTTCTTTAAATATAAATATGCTCCGGCTTCGATACATAAATGTATTTATGATAATATTACATTTATAAATAAATAAAAATTACAAATTTTAAAATAAATAAAATTTAGTAAAATTGGATGTAAAGAGTATATTAAAAATATCTTGTTGATTGATTGGTAAATTTTAGTTTAAAAAAAATAGGTATATGGATTATTCGGGATTATTATAGTATTAAAAATCTAATGGTTTTTGATTTGTAATGTCTTAAACGTCTGGATTTATGGGCAATTGGAGTCTCCAACTGTAAATGTAGAAAATATAACTGTCGTAAATCGAAATGCATTTTTTGATGATTCAAGTTAACTTAACGTAATAATTATTACGACGTCACAACTAGGTTAATATAATTGTCAATTGGACAGGGTAAAATATAAATATACCACTGTAACGGTGTTTTGAAAATTTGTGCAAACTTGGCCATTTAGACACTGCACCACCAGTTAGAAATTGTATAGTACCAGGTACTTTAAAAAATAGTTTTGTTTGTGGGTTATTGCTTATATAGAAATGAAATAAATAACATACTTTACAAGGCGACAGAGCACAAATAAACGATAACAAAATAAGATCCAATATCAGAAAGTTGCAAAATCGAAACTGTGCAGAGTTTACATTGTCTAAAAAGTAAAGGTAAATGTTGATGTTTAAACCTGGTGTATATATTTTTTGCTCTTCATAATTATGTAGACTTTCGCAATACACATGTGCAACTAAAAACTTTATGAAAAAATTTCATAAATCACTAGAAATGCTTTACTATAAACATTAATATTTTAAATATATAATCGTTCAATTAAGGTCGTTAAAACAAAACATTGATTTCAAATAAAAATGGATAGTATGGTACCTACCGCTGACATAAAAGTTGTGCTATAATTTGATCGACTTGGATAACTGAGTATAAGCCTATTACAGAATAATTTAATTATACGTGTGAGTTCATATAATGGCTGTTAGTTTAACAAATAACATCAACACATATCAGTCAAAAAAAATTAAAAATAATATTAACCAGTTTAATAGTCACTGAAAATAACAGTATATAGTTGTAATGAAATTTTTCGCGATGTTAGGAGTTTGGCTATTTTCTTGCGTAAATTCGGCGTACGTATTTAATTATTAATATTTTTTAAATGACTATACTATATGTATCTTCTAGTATGAGCAATGTTACTATATCAGAAACTAGTTTATCACTCCGAGATATTTTACCCGTAAAAACTAAACATTACGATAAAAATCGTGCGCCTAAATTATTAGGACAACCAACAGTAGTGTATTTTCACGTAACTGTATTATCTTTGGATTCTATTAACGAAGAATCAATGGTGAGGTATTTACTTTTTTATTATAAACTGTATAAGACATTGAACCATTTCAGACTTATGTCACTGACATATTCTTAGCTCAAAGTTGGAGAGATCCAAGGTTACGATTACCAGAAAATATGAGTGAGGAATATAGAATTTTAGATGTAGATTGGCTACATAATATTTGGAGACCAGACTGCTTTTTCAAAAATGCGAAAAAAGTTACATTTCATGAAATGAGCATTCCAAATCATTATCTATGGCTATATCATGACAAAACACTTCTATATATGTCTAAGTATACTTCATTTTGTTGTGTGAAGGCTATTAAAATGAAAAGAAAAACTTTTTAGGCTAACTTTAGTTCTTTCTTGTGCCATGAAATTTGAATCATATCCTCATGATACTCAAATATGTATGATGATGATCGAAAGTTGTAAGTATTGTTTTATAGCTGATATGAAATATTGAAACAAGTGTCAGTTTTTAGTATCACATACAGTTCAAGATTTAGTATTTATTTGGAATATGACGGATCCATTGGTTGTAAACCCGGATATAGAATTACCACAACTTGATATTTCTAATAATTACACGACTGACTGTACTATTGAATATTCTACAGGTTTGTAACTATTATAATATACAAGTCAGTAAAAGTATTTTGTAGTGCTACATTTTTGCAAAACCTTATATTGTTTTTTTACTTTTAATTTAATTTATATCTATTCATTTACTTGTATATAAAAATATATTTAACATTTGGAAGTTTTATTTATTTATCATAATAATACTCTACTTTTCAAATTCTTAATTGCTATAAATATAATAATCATACAAACGCAAAACTCTGAATTTGCATATATTGCAGGAAATTTCACATGTTTGGCAATTGTTTTCAACTTACGTCGCCGTCTAGGATATCATCTGTTCCACACATACATACCATCCGCACTAATTGTTGTTATGTCCTGGATCTCTTTTTGGATCAAACCAGAGGCAATTCCAGCGCGTGTAACTCTAGGAGTTACGTCCCTATTGACGTTGGCCACACAAAATACGCAGTCACAACAAAACCTTCCCCCTGTGTCTTATGTGAAAGCTATAGATGTTTGGATGTCCAGTTGTTCAGTGTTTGTGTTTTTATCTTTAATGGAATTTGCTGTTGTTAATAATTATATGGGACCTATCGCTACCAAAGTTATGAAAGGATATTCAGATGAAGATATCAATTCTGATCTTGCTGAGTACAAGGTATAGATATTATTATTATATTTATAAAACAAATGCGACAATAACTTTTACATTCCGAGTCACTTTGAATCAGGGACTCGAACCGAACTGGAACAAGAACGAAAATCGGAACGAACCGCAGCTATTTTAGCGAACCGCGAACCAAACCAAACCGTTAAAAAATAATTTGACAAACCCATAATCGGAACTGAACCGATGGCTGTGAACCGATTCGGCACGGTTTAAAGCAAAAATTATAAAATTTAATGTTTTTTCGTCAAGATTTTATAAATTTTTTATGAAAATAGTTGAATTTTCTATTATTTATTCAAGTTTTTAATTTTTTTAGAAATTGATTATATTTTAGTCCAAAACTGGAACGATTTTTTAAAAGTAATTGTTTGTTATTTAATATATCATTGAACCGATACTGCAACTTGAACTGCTTCATTGAAAACCGGTAACCGGTATATTTCTAGAAGAAATGTAAAAACCGGAACAAAACTGAATCCTTTAAAACACAGTGAACCGCGAACCGAACCTGAAACGCTATTTTGTGCAGTTCGAGTCCCTGCTTTGAATATAATGATATTTTATTGACTAACTTTGGAATGAGAAATTGATAATTTAAATAAAATGAAATACCTATATTAAATAATGCATTTTTGCAGGATTTAAATTCAAGACCACGTATAGGAAGTGTTCAACCCCAGTATCATACGTTCTGCGATGGACGTAATACTGCCATATTCATAGACCAAGTGTCGCGATTTTTCTTCCCATTTTCATTTTTTATTTTAAATGTTGTTTATTGGTCAACTTTTTTGTGATTTTTGCATTATATTTGTGAATATTGTTAGATAATGTTGTATGTGTACTGCACAATATTACAACGTAAAAATGAAGTACCTACCTATAATATGTACAAACATGTATAATTCATATGGTTTGTTGTTATTGAATGCATGGGAGCATTGTGTGTGGGAGTGAGTTAGTAGAGATGAAGAAGACAGGAGAATGAGAATGAGAATGGAGAATGGAGAATGGTGTGTGTGAATATAGTATAGCGAGACGCTCACTAGACGTCAGCGGCGTCGAAAGTCAAGTTGAAAAGTAAAGTGCATAGCACTTGGATCGGTTTTAAGTTTGGAAGATTTTGTCGTGATCGATTTAACGAGGACGAGCGACGCGACCAGACGCGACGACCGGCGGCGACGACCAACGACGAGTGGCGGAGACGAGAACGAGAAAGCAAAACACGCGGTCGCGGATGCTAACGAACACTCAACGTGTACGGTGAACGTGAAGCGTGGCGTCGTGGCAAGGCGCAACGGCAACGCTCGGCGAGTGTGTCGGTAGTGTGCGCCGCCGCCACTCCGTCACCGTCATACGCAATTTTTGGCCCAGACCGCACCGCGATATATAAATAAATCCTAGTGCTAGAGTCTATATTAATCGTAAGCAGCCGCGGCGAGTCTGTAAATCAACAACACATTGTTTCGTGGTCGGTGCAGTACCTGTCTGTCGTCGTCGTAGCCAGAAGTCCTGTTATACGGTCTAGTGTAATGGTATAATAGCATGTGAGGTGTGCTGGTGCAAATTGAACGACATATCGACAGCTGCAGTGCGGCGGTCGTCAGTGTGAAATCAATGCAGAACGCGGCGTACGGGCTACGCTCGGTCTGTGTGTCTGTGTGGCTGTGTTGTCGGACAACGGACATTATCGTTAAGTCGGTGGTGATGGCGTCCGCGGCGCCGTCGAGACGGTGAGTGTGTGCAGTGCGCACCGATCACCGATTTGGCGGAGTAGAGACGAGACGAGACGGACGGAGAGTGAGGGCCGAGGCGTCAAGGCGTCGAGACGTCAAGGCAGAGCGGCAGAGGAAATACTTATACACGATAACTATATACTGAACAAAGTACCAAAGTAATCAGTTGATGAGGCACGTCCCCGGCCTCGCCCTCGCCGAGGGATGTTTATCCCGGACACGCTAAGGAGCTGTATGGTGGAGCCCGATGTGTCCTCGTATCTGCAGACGCCCTCCTCAGGACAGGTGCTCTACCACTACCTCTACCACTCTACAACCCGTACCACCTCCACCCATCCGCAACATTACATTTGATATGTAATTAACATATATTGTAATTAACATACAGTGTTGTGTGCGCAAGGCCGGTCCGATGCCGCTACACATATACCTACATTGTCACGTTTGTCGTTGTGTGTGTGTAGTGTGTGCCAGAGGCATCGCTCGGACCCTGCGACGTATTCAGTGTTCTCATGTTCTTTTTCAATATTTTGAGTGTTTCACGCGCACTTCGTGTGTCCATGTTACATGTTGTGGCCTTTCCATCCATCCATCGTAGCACCCACGTAGACTATGAAGTATCGTACGCAACGCACACATGCACGCAGTTTGTTGTGTTGTTCACGTCTCATGTGTGCATGTGTGTGTATCGTACAATTTCGTACGGATAGCGCGACCGCTGCCCGCTGCGGCTACGGCTGCGGCCGTGCAGCCGGATTTTAGATTCGAGAATCGAGACTCAGCTCACTCACCACAATAGTGACGAGCGGAGGAAAGCGCATTGCTACCAGCGGCTAAAAATATGTCCGGTCTATATAAATACAGACTAACGATTTAAAGACGTCGTGTACGGAACGAAACGAAACGGGATGAAAAGCTGAAGCTGAAAAGCAACGAGTGACGCCGGGCGACATTTCACTTTGAAATTGTCGACATGAATTGCTTATTATCTCCTCGGCTCTAACTGTTTGTTGCGATGCCCGATGCGATGTGATGAGATGCGACTTGCGACTTTTATTTGGCATTTTATGTGTAGTGCATGCAGATTCGTTACGTGACCCTTGTTGCATTCTTGTATCATTGTCCGTTTGTTGGCCATATCCATTGGAATGCACATTGACGCCCAACGTCACACGCCTGCAATAACAACACGACACTGTGCGTGCCCATTGCCCGTTCGTTCTGCATTCTGCCATTGTGCCATTTTACGTTCGAGAAACACCTTCAACACCATTTTCTCACCTTTGCCTCCTACTCTGCTTCATTTTCAATTTCATTTTCCACTTCTATTTACCATGTTCTTTTGCAGTGAACGAAACACGCCGAAATACCCGAAATGCCGATGCTACAAACTATTACGAATACGAATCCATGCACATATCTAAATATACTCATTCTCTAAAATATAAACCACTGTTTCCGTATACTTTTTTATTCTCCAAGAGATACCTACTTGATTTCAAAATATCAAAATATAAAATGGTAATAGCTTTCAATTAATTCGAAATACATTATATTCTGCAAATATATTCTTTAACGGAACATATTCCACTAAGATATGAATTGAATTATTTAAACAGACAAATACATTTATCAAGAACACTTATAAATATTTTTTTGAATGCTGAATACTAAATAATATTACGCATTCTCGGAAAATAAGAAACAGCGGATGAGTAGGGGTGAAGGGTTGTAACTTTAACTTCTAAAATAATAACGAAATAATATCAATTTCTAATAAATTTTTAATACTTTTGTATAAATAAATTGTGATTATCGGCTTTTATTTAGTAAAATGATAAAGTCGGGAAAAGAGGGAGAGTGCATATATGCACTTTGTCATATTACACTTATGCAACGTGAACCCAACATATTGAACAAATAAAAATATCGAAATTGTAACAAAAGCAAACAACAACCGGCACTGTTTCTGTCTATTGTCATTAATTTGTTATGCGGACATTGCATCGTGCAGTATAGATTGATCTGTCAATGTGCGATCACAGCAGTATTATTGTTCGGTGTCTTTCTTCTATGCATGGACCGTTCGATGTACCATGACGGCCTGGGGCTGTTGACATTTCTTAACTAATTTTTATCGATGTATTTTTGTGTTACCGGTTGGTGCAGGATGAATTCCATCCTTTCATCGAGGCCTTGTTGCCTTTCGTCAAGTCCTTCTCGTATACATGGTTTAATCTGCAGGCTGCTAAAAGGAAATACTACAAAAAGCACGAGAAGAGAATGTCTTTAGAGGAGGAGCGTCAATGCAAAGATGAACTACAGGTATTGTGCGTGTAACTGTAATGAAATTTATAAATATGCAGAACTTATAGTGGAGAACACAACTCAGTTTTGTTAATTAAACACGCGCCTTTCTTGAATGTGTTTTGCAGAACGAAAAAGCAGAGGTAAAACAAAAATGGGCATCGCGTTTACTAGGAAAACTCCGGAAGGACATTACTCAAGAATGTCGCGAAGATTTTGTGTTGAGCATAACGGGCAAGAGGCCAGCTGTATGCGTCCTTTCCAACCCCGACCAGAAGGGCAAGATGCGACGCATCGACTGCTTGCGTCAAGCCGACAAGGTTTGGCGACTCGATCTCGTCATGGTCATCCTGTTCAAGGCGATCCCACTCGAGAGCACGGACGGTGAACGGTTGGAGAAGAACCCAGACTGTTCACAGCCTGGGCTCTGTGTTAACCCTTACCACATCAATGTTTCTGTACGGGAACTTGATCTGTACCTGGCCAATTTCATAAATAGTCACGGTAGGATAATATTATTTTTTATATTTCATCATTATTTATACCTATCTGTATTTGATTACAGAAATTCTTAGTGGTATTTGTTATAATAACAAAAAGGATGATGAACGAAAGAATAAAGGTTTGTATCATTATAATCATTGTATTTTTGTTAAAAGATATTACATTTGGACAGTCTTTTCTTAAGACGATCTTATAGCAAATACTTACGTACAATTTTAGATCAATTTCGAATTGTCAATTCATCACAAATACTAGAAATTATTTTGTTGTAATTAAAATCACACATATTTATGGTGATAAATAATTTGGACACAATATTTAAAATCAGAACATATATACCACCTTTTGCCGCTTATAAAAATTATTTTGTGTAGAAAAAAAAAACATCTGACGTCTAGAAGTAAAAGACGATTTTTTTGCTGAATTATTGATTTCGTCTGCATGCAAACTACTCTTAAAATCTCAAAACGGTTTACAATAAAATCTTATTTTATTGCAGCAGGCTACACTCATAATCCATACAACGGAGTTATCTGCAACGATATAATACTTGCAACTGGTGTTTTCTCATCCCGAGAGCTTTGGAAGCTGTCCAAATGTAAGTTGAATAGAAATTAACAATTTTTAATACATCCCACTATGGTAGTAAAACTGATTCATAATAATAAATTGTCTTACAGCGTCCATCTTACATGAATTGCCTGATACACAACAAACAATGAACAGCGTTAAAATAGAGCATCCAGGGTATTATTGCAATAGTTATGCCGGACCGGAACCAGTCGCTGCTGTTGGGGCTGATAGGTCTTCCTCCGTTGATGCTATGGTCGTCTCTGCTGCTTATTGTATGTATTGTAAAGATTTAAAATACACTAATATAAAAATAATATATTATGGTTGGTTGTAGCGATGGCACAGAATACTACCCTGGTATCAAGTACGTCGCAAACAGTAAGTCCTAGCACAATATTCTATCAGCATAGTCCGGATCCACATCATCAGTCTCCTGTGAAATACCCGGAAAATGGGCATGACACGCTCTCAGACTTCGTTACATTTGTATGCCAAGAGGCAGAAAACAGTCCCCAGAATACGCAAATGCAGTCCAGCATTACGCGAAGTCCCAAGTCACAGTATTTCCCTGCCACTATGCTGCCACCACCACCATTGCCACCCATGGCGCGACCTGTTGCCATCATCCGTTCAACGGGAGATGTCACAAACTCACCGCCGTCGTCCATCACTCCTCCAGGAGGTGAAAACTCCCCTCAGGAAGAGATATTGGGTCCTTCTGAATTATCATCATCCCCACCATTAAGCCCTAATGGGACGCACGATAGACGAAAGTCTCCATCGCATCGACTATCGAGTGGTGCTGGAACGCCGGGCGGTGGTGCGGCGGCAGGATCCTACTCGCCTAGCAGGGATTACGCTGCCTTCAACCACTTTCACGCAACGCAGCCGGGGCATGTTGGTAGTGCACGCGATGTGGCGCCCGCGGTAAATCTCACTTCTCTGTCTCTGTTTCAAATTAAACATCTGGTTCGAGTTAGAGATTTTAGTTTCACTTGAAATGCATTTTATTAGAATCACTAATTCGAGTACAATATGTTTGAATGAGAATGGAGATTAGCCGTGTGCGCTGCTTCGTATTATATTGTTCGATTTGAAATATGTGTACTGATGCGGGTGTTTTGTAGCTCTTCAGTTATCCAAATATGAGCTCGATGAGTACAATGTCTGGTGTGATCAGCCCCACGAATCTCAGCATGTATTCATCTGCGGTGAGCAACCCGGGCACGGTGCGCAACACGGTCACGGCACGCTCTAGCGTGGGGATGGGCGTTGGTGTCGGCGTCGGTGTCGGAGTGCCCCGCTGGACGGCTGCGCCCTTCATCACGCTCGACCAGGAGGATTTTACGATGATGTCGCACCCCGTACCGGCTGCCAGTGCCGAGTCCAACACCGTTATACTCATGGATGAAGGTAAAATAATACCATATCATATGAAATAGAATGGAATTTAGAATGTTGATTACCTACTGTATGTACAGAACGCTTCTTTCAATCGGATGTGGGCGGCGCGGGCGCCTTGGACCAACAGACGGTACAGGGGGTGTCCACAGTACCTGTGCAAGTACCGGTAGCGGTGCCAGTACAGGTACCAGGAGCTCGAGAGCTACAGGGCGCGGTGATGTCTACGCCCAAGTCACCGTGAACCAGGCTGCCTAATAGCTACGAGCTGTGGGTATACCACTCTGATGTTGTGATGGCTGTGTTGTGACAGACAGACCGGCCGCCGTTGCCGTTCAATTCCGTCTCCGTCTTGTGCGAGTTTCGTATTAATTATCTCACATCGAATAACGTCGATTATAATTAATATTAATTTAATCAATTAATTAATCAATGAATCGAGTTTGTTTGTTAATTGATTGATTCACGTCTTTGATCATGATTCGTTCCTATTTGAATACATCGATTTAGTATGATGTAGCAATGAGTCGATGACCCATTCAGCGATGCTTGTCTTCCACGGAGGAGATGTGCGGTCCTCCTGAGGTTCAGCTGCGTTCGCCCCGTTTCGCGCGTTCTTTCTTATGTTGGTGTGTACTGACCGTACGATCTATGTAGTATGTAGCAAGCTTTGTACATGGTTCATACCAGGTCACATGAATCTTGTACCAACCTTGCAAATTGGTACACATCAACTCACCACTTGTAATTCGCGAAGCAAGGGCGATCGAGCTGGGCACCTCTCCTGAATAGTGCCCGTCGTACAAGCAATGAGCTGGGTATGTGCCTTAGTATTACAATAATATTCATAATAACACAACATACATTTACATTAAATACATGCAACATATTATAATGTATTACATTACATACGTTTAGATGAGTTCTTTTTTAGACGTAAAAGTTATATTATATACATGGGGCTTGCTCAAGTGCGCAATACCAGCTCGTAAAACATTTAATTATTATGTATACAGTATACCAAGCAACGAAAGTTGCCAGCTGAACCAAATTTGCATAACAGATATATATCACGCCCAATTCACTAGAATTTTTAGAGTACTCACTCAGTTTTCAATTCTATTCTCAATTTAATTATTTTATTACTAATTATTAGTAAATAAATAACTAACATTTATATTGTCCAATAAACATAAATTAAGTTCTGCAAATTTAAATAATATAATCTATACAAAGTTGTGGAAAGCAGAAAATTGGATGTATACTCCAATTATAATAGTGAATTGGACGTGAAATATATGAATATAGGATATGATATATATATATAAAACAAAATATAGAAGTCTACTGTGATTTAGTACCTTTTGGGGGCGTCGCGGCAGTCTCGCCAGGTCACGTGATTGTCCGCTACGTTCTCTCTGGGGGAGACTCTGTCCCCGTTGGATAAGGTCCACACGGGTACAGCAGTTGCTGCCCAAAACGACAGGTCAAATTATTATATTATATATACTATACATACATTACATACATACAGTACATATATGATATAGGTAACATGAACAGCAAACTGATTTTGTTGATCGAACTATATTGTTATTATACGCATATTTATAGAATCGGGTGATATTATAACCAGTGCCATGATATTGTTGAATAACTTATCTTGTTAGAGACGTTGATAACATGCGCCCTTACGACATTGTAGTGTTGAATGTTTTTGTTAGTAAGGAGAAGCTTATTTGAAAGCATGTATCTATGATTAACATGTGATTAAATCAGAGGGTTTATTAAAATTGCCGAATATTTTTTTCTATTTCCTTCGTTATCCTTATCGAAAAATTTTAATATTTCCATTTTTTTTAGTTTAACGTGTCTTGAGATTATCTTCCTTTATTTTTATTGATTCGTTTATTCTTTTCGAAGGATGGCTGGAATTATATTGATTTAAGGCTATACACTTTCTGAAATTCAGAGCAAAATAGGGTGCTACAATATTCAAGATTGTGACATTGTTTTTGAAATCTATGAACTCATATTTGAAATGTAAGTTTATAAAGACTGTCCCTAGAGTGTGCCACATGACGATTTTCTTGAAATACCTGTCTGCTGGGTGCCTATTCTAATTCATAGCGACAGTCGCTAGCGAAGTTCAGTTGATAACTTCGTGACGTCATTCCGTTTGTAACTATATCAAGGGTTAGGGATATTTGGCCTCTAGTTGATAACGACTGATAGAGATTTTACATTTACTGTGAAATTTGTCAAGAAAAACTGCTAAACCACCATTTTACCTATCACTTATCATAAACGTATTATTTGTTTTAAAATAAGCCATTTTTTTATTTTCAAAGTAAATTATTTTTTCAAGAAAAATTTCAATTTCTTATTTCTATAATTTGTAAGTTGAATTATTTAATAAACTAATCAAAAATATTAAATACATATAATGAACCCATAATTTATTGGTATTTTATATTTATAAAATAAATATTTTAACCTCACAACGAACAAAAATCAACGCAACGCGCAAGTCTACCGTAGCGAGGGTTGATAAGTCGTAGCGACAGTCGCTTGGCTACTACGTCACACATGGTGGGGGGTTATCAAGACAACCCAACTTATCAACGTTGATAAGTGAAATAGAATAGGACCCCTGGTAATTAATTAGTGAAAACCGGTAAACCAATCAATTTCGTCAGTTTGAAAATAATTTTTAACTTATTGTTTGAAGTTTTTTTTTAAACTTCTTGTGGCACTCTTCAGAACATCGTAAGGAATTGGTTATATCATTCAAAATTCAATTGTATGCATTAATAAAGGAAGAATCTTGAATATTAAAATGCAAAAATTAACTCTTATTTTCTCTAATTGTTGTCGCAACAATGTATTGTATGATTTTTTCGATTAAATAATGTTTCGTCATTACTCATGTTAAATTTCAGATTTTTATTTTGAACAATAAAGCCAGAATTGATGAAATTCTGATGCTACTACCATGGCAAAAAAAATAAAAAAGATACTAATAAATAAACAAGTTAAAAGACACGTCATCAAATTCAGTTCTAAATTTATTAAATACTCTATTTGGTAGTATTTTTATGTACCTAATTTGTTGAAATTATTGCAGTAGGTTTCTTGGAATTAAAATTGATTTGAATTGATTTGATAAAAATAATTTAATAGTATTTACTGTATTATATACAATTTAATAATTAATCATTTTTATTCATAATGAATTTAAAATAACAATAATTATTGATAAGCAATTATAAGTAATGTTCTATATTTTATTAAATATTTATTTTAGGAGAAATAAAGAAAAAATTTATGGTTGATATATTTTAGTTATTTATTATAAGTACAATACAATAATGTAACAGAGTAATTTCATAATTTTTAATTTTATATTTTTTCACGCATATCGTCCAAATTGGAGACCAAAAGGATTTCCAATACGTCTGCCAAGTCTTGGAGAAAATTGTGGAGAGCGCACTGACATATCCCCAGAGGATATCCCTAGTTCAGATTCCTGCAACCACCGATCCGAATTCGGAATAAATTGAATGTTCTCTTCGCCAGCATCTCGTCCCAATCTTGGTGTGAAATTCATCTGCCTCTTCTGGCCTTCTGAAACATTTTCTTTAGACATATAATATTTGAGTCCTATATTTTATTTTTACCTGGTACATTGGCGAGAACAGCCCATGGATTTTCTTGTATTAATTCTGCCAACGTATTAAGTTCATCTTTATTAGTATTAAAATACATGGTTCCAGGTCCCAAATCATCTTTAGGATTTCGTTTTAGTCTACGGCCTATAGGTGATCCAATCCAACCAGGATTTTTTTTCAAAGATGACTAAAAACAAAATATTTCAAAACTTTTAAAATAAATTTTTAGTTTACATACTTCAACGTGCGAATTTATGTTTGAACATAGTCCAGTATTAATTTGAGTTAATGTTACAAATATGAACAATAAAACCAAAATACTTTGTTGATGTTGAAAGAACATTTTGTTTTGTACAAGATCTTACTCTAACTGAAGTTTAGTTGAAACTAATGCTGTTAACTGGCAAGATTCGCAATTTATATGGTCGAGGAAATCGAAGGGATAAAAGCACCCCATGAGTTTAATCCCAGAATGACAGCTCTTTTTAAACAAGTTTAATTAGAATTTGTTGTCGTAAACAAAGTCTTTCGTCATTAAACTGGTGTAGGTGGTTGTTAAGTTTTAATCGTGTAAGTTTGTCATTTAAATTAAAAATTGACAAATTAATAATGTGTACGTGTATCATCGTACTTGTATATTTATATAATTTATAAATATTAAATATAATACTTTCATTCATTAAAATATGAAAATATACAATACAATAATGAAATATACAAAAACGATTCAAACAATTGTTAAAAATAAAGAATGTATTATGGGTAATACAATACCGAAATATTAACTAAAATAATGCCATAGAGAAATAAATACAAATTTTAATTATTATTAAGCAATAATTTATCAAATCGAATACATGTAATAAATATATTTCATAAATCTGTTTCTCTTTAAAAAAATATTTTTAAAATTTTTTAAAATATGTTTCATATTCCACCAGATGGATCGGATGGATTAACTAGAAAGAGCAAAAGATTCACAGAGCGCATGCGGTAAAATATCTCAATTTCAGTCAGTTTTCAGTGTGAGCAGTTTGAGTTATTTACATTGGCTTGCTTTTGACTTGTTGCATTTCAAATCATGTTAATTTAAAATCTGTATAAAATAAAAAATTTAAATGTAAACTTTAAAAATTTACCAACGCAACATAAAATGTACAAATTTATGATGAACAACAATATTAACAACAGTCTGCGGATATTATGTACAAATAACAAATCAAAACTTTTTCCATTTTTAAGAACAAAATCAAGTAGTTTGGATCAAGTGCTGAATAAAAATGTATCATTTATTCAAAAAGTAAGTGAAATCATTGGTAAAATAACATTTTCATGTGTGTATAGGTTAGGTTATAAAATTATATTAATTATATTAAAATGTACAAGGTTTTTTGGATAATTTACATAAAATAATTCCCTCAGGCAGAAAGAGTATTTGGCAATGATAACTCCAAACCAAAGAATAAAATCGGCATCGCAGCACAACTGGTTAATAAAGCACCATTAGCGGTACAGCCCTACTTGAAAATCATGAGAATAAATAGACCAATAGGTAAAAATGATAATATTACTTTTGTATGTTATTTAGTATCAATTTAAACATTTCAGGTTCTTGGTTACTTTTCTGGCCTTGTGGGTGGAGCATAGCCTTGGCTGCTGCTCCGGGTACATTTCCAGATCTCTATTTACTAACACTTTTTGGGGCTGGTTCTCTAGTTATGAGGGGTGCTGGTTGTACTATTAATGACATGTGGGATAGGGATATAGACAGTAAGGTAAAAGTAGGTTTTTCACATTTACAATCCAAGCTGACTTGCTTATTTTTAAGGTGGCTAGAACAACAGACAGACCACTAGTAAATGGAAGTATGAATATGCAACAAGCTTGGATTTTTCTAGCTAGTCAATTAAGTGTAGGTTTATTGATTCTATTACAACTGAATTGGTACAGTATATTTTTGGGCGCCAGTTCTTTAGGTATTTAAATTTGTTATTTTAGTTTATCCTATTATATAATAAAAAATATTTTCAACAGCTCTAGTAGTAACGTATCCTCTGATGAAACGAATAACATATTGGCCCCAATTTATGCTGGGCATGACATTTAATTGGGGTATTTTACTGGGATATTCTGCCGTACATGGTTCAATCGACTGGTCAATTTGTGGTCCTATGTACGTTTCAGCAGTTTGTTGGACTATTATTTATGACACAATTTATGCTCATCAAGTATGTATAATTTACAATCATTTTCTTATAACTAATTTCTCTTGTTCTTATAAGAAAATGATGTCACATTGTATAGAAATTTAATTTAATTCTAACATTATACGTAGGATATTGCGGATGATCTTTTACATGGTATTAAATCAACAGCCATTAAATTCAAAGAAAACACCAAATATTGGTTGACCAGTTTTTCTACTATAATGATCAGTGGCCTTACTTATAGTGGGATAATGGCTGATCAAACGTGGCCTTATTATTCTGCAGTTGCTTTAGCTGCTTCTCATTTAGTTTGGCAGGTATGTTAAAGTACATTTTAAAATATTGGTTAGTAATTTCTTTATTATTTCAGATTTATGGTCTAAATATTACTAATCCTCAAGATTGTGCCAGTAAATTTATATCAAATCATCATGTAGGATTGATTTTGTTTTTAGGAATAGTAATAGGAAATATTTTGAAAACTAAAAAAAGTGTTGATAAATCTGTTTCAATAGTAAATGTAAATTGAAAATTATTTTATTAGGATATTCAAAATTTCTGTATTGCCATTTTTTGCCTCATCATCTTGATATATTGTCTGTCAGTAGCTGAATTTTGTCATCTTTATCTTATTTTGTTATATGAAGGCTGTGATTTAGTTTTATACGTAACTTTTGGTATTAAATACCAAACTCACCAATAAAACAGTTGTATTACAAAATTAAATATTTGTATATTATTACCAAAGAATAATTGGTGACAAGGTAAAACATTTCACTTCTTGTAAAAGTAAACTGTTACAATTAAAATAATAAACTTGTTTTAAAATAAAAATGTAATTTTATTTGTGTATTTCATATTATGGTTTAATTTTCATAATTACAGTTCTTGTGCGTGATTCGTGCTTTATGAATTTGAATATGATAAAAATACATTGCTCCGTTAGAACAGAACTTTGTATCTTCTAATAAAAAAATTATCATTTTACGCGTAAATGATACTTGTCCTCCAACCGTCTCGCCGCAACATACTCAGTCCCGATTCATCTAAATACGCTGTTAACTTTCTTTACTTATAACACAACATGGGTGGTAAATATTCATCTCTCGATCCAATGGAAATTGAAGTTCCAGAAATCAAAAAACTTTTAGAACGTGATCCTTACTTACAACCATATGAAAGAGAAATTCGCAGAAGGTAAATTTTGTTGTTTTAATTCTGTTTGACATTGAGAAGGTCACATGTTATCATTGAAAAGGTTATGTTTTTCTGCATGTGTTTTTTAAAATTACTAATTTTGTGTAAAATGACAACTTAAAAGTAAAATGAATTCGAAATAACGAATTGTTACTTTTTATACTTATAATAAGCTGCTATTGCAAACTTTTAATATTATTTTAGATACGCATGTTTCAAAGATGCAGTGGAAAGAATTGAAGAATATGAGCAAAATTTAGAATCATTTTTTCACAGTTATAGACAATATGGTTTACATATACATCCAGATAATTCAGTACATTGTTTAGAATGGGCTCCTCAAGCTCTACAGTTATATCTTACAGGGGATTTCAGTGAGTATTATTTTTATTTTCTATGAAAATTTGTTAACTGATTTGATCAATTTAGATGGCTGGAACCGGACTAGTCACCCTTTTACAAAACTAGATTTTGGTAAATGGAGAATTGACATTCCTCGTAATACTGATGGATCATGTGTAATAAAGCATTTATCAGAAGTTAAGGTATATCATTCCCTAAGTTTTAATATATTTTTTATATCTAATGCTCATTTATATAGATTGTAGTACAAACTTTATCAGGAGCGATGGAAGACAGATTATGTCCTTGGGCAAGATATGTGGTCCAACCACCAAAATCTGAAGGTGTCACATACAAACAAAAAGTTTGGCATCCTCCAATAAGTGAAGCAAGTACTTTTTTATTACATTTAAGTTTTGTTTAATTGATAACATATTTTTAGACGTATGAATTCAAACATGCCAAAGTACCAAAACCAAAAAATTTAAAGATATACGAGTGTCATGTAGGAATTGCGACTTCTGAACCAAAAGTAGGCAACTATTTAGAATTTGCTCGCGATATTATTCCGAGAATAAAAAAGCAAGGTATTAGTAGGCTACACAATTATATTATAGCGCATTTTATAAAAACTTATTTTAGGATACAATACCATACAGCTAATGGCCATTATGGAACATGCATATTACGCTAGTTTTGGCTATCAAGTTACCAGTTTCTTTGCAGCTTCTAGGTGTGTGTTTATAATATAGTAATATGATTAATTGTACAAATCTTTGATAAAAATATAAATGAACAATAATTATAGTCGATTTGGAACACCTGAACAATTAAAAGAGCTTATAGATATAGCTCATGCTAATGGCTTATATGTGCTACTTGATGTTGTACATTCCCATGCAAGTAAAAATGTTCTTGATGGTCTGAATCAATTTGATGGATCCAATTCTTGCTTTTTCCATGATGGATCTAGAGGAGACCATCCACTTTGGGACAGTCGCTTATTTAATTATTCACTGTATGTATTCTTAATTTAATTATAACTTGACGCATTCTTATATACAATTATATTTTAGACACGAAGTTCAGCGATTTTTGCTATCAAATTTGTGCTTTTGGTTGGATGAGTATCAATTTGATGGATTTAGGTAAGTAAAATGTTTACCTAGATTAAGCAGTTTAATCAAAATTTATGCATCGAGAATTAGATTAAAATATGTGCAATATGCGAAAAACAATATGTGACTAATTGATTTTATTTATTGATTTAGATAAAAAATTTCTTGCTCTAAAACTTTTTTTATATGAAATAATTATATAATAACATTGATTAACCATGTAACTTATTTAAATTCTACAGTCGCTGTACTTAGTGTAATCAGTTACAAAATAATAACTTTTTTGTATTCTGTTAGGTTTGATGGTGTAACTTCAATGTTATATCATTCTCGTGGCGTTCAGGGTTTTAGTGGTCACTATGATGAGTATTTTGGATTGAATGTTGATACAGAAGCAGTTGTTTATCTTATGGTTGCCAATTACATAGTACATGATCGTTTTCCGAATGTTACAACTATTGCTGAGGTACAGTTAATAATACAATGAAAATGAAATAATTGTAAATATTTCATATATTTAGGACGTATCTGGAATGCCAGGTTCCTGTCGTCCAGTGTCGGAAGGTGGTCTAGGATTTGATTACAGATTAGCTATGGCTATTCCAGATAAATGGATAGAACTGTTAAAAGAGCTTCCCGATGAAAAATGGGAAATTGGTAACATAGTTCATACATTGTCCAATAGAAGATGGATGGAAAATACTGTCGCATATGCCGAATCTCATGATCAAGCACTTGTCGGAGATAAGACTATTGCTTTTTGGCTAATGGATAAAGAAATGTATACTCACATGTCGACATTATCAGATCCTTCTGGTATTATTGACAGAGGCATTTCTTTACATAAATTGATTAGACTGATCACGCATACTTTAGGAGGAGAAGCATATTTAAACTTTATTGGTAAAAAAGGATTTCACAGTTTATTGAACTATTAATATATAAATTGGTTTCTATTAGGCAATGAATTTGGTCACCCGGAATGGTTAGATTTTCCAAGAGCAGGTAATAATGATTCATATCATTATGCAAGACGTCAGTTCAATTTAGTAGATGACGAATTATTAAAATATAAATTTTTAAATAATTTTGATGCTGCTATGAACCATGCTGAAGAAAAATTTGGATGGCTGTCTAGTAACCCTGTATGATATTATTTACCTATGCTATAAGTGGTATTTTTTAAATTATTGATTCATATATTTAGGGATACGTCAGCTGGAAACATGAAGAAGATAAAATAATTGCATTTGAAAGAGCCGGACTTTTATTTGTTTTCAATTTTCACTGGGAAAAAAGTTTTGCTGATTATCGTCTTGGTATTGAAGATGCCGGTGAATACAAAATCATTCTAAGCACAGATGATTCTGCATTTAGTGGACATAACAGAATAGATACATCAATTTCATATTTCACTCAGCCCGAAGGTTATGCTATGCGTCGAAATTCAATACAGGTATTAATAGTTATAAAATAGTGATCGTAATTTGAATAATGGTTTTTTTTTAAATTTAAAGGTGTACATCCCTTCAAGAACAGCTATTATTTTAGCTCCAGTAAACAGAATATAATTGTTATCTGTTGTTTGTTGTTTGAAAATTACTTATTTTTTTATTTGTTAATAAAAATATTATAATGACAATATTATTATGTGAATTATAAACCCTGTTTTATATTTTTATTTTATATATTATCTATACTAATATAATAAAGAGGAAAGATTTGTTTGTTTGAATTGAATAGGCTCTGAAACTACTGGACTGATTTGAAAAATTCTTTCACCGTTGGGAAGCTACACTATCCCCGGGTGACATAGGCTATATTATATTTTCAAAAAAAAAAAAAAAAAATTGTTTCTTATGACGAAAATGTACAGTGATTGTCACTTAATTGAACAAAATAACAAACAGATTAGATAACCAGGCATTTAATTAAACTACTATGTATTAGTTGTTGAATAGGAATTTCGAATTCAGTTGGTCTAGGTCAGTCTAGGTGTTTTGAAACAAACAGTTGTGGATTGTTAAATACGAGTAGTATTGGTTAGTATTAAGTTTTTTTTATTTTTTGATGTTTATAACGATGTCAAATTGCATTGTTGTCGGCGGCTATCTAAGTCAGAGTTTACTGCACCGATTGAGTTCAAATTTGGTATGGTAACATATATGAGCACAATAAAATGTCGGTACAGTGTTGCTAGATTGTTAAAACAAAATTATAGTGTAAAGTAACAAAAATTATCGTGTTTTAACATATTTTAAAGAAAATTATCGTGTACGAGTGTAAAGTCGAAAATATCGTATTGAAACGAAAATTATCGTCTAAAGTAAAAAGAAAATATCGTGTTTTGACATATTTTGAAAGAAAATTTTCGTGTACAGCCTAAAGTTAAATATATCGACAACACTTTTCCGCGCAGTAATCGCGGTAAATTTGAAATTCGTCTGTTTTTGAGTACCTTTTAAATATTAACAAATAAAAACAGCAACTAAATTATTAGAAGAAAATTATCGTGTTATCGTATGCACGATATCGTGTCACATGTTTATAGTCAAATTATCGTGTAATACGATAATTATCGTGTATCTGGCAACACTGTGGCGGTAACCGATTGGGTCGTGTACGGAAACTCGTATACGAACCGCTGTAACCATCACGTTTAGTTTTAGTCCCCTCGGGTAGAGGGCAGCTGCATTCAATTTCAAAGTAATTTCAAATTGCAAAGAAAAACCGCGTGAAAACTGCAGAAGAATGAGTGACAGTGATGACAGTTGTGATTTTGTGGTTGTGATGTTGACAGATGAAAAAGCAAGTGTGTGAATTATAATGCCTGTGGCACACCGGTCGAGGAGCATCGAGGACCATCGAGTAACTCCTCGATGAAACGAAAGAACGCACCCGTCCGCGATGGATTTCTATTTAATCGGTGACAAATACATCAAAGTTTTGCGCGAAATCAAATCCAAAGATACGTCTGAAATGAGATACATTCGTTTCATCGAGGAACAACTCGATGAAAATAGCGGCGCCCCTATTTTTCGTCGAGGACGGGGTGCGTTCTATCGTTTCATCGAGGAGTTACTCGATGGTCCTCGATGCTCCTCGGCCGGTGTGCCACAGGCATAAAATAATGTGAAGTGGATGTGATAATGTTGATTGATCAAAATAAGTTTCCTACATAATCATTGCTCCATGTTTGTATTAGATTATAAATGTGACAATCTTTGATAAGAAATTGTCGTTACGGTTATTTTGGTTATTGCCCAGTAAAGTAAGCTGTTGTAAGTAAATTGTTAGACGTGTCTAATCGCACTTAAAAAACGCGATACGCGAAAAACGCGGTACTCGATTTACAGTGTTGCCGTTGTTAGAATTACGCGACTCACGCGATTTACACGAATATTAATTGCAATCGATTTTTCACGTTCCCGCAGTTCCCGCATACTCGTAAAATGTTGACAGGTAGACATTTCAGGTTATGTCCGACTTTCTTCTACATCAGGTATACCCAACTGGTGTAACAAAGTTCTGTTGGACTTAATTAGGGTTTTGTTAGTATTGATTAGTTTATGTCAAAAAAACGGAGTTCTGTGGACTCAATTAGGGTTTTGTTAGTATTGATTAGTTTATGTCAAAAAACGGAGTTCTGTTGGACTCAATTAGGGTTTTGTTAGTATTGATTAGTTTATGTCAAAAAAACGGAGTTCTGTAGGACTCAATTAGGGTTTTGTTAGTATTGATTAGTTTATGTCAAAAAAACGGAGTTCTGTTGGACTCAATTAGGGTTTTGTTAGTATTGATTAGTTTATGTCAAAAAAACGGAGTTCTGTTGGACTCAATTAGGGTTTTGTTAGTATCGATTAGTTTATTTTTTTTAAAAACGGAGTTCTGTTGAACTCAATTAGGGTTTTGTTAGTATTGATTAGTTTATTTTAAAAAAACGGAGTTCTGTTGGACTCAATTAGGGTTTTGTTAGTATTGATTAGTTTATTTTTAAAAAACGGAGATCTGTTGGACTCAATTAGGGTTTTGTTAGTATTGATTAGTTTGGGTACAAATGTGCAAATCGAAGTGTGAAAATTGGTATATGGGTAGCTGGACATTGTGGTGCGGGAACTTTTATACGCTGTGGTTTTTCGGACGTGTGGTTATGGTTTTTATACGCTGTGGTTTTCGGTGGTGTGGCATTTACTCTTCGAGTAAGTTAAGTTCAGAAAAATGTTAGGCAAAAATATTTTCCAGTTTTAAAAAATTCAAAAAATCTTGTTCAAAATACCTACTCTTCGAGTATGTTGGGGTTATGTTCAGAAAAATGTTAGGCAAGAATATTTTCTAGTTTTGAAAAATTCAAAAAACCTTAATAAAAATACTCCTCGAGTATGATGTTAGACAAGAATATTTTCTAGTTTTTTCAAACTTTTGTTTAGCCGGTAATTGCACTCGAGATTCAAATTTTCGCGCCCAAAGATCAATGTAGAAGAAAGTCGGACATAACCTGAAATGTCTACCTGTCAACATTTTACGAGTATGCGGGAACGTGAAAAATCGATTTCAATTAATATTCGTGTAAATCGCGTGAGTCGCGTAATTTTAACAACGGCAACACTGTAAATCGAGTACCGCGTTTTTCGCGTAAATCGCGTATCGCGTTTTTTAAGTGCGATTGTGATGCTATAAGGCGAGCTCATGCACCTGACGAACGCCATTTTTGGTCACGTGTTCTGTGGGCCCTGCGTCAGATTTTTTTAAAAGGTAAGCGCCATTTACTATTTGAGTTTCGACTTGATAGTTTGATCTTGCTGCTTTTTTGTCAGTTTTGTGGTTTCCTTATTGTTTTGTTGTTGTTTGTTAATTGTTTTTGTTATTTCGTTTACTTGTGGTGTTTTTTGTTATAATTTTGTGTTGTTTTTGTTATTGACAATGCCCAGTTCTGGAAAGTGCTGTGTCGTGGGCTGTAAGACAGCGTTGAAGCATAGACGAAGGGTTTATATAATACCGGCAGAAACTGATCGAAGAGGTAAATTGTGTGAAAAGTAGTACTACAAACCCATATAACTTATCAAAATGTGACTTTGTTTAGGCCAATTTGATCCAGCGAGAGCTGATCGCCGACAGCGATGGTTGTCAGCGATACGTCGGGATTTTTCCGCCATGAAGAATGCCCGAATTTGTTCGGAACATTTTGTGACGAGTAAGTTTCTAAAGGAATGATTACAGCATTTATTGTATATCGTGTATGTATTTCCATTACAGAACGACCTGTGAACGATCCCAACCATCCAGCCTGGGTGCCTTCTGTTGGTCTGGGGTACACCACTTCATCTGAATCTCAGGCTCAACGACTTCAGCATTATCAACAAAAAAAAGAAGAGGAGAGACAGGTATTTTTATTTTTGAATGAATTTTGAGAATACTAATCCAATTTTCTATCACATTTATTATAATGTACGTTCTAAAACTGTAATTATTTTTCATAAACATCCACTATGTTTGTCAATGAAAATTAACCAACGGTTTATATATGCGTATATTTTAGTAAATGTGACAATTTGTAGACAAATATTATAAGTAGCAATTGACGAATGATTACCCGGTCATATTTACTACGATTTACATTCATGAATTGTACTAACATAAATATATTTATGTGTACTCATGGGATGCTCGAGTAAATGTGACCCAATTGATTGTATATTAATTGATGGAATAAAATCAATTTACAGAATTTATTGTTTTCCTTACTTTATCCCATTTCCTAGAATTAATAAAATCTACGGTAGGTAAGTACACTTATGTATGACACGACAATTGAGAATGAAATGGATTATTGAGAATGTAATATATTATTGTGAATGTGTTTGAATTGTTTGTTGTGTACAAATCAATGTTCAACAACGAACTAAATATCCATATTTCAAAGGCCGCCTAAGAAAACTTTTAAATACCGCCCATTCCGCAGGCCAATCACAGCGAGGGCCCACAGAACACGTGACCTTCGTCAGGTACATGAGCTCGCCTTATTGTAGGTAAATAGTTATTAGCAAGTTCAACAATTTTTTACAGGAAAATAGTTATTTATATCAGATATTTCATTTATACTTCTATTACTTATACAGTTTTATTCCAAAACAAAATGAAGTAGTATTGTAGATATAGGTAATAATGTAATGTCAGCTATATTTTTATATTCTCAATGTCGATATTGTTGAATATATAACTTATTTTATAATAATATATTATGTTTGTTGTTTAAATACTAAATTACTGATTACTGATACGTAAGAAAATTGTAAAAGAAACAAGATTGCATAAGTTTCCACTTAGTTATAAAAAATATTCATCCAAATGTATATTTAAATAAAAAATAAATATATGATGTTGTTTAATTTATTATTTTTCCTTTATTTTTAAAGTATTTAATGGGCTACAAAATCCTGGGCCTTATATTAGTAGGCGGTTCCTCGTAGAGATGGCGCAAGTAGCACGGTTACAGCTAATATTGCAGTCGACTATCTATAGACTCTTAAGCCCTGTTCGCACAATGCATCTAGCATGCGCCAAAGAAGAGTCTTTCCATGCGTCAAAATATTTTTACAGGCGCCGCTATTTCGGTGCATCAAAAGACTCTTGGGAAAGAAGAAGTACTGAATCGTTGAGTCGTTGCTAAATTCAGATTGATTGCGTTGACATTTGAGCATATATATTTGAGTGCTGTCATACTGTCATTATGCCTGTGGCACACCGGCCGAGGAGCATCGAGGACCATCGAGTAACTCCTCGATGAAACGATAGAACGCACCCCGTCCTCGACGAAAAATAGGGGCGCCGCTATTTTCATCGAGTTGTTCCTCGATGAAACGAATGTATCTCATTTCAGACGTATCTTTGGATTTGATTTCGCGCAAAACTTTGATGTATTTGTCACCGATTAAATAGAAATCCATCGCGGACGGGTGCGTTCTTTCGTTTCATCGAGGAGTTACTCGATGGTCCTCGACCGGTGTGCCACAGGCATTAGAACAACCACAACCTACATAGTATAATTTATCTATTCATTTCCTTTCTTTCTTAATTTATTTAGTATTATTATACTAATTAAATAAAAACCAGTCTTTTAAAGACTATTTCCTTCAGTCCTTTTTTCCCTTTATGTTCTTTCCTATTTTTTTATTACATTGTGTTTTTAATCAGTGTTTTAAAAAATAAATTCTTTATTTGTGGTAAATACAAAAGAATTTTGAAGTGTACGCACAAAACACATAAGGAGAGCCCCGTGTTAAATCATGGAAACACGAATGACAGTTAGTTCCAGCTAGCCCTCCGGTGCCCAAGTGGCAAACGCTATTTGACGCGCGAATTTTAAATAATGTAAATAGTAATACTGCTACTTAAAATAATAATAAATAAAGGAAAAAGACATATAAACATACATTATTTATTTTACAATATTTTATTTTCATCACAGATTTGTGTATAATATTTGTAATATATATAATATATTTATAATATAAGATTTGTGTATATACATAAAAAAAAGCATAACTATGTTTACTTGCTATTAAATTTGCTGAGGAACTGGAACACTGCTACTAATAGTGGAATTCTGTGAAAATCTGTAGTTGCTACAGATCTATAAAACTGTAAATATTAGACAAAGTCGCAATGAAATTTATAATCATATGAATATTTTTGTATTTGTCAACAAATATTGATGTGATTTTGTTCAATATTTAAAAATTTGTAAAACTTATAGATTTGCACAGAATCCCAACATAAGTATGGTCTACTGAGGCGGAATTAATACTGGTCATTTTGTTAGTACTATTACTATTGTTACTTACATCGAAATTATTAATGTTATGTAAAGCTGGCCGAGGAACGGCATTACAGTTTAATTTCTCTTCCTTTGAATTAATGAAAAATGAAATCACTATCCTCAAAATGATTGTCCCATATTCGCCAGTTAGTGCAATTTACTGAATCAGCAACGTTACAGTGTTTTTTCCATTCATTCAATAACTCTAATTTATTGGAAAATTGACGAAATGTTTATTTTTAAAAGTCTCATTTTTAATACGTGTGTAATACCAGTTATTGCATTTTGGATATTTGCAACCGTATTTCTTTCGCCCGATGTTCATTTGGCGGCTTTGGCTTATGTGGATTTCTCTCTGAAATAAACAATCGCTTTAATAAATTTTTCCATGCAGGTCTACGGTCTAGTTTAACCTACCTTTTTATATTTTGTTATATACATTATTTGTCGTATGTGATCGTACAGTTTGTTGGTTTCGCTGTTTTTTCTGTACGCCTGTAATAATAAGTCGGTGTATTAAGTCAATTATTTAATGTAACTCTATTTAAAATTACCTCTTTTCATAATAATTCAACATTCTTTGTTGTTCTGAGGATCTGACACTTCGAGCATATACTGACTAGAGACCGCGTTACGGCGTTTGTTGTGATCGGAAGATATGCGGCGGGGGAGATTTGCGGGGTCGGAAGCCGTGATGTATTGAGGGATGCGTAATTTCTTAGTATTATTCCACAAAGTAAAATAATACTCACAAAACCTCATAAAGCTTTTCACAAAGTAAACGCAGAACTTAAGGTTAAATAAAATGACATGTGTGACAAGAAGTAACAAAGAATAACAGCAAAACGCTGCCCGCAATACACCATGACTTCCAGCCCCGCAAGTCCCTCCTACTGCATATGTTCCGATCACAACAAGCAATGCATTGGTATAGGGAATTACTTCTCTAGTCAGTATATGCTCGAAGATCTGACATTTGTAAGTGTAAAATGGCGTCATAAAATACTTCGGCTATCAGTTGACGTCATTCTATCAGTGGCTTCCAATAGGAGATTAAATAGTTGCTTAAATTATAAAATAAAAATCTAACCTGTTGAAATTGATTAAGGAAATTGATAATCACACATTAAATGATAACTTAGGTTTCACAAATAATAAAAATGTATTTAAAATAATTTAATATTTGTATTATACTTGTGTTTTTAAACCACTGGTTTACTTTCCCTTCGGTCCCCGCTTATCAAGTGGTCCACAAGATGCCTTGTTTCCCTATCTACCATCTGAAGTTTCACCCCCCTGAGTGTACGTAGCCACAGTAATGCCAACCTAACAATGAGACTTAATTTGAAACTTGGAAGAAGAAGTCTATTTTGATGCTACAAACACGCATCAAACACATCTCATGTGTGAACGGCCATGCAACAACTACACGTTTGATGCATGGAAAGACTCTTCTTTGGCGCATGCTAGATGCATTGTGCGAACAGGGCTTTAAAAAATAAATTCTTTATTTGTGGTAAATACAAAAGAATTTTGAAATGGACGTAGCCACAGTAATGCCAACCTAACAATGAGACTTAATTTGAAACTTGGAAGAAGAAGTCTATTTTGATGCTACAAACACTAATCAAACGTGCATCAAACCATCAAACACATCTCATGTGTGAACGGCCATGCAACAACTACATGTTTGATGCATGGAAAAGAAAGCGCGTTCAAATTTGGTACAGTAATCTGTCTTGAAACATAGGTATATTAAAATGTTAGTCCGCCATCTTGAAACAAAATGGTGGCTATCTAACTCAAAATGTACTGCACCTATTGGGTTCAAATTTGTAATGGTTATAACTTATGACATGGCATACTAAAATATCTTTAAACAAAATGGCGGTAACCGATTGGGTTCAAATTTGGTATGGTATCATGGGCGTAGTTAGAATTGTCACCATGTATTGTATACGATAATATGATATGATAATAACTTAGAATTCTTATAACGAGATTCCTTTAAATTCGAGTTTGAGGCGTAGCAACTCGAGCCGGGTTCGCTAGTTTAAAATATATTATGTTAAGGCCTGTTCACACAGCGGCATAGAAGACACACACGCAACAGTAAGACATACTGTGTGTGTTGCTTGTGAAATAGAGGAACCTGTCATTATAGTTATTTATCAGTTCGCGGTGTAAACATTTGATAAAAACTGTGTATTTTGCAAATAAGACATTCGTTGTATATGTAGTATAGTAGTCGCAAAATAAGATGAAACCCCACGTGACCTGCGCGAAAGACGTGTTTTGGTTTGGACGAGTCAATTCGTAAACATTAGGGGTGTATTATGATCGTGTCAAAAGTGAGATTTCTGCTGTGATCACATATTCTGTCATTCTTGGTGTAAAGTGTCTTAACAATTTTCCTGTGTAATATTATAATTTATAATACTTAATAATAATTTATAATTTGCAACTTATAAAACTATTTCGCAGTATATCGTATCAATGTTTTTAACTCAGACAATACAACAATACAAGTCAATATTTTCAGGTCGGATAATATAAAGATCAGCTGAGTATAGTTCGCGCATATCCGGTTCCATCTTATTTTGCGACTACTCTACAATGTTATTTATTCCTAGGGTTCATCAATTGGCTGCAAGATGTCGGCGTCGGCCGGCGTTGTCGAAGTGCTTTTATAGTTCGATTTCTGTTGATAGCACTGTTATTTTTCGCGGGAAATAAACCTTTTACGCATCCATTACATTACCGGCATTACTTCTGTGGTGCTGTTTTGAAGGTGTAAATTTATGTCAATGTTTTCTATGCGACTTAAATTACAATAAAATAATAATGTCCAATCGATTCAGTGGTGGTCGAAATACGTTATTTAATTATTTTAATAAATTGCCAAGTCAAAACACTGGCAATGAGCCTGAAAGTAACGATAATAACCTCAATGAAAAAGATTTCGATAAGACAATAGAAAAAAGACAACTGGATACTTCAAATGGTAAAAAGTATTTTAATAATAACTTATTTATAACTAATAATTAATTTGTTTTATTTTCTAAAGAAGAGAATGAAATTATTCAACCAACAAAGCGTAGAAAAAGAATTATTCAAGAGAGCGATTCATCAGACGACGAGAATAATACCTCATTCAATGACATCAATTCAAAATTCAATACCCCGAAAAAAACTTCTAATAAAGTATTACAAAAATTAGAATTATCAAATACAACGCCTAGCAAAACAGCATCGAAATCTAAAAAACAAACTAAAGTTATAGACGCAAAGAACGAGGAAAATGAAAGTTCTTACGTAGGAGATGGTCAGTCTTGGGCACACAATACGTTCGATTTTCTGAAACCGGATAAAATTCGTGATAAAAACGGCAAACGGCCAGTTGATCCCGATTATGATCCTCGAACAATATATGTTCCAGATGAATTTCTTTCAAAGCAAACACCAGCTATGCAACAGTGGTGGATACTTAAACGCAATCACTTTGATTGTATCTTATTTTTTAAAGTTGGAAAATTTTACGAATTGTATCACATGGATGCTGTTGTTGGTGTTAATGAACTAGGATTTTCGTACATGAAGGTATGTTTATCTTTTTCAAATAATTCATTTAAATCATTATACAATTTTAGAATTAAAAATTAAAATATGCTTTTTTGTTGCTTTCCTATTTAATATAGATTAAAAGTGTAAATACAAAGGATGTGTAGAATTAAAAACATCATTAGTCAATATGCACGAGTGAAAAGCAATATTTTCTTATGAAAATTGAGCGTGCTGTTACTAAAAAAATAATGAAGTTGAAATTGTTAATAAATTAACATTACTTTTAAAAAACATTATTTTCTGTATATTAAATATTTCAATCCCACACTCTGTATTTAGTTATCTTTTCTAATGTTTAGGGCGATTTTGCACATTCTGGTTTTCCTGAAAGTGCCTATGGACGTATGGTGAACAGTTTAGTAGAGTTAGGATATAAAGTAGCCAGAGTTGAACAAACGGAAACTCCAGAAGCAATGAATAAACGTCTTCAATCTACTTCAAAGGGCATAAAACAAAGCAAAGTAGTCAGTAGAGAAATTTGTCAGATTACAAATAAAGGCACTCGGGTTCAAGGTCTTCAAGACTTAGATTTTAAAGAACCATTATCATCATATCTACTTGCTATTTACGAAAACAGGAGTAATAATTTTATTGAATTCGGAGTTTGTTTTGTGGATACATCAATTGGTACATTTCATCTTGGACAATTTGAAGATGATAATAGATATTCTCGTCTTCTTACTATGTTGGCACAGTTTCCACCTGCAGTGGTAATTTAATTTTTTTTTAATAGATATAAATTAACCCTAGAGCGGGCGCGCTGTTGCAAATTTTCTACCATTTTCATATCGCATGATGGTAGGGTGTGTTAGAGTTATTTAATTTATCAATGTTCTTAGTATCTTCCTAGCTGTTGTAAAAAGTAGGTTTGAGGTGCATATTTATTTAAATTTGTCACTAACAACGGCATTAATACATTTTTTGAACAATTTTTAAATATATTTCAATGATAAAGTCATATAAGCTGAGTATGAGTACGTCAGATTTTTTCATTTACTTGCTGTGATATGTATTGAAGATATTATGCTGTTTATTAATTCCAATAACATAAATTCGATAAACCTCATTAAAATCGGTTTCTTACATGGTAAGAAGGCATTTATCAGATAAATATCTTCGGAGAAGTTTACGCATAATTAAAATTGAAATAATAACAAAACTCAATAAATGTATTCAAATAATTACAAAGAACATTATTATTTATTTGACCGATACGTTCAAGTATGTTATGTATGTAATAGTTTAACTCATCGAGAAAGGTACTTTTACTCACTGGCATCATATTTGCACCACACGCCCGCTTGCGGGAAATAAACAGACGCGCCTGCTCTAGTGTTAATAGATGTTTATTTAAGATTTTAGAAGAACGTAAGCAACTAAATAAAGAAACCAAATGTATTTTAAAAACAGCGACCGGGAACACAACATTCGAATCTCTTTCCTCCGAATCTCAATTTATGTCAAGTACAAAAACGTTAAAACAATTACAAGAAAATGGATATTATTTAAACAAAATTGATGAAAAAATAAAGTTTCCCAGTGTTTTACAATCTATGATTTGTGAAGGTTTGTAATCGCAATAAATATTTGAAAATTGTCATTTTAAACTATTTATATTTGTTTAGTTGATCCACTGAATACTACATGTAAAAAGGATTATGATTTAGCCATAAAATGTTTAGGCGCTTGTTTATGGTATTTAAAAGACTGTTTATTAGATATTCAGTTGTTTTCATTGGGTAAATTCGAACTTTACCTTCCACCAGATATGAGCACAGCTAAAGCCACTTCAACTAGCAAGTTTCTTATTTTGGATTCTAGTGCTATGTCAGGTTTACATATCCTTGGGCAAGGACCTACATTGGAACATACTTTAGATCAATGCTGTAGTGCTATGGGAAGAAGGTAAAGTATAATATTATATAACTTATGTACTTCTACGCATAATATATTTCTGCAATAGATTATTGCACCAGTGGATCTGTAAACCTATTTGCAATATTGACGAAATTCGTGAACGACAAGACGCAATTTCGGAACTTATTAAAAAACAAGATATTTTAGGAGAAACAAGAGGAATTTTAAAATCCTTGCCAGATCTAGAACGCCTTATTTCAAGGTAAAAGTATTGTTTCGATATAGTTGAATGTTGATAATGAGCGATTTACTGATATATTCTATTCAGAATTCATTGTTTGGGTAACGGGATACGAGCAAAAAATCATCCAGATAGTCGTGCAATTTTGTACGAAGAAAAAATATATTCGTCAAAAAAAATTCGAGATTTCATGGCAACACTAAATGGTTTTGAAAAAGCTATGAATCTTGGAGAAATATTTGTAGGCTTTGAATCAAAAATGTTAAAAAAATATGTTGGATTTAATGCTGATGGACTTTTTCCTGATATAGTGGATACAATAGTTTATTTCAAGGTAAAATAATTGTGATGTTGCTGTCTTGAATTTTCATGTAAAGAAAAATAATTATAGAATTCATTCAACGCACAAGAAGCTGAAAAAGAGGGAAAGATTATTCCTCAAAAAGGAATTGATTCTGAATACGACACCACAATTTTAGAAATTGAGAATATAAAAGAAGAATTAGAAGACTATCTCAAGTCACAGAAAAATTTTTTCGGTTGCGCAGTCTCATATTTTGGCACTGATAAAAAAAGATTCCAGTTGGATGTACCGGACCATGCTACACATAAAGCAAATAGAAACTATTTCTTAGAAGGTACCAAAAGAGGTTCTAAACCTTCAAAACGATACACCACTAAAGAAACAAAAGTAAATTAATTATTAAACAGATACAGTATAAATATTTTATCTATTAACATACCTATTTTAGGATTTTCTTGCGAGAATGATGGCAGCGGAAGCAAAAAATAGGGAAATATTGTATGATATAAATCGAAAAATTTTCGAACGTTTCAGTGAAAGATACGAAGAATGGAACGTTGCATGTTATTGTCTTTCAGTATTAGACGTTTTATGTTCTTTGGCACAATATACTATGAATCAAAGCGTTGCAATGTGTGTTCCTGAAGTTTTACCATTTAGTTCAACGGTAAATAAAATTTAACTGTAAATTATTTATATTACTCATAACTATTTTTGTACAGCCTATGATGATTATTAACAATGGAGTTCATCCTTTCATATCAAATATAGAAAATTTTGTACCTAATGATACAGAATTTGGAACAGAAAATCATTCCAACACTTTAATTTTAACAGGCCCAAATATGGGCGGAAAATCTACTTTAATGCGACAAGTAGCTCTTTTAACTATCATGGCACAACTGGTATTTAATAAATTATTTTTGTTTCAAGTTTTTGGTATATTAGTATTTATTTTTTAGGGTTGTCATGTGCCAGCTTCAAATATGAAATTTACATTAGTAGATAGAATTTTCACTCGTTTGGGTTCTCATGATGACATTATTACCGGCAATTCAACATTTTTGGTGGAAATGAAAGAAGCCTCTACTATTTTACAACATTCTACTAAACATTCATTGGTATTTTTGGACGAATTGGGAAGAGGAACTGCCACTTACGACGGAACTGCAATCGCTATTACTTATGTTGATCGTTTAATTAAATTAAACTGTCGTACCATATTCTCTACTCATTATTACAGTTTGTTAGATTTCTTTAAAAACAATAATTGTATTCAGCTTGGACACATGGTAAGTGTTGTGTAATAATAAACATTTTATATGGTTAATTAAAACTAAATATGAATTTTATAGGCATGTAAAGTCGAATCCGATGGTGATGATGTTAACCGTGAAACAGTTATATTTATGTATAAACTGGTTGTTGGACCTTGCCCGAAATCTTATGGATTCAATGCAGCACGTTTAGCGGGTATTCCTCGATGTGTTATCAACAGAGCTCGGTCGGTTTCCCAGAAATTAGAAGGAGAAACAATTGCCCGAAAATTATTCCGAAAACTGCTTTGTGGTGGTGGAAATGTACGTGATTTATTAAATGCTATATCGAATTAATCATTTTATTACCAGTTACCAGTATTTCATGTTTTGTTTGTTACTTTCATTTCGTTTTGTTCAGTAGAGTTATGCTATATCTAATAAATAATTTTGTGTATACGTTACCAGTATTTTTGTATAAGAAATTTTAAATGTCAATATGATTTATTATGTTACTTTCACTTTGTTTTGTTCAGCAGAGTTATGCCTATATAAATAAAAAAGTAACTAAACAATTTTGTACAATTTTTCAATACATTCCTTTGAAATCTGCTTTTTAAAAATCAACATTGAAATTAATTTAAATTTGGCGGAATGGAGGAAACTAAAAAACTTGATATAAAAATATGATCCCACGTGAATTTGTATTTATCTTTTGATAAAATAAGGTTAGATGTCTCTGAGTGTTGATGGAATGCGTTGAGCGTGTTTGACGTTTGCTCCCATTCTGTGTTACCGACATCCTTTTCCACCGGCCAACATGGCGTTTATGTCAGTGAAAGTTTGTTTTCTGAAGTTTTTTTAATTATTGTAGATGTTTATTGGTAAGTTTTATGTGTTAAATTATTTATATCATATTAATTCTTATAGCAGTGCCATAAAACGTAAATATTTTTGTAAGTATCATATATAATCGATGATTTGAAGGCAGTGACCCGCCATAGGCCACACATAACACGCCTATCTCAAGTTGAAACTTTGCTATCCTCTGTCAAGTTTAAGTGATTAAAAGTATTGATGCTCCAGTACCTCTGATGCTGTTTAAATAATTACAGTATTTCTTTTTATGACTGATTATTTTGATTATGCTTACAAAAATATTTATTTCAAAAGTACGTTAAAATAAATACATAAAATAAAAAAATAAGCACATATTTTCATTCATTACTATAATTGTTTTGCAGCATATTTGACAATTGAATAATGAAACACTTGACTGTAGTGTTGTTTAGTAAATACTGTATTTTTGTTTTAGAAAACAACTTGTGTGTTTGTCTTCGAGCAACATGGGGAAACTATTATCAAAAATATTTGGTAATAAGGAAATGCGAATTCTAATGTTAGGATTGGACGCAGCTGGAAAAACAAGTATCCTTTTATCTATGTGATTTTATTATTGATTTAATTTATATAGTCAAGTTTGACATGTTGTGTCTGTTGACAGTTGGTTTCAAAAATATAAACCCATGTTTATCATGTGCTCGTGATAACAATCAGTGTTTCATGTAGATTTAATTCATCTTTCTGAAATGACATTTCCTAAACTAACATTCAGCTATTCTTTATAAATTAAAATTGGGTCAATCGGTAACAACAATTCCAACCGTTGGCTTTAATGTAGAAACTGTGACGTACAAGAACGTTAAATTTAATGTGTGGGATGTCGGTGGACAGGATAAAATCAGACCTTTGTGGCGTCATTATTACACAGGAACTCAGGTGGGTGTCTTCTTTCCTACTTCTTAATTACTTTTATCATGTACATATAGATAATAACTATCAATAGTATAAATATCTACAGATCAAAATTATTTTTTTTATTGCTGTAATATTTAGAATATTCTTGTATATTGCTCTTGAACAGTGTTACTGTCAGAGCATTAAAATTGTAACAAAATATCCTTCTTTAAAGTAATTTTACTTTAAAGAAGGATCACAATTTGTTACAATATACATTAGTTTATGTAAATTCGAATTGAGTATAATTATTTTTGGTATTATATTTAAAAAATTGTCTATTTATTTATAAATTATACACAAAACTAATTTATTTAAAAAAATTCTCAATATAATTCCGATATTCTAATCCTCTGGACTATTTTTTCAATAATTATTGTTGTTTACTCATCAATCATTAAATTCTTCATGAAATTAATTGACTGATAGCCAAAATGTGAGCAGGAAATGGTCATAACTTCTGTTATAATTTTTGCTATTATGTTCGTTTTTGGTTGAATTGGTCTTAGTCATTTTTTATAAGAAAACCTTTAGTCCAATGAACTCATACCCCACAAATTAAATAATTTAATATATTTTTATTCTAAAATATTTTATCTCAGATTGAATCACACGCTATAGAATTGTGTTATTTAATATAGATTTAAATTAATTTATTTAATTTCACAGAAGAGAGCGGTGAGCTCTACAGCGGTGCGGGTACAGAAAGTACCCAAATTACGTTGATTTTATTTAATTTATAGATAAATATAAATTATCTTAACAGTTTATCACTGTTTATAAAAATGTAATAATCAATATTTTAAATTTCTTAAACAGTGAAAGAGTATGTAACTCTTTTACTAATAATAGGTCTTAATTTTATGATACAAAAATTATTACATAAGAAGCTGGTTATCACATTATAATTTGATTGATAACGTTATTCATCTTGTCTCGTAGTAAATCAATTTAAACCCAATTTTTAGACACTTGATATTTCCGCCTATTTAAATTTATAAGGTTAATTTGGATGTTATTTTTCGTAGCTATTATTGAGTGTAAGTTATCTTATTATCAGTTTAGAGTAAATATTTCTTTCATCTTATTTTATCTTGTAAAATAAATAATTATTCTACCCCAGTTTCTATATTAAGAGCATTGCCGGTCACTGAGCGATGTCAGATTTGTACCACCTTCCCCTTCTACTTTTAAGAAATGCAAAGCCCACTTCTCGCTATCTGCTTTTATATATGTTTGCCCTTGTTTAAAGCATCGGGAGAAAACTCAACACTACTATTACAGTTGATCAACACACAAAAATAACTTCATCAACAATGTAACAAGTTTTTGTTCAGTGTTACGTTGAGCTACTGTAAATTATAAAGGGAAGATTTAAAAGCAAATACAAAATTTGTATGCTATATGTATAATGTACAACTTTGACTATTTATAAAAGTAAAATTTATTTTTCTCGATTTAAAATGTAACTGTCAGTCAAAATGGTAAAAAAGTAGTACCTGGATATACTGATAATATTAATATTTTTATTTATGAACACTATGTAACTTTTGTGTTGATACTTCTCAAACACATTTTTATAATTAAATTAATATTGAGGTTATCATTTTTTATCAGGGTGTATAAATAAAAATCATGATTTCTTTGAAACAAATTAAGAATCAAGATTTTTTTTCATTCAAATCAATATTTTCACAAAATGTGCTAGTTTTGCAAATTTTATAACAATACCTAGCTGGGATTTTTTATTGTTTAATGATACTTAAAACTTTATTTATAAATACATAATTATAAACAAATATCTAGATCTTCGGGCATAATTTTAATGAATAATAAATTTTAATCGTGTTTTCTATGTCGTTTATTTATTTGATTTATGTACTTTATTTATACCGTGAGTTTATTTTAACGTGAAACATGGGATTTTTCATATCCATGGTTACGAATTTGACAGCAATGTATTAGAGCGTTCTTTTTAAAATAGAACAATAGGGAATCAATTTAACTGTATTATTCTTGACCAATATAACATATTTGGGCAGCTGTAATAGTTCCAAGAGACTCTTTCAACATAAACTTTTAATTGTTTAAACTATACCTACATCGTATTTCCAGGTAGCAACCTTTGAATTTGTTAATTGGAGTCAAACTGATGCTACCCGGAAATACGACGTAGGTATAGTTTAAACAATTAAAAGTTTATGTTGAAAGCGTCTCTTGGAACTATTACAGCTGCCCAAATAAGTTATATTGGTCACGAATAATATAGTTAAATTGATTTCCTATGTTCTATTTTAAAAAGAACGCGCTAATACATTGCTGTCAAATTCGTAACCATGGATATGAAAGGTCCTATGTTTCATGTTAAAATAAATTCACGGTATATCTCTTTTATTAAAGAATAGTTATTATTATATACCAAACCTGATAAAGGTCTGTTTAGCATGGGACGGAATTTTTTGCCGGAGGCTTCAAAAATCTCTAGGACAATAAACACAATGCGCGGACGAGTTATACACAATATTTTTTGTGCAACTACAGTGCACATAATTAAAACACACATTTTATTTTTGTAACAATTGTCAAAAATATCTGACATTTACATGCCAACTCAATAAATTCGCAGCCGTTACTAATAGCAACGCGGTCGCGAAATGTGTTGTTGTAACAAATGTTTTACTTCGCGGCCAGAATTGCGGACGCCAGTGACTTTTTTGACAGTTGCGTAAAAAAATTTTTTTTTCGATTTTTGTTTAAATAATAGGTAGTATTAAAATCATTATAAAAATAATTTAATTGATTTAAATCATATAGGTACATCCTATTTTTTATACATGATCGTATGAAAATATTTTGTGGTTCCTTTTCTGAAATATTTGATTTCAGGTGAATAGTTTCTGGCAATAAATAGTTTAAAGAAATAAAAAATGTTTAACTTATTTTTTATAATTTTTTCATTCCAAAATTGATCAGTTCGATATAGATACCTAGTATCCACAAAATAGTCATGTGGAGTTCAAAAATTTAAAGAACAACGAGTAGGTACGATAGATATAACAATGCATTATTTTCTTTACTTTTTCTTTACTTATAATTTCTTATTACTAATTACCTACCTAAATAATTTTTTCGACTATTTTACTGTGTAATAAATTCGCAGCCGTTACTAATAGCAACGCGGTCGCGAAATGTATTGTTGTAACAAATGTTTTACTTCGCGGCCAGAATTGCGGACGCCAGTGACTTTTTTGACAGTTGCGTAAAAATTTTTTTTTTTCGATTTTTGTTTAAATAATAGGTAGTATTAAAATCATTATAAAAATAATTTAATTGATTTAAATCATATAGGTACATCCTATTTTTTATAAATGATCGTATGAAAATATTTTCTGGTTCCTTTTCTGAAATATTTGATTTCGGGTGAATAGTTTCTGGCAATAAATAGTTTAAAGAAATAAAAAATGTTTAACTTATTTTTTATAATTTTTTCATTCCAAAATTGATCAGTTCGATATAGATACCTAGTATCCACAAAATAGTCATGTGGAGTTCAAAAATTTAAAGAACTCAGTAGGTACGATTGATATAACAATGCATTATTTTCTTTACTTTTTCTTTACTTATAATTTCTTATTACTAATTACCTACCTAAATAATTTTTTCGACTATTTTACTGTGTTTATTCAAATTTATTACATACAAAAAATAAGTATTTTTGTACAATCCACAATTCATTCCATCCATCTATTCCCGGAAATTTCATTCATATCAGTATCTACCAATAGAAATAAATGTCATTGGTCGAATATAGTAGCACGTTGTATCTTGTAGAGGGGGAACATACTCCCCTAACAATTTCTCCTCCATAGTCTATCGTTCAGACTTCCGAAATAAGCGGCGAAAAGGGGTTTAGTAGAAATCAAGCCACAGCTAAACGAAAAGAGATATTTCCGATTTTTTTTCACTAGCCTACTAACAAAGCTTGTGGCTATTGGGCTGACTGAATTATTTTTCATGCTTTGTACATTTTCCCTATTAAAAATTAAATTGAAAACTACAAATTTTTTTCTGTTTTTCTAAATTATCTTAATTAAAGTTTAGATCATTAATTACGCAAAATAATCAGTCAGCCCAATGCACTGATCCTTCTTCTACACAATGATGTCAAGTTTGAAGATATTAAAATGTAAGTGTAGCGTGATTTCTACTAAACTGCTGTTTTGCGTACCACCGGCAATCGCCTTAAAACCACTATTTATTAGAAAAATTGCACCTTTTTAATGTTACCAGCAATTTACTGTTTATATAAATTTACAGCATTCTGTTTTTTTTGTGTGTTCTTATTCTTAGTCAGAACGCAATTAGAAATCGTTATGTAGTTAAAATTGTTCATACATCGTGCTTTACTCTGTTAACTTTATTTTCTTCTTAATTATTAGCTGTTACAAAATTGCTGTGTCAAGTATACATTACTTGTTCGTTGTATTTCCACTGATCATATTAAATATTTTTTTCTTTTCTAATTTTGTACATAGCGTATGTAGTCTTTCAAATTTCAAAATATCAGTGCTACATTTTATTTATAGAATTTTGTTTGAAACTACAACAGAACTACCTTCAAAACATTTTTTTTCACCTGAATAAATAAATAAATATGGATATCCCGTTCCCTATGCAGTATACTATGCACGCCCTGTATAATTAATTATTATTATGTATAATCTGTTATTGAACTAGGAGGAGTAAAAACAAAATTCTAGTGCTATTTCTGTGCTTATGGTTGGCTAGATCACCGCCGGTTGTACACCCAACACGTTCAAATGTCTGATAGAACTGTCATATTTTTCTTTTTAATTTGGAAATTAATTCTACGAGGTAAATTTGTAATTCGTTCTTTTTATTTGATTTGAGTATAATAAAATAACTTGTGAATTACAATGTAGGTATTTAAGACATTCAAATTAAAATTTAACAAAAAAGAAAATCCTGGTAACTTTCTATATTTTTAAGGCTATAAATATGACTTTTTTTTACACCTAGTTATTAAATGTAGCCGGAATTATAAAATAAAATTTGCGCTTATATTAGCTCAAAATTCACTTTTTTACTCTTAATATTGATATGTAGATTTTTTTCTGGCTTGTTATCGAATCATGAACTAAAATATCAACATACACCTTGTTGCTGTACGATTTTTAATTTCATTTACAGCAGTGTAGTTTGCAAGCATAGACAAACATTGTGTTCCAAAAATGTTTAAATAACGTACCTAAAATAAAAATTATAACGCACTGTATGTATTTATAATATTGGTTAACTTAGTTTTAACTGCAGAAATGTATTAAATATTATTTTAAATTTTGATGATTTACTGTAGGGATTGTTTCATGTAGAACACTGTGCATAAACCAAATTTAAATCTACGCATGTTATAAGTTATAATTGACTGCTTTATTCAAATTAATTAATAAATGCATACCATAGTAATTCTGTAGGCAGTTCCTATTTAAATATTACACAACTGACTGTGTGACAATAGTATTTTAATAACTGCATCTGAATATTGCTGCAATGATTAAAATGAGTTAGCATTTTTTGTTGTGCACTTGACAATAGTGATGCTGTTCTAAAATTAGTGACTGGTAAATTATGTTGTTATTAATGTATAAAATATGTTTAGGGATTGATCTTTGTGGTTGACTGTGCCGACCGTGACAGGATCGACGAAGCGCGCCAGGAGTTGCACAGGATCATCAACGATCGCGAAATGCGTGATGCAATCATATTGATATTTGCCAATAAACAGGACTTGCCCGATGGTAAGAAACACTTACAATCTACTTGTAGTAGTCCTAATATTATTTAAATGAATATCTATCCCACCTTTTAATTTCAACTTGAAAATAACAGCATTACAGTCAGTAGTGTAAAATTATATTTAGTATATGCCCAAACTTATAGAGAACAGGATAAATTTTAGTGCAAATCTGTATGTTTACATATTAAAATAAAATCTTGTATATATACCGTGTATCCTAGCGAAAGGTTGGTACCGATAGATGTTTAACATTAAAAACAGTTTTTTGTAAATAAATAAAACCATGTTACTCTCCGCGCAAGATAGCTTGGCGAGACTGAGTTGTATAGAGTTGGGGATTATAGAAGTATAATCAACGAAAACCATACGCACGACAAAAAAAAATTATTGTAATAAATGTACAAACATTACCTATACTAACTAAAATAATTTTATGAATTTTGAGGTTTTATGTATTATTTACGGAAAAAATAATCTGTGTACAATAAACAAACTTGGACTCACTATTTCAGGCAGTGCGGCATCTAAGTAAAAAAATCTGCTGTGTCCACCACAGTACTTCCCCGACTATAAGTTTTAATAACTTATTTCGTAACGCCTTTAATTTGATGCTTTATTCAGCAAAAAATAAATTTATCTTTTTTCCCAAACTATTTAAGTTGATACCAACTTGATTGAATATCGCATAAATGTCATTTTTTACATTTTTACTAAACTCGCCTCCCCGAGAGCTTTAAATTGACACCAAACTCGGTATAATTTGAATAATGTATTTTAAAAAAATGACGATCGGTTAAATGTTATTTTTATCGTTCTACTAGAATTATTTTCCCGTGAGCTTTAATTTGATACCACACACGATATTATTTTAATAAATATAAAATAAGTTATGTTTATAAAGTTGGTACCACTGGTTGAATAAAAAAAATTGAATAATTTTTTTTAGAAACAATTGACAATCGCATAAATGTCATTTTTTTACATTTTTACTAAACTTATCTCCCCAAGCGCTTTAAATTGACACAAAATTCGATATAATTTGAATAATTTATAATAAAAAACAAATGACGATCGTTTAATGTTATTTTTGTTTTTCTACTAAAATTCTTTTCCCGAGAGCTTTAATTTTATACCACATAGATAGTATTTTGATAAAAATAAAAAAAGTTATGTTTACCACTGGTTAAATAAACGTCGTTGTTCGGAAAAAACCTCCTATGTGAAACATTAAGTTTGGCAGTAGACAAAAAAACAAACTATTTTTTTCGAAGCTTTGTACTGTTTAAAAACACATAGAAGATTTTAAAATATATATTTTGAAATCTTACGATTCAAAATAGTACATATATGAGTATTTACCAAGCGATAGAGCATACTATATTTAATATTATTATACATAAAGTCGATTTTGCATAAAAATTTTTCCGAACAACGACGTAAAGCTCATTAACGAACTTGAAGTCAGATTTTGGCTCAAGATCTTAAATATAAAATTTTAGTCCAAAATTCCAACGCGTTTTTAAGTTGTTTTTTTTTTAAATTATGTTTTTTGGATTCAGTAGGGTCTAAATTCTAAAACGTGATGATTCACCAAAATCTCGAACTGTCAAAAAATCACGATTACAATACTTCCCTCTATTACATATTTCGCGGAAGTAAAATTGACATAAAGCATACTGAATAGCATTACATTCCTCGCCAAGTTATCTTTTGCGCACAGTACACATTGTTGAAATATTTTACTTAATCTTACATCTAATTTAATACAGATTAGTTAATTGCATTAGCAAAATTTTGGGAAATTAATAAAAGTGTTCAAAAATTTTTTTTTTGTTATTTTTATTGCTGTATACGTAATGTAATAACATAACTATTACTTCCTACTTCGCAGTCTTGTAGTTAGAATGCCGGACTTCTAGTCCAGGAAAATAATTTCAAAAGACGTCTAGAAATCACTCCTAGAGGCAAATCATGTAACAATTGATTAACAGGTTGACTTTTATGCTTTGAAACCCGTTGAACACGCCTAGGTATGTTATTTGCTCGAATTCTCACTCCTTGTGCTCCAAATTCTAGATGGCGGACTAAAATTTTGTCAAAAAATAAGTTTTTCGCATTTATCTCAGAAACTGTTCATATTTGGTAAAGAACTGTTATTATATTGAAAAAATAAAAAAATACCGATGATTCCGTATAGACTAGGATTTTTTTTCGAAAATATACCTCCTAGATGCAAATCATGTAACAATTGACTAAGAGGTTGATTCTTATACTTTGAAACCCGCTGAACACGCCTAAGTATGTTATTTGATCGAATTTTCACTTCTTGTCCACTGAAATATAGTAATACTGGAACGTGCACTCCCTATGCTCGCTGCGTACGAAAAGCAAGCCGAGAGAGACAGCTACTCACAGGTGATTCTATCGTTGTCTTACACTCCTGCGCATGCGGAGTCACGCGGCCATCAGGACCACAAACCAATCAAGACTGTACGACAAAGACGCAATCAGCCGCGAGTCGCTGTCTCCTGTCTCTGTCGGCTCGGGCACCAATCAGGACTGTACGACAAAGACGCAATCACCAGCGAGTCGCTGTCTCTGTCGGCTCAGGCTGGCGTCGCTAGTGCACGTTCCAGTATTATTATATTTCAGTGTTCTTGTCCCTCAAATTCAAGATGGCGGACGAAAATTGTGTCTAAAAATCAGTTTTTTGCATTTATCACAGAAACTGTAGATCATAAACTCTCCATAAGATAGATTCTTAACGATTTTCATGTAAGTGACATAGTTTTCGAGAAAATCATGAAAATGTTTTTCGAACATTTCAATAATTAAAAACCAATTCGAAATTATGTCTCCCAACACGAAAACGACTCTAATTTGTTAACGGATAAAAATATCAACACCCGGTTTGTTGCAGTAAATTCTCCGAACATTTCTCTATAAGCTACATTAAAATAAATAATGTTGACGGTCTTAGTTAAGCCAAAATAATATGTTTCCGAGAAATTTGAAAATTTTAAATTTATTCTCGCAAAAAAATTGATATTTTGGCTTGGCGAACGCCTTAAAAAGTTTTCAAAATAATGTATCTTATAGAAAAATGTTTGTACAATTTAATGAATGAAACCGGAAGACAATATTTTTATCCGTTCAGAAGTTACTACAGTTCATTAAACACAATAATACAAAAAACTCTAAAATATCTCAACTTTTAAAATCAAATATTTTGGCTTAATGAACACCCAAAAAAGTTCCTAAATTTTTATATTTTTTACCTAATATGAACAGTTTCTGAGATAAATGCAAAAAACTGATTTTTAGACGCAATTTTCGTCCGCCATCTTGAATTTGAGAGACATGGAGTGAAAATTCGAGCAAATAACATACCTTGGCGTGTTCAGCGGGTTTCAAAGTATAAGAGTCAACCTGTTAATCAAGAGGTCTTGCAAAAGAAAAAGAAGTATCTTGTTTTTTCTTTAATTCGAATTAGCAAGTTTTAAATAGTCGTTAGGTATGATTTAAGTTTTAAAATGTTTGTTTATATATTATCTTTGAATATATAATTTACTACAAGAACGGCAACGCAATGTATCTAAAGTGTACAGAAATTTTTTACCGTCCTATGATGCCCCTAGCGGGAATTCGAGTAATTATTACTCAAGGAGAGAGAGAGAGAGAGAGAGTGTAGTAATGAAAGAGAAGCATGCTTTCTCTTGTTTGCGTCTGATACGAAATGTAGAGAGGAATTTTTGTTGTTATACAATACCTAAATAAAATAATTTGTTTGCTTGTTAGAAATATAAATCTCAAAGCCTTTTAAAAACAATGAAATTAAAAATAAAAATATTATATTTTCTACAATTACCTAATTTCTTCCCAACAACTAGATCCTAAACATTTTCTGCAAATAGACTTATCTAAATTGAAGATACTAAATATTTTTCTATGCCTCTAAATAATTTTGATGTGAATGAGATCTCTACAAATCTAAGAAATGAATTGTCACTTCATATAATTTATGATTAATAAATTTTACTAGTTTCGTCACTTTAAGTAAACCAAGATGTTTCTATAACAATAATAAAAAATTGTCACTAATATTTTTACTCTGTCATGTAGAAAAAACATGAATTTTGTAAATTTACACAAGGGAATATGAAGAGGAATTTTGTAAAATCTACTAAAACTGTCTAATTGAATCGGTCATTTCAAAAACAACATATGTCACAATGTTAATATTTCACAAGATTAAATAAAAACCGTATAATATCACAATAATTAGCATATTGTTTTTGCAATAATTCCAGTTTTTAAACCAATATTTAAAACGTTAGGAGCAATGTAAGTTGTGTTGTTTTTACCATTAATGTGTGTTTACCCATGTGCAATAAAAATCTTGCAAAAACGCCGATTTGACCATTGGGTATCAATCCATACATAATAGGATCTATGGTTGTTTTGACATTTCAGTTTCTATTGCGCAGCTGCGAAGTCTGCTACTTTCTAATTGGGTAGCAGTAAAACAGGCTTTCCTACGTCACTAGACAAGGGGAGAAGTGGTGCAATTCAGAAGCATTTTGAACAAAATGATTTTTAAAGTTAATTTTTTCAATAATAGAGGTAAATTTTGCTAAAAATACGAACTACGGGTCTCATGTTTTTTATTATTCTTTCTATTAAAGCAATAAAAAAAAATCAGTTCAAGACCTCATTGTTACCTGATTTGAAAAAAATACTGACTTACGTTGTTTTTGAAATGACTGATTCAATTAATGAACAAGTGTGTGCTTTGACATCAAATTAAACTTAATGCCGTAGAGCAAAAATATCAAAATTGATGTATGTATGAAATTCAAACGCATTCTGCCATCGGTTTCTCTCTTAAAGTTTTTTATAACGATCTAAAATATGGAATGTGGTTATTTTCCTCGGCTGGCGCCTCGAATAATAATCCTCCGCTTTGGTAATAAAAAATCCTTTACAGAATAGACCTTAGACTATAATAGAATAAAAAGCGGGAGGTAATAATATAATAATTTATTATTAAATTATCATGGTGATAAATTAAATAGGTTACCTGTTTTATTCTTTATTCATAAATACTTATTATTTTTGGAGAAATAATTTTGGTATGATGAAGGCATAATATAACTGTGGACGATATATTTTAATTTTTAAGAAATATCAAATAATATTGATTTTTATTTACTTTTAACTATAAAGAAATATGAAAAATAAGGTGCAGACAGGTTTGTGAGATTAATAAATTCCGATGTAAATTAATTACTTTCTTACATTATATAATGATAGTGCCACTACAGTTTTGTTTTTAATTTGATTACAACAAACCGAGGACAAACAGTTCATGTACCCAGTGCCAGGTGGCACTGCCGTTGTTAGAACATTTTTCGTGTGACGTATTCTATTGCTTACGTTGCCGTTCTTGTAGTAAATTATTTATTCAAAGATATTATGAAAAAACGCTTCAAAGTTGAATGTATTTGAAATGTCGCCAAAATTGTGACGTACGCCTATTTCAAGCAGAACCAATCATAAAACAAGAAAGTGTAGGTATTTCACAGAACTTATATTTTAATTAATAGATCACTTAAGAAATAATTGAATATGGAATAAAGTTTATATTATACACTTGGATAATCTAGTGTACGGTTAATTAATACAATGTTATCAAATCTTTATTATTCAATTGTTATTTTTGTTTAAAAATTTAATTTTATAATTTTCTGACCATTGGGTATCAATCCATACATAATAGGATCTATGGTTGTTTTGACATTTCAGTTTCTATTGCGCAGCTGCGAAGTCTGCTACTTTCTAATTGGGTAGCAGTAAAACAGGCTTTCCTACGTCACTAGACAAGGGGAGAAGTGGTGCAATTCAGAAGCATTTTGAACAAAATGATTTTTAAAGTTAATTTTTTCAATAATAGAGGTAAATTTTGCTAAAAATACGAACTACGGGTCTCATGTTTTTTATTATTCTTTCTATTAAAGCAATAAAAAAAAATCAGTTCAAGACCTCATTGTTACCTGATTTGCCTATTTGTATATTTTCGAAAAAAAAATTCCTAGTCTATACAAAATCATCGGTTTTTGATTCTATCTTTTTTCAATAAAAGATTATAAAATATTTTTAATTAATTGATCGTTGTTTAATGCATCATTGAACCGAACCCAGAACTTGAATCGCTCTTTAAAAATCGGTTACCGGTTCATTTCATGAAGAAAAATGAAAACCGGAACAAAACCGAACCATATATAGAACAGTGTACCGCGAACCGAACCTGAACCGTTATATTGTGCGGTTCGAGTCTCTGGTTATGCCATCACATTTACAACAATACAAACAACAAATCTATTTTTTTAAATTATTTTCACAAAATTTCTCTAATGAAATGAAATTATTTATCTATTTAATTAGACGTAGGTGGTAAATTATTGGCATGTGTAATATGGTAACATAGTTATTAGCCGGTTGGGTTTTATTTACAAAAGACTGTTTTCCATGTTAAACTGCTACGCCAACCTGCCACACTGAACACTATGTAAGTATGCTCCATACGAGCTCTTACATTTCAAAACCTACTGGACCCAAACTTTACAAGACATTCTGTAGAACTTGGGGTATATATAAATTTTGACGCATGATGTGTAAAAAATATATGCCCAATCGATAGGAAAAATAAGCTAAATTTTAAGTGAATGACTCTTGTCAAATTGATAATTGACTCTTTATTGCATGTTTTTTTCTATTTTTGAGAAAAAAATTATATATGTATAAAATAAATACATGCACAAATTACTGCAAAAATACTAAAAAAAAATTTATTCGAAATTGAAACAAAATTTTTACAAAAAATGGTACTTATCAAATAATATGATACAGTATACATTAAATAATATTATAAAATATGGTCAGTCATATTTAAATCTTAATTTACTTCATCAAAAGGTTCGTCAAACTCGTCATGATTCACTAGACAAAATATACTGAAGCTTACATTTTAAGTTATCTGCCTCAAATCGGCTTGACATGTAACCAAACTTTTTTTAGCGCTATATCTTATGACTTCTAACTACAGCAGACCGTAGCTTACCATGTCAATTGAGCCAATATGTCGCCAAAAATCGCCTTTTATTTAAGCAGAGTGCTATTTGACATTTGGTACAATTATATAAGATATTAAATACATGGTGGGCGAAGTCTAATTTTGAAATACACATTATGTAATGTAGGTATGCAATTATTTTATACGCATTTTTAATTTAAATAGCGTTGATTGCTTTTCAATTCGCTCTCCGAGATTAAATGATTCAAATCAACTAAAAATCACGTGCTATGTTTTCGTAAATGGATAACTAGGGACGAAATTTCTGAACCACCTAAAAAGGAATTTAATATTTAAGAAGGTTATCGAAACTTGTTATATTGTTAAATGTTAAATTAGACAAAAGTTACGAAACCGTACAAGTGTTATATTCTTCAAATTACAATTTGTAAAGTATTTAACCCGGCGTTACACAGAACAATTTTTTTTCAATAACTGCACCAAAAACGGCACCTTTCGTCCTAATTCTTAGGGACAAAAGTGAGATATTTCTGACCGGTCAATACTTTTCCTCCCGCTTTAGGCGGGAATCCACTTGGTTGGTTGGTCATCCCTAGGGAAGAAAAGTACTTTTCCTCCCGCATAATGCGGGATTCCAAAATTGATTATTTAGATTATTTTTATTTATTTTATGGAATTATTATACATTTTTCCAATTTTTTAGCCGGTAAAATTGACCGTGGTTCTTTAAGGCGGTACACTTGTGACAAAAATATAGTGAAAAAGTGACCTCGCTATATTTCAAATTGTGTCCCTGCTATAACACCTACACTGTTCATATTTTATATATGGTTAGTTAAAAGATGACTCTAGAGTGCTATGAAGTTATATTTTTTAAATACTTAATAGTTTTTTGGTAATAAATTAATAAAAACAGTCTATTTTGCCAATTTTTAACAATTTTTTTAACTAGATGTGTAATTTTTTTGACAAAAAAACTTTCCATACCACTCTTCTGATCAATGCAAGGAATCGATTATTTCAAACAAAATTTATTAAGATGCATTAATAAAGCCACGATTTGAAATATTAAAAAGCAAAAATTAATTCTTATTTTCTCTAATTGTTGTCGCAACAATGTATTATACAAATTTTTCGGACAAATAATATTTCGTAATTACTCATGGTAAATTTCAGATTTTTATTTTGAGCAATATAACCATAATCTGAAATTCTGATTCTATTGCAGCAATATTGCAGTCAACAAGTGTACCGCCTTAAGATGGTATAAATGAAAGTAATGTAATATTCGCATATTTTATTTTTTTAACAAAAACAGATATAATAGTAAGTAAGTAAATAGTTTATTGTTACCTTTCGGTGTACAAAATCTTTACAATATTACATTTTCATTTACATTTAAATTTAAAGTGGTAGGTATATTTTTATTTTTATTTTTATTTTGTTCTTATAATGTATACTTTTTTCATCCATTCCGTGTCTGGGTATAACAGATATAATATATTTGTTTAAATTATATATTACTTTAATACCAAAAGTAAATAAATATAATGTTAAAAACATAAAAATGAAAAACTACGTTCATATGACACACATAACTTAGTTAAAACAAATTTCAACTTAAAACATATTTTTGACGTGTTGACTGAAATTATTGCACCTCAAAACATATTTTTTTGGGTATTAACTATAACTATAAATTAATCTTCTACAAAATTTTATCCCTCCGGTCTATTATCACACAAAATGTTAGTGTTAGTGTGTGTGCGTGTTTATGTTACAGCAATGTGACGCTTTGGTCTGTGGTGACGCTTAATATGGAAAAACGAAAACTTTATAACATATTCTAATGCCTATGGCACACCGGTCGAGGAGCATCGAGGACCATCGAGTAACTCCTCGATGAAACGAAAGAACGCACCCCGTCCTCGACGAAAAATAGGGGCGCCGCTATTTTCATCGAGTTGTACCTCGATTAAACGAATGTATCTCATTTCAGACGTATCTTTTGTATTTGATTTCGCGCAAAACTTTGATGTATTTGTCACCGATGAAATAGAAATCCATCGCGGACGGGTGCGTTCTTTCGTTTCATCGAGGAGTTACTCGATGGTCCTCGATGCTCCTCGACCGGTGTGCCATAGGCATAAAACGGTCAACAAGGACTGTAGTATAGCATGTCTGAAATTTGAAGTATTTTTTGCATTTAGTTCTTTAAAGAAAAATAGTAAAAAGTAAAAATCCGGTCGATTAGACCATGACACGTGTAACACCGAGTTAACTATAAAATAAATATATTATCTGTTAGTGACACGTTGATAAAACAAATGGTTTAACCTTTGTTTAACTTTTGGAAATACCACGGAAGAGACGAGCAAGTATACAATTATTTTGTATACAATTTTATATTGAATTAATAAATTTTTAATCAGCCCGGTTGAGTACATTTTTTAATTCAAGCAATTTTTTGTAGTTTTCACGGACCTCGATATCCTAATGTATTCATCTATTTTATGAACTATACATCTATGATCTATGTCCACATTGTTAGTTACTCACTCAAAATGACATTGAACAGACATGCAGAATGTAATTTAAGATTGTTGAGGTGAACCATGCGGGTTTAAGTTGAAGTTTAAAATATTTATCTATTGTAAAATCTATATATTACTTGAAAACTGTTAGGTATTTATCAAAAATAAGTAATTTTTAAAATTTTGCTATAGTTACTGATCCATTCAATTTGGATTAAAGTTGTAAATATAAAACTTGTTTAAAATTAAAAACTACACAATATAGCACTCTAAAATAATGCTAAACACATTGAAATTATGCAAACAAGTTTAATTTATAACAACAACGCTATTTTGATTTGAAATTGATTGTTTTGGTGTTGAAATTTGTAGTGACATATTTGTTTCTAGCAATGAAGCCTCACGAGATCCAAGAAAAACTGGGACTGACGCGAATTCGTGACCGCAACTGGTACGTGCAGCCATCATGCGCAACGACTGGCGACGGACTATATGAAGGACTAACGTGGCTCACTTCAAACCACAAGTTATAGTCCTCGTTTGGCTTTTAGACCCTTGCCAGTGCTCCTGGACTGTTATGTTCTGTATGATGTCAAAAGACAGTGTTCGCGTATTCATATTCAACCACTTGTTGCATACTCTCCGTTTCTGTGCGTATACGTGTGTGTGTGTGTGTGTGTGTGTGTGTGTGTGTGTGTGTGTGTGTGTGTGTGTGTGTGTGTGTGTGTGTGTGTGTTGGTGCATGAGTGTGTGATAGCACGCATGTATTTGTGTGCATTCACCTCATACTATTTAATACGACATATTTTTAGAGATAGATATTAAATAAGGTTGAATGAAATATTGTTTACCAGTGTTTCTTTGTTTATGTGATTGTTTTTATTTAGTTTAGAAATAAGGCTGTGGAATACGAAAGCAAAAAAATAATATAGTATAGAGTTCTTGCAAATTATTGGTTATCAATAATTAATTCAAAATTAATTTGACGTCTATCTCTGATAATAAGAACGTTAGCAATAGTACTAAAAATCTGTCGGCGTATATATTTATGTATTCTATATACCGAGATTTGGATATTATTTTGAATATTGTAATTACGTATGTTAAGAGATTTTAAGAATCTCGAATATAAGAGTACATAAAACACAGATTTAACCAAATTTTGTTCAGTTATCATTTTTATATAAGTAATGTTTGAATGAAGAACATGTGGAGTAATATTACAATTTAGGAACAATTTAATTTATTTTATATATTTACAACAGTTAATAACTAAATATAGAAATTTTCTAACGTGTAAATATATCTCGGTTTGTGTAAGTTCAGTGATTAGCAATTTGCAAGTAAATTTTAGTGTAATTTAAAATACGTACTAAAGATTTTGTTTCAAAAGTATGCAAGTCTTTCGTAACACAACCCGAGTTATAAAAAGGATTAACTAGTACATTATTCAAATGTAAACGAATCCGTCGCTAATAATAATCTTATAGAATTTGTACGTAGATAATTAATCATAATGTTTCGTTATTAAAAAATCAATTTCAAAACATTCGTTTTATTCTTATAGTACACAGAATTGGGTTATATAAAGCGTATTTATTTTAATGTTGCCACAATTTCTACCTCGAAAAAAATTATTTTATCTAATTTGAAATAACCAATAGTGTAATTATTGTAAATAACAAACTTTGTAGCTGTAAAGTTCTCGAGGTAGCAAAGGTGGTATACTTAAAAGAACATCTGCATAACTATTGCTAACATGATTATTAGATACATAGACTAGGTATACTAATAAACGAACAAATTATGGTGCAAACGAAATGCAGATAATGGAAATTCAGGTAACATTTAAAATATAATTATTTTTATTTTCTGATAGCACCAAAAAAAATTATTAAAAATTAGTGCAAATGTTATAATTGGTTGAAGAATAAGCGCTTAACTGAGCATCTTAACTGAGCATAGCTTAGAAATTAAGTTAGGGTAAGATGAACAATTGGTGACAGTAGATTACCTCAAAATCCATTATAAATGTTTTAAGATTGTCTATTCGACATCTGAAGTAATTTAATGGTTGTTACAAGTCGCACAGAAATACCGTTTATTATAACGTTTAAACGTTAAAAACGAAGTCGAAGATTCTAATGAAACGAATATATGTCGTAATTCATGTTTATTTACACGAGTCCGAGAACAATCACACTTCAAAGATTTTTATATTGAAAACAATAACATACGTGTTATTTCATCTTAAAGAATTAATCATACATTTAAATAATGCGAAAAAAGTAATTTGTTCGTAGCATTATCAGCATCAACAGCTGGGTAACAGTTCTAAATAAAATTTGGATAAATTTAAAATGTCGGTGACGAAATTTGGATTTTTTAAATAAAATTGAATTGTGGCTTGTCTTGGTCTTTGAACATTTGGCCTGTTGTATTTTTCGCCGCAGTCACAAGACACACGCACGCATTCGCACCGTCCCGTCCACCGTAACTGAAGCTGAAACCGTAACCGATGCGAAATCATTATAGGTTAATCGTAAAATCATAATTATAATTGTGTGTTATTGTGGAGATTTGGATGTTCCTGACTCTAGTTTTGGTGCCTTACTCAGCCGATGAGTCGATGAGTGTACCGTGCAGTATTACAAGTAAAACTCGATACAAACTTATTCCAAATGCAACAGGTCACACGTATATATATATAGCACTAAACACGTATTAGTCATATGCGATACATGCACGATTGTTTTACAGATACATAATACTTATGCTCACGTCTTTGTACGAAACACATTATATTTTCATAATTTATTTTTTAGACTTGATGTATTCAAGAGACATCTTTGAAAAACTTCTCTGTGAAGATGCATTTAGGGTAAAAGATAAACTATTACGACTTCAGCAAATAAAATGATGTAGCATTTAAAAAATTAATTTGTCTACTGTTTATGGTCAATGATTTATTTTATCACATGCTACAACAGTTAAACTTTCAATAAATAACAACCAATTTCGAGCTGAAGTATGTTAGTCTAAGTATAAAAGTGTGAGCTTGTGCACGTGAAAAACGTACGTGCTCTTATTTCTGTAAATTGTGCGCGTTTCTTTTACACATTCCATTTTGTCTGATGTTGCTTGTTTTGTTTTATATTCTTTTAGTGAAGTTTCGCAGTAAATAAAAGCACGTGTGTTGTTGCCTGAGGTTCCAATCATTTGGAACAATAACTCTGCTTTTATTTTTTTTTATAAATTTGCTCCTCTTTGCTGATTTATTCCAATATAATTAGCACAATTCTGTTTTATAATGTTTGTTCTGCAATGATATTTCCGGATTGTTTGGAGCCTCATTCATATTATAGTCCCTTCCTTTTGTAAATATGTATAATTCATTCATAATATCATATTTAAAAGAGATACTAATTAATATTTAAGTAATTCATAGTGTAAAAATAAACTCGCCCTGTTAATATGCTGGTTTTTTGATATTTTATTAATTAGATGTTTGTCACAAATGTATATTACATAGAAGAATAATAACGAAACAAATTACAATACCTATCAGCCATATATCATCATGTGACATTATTTACGTCATTTGGTGTACTTTTTGAATAGAGATGTAAAATTTTACCTAATTTTTCCGTTATTTTGTTGAATGTAGCCGTAAACCGTAGTTATTCTAATTTTTATATGTTCGATATAATTTAGTAAAATTATAATTGTTTGACGGTTTTGAAGAGGAAAGTTAAATTTTACATTTCTTTGTCACAGTACTGAGTTGTAAATAGTTTTATCGTTTTGATTATTGTTTGTGCCTGTATCGATCAGTAAAAATAACACTAAATTATATTAGTAATGAAAACAAATATTCATAGTCATCCATGGTATCTATTATGTATTTTAATATTAATCGAAACCTAAATCTTGTAATTGAAATAACACTGCATACTATATATTGCCCCATTATCAAACATTCGCACATTTCATAATTTCAGTATGTTCATTTAAGTATCTATTGTTATTTCTGTTAAAATATAAAAGTATATGTAAATATGACATTTTATAAATTGAGAGTTCTTTATTAGAGATATAACGCATTATATCGCTCTTATATCATGATAATTTGCTGAATTTTGCTAATTTTATTTTTATAATTTTTTTTTGTCATTTTAGAGTAAGAGATTCGTTACCTATATATTATTTATAGGTAATTATATTAACCACTATCCCAAATGCAAGAATAGATCAATTAAAATTACCAATAAATTAATACTAAACAAATGCTTTTTATAATGTTAAAATATAATTTGTAAAAATCAGCTTTCAAACTTAACCAGAAATGTGTCTTTTGTCTTGTGAATAAATTTTATTTCCTAGTCCTTATTTCATATTTAAAGCAGCTTTATGTAAGTGCAATATCCAGAAGAATATCTTATCATTTTATAAATAGTTTCCTTACACAGGTGTTTATTCGATAAATTGCAGTTCAAAAAATGTACCGTTAAGTTAAAACTAAAAATTGTAAAATTGAAACAATTAATAATGTGAAAAGTGTATATTTCTGTGTACAGTCATAAAGGAAATTTAAGTAAATTTCAGTATTAAATAATTTCATACGAAATAATAATTGTGTTCATTTATGTTTTACTACTGCAATTGCAATCACTCAAATAAACATGATTTTTTCAAATAATGTAATATTAACATGAATATGAAATTGATTAGGTAATTTCAATTCATCCAATAGCATTTTTTTAAAAATATTTTCTGTACAAATAATTTAATGAACGGGAAATGCAATAATTCTAATGCCTTTCAATCATTTAATAAAATACGTCATGTCAGCCAAAAATCTTATTAATGTTTGAAAAAGATGTCACATATTTCATACTTTTAGCGAACTATGATGCACTATTGTAAAAATGGTTAATACATTATGATAGTGTGGTCGTAGACTATATTACGAAATGTAAATAAATTATGTTAACAAAAAAATGTAAATATTAATAGTGTAATAAGTAGTTCAATATAATTAACCAAATACTGCATTGTTACTTATTATTTGCATAAATAAATATATTTCTTAATAATTAAAACAATTATTCATTTAAGTCAATAAAAATGTTGTTTTTTTTACTTTATGTGACAAATTTATTACAGAAACTAAGTTAGGATTTGTTTACAGAACAAACTATCTAAAATATAATTTAAAAAATAATCACATTATTTGATGACCGCGTGGTGTGTGTTCCACATTCGGGAAAGATCGTGAAATTCCGGGTTCTGACGACAGACTGAATCGCTTTCAGTAACATAGATCCAACGAGTGAGATGAAGAATCAGTAGTACTGTGTCAGTTGCGATATGTATATACGTGTGTATTTGTATTGTTTACGAAATGTTACACACAACGTATTTCTTTTAGTAAACGAATACAAAATACAATAGTGTGATCTATTAATCAATTAGAAATACCTTACAAAGTGCTATGTGACGTTGAGGTTAAACGTCACGTTTATAATGAAACAAATAATAGTGTCGCACTATGTTGTAGTTTTTAAGTTTTAAATTTTATGAAGTGCAAGTGATTTAAAGTTTGGTGTAAATCATGTAAAAAGCATGTTGTGTTTAAAAAGATGATGCATAGTGATAGGTGATAATAATTCGGATTGTTGAGGCGCGATAGTTTGACAGTAGTGCGTAAAATTTTGACAGTTGTGGTTGTTCGTAACTGTGAGTGAGGACACTATTTATAAATGCGGGCGTGGAGATGGTAACTGCTGACACCGAAAGGGACAGAGATGGTGAAGGCGAGAAAGACTCAGAGCGACATGGATCCGATTTATATATACGAACTGGATGGGCAGATGCAACCACTGCATTTGAACAGTTGGAAAAGGTATTTCTTTCTAACAGTTTATATATTTTACACAATTATTTCTAAATGTAATCATCATCATCATTCATGTCTTGACTTACAAAGTTGTCACACTCTGATATCTAGCAGGAGAAAAGTTAACAAATTTATCCAATATAACATTATTATATTTCGGGCTAGGAAGCTACTTTGAATTTGTCTTGGTAGTAAATCTCATAAATTACAAATACCTGGTATTTCTGTAACTGAAATGGACGAAGGTACCTGTTATTGTTATTCACTGTTGACTTAAAAGATTTCAATTCTTTGAAGAAAAAAAAACACAATTGAGTTTGGTAATGTTCCTGAACGCATGGGTATCTATTGTCGATAGTGCAGGGCTTTCGGGGAACTTTCTCTCAGACGTTTCATGTTTTTGTTGTAAGGAACACCCAAGCATTTTGGAATTCAATACAGCTGGAAATCTTTACTAAAAGAAATGACACTCCATAAATTTTGACTTGGTAAAACCATTCTCGCAACTTTGGTATATAACTATAATGCCGTATAATGCATTTATTGTTTTATTGAATCGTGTAATTTGTTACGGTGTAGGAATGTAATAATATTTGTAATCTGTGAAAGTTTGATAGAAGTAAAGATTTGAGTTCGGTGAGATGTGAGTGTTAGTTGGTATGTAATTTGTCGAAATGTAACATACCAATACCACCCATGTAGCAAACCTGTGAGTTATCTTAATACAGAGAAGGGACATAGCTGCGTAGTATTGTGTTCGGTGGCATTACCGGTCGGACGCGAAATAGGCGGAAGGTGGGTCGGCTGGCTCAGGGCGGGCTCCGCTTCGGCATCGGCACATCGGCTGTTCTAGGAAGGCGCACTGCACTGACCGTCGCACTTGTTCGTGTGTGGTCCACAAGGGACTCGCTCGTCTAACTTAGTGCTCTCACTGTTCTCCCCAATATCCGCACCCAAAACTAATACCAAGAAACAACACCATCAAACTACATACAAACCTATGCAATACAATTCAAATGTACATAGGTACATTGAATAATAACGTCAAATCTTAACAAACTGACTGAATTTCCGATTTCAAATTCCACACAGTTAAACATCTTTCTCATATTCATGTGGTTAGATTTTAAAATAGCTAATAGCTACTATTATTTCCCGGTTTTTAAAAGTTTGTAGCAAGTGCAGCTCTGAATAAAACGACACCAAGACAGAGTTGTGCCGTGCCACATTTCTTATTAGGTATGTTGGTTATCTTAATACTAAAAGGTTGTTATACTTATTTTGTAATATATTAATATTGTAAACTACTTAAATGCTCATAAAATTATTCGTAAACTACTCGTAATACACTATAATTGCTTGATTATTGTTTCACGAGCAAGTGCAAAGCTAACTGGACTTGCGTAAAATTATAGTATTATTTTCATTAAAATATTCACGTAAAGGTCTGTTCAAAGTGGACGCAGTAGAACGGTACGGTATTTATAGCGAATCGGTACTACCCGATAGTGGGTGATGAGGACAGATTGAATAAATACGAATGAAATAATTTGCGAATTACTCTTTGACGCTTTCAATCTAAATAAAGCATAACTTAAGTTTAAAAAAATAGGTATAGTTTATTATTAATATATACGTTTCATTGATAATAATTAAATTCCTTCTATATTTGAAATAATAAGTACCTATCTAGGTGTAAATCCAGCTACCTATATGTAAGATTGTTAGTGTACCTATTACTTCCTATACCTACTCCTACTAAAAGAACATTTCTTTGGTTGATGATTTTATGGTTGCCTTAAAAAAATTAAAGCAATAAACAGCAGTAAAAAGTTCATTACCTACATTGTAACTCGATTATTTATGTTTTTAAAGATTAATTTTTATGTTTCTCTCTTAGTTGAAATATTTAGGAATGTTCATATATATTATAAAGATAATTATTGCATAAATATTATACTAAAGCGTTTATTATTCTGTTTCTTCTTTTTTATATAAACTAAACAAAGTCAATATTTCTAGTCACAAGAAGGTATTTAATTTTGTAGGTAAAATGTGAATTTACCAGGTATAGTATTTGAGATGAAAGACGTGTGAAAAAGATCATCGTGAAACAGTACGAAGTAAAATTTAAGCTCCGCCCATATTGTCATATTCAGTAATAATAACAACTTATGTTACAATAACTGTGTTGAGTGGAACGTGTAGCGCGTTGCTATGCATGTCGTATAACTTACTCGAAACAATATGAATTTTTGACAGACAAACGTATTCAATCCATACCATTAGAAAATGCAAGTACGACAAAGATAAATAGGTACACCGTTTGATACAGATGACTTTTTTCAAACTTCTTTCATCTCAAATACTATTTTTAGCTATTGACAAATTTGTATTGATAATAATAATGTGCGTATTAATCAAAAGCTAATTCTGAAAATAATTGATTGGTTATATAAATTTACCTTGATATCATTATCAGAGTCAAAATAATAGGAAGAGGAAATTAAAGAAGTAGGATTAAAAATATAGTAGGAAAAATTAATTAACTATCTAAAATAAAAAAGTTTATCTTGCTTTTAAACTTATGAAGTGCCATTTTAACTAATAGATAAAATTATGTAGGTACGTAATAATAAAAACATTTCTTTTACGTAATTTTGACAGCCTAATAAAAGTTGTAGCGCTCTAACGTTGGTATTATACTGATGTGTGTATTAGTAGTATTGCAGGTTGTGTATTGTGTGTTCTCGTTTTCAGAGCATAGGACAGATTAACCGAAATTTGAATATTACGCCTCGTACACACTGCGAGCGTAACACCGTAACGTAACCGCGTCACAAACTCACGTAACATCATACATCATGATACGCGTTCTTGTCGCAGCACTCGATATGAACATCGTCGCGTTGCGTTATTTCTAGCTCTCCATAAAATTCATTCAGCAACAATTTTCTTAATAAAATACAGCCACAACACGGCTTGATATTGATACGCAGTCGTCCAAATTAGCCAATAACTTCAACGCGTTCTTCCTTTGACGTATGAGAAGTTGACCCACCCATACTAGCCCACCCTGTTAAAATCTATCGCAATCGTTAGTTTTACGTTAGTTGAGTTTAGTTTTGTAGAAAATTGCGTTAGTTTTGAATGTTTATACGTATTTTTAAAAAATAATATTTGGGTGGGCTAACTTCACAACAGCCCAACCCTTAATTCGAAAGTGCGAGGAAAACACATTAATACCTTTTAATTGATTAGTTGATGTTAGTTGTGCTACATATTACGTTTGTTTTGTTATTCTAAGCTGTCAAATTTGAGCCGAGTGGGTGGGCCAAAATCACGGTTCTCCAGCCCATTGCAGAATTTCACGCGTAGATTTTACATACGTTGTCACCGTGGTTAGTTGAGAATAGTTTTGACGAAAAATACGTTAGTTGTGCCATAATTTGCCCGCCTTAACCAAAATAACCATTTTCGCTAACCGTACGGACTTGATGCTATTATGTCATTGATTTCTGTAATTTTACAATATAAAATTGGAAATAAAATAGAAGGCAACAACCGGCAACAACCAACAGCAGTGTTGGACATTTACCAGATTTTTTAAAATTTAGTTTATGATTGACAAATAATATGGTACAATAGTTTTCAAAGTGAGGAATTCAGAATGCAATAGTTGGACGTATTTACCAAAATCTAATTTACCTTTTCTTTTTCAGTGTGCATGCAGTAAGCCAAACGGTACTGAATAAAAACAAAGAAGCAATTTATTAAAATAAATTATTGCAAAATAAAAAAATTGCAATTTTACAATTTATATTTAGGTATATTTGTTGAAAACAAGAAAAAAATTTGGTATTAGCAAATCAAATTGAGAGATATTCTTAAAACTCTAAAACTATGTAATTATCCGAAAACAATTAAATTAGTTCCTAAAAATAAAATATTGAATTAATAAAATAAAAATCGCATGACACAAATAACATCCAATTAGAAGAATTGATTATAAAATAGTAACAAGGATTATATAAAAATTTAGCGGAAATTTTTTACAATTAGCTTGAGGAACCTAACTATAATAATTAATTAATGGATAACTTTTCTGTCACATTCCAGTTTGATATTTAAATTAAAAATTGGCTAAATTGTCATTTTGAGATCAGATTTTTTTAAAAAGATTTTTGCAACAAGTATTCAAGTAAAGTATTATTTCCGGTAACAGAATTTTACAAAAATCTTATCAGTTCTTCTTTAAGACGTACAAATGTATTATGCAAATTATTATAATATAATGTTGGTGTAGAAATTGAGATTATAATAATAAAATTATAAGGACAAATAAAGTGCGCAAAAATTCATCCATACATAACCACATATTTGTTTCTACCATGACAACAATAATTTCTTGTATTAGTTTAAAAAATGATTTACTTTTTGTACAATTGCTATAATAATCATAAACAATTCCTGAATGGTCTCCTATTTTTACAGAAAACAATGATATATAGTATAGCATCAAGTCCGGACGGTTAGCGAAAATGGTTATTTTGGTTAAGGGGAATGTAAAGTCAACCAATATTTACGAATCACAGACGGACCTGTATCGAATCTATCTATTTCATTTTATATAATGTCAGATATACATATTTTATCTCTGTCACATAATCCAGATAGACTGTCAAGTTATGCTCATCAATAACCTCAGAAGTTTTAAAGAATTATTAGGCTGACTGTAAATATTGTACCCCAGTTATCTACCCTAGCTAAAGTGGTCAAATTCTGCGAATTGGTTGGTTATAGTGGAACAATATAAGTTGTGTTAGTTTTGTTGATGAATTGTTAACAATACTTTTATGTACTACTTTAGCATTGTATTCTCTTATTCAAATAAACTAGATCTGTTGAAAATGTGTCAAGAAGAAATCTTGAAATTAGTACATAAATCCAAATACTACAAACTTTTACAAAGAAATGCCGGAGTCGACAAGAAGTAGATACGAGTACATACAAAAATTTCAAAATAGTATATTACATTACAAGTCATGAAAATGTTTCATTGCAGACGAGGAGGCGTTTGAAGAATGCGAGGATGCGCAGCGTCCGAGCATTTCTTCAAAGCCCCCGAGTCAAGCAAAGACATTTTTATGACGCGTGATGTATTCTATTTTTTTTAAATCGGCAATTAAGCTTAAAATTATAAAAAAAATTAGGTTTGCATAAATCATCAGAGCTGTGACAAATCATCAGAACTGTCACAAATTTTAGAAAAAGTTGTCATGACAAGTAAACAAAGTTGAAAGTAAAAATGACTAGGCATGAAAATAAAATTTTCATGCCTAGTCATGAAAATCTTACTTTCATGCCGCAAATTAGTCTGGAAATGACGATTTTCATGCCGATTTTGAAAAAATTTTGTTTTCTCAAATAGTTATTTATTTTTCAATAATTAAAATAAAAAGTCTATTTTGGAATGGTTTTGTGAACGAGAATTGAAATTGCAACATAAATGATACCTACACAAAGATCTGTATACATAATAATTTAGAGGTGCGGAAAAAATAATTAAAAATGGGGAGCACACAATTTGTTTTGTCAAAGTGTAGTTTGACCAAAAATAATTAAGCCAAACTGGAATTTTGTCAAACCGTAAATATGCCAACCGGTAATTTAGCCAAACTGTATTCTAGACAAACTGTAATTTCACATTCCGTAATTTAACCAAACCGCAACTTCGACTAATATTATATTGTCAAATCGTTCTCAGGTAAACCGTAATTTAGCCAAAACGCAACTATATCTAACTGGAATAATCCAGCACGGAATTTATCCAAAACGTATTTTTGTCAAATCGCAATTATGCATAACCGTAATCTTGCCAAACGCATTTTTACTCAAATCGTAATCTTCCCAACTTGTATGTCTTATCAAATAGATTTTTAACTCGTATTTAATTTTACAATACAATAGTTATTTTGAAATTTCACCGACTATGGTTCTGACAACTCAAGTTTGGCTGCATACGATAAAATCTGACTTACGTAATAGGAGCTATTTACATCTCTTCGTTTTGATAATTATGTACACAAAATAATAAATAGAGGAACGTAAAATAAGTGTTGTATTCAGTGCTCTCTAAACCGTCGACCATGTCGAAAAAAAAGAAATTAAAAAGAAAATTTTTGCATATTTTGATATGGTATTAGAAATAAAATCTACAGTTGACAAAACAAGTTTCAGATACTATTTCACTATTTGTACTTCTTTCTGCATAGTATAAAAGAGTTGCATATTATCCGCAGTCTATAAGTAATAATTATTCTCTTTCTCCTTTCCTTTCTTTGTTTATATTTTTTATGAATTCAAATTTATTTATGTTTTATGCTCCTTTATTTATTGTAATACTATAAATAAAAAATGAATTAGTATTGTAATATTTTTGTATGATGACATAAGAAGAAATAGTACCTAAATAATTCCTTTTTTGTTTGAAAAGAATTTTTTTTTATTATGCATAAAATGATATTTTTAATGCATATTTTCGAAAAATTTATCTATACATTTTTTGCGCATATTTTGCCATTTTTAAGTGAATAAAAGTGTCAGCTCTAGTACCTAATGAATGAGTACCCGTGACTAAAGTTCATAATAATAATTTTACTTTGTAATAAGGTTAAATATCTTTGAAAAATGAATTACCTATAAACAAAAGTAAATTGAGTTCAAAAATGGGTGTTATTAAAACTAGAAATTTAATTATAAACAATGGTTTTTTTCGTAATATTTTAACCTTATTACAAACTAAATAGTCTACTATTTATGATTCTGAAAGAATTTTTGTAATATCTTATATTATAATAGTCTTTGAGATATTGTGACAGCAGGATAGGCTATTTTGCATATTTTTTGATATCACTTTACAAGAAATAGAGTAAATAAAATTCTCGTATAAAGAAAAAATAAAGTCGCACAGAATTGTGTTTTGATGTGATATTATTTACTATGTATTTTAGTTCCTATGCAGTTATGAATTCCGTATTTTTTTTTTAGTTTTTCCTAAAATTGCAATACTAATTAATATATGATCGGTTCTAAAAATGTATTACTCAATTTAACTATTTTTGTCAATTGACAATAAGAATATTCATGCAAAATATACTTCTTGAAAGCAAAATATTATACTTCTTGCTTGAAAGCCAAAGCTAAATCCTCGGCCAAATCTAACAAATAACACTTCCTGGAATAATTCACACCCCTCGCCCCTTCAGATGGTAACAAAACTCAGAACGACTTGGATGCGTTGGAATACGTAGCGGGAACTTCAAGAACTAAAGCTGCTACAGGCGAACCTGTGTTTGCTGTGATTTTCTTAGTATGTGAAGCGAAATTTACTATTTTTGATGTTTTCTAATGTCACGTTTTCTCAAAAACTAAGTACAATTTTGGCAATTTCTTTTAAAATACTAATAAATAAAGGTTCATAGTTTCATATAAGGTTAAAATTTCATTAAAATATTGATTCCTAATTGGTGTAAATTGAGATCAAAAATTGGTAAAGTTTAAACTTAAAAATTTATTATAAATAATAACTTTTTTCATAATGTTTTAACCTTATTTGAAAGTACAAGGTTTAATATTTATGCTATTGAAGAAATTTTTGCATTATCTCATATAGTTTCTGAGATATTGTGACAGCAGGATAGGTCATTTCGCAACTTTTCTCAGTTCACTTTATATCCCCCTTATGGCACAACTAACGTATTTTTCGTCAAAACTATTCTCAACTAACCACGGTGACAACGTATGTAAAATCTACGCGTGAAATTCTGCAATGGGCTGGGGAACCGTGATTTTGGCCCACCCACTCGGCTCAAATTTGACAGCTTAGAATAACAAAACAAACGTAATATGTAGAACAACTAACATCAACTAATCAATTAAAAGGTATTAATGTGTTTTCCTCGCACTTTCGAATTAAGGGTTGGGCTGTTGTGAAGTTAGCCCACCCAAATATTATTTTTAAAAAATACGTATAAACATTCAAAACTAACGCAATTTTCTACAAAACTAAACTCAACTAACGTAAAACTAACGATTGCGATAGATTTTAACAGGGTAGGCTAGTATGGGTGGGTCAACTTCTCATACGTCTTCCTTTGATGCGCGCCAGTTTACCGACACTATGATGGAACGCTGCGTATCGCGTCGCGTACCACAAAAATGTTCTCGACGACGTTACGCTACTCCGTTCACGGGACGTGGTTACGTTAAGCCCCGTACACACTGAGAGCGTTCCCCGTAACGTAACCACGTACCGTAACAGTGTGTACGAGTATCGTAAAGTCGTCGCGTAACATTTTTGTGGTACGCGACGCGATACGCAGCGTTCCATCATAGTGTCGGTAAACTGGCGCGCATCAAAGGAAGAACGCGTTGAAGTTATGGGCTAATTTGGACGACTGCGTATCAATATCAAGCCGTGTTGTGGCTGTATTTTATTAAGAAAATTGTTGCTGAATGAATTTTATGGAGAGCTAGAAATAACGCAACGCGACGATGTTCATATCGAGTGCTGCGACAAGAACGCGTATCATGATGTACGTACGTGACGTGATACGCAGCGTTCCATCATAGTGTCGGTAAACTGGTGCGCATCAAAGGAAGAACGCGTTGAAGTTACGGACTAGTTTGGACGGGCAGCGAAGTTCACTGCGTATCAAGCCGTGTTGTGGCCGTATCTTATTAATCAAATAGTTGCTGAATTAATTTTATGGAGCGCTACGATAAACGCGACGCGACGATATTCATATGGAGTGCTGCGACAACAACTCGTATCATTATATTACGCGGATTTGTTACGAGACGCGGTTACGTTACGGTGTTACGCTCTCAGTGTGTACGAGGCTTTAGACCCTAGTCAGTGTTCACACATGGACACATAGAAGACACACACAAGCACAATGAAGAACGCGTGTGAAATGTATGTAACCTCAAAATTGATTTTTTCTTTACTTATATAGAAGCCACAAAATAGCGGCACCTCTATTTCACAAGCAACACACACAGTATTTTTTACTGTTACGTGTGTGTGTGTGTGTGTGTGTTTTCTATGTGTCCGTTGTGTGAACAGGGCTTTACGGGGAACGCTCTCAGTCTGTACGAGACTTTAGAGTTCGCGCAATCTATGAAAGGACACATGGCCGCTACCGCCCAACATGTACTATTCAACTTAAAAATATTAGCTATAACCTCCGTATTTGCATGTTGTAAATCACTGAAACACGAACACCCCTTCCTTTTTGAGTTGGACTCGTCCAAACTAATATTTGTCTCTGCGCAAGTCCTTTCTTAGATTGCGCGAACTCTAACATTTCAATAATAATAGTTAGCGGTAAGTGCGCATTCTATAGGATCATATCATACTTATTAAGTGAAATTTATTTGAAGTGATGTAGTTTGTAGTATAGCTGTATTCAGAGCTATTGAATTATAAATTTTAATTATAAATTACAAATGTTATACCCATACTTAAAGAGAAACAATTTTAGCGTTCACAGAGACAATAGTAATATAGGTAAAATATATTTTTTATAGGGATACGCCGAATCTGGATTTGACCGGATAACCGAATAACGAATATTCGGTATAAATTTTCACCGAAGCGCCCAACATTTGCCCGAATCATACTTGCACATACATTACCTACTAATATTTAAAAACACACATACATAATATCACGCTATTTCCCTAAAAAGGCTTAGCAGGAACCCCTGCCTAAAAACTTTTCACAAAGTTTCTTCAAAAAGTTTTCTGAAAAAGAAGTTTCCATAAAAGTTAACAGTGTCTTAAAAATTAGGCGTTTTCAGGAAACTTTGTGATTTGTGAAGTGTAACTATAGGTAGTTGGAATTGGAAGTGAAGAGTCGGTACACCTGCGCGACAGGGGCGGAGCTAATTTTTGTGTACTACACATATTACACAATTTGCCCTAGTACCGCTTGCTATATTGCCTTTCACACCATAACAACATAAGTACTGTATAAAGTATAAGTAACGACAAACAAAACACTGAACACAGTACAATTATCAAAACAAATTATTCACTAAGGGATGCAAGCATCGGTATGAGAAAATTCCTGACTGATGTTTCTGAGATAGTATATAAGATTTATCTTTCTTTCATCTAAGACCAAAATTAGTAGTACGAGTACGCGGAATCGACTCTTCATTTCAATAGTACTATAATTTCTTATTTGTCAAATATGACATGTGATCTTAAACATATTTAAAGTTTCTCAAAAAATTCTTCTGCAGGAAACTTTTTTTATTGAAAAGCATTCAAAAAGTTTACAATCGCAATTATAATGTATTAAAATAAGGTTTTATCTGGCAAAATAACAGTTTAAATGATATTATAAAACTCCGGCCAGAACATTTAATAAGAACAAGAAAAAATATTTAAAGAAATGTAAATTATTAATTTTATAAATACCTACATAATTAAACAATTATTATTGGTTAGGTATAATTTGCAAATAATCATTTTATATTTTTGACTATAGTGTACTGTAAAATATTCTTAAAATAAAAATATAAACACTTGAAGTAAATCAATAATAAAATCGACCGAATAACCGTATCGGTCGAAACCGACGCAATTTAGACATAATTTGAGTGAAATGAAGGCATTTTGTGCTTGTGTTATGAGTGCTACTGTTTAGTGTAGTACATCGACTTGTGTAGCACAAGCACACTATTGCTATTGGTTTGCTAAGCTGGTACCCGCTGCCCGTTGCGGACTGCTAAGCGAGGCTTGGACCACCGGCAGAGCGTCTTGTGTGGTCTCGCTCGCGGTCCTTTCTCTACCTGGGTTTAGGCGCGCTGCTTGCGCGGTCAGGGGAATGAAGCGTACAGCATACACGCACTGGCTCTCTTTACTCCTCTGGGAGATCTCTCTCTTCAGTCTTCAGCTCTTCTCTTGTCTTCTTCACGTCGCGACGTCGAACATCTGCCATCTGGGTTGGAGTCGGAGATTCGTGCACTTCCGTTCATATTGTGTTTACGCTACCAACAAAACAACACTGCATTCTTCGGACTAAATTCATGTCATCAAAATTTGCTTTCATGATTAGTTCATTCATGGATTTGCTCATTTTTTCATATAGATTTGCATTTGCATAAATTTCTCGTGTAACAATGTTGCAATACCTACCTATATTTTTTAGAATTTTGTAGTTAAACTTTTTTACCTACCTACTAAAAAAAATTCTTTTTATTTATACTGTTTTCTAAGTTTAAAAAATTTTCTATTAAGAATAGGTTTGAACAGGGTTATCAAACTCCCAGTTTTTTACAATATTTGTACAGTACCTACATTGATTTTTTTGTTAATATTCGCTTTTAAAGTAAGTTGATAAAATAATTTTTTATAAAAAATACGATGTAAATAATTCTTTAAATGTAAGACCATAAATTCATTATAAGATGGTCAGTATAATATTACACTAGGGTAACAATTAGTGATGTGTCACATTATCTACGGAATGCAATACTACAGATTTAATTATATTGGAATTTATCTAATATTTATTTTATTCATAGTATATTTTATGGTTTATGAGTAGGATTTAAGCCTGGTTTATAATGGATGTCTGATTACTTTTTCTGTGTTCTGTTCATGAGCTATGAGTATTTATATTTTACGGTTTATAATGACACTGGATTTGACGTTTACTTATATACTGTACTGTAACAGTAAGTTTCGCAAACATTTAATAATTCATCCTAGAGTATATAAAAGACTACACTCTCAAAAAAGAAGATTGAAAAATGTGCCAAATCGATTAATATTTTAATCTTTAAAGTACGTATTTGGCATCGCTCTTTTAGATTTAAATTTAATATTTGATAGATTTATTTGAATAAAAATCTTCTTAGATTAAATGCGTAATGTAATCATATAAAATTATATAACAATCAATAAGAAGATTATAATTTAAACTTCAAACGATTTAATTAATTTATATAATGATTAAATATTTTAACTTAAAGATTGAATTTAAAATAAAATAGCACCATTTTTAATCAGTTAATATTATAATTTAATCTGTAGAATATTTTATTATTGTTTATTAAAACTAAATAATAATAAATTACATATTATAGTGTAATATTTGATTTTAATTTGGGATTATAAATTAATAATAAAAAATATAAATACAATAAATGTACAAATATTATTTATCACAAATATTTCAAACATAAAATAATATCAAAATATAAAAACAAAAGATCATTTCCACGATAATTTCTTAGGTTTTCGTCGATCTGAAACAAACAAAATAGTTAATACCGAAAATTGTTTCACAACAAGTTTGTGAGTTAAACAGCAAGCTATGTTAGGACTTATAGTTCTGTTCAATATGTTTTAAATTTCAAAGTTTGGTACTATTCCAGTTTTCAAAATTGTCATTAATGTAAGGAGAGCGTTATTTTTTAAAAAGGTGTATACGTGTGAATATCTTAAACAAATAAAAGCTTGCTGTTTAAACTATGTTTATCTCTGATCGAGCGTTTTCTATCACCGAGTATATCACTTACTCTTGAATATTAATTATAATGGAGTGTTTAAATTGTGTTGCTTTGAATCGAAATTATTACTTCTTAATTAAATTTATTGTTACTTGTAAAGGTTTTACTGGATACAAATTTTAACAAGACGATAAAGAGGTTACTAACACTAGGATACATAATACACTCGAATCGGTAAACATCTTACTTAGGTACCTACCTTTAATAATTGTATCAACGATTCAAATCCATCTTTCACTGTTTCACAGTATGTTTTTCCCGAAAGTAACAGTAAACATAAATTATGTTGAATCTGTAAATAATATAGAATACTAAAATTATTATCTACACCTGATATAGTTTTAATTTTAAACTTACCGTCAACTGTGTCATCTGTATTAGATATATCATTTCGGGTTTCATATGGAGAAAACTTTGAACACATCAATTTGTTCTGCTTTGGTTTAGTAGCAAATAGCAACTGCAAGTAATGGACATCGAACCTGTTTATGCCTGTTTAGAGATGTATTAACTACGCGTCTATTCAAAATAATCTTTGCCGATTATGTTTAGCTTGAAAAAAATTGAAATGTAATACTACAAGTATATATTCACAAAATATATTTTTAGGAATTGAAATTCATCTTTCACAGATGAAATTGAAATAATCTGTAAAAATGAATGCCTGTTTTTCTGGTAACGCCATAACTTGAGAACGACTTGACCGATTTGAATATTTCTTTTTTTGTTTTGTTCGCTCTAATATAGGGGTGGTTTTAAAAAGAAAAAAAATTGAGAAAACCCAAAAAATAGCTGAAAAATCGAAAAATTCAAAATTGTTTGTCACTTAATTAAACAAAATAACAAACAGATTAGATAATTTTAATTAAACTACTATGTATTAGTTTGTTGTTGAATAGGAATTTCTAATTCAGTTGATCTAGGTGTTTTGAAACATACAGTTGTGGATTGTTAGTACCTATTGGTTAGTATTAAGTTTTTTACCTTCCGCTTATATTGGAATCATGCTAAAATTCGGGTAGTGAGTGTTTAGTGGATGGACACGAATTAGGGTCCTTACAACTCATTTTTGATAGTTTCAAGATGATGTCTGTATGTATGTATGTATGTATGTGTGTGTATGTGGTCAAGGCCGGGGTGTAAGTCGGATAACTCAAATACGAATTACCCAAAAATTTTGATATTTGGTATTTAACATTTGTATATAAATTGGAAGAGCTCATTAGATTTTGGTACAAATATCTTCACCGGAAGTGATATTTATTGAAGATTGAAAAGGTTAATTGTCAAAAATTTGTCTAAATTTGGACAAATATAGTATTTATTTGTAATAAGAATATGAGGAAAAGTTATTTGCAACTTACGTTATAAAAAATTGTCTTTATCTGGTAGCATTAAAGAACTGCAGTGAAATTAAAAGAATAAATTTATCAGATAAAACGTTGAAATCTGGTAATCCATGTTCGGTTGATTTTTGTTTCTGCGTAAAAAATATTGACAGGTGAGACGGGTGACAAAGTTTGCATACTAGCGCCATATAAGTTATAAGTAAGATATTAAATTTAGTAATTGAACGGAGGACGGCTTCAACACAGAAGAGTTTTTCTGTGAATGAATCTTTTGATTCAGGTGATGAAAATTTCTGTGTTTGAATATTTTAGATTTTTATTATTATTTGTATATTTTAAATGGACACCGAATTGTACGTATACATTTATGTTTATAGTTTAGATATATGGCGGAAGGTTGTGTGCTGGCCACATAAGATTTTTTAAATTTATTTGATGTTTAGAACGATGTCAAATTATTGCATTGTTGTTTATAATAATGTGTTGTGTACCAATACGCATTACAATAAACAATATGTTTTTGAAATAGTTTTATTTATTTGTTGTTTATAACAACAATGCCAGTTTAATATTGTTGCCGGCGGCTATCTAATTCAAATTTTACTGCACCGATTGAGTTCAAATTTGGTATAGTAATAGCTTAAGATCTAACTTATAACATGAGCAGACTAAAATGTCAGTCTGCCATCTTGAAACAAAATGGTGGCTAGCTAACTTAAAATGTACTGCACCGATTGGGTTCAAATTTGTAATGGTTATAACTTATGACCTCACTTATGATATGAGCATACTAAAATATCAGTCCGCCATCTTTAAACAAAATGGCGGTAACGATTGAGTTCAAATTTGGTATGGTATCATGGGCGTTGTTAGAATTGCCAGCATGTATGGTATGGTATAGTACAAATACATTTCATCATTAACGTTTATTAGGGGGTTATTGCAGTCACACAATGGTCAAAACCACAAGCCTGAGATGCGCCAGAGCATACAATACAACCCTGGTAATAAGCTTCGAAAAACTCTTACTCTACCAGTGGAACACTGGGGGTAAAATATGTACTCCAGTTAATAAATATGGCAAATACTGAACTGTTCGACTATATTTCTTATTTGCGGGCTAATCTTAAACGATTGCGGTTTTGGGCATTGTGTGACTGCAATAAGCATTTAACGATTATTATGTACTTGATGTATGCGTGGACTATAATAACTTAGAATTCTTATAACGAGATTAAATTAGAGGTGGAGGCGTAGCAACGCGCGCCGGGTCCGCTAGTGTGATGATAAAATTTAATCAATTATATTAAAAATTACATTTAATCATTCAAGATTACATATTTTTAATTCATAAAGAAAAGAAAATTATAATAATTTGAAAGATTGAAAATTTTGATTATAAAATAATCAAGTCGATTGTATTTTAGTTCGATTGGACTAAAAGATTGTTTAATGTGTGAAAGATTTAAATTTTTAATCTTCTTTTCTGAGAGTGTACCTATAGCCATATGAGCTATATTGCAAACAAGTTGCCATGGTTTCATACTGTAAAAAATGTGCATTAATTAATGTGTAATTCTAACAATATGATATTAGTTCAATATCTAACTTTTAAACTCTTCATGTATTCCCATTTCCCCATACATTATTTTATTCAAATACAATTTTACTAAAGTCAGCCATACTCAGTATAAAGACACTCCATTACATAGGTACCTACTTCACTCTTTTCTCAACAAATAGCAAGCAAGTCCTGTTCTTTGTTGATCTCTGTTTACATTTTGATGAGTATTTTGTATTTCACTACAATGTTTATTGCCATACACATTGCAGAACCAACTATGTAACTTGCAACAATTTCATCCATTTCTGACAGTTTTGTTTAAGGAGAAACCCCCATATGGCTTTAGGTTCTGTGCCTATTAGCCAGTAACAATGTATTAGATTCGATCAGATTAACATATTATACGATTTAAATGTCATACGACCACAACGTCCATGCTCTTTAGTGGGATTCGAACCCACGACCTCGCCAGCCGCTCGGACTACAGTGAGTTTCGGCACATTAGTCCGCGCGGCCATCGTGGCAGTTAAAAGAAAGGTTATGTCGTCAAGTTAGCAAATGACCACACACTTCTCATTCACATCACACGTCTTACATAATACAGAAGAAGTAGGTAACTGTTTATATCCATTATAAACTAGCCCTTAGGCGATTATGTAGGCCAGAACAGAAAATTTTATTTACTTGTTTATTTTTAAAAAATTTCATTTTTGTCGAATGTCTCCGGACCATGTTCCTCGGAGCACTGGTAGTTACGCAACTGTAATATTATATGTCGTTTAATTCTGAATTTTGAAAACAGTTTTATTCAAAAATACGTACCTATAAACTATATAGAAAAATGATGATCTTAATTTTACGTCATACTTTAAAGAAACTATAATATAGCTTAGGATACATAAAGTGCTATGTCACAATACATAATATGATTATAATCAAATCACCTACATTTGATTGCGTTTTGTTATGCCTGAAATTAAAATGTGTCAACCGAAAATTCCTGTTTAGAAAAAAGTTGAACCATGACAATACGGGTTCATATTTTTGAATCGGGTAGAATATAGTAGATTGTCCAAATTCCCAGGTAAATTTAAACTGTAATTGAGCAGGTGGTTGTCTTTTGAGTTGTATTCAGTAAAAAAAGTAAAGAAATAATTTAAAACGTGCAATTTATGATCAATACTTTATTTGCAATATTGCAATGTACTTACCTACATTTTGTAAAATGGATACTACGTAAAATTTGTTACGTTGGACTGGGGCGAGTATTTAAAAAAATAATCTGGGTCATTGTACTTTTCAGGCCTTAACGGAGCTTTACTATGTTGCATTCATTCGTTCATTCATCCATTTCTGAAGACAAATCTTATCGCATTAATAATTAAACAGGCCAATTATTTTAAATTCGCAGAATCATTAATGTATAATTACCAATTAGTCTGCAAATTTGTATGTAATGATGTTATTTTTTAAGTAAGTGAGGGCTATATCAGCGAATAATATATTTCGTATTTGCTGACTTCCGTTTATGTAATAATTACAGCTGTTTTAAATGCATGGATAGTCGTACGTAAAGATGACGCACATATATTTGTCTACACCAGTGATTCCCAAAGTGATCCAGGTGAACCCCCAGGAGTCCACGGAAGACTCGACGGGGCTCTACGTTGACGTGCACAAAATTGGGGGGTTCACAAGTTGTAAGTGGGGGTTCACGAAAATTTATCTGGTTTCGATAGTAAAGAACAAAAATGTTGGCTTGGCTTTGCCTATCAATGTAGTAGGTAGATAATACACTACTCAAAAAAATGAAGGGAGCAAAAAAAATTTCAATTTATCGGTGATTTTTTGTATTTAGGTGAAAAATGGTCGTGTTGAGACTTTTGAAGCTTTAAGATTCTAATTTTCAGATTTTTTGGCTAAAATTTTTTAGGAGCTACGGTTCTACAAATAGCGCGAAAAAATAACATTTTTTGCTTATTTTTTTGGTCCACGGGTTTGAAATTTTTTTTTTCAGTTAGGCCGGTATATAGATCAGATAGCCTCTTTATTTAGCATTAATTTATTTTTTTAAACCTCCCTTAATTTTTTTCAGTAGTGTATTTTAAGAAGGCCAGCGACTGTTACTTGTAAAAACTTTTTTGATGAGTTTTAGGAATATAGTAGAAAAGGAGCACCAGAGAGGGCCCACCGAAACCAGTAAAATTTTGAAAGTGGTCTACGACAAAAAAAGTTTGGGAACCTCTGGTCTACACCGATTTTAATGCTTTGAAGTTTCTTTTTTACTTCCCCGACCTATGTAATAGAGGGAAGTATTGTAATCGCGATTTTTTGACAGTTCGAGATTTTGGTGAATCTTCACGTTTTAGACCCTACTGAACCCAAAAAACATGATTTTAAAAAAAGTCGGTCTGTCGGTCTGTTAGTCTGTTAGTCTGTCGGTCTGTCTGGATGTTGGATAAATTAAAAACGCGCTGGAATTTTGGACTGAAATTTTATATTTAAGATCTTGAGCCAAAATCTGACTTCAAGTTCGTTAATGAGCTTTATTCAACCAGTGGTACCAACTTTATAAACAAAACTTTTTTTATTTTTATGAAAATACTATCGTGTGTGGTATCAAATTAAAAGTCTTGGGAAAATAATTCTAGTAGAAAAATAAAAATAACATTTAAATGATCGTCAATTGTTTTTTTTTATAAATTATTCAAATTATAACGAGTTTGGTGTCAATTTAAATCGCTAGGGGAGATAAGTTTAGTAAACATGTAAAAAATGGCATTAATGCGATTTTCAATTGTTTCTCAAAAAATTATTCAAATTTTTTTATTCAACCAGTGGTACTAACTTTATAAACATAACTTATTTTATTTTTATTAAAATACTATCGTGTGTGGTATCAAATTAAATCTTTCGGAGAAAATATTCTAGTAGAAAAATAAAAATAACATTTAACTGATCGTCAATTTTTTTTATTATACATTATTCAAATTATACCGAGTTTGGTGTCAATTTAAAGCTCTCGGGGAGATAAGTTTAGTAAAAATGTAAAAAATGACATTTATGCGATAATCAATTATTGTTTCTCAAAAAATTATTCAAATTTGTTCAAGTGTATTATCAAATTAAAGTTCTCTGGGGAAAAAATTAGTCGAAGAATCAGTAACAACATTTAAACAATGGTCAGTTGTTTTTACTTCCGGCATTATATTCTATAAGGGTATAAGGTATTGTGACGGGTTAAAATTTTCGAGTGTGAGTTTTTAGTGAATAAATATTTAAAAATTTAAAATTATGCCGAAGTCAAAATTAGTATATCAATTGTAAAATAAAAGGGCGCGTCGGTCTGTGAGACGGTATATAATTAAAAAGGTATATGACATCCTCATCCTGACTTGTTGCTTTTTTCGGAGGTTCAGATAATAAAATTAGGAAGCTATACCTAAAACCTAATGAAGAGTAGAAGTCAGTAGAATCAGAATCATATAGGCATTTAAATTAAATAAAAATATAAATGGACTGAGAAATCGGTCGCTCTTGTAGGGTTAAGGAGTAGGGTATAACCAGTCGTCGTATTAGGAAGGGTTGACGCTTACGTCATGATAATTGAAAACTCATACTTAGGTACTCATACTTACGTAAATAATTTAGCATAACATAGCATAAATTGGTCATATGAAAATTAGTACATCCATTTATACGACGCATAGCGCAATAGTTTAGCTTAGCACACGATTTGACCAATGCGCTGTGCTGTGCTTCGGGTTTATTCATTGCATTCTTGATAGTTCGTTTTAGTTTACTTCTTGTACGCACGCGCATTCGTTGTTCATTATATTAATATTTTTTGCGAAATAATCAAAACAATAACAAAATCACTAAGTCAAATAATACCAAATCAAATCTAACATAACCAACAAAACAGTTGTCATAACGTCATAAGACAACCGGAAGACAACACTGTAAGACAAGGACAGAACGTGATTTCTTGTTTTATGTTGTATATCTTTTGCGCCGAGATAGTGCCATATATTACATATTTTTGAAACTTCACATATTATTCTCTCTAAAGCGACCTATTCATGGTACGACAATATATCCAAACCATTTTTTCAAAACATTAAAACAAAACAAAGCTGTAAATTAAGTTAAGTTTGATATTTCAAAAAATAAAACCACGCTTAATAAAAACAAAACATAGCTACCAGTATTAATTTTGGCAGCTGTAATAAACTAACACATGATTCACTACTTGCTAACAACTTTATACCTTCATAAGGGAAATCGGACCTCTCTCTCTGTGACAGCAGTGAAAAAGGTCTATTACAATCTGTGTTTTGTGTGCGGTGTGTTGTATAAAACCCCCGTAACGAAAATGCTGTGCGCTGTGCTGTACTGTTGTGCTAAATTATGTAAGTACTGTGCGCAGTTATAAATCCAATTTTATCCTCACCCCGGCTAAACCAAGAACTGATTGCAGGCGTCCAAAAATCATAGGATAGGATCGTCTGGCAGTTTAGTTTATCATTAACTTTTTTACAATGTTACATTGTTTATAGTAGTCATTGCGGTTTCTATTACATAGATAGGTAGGTATAGGCGAGGGGTAAATCACGGCAAAAAATTGTGTACACCAGACTTCCTAGTACAAAGATTTCCCAGACTTCCTTAAGATTTCCCAGACTTTCTTCAAATTTCCCAGACTTCCTTCAGATTTCCCAAACTTGCCGAAGATTTCCCAGACTTCCTAAGGAATTGCTATTTTAATAAAAATATGTAAAGAAACTCCTCAAGATTTCTCAGATTCCTTAAGAATTCCCAGACTTCCTAAAGATTTCCCAGACTTCCTAAAGATTTCCCAGACTTCCCAAGGAATTCCCAGACTTTCCAAAGATTTCCCCAGAAGTGTACACCAGACTTCCTTCGCGAATTTCCCCTCTGGTATAGGTATTTACAAAAGTATAATATAAAGTTTTCATGTTTTATGTATTCTCAGCCTACCTAAATTATATTCAGTCGTCATCAACGAAACTATAGTTTAAAAATTCATCTACTGAATAAAAACAGTGGCGTAGTAATAATTTTTTGATTTTACTTTTAAATGAGATAATATTCATATTTTTCACTTTCTGACTGTAAAAATTTATATTTACTGAATTGCTTGCAAATTTGTTTAATCTGAAACGCTGTGATCGGATTAAGTTGGAATTTCTAGTATCATAATTATGGTAATCTGATGATATAAGAAATTTATCTTTATTATAACATGAATCTCGACTAGTGTAGAATAGAAAAGATAAACAAACAAGGGAGAGGTAAAATTCTGAAACTAATGAAAAATGGTTTACAGTGTTCTCTGTATCCCACTCCTGCAATTCTTATGGCTTTTTTTTGTAGCCGAAAATATTAATATCATGCGTGATGACTTACCCCCAAGAATAACTCCATAATTAATCAACGAGTGAAAAAGTCCGAAGTATGTTGCCAATAAAGCATTAAGATTTACAACAACGTATAGTTTTCGTAATAAAAAGATAATACTTGCTAATTTCTTTAATAAGAAATAGACATGCCCAGAAACAATTTAAACGGTCATTAACGTACATACCAAGTACCTCAACAAATTCAGTACTTGAAGTACTAAATATATTTAAGCAAGTACCAATTTAATTGTTCAAGTACTTCATAAAGTACTTGAAGTACGAATATTTTTAAACTAGTATCAAGTAAATTGTTGAAGATGTGCAAGTACCAAATTTAAAAATTACCTACTTGAAGTACTTTACTTGAAGTAATGCCCAACTCTTCCCAGAGCAACAGAGGTGAACCCAGCGGACGCCCTGGAAGTAAATCTTCTTTCTTGGTCTAACTATAGTAAGGCCAGCGGCCTAACAATATTGTGTTACTAGAAATTGAACAATGAACACCAATAATTGCTGCGTGACATTAGGTTACCGCATGGGACCTGGGTATTTACGTTGAACTTCCGCGCACGCCTCTGCTTCTTAGCTCTCTTCAAGTGTACTAGGTTACATAATCTCCATCGATATATTTCTTATCAACGCCTCTTCCTTATCTCTTACAGGTCGCACTCCTCTGCAGCTAGCATGGAAAGTATTTCATCCACGCTTTTCTTGGCTACTAGTAAAGGCAGCGGCGTCTCATACAATCCGAGCATGCTGGTTGTGGCGGAACTAAACACCCTGGCGGTGAAATAAACCAAGGATCTCTTAGCCACTCCATTGCACAATCACTTTATTTTAAACGAAATTTTGCTTTCATATAGTCCAGGGTCCAGGGTATCTATTCTGTAACATACAGCCTAAAGCTAGCCTTATCGATGACGTTACAGCAACTGTGACTGTGTCTATCGGAATAAGTCACGAATAAATTCACAAAATAAGATACATTAGAGATACAAGTACAAGTAGGTACCTACCTAAACAAAATATACAAATAATTATAATACTCACGCGCAAAAACTAAAATTATAAACTTAAATTATTAAATTAAAAATACTAAAATTCAAATAATAAAACAAAAATAACTCAAAATAAACAAATAAAAATAATAAAACAAAAACATCTTCAAAAAACTAATAAAACTAGTAAAACTATGAAAATAATATAACTATACAAATGTCATAACATACCTGACCGAGTAAAGCTCTTCGACATGGAAACATCACTAGCCCGGTTTACACCGTATCTTGTGACTTAACCATTATCTTTATACCATATCAAAAGTTTAGTTGTTGGGTGTTTACACCGCCAATCTTTTTTCAAGATTATTTTTCATTTCGTTAAAATTTAGTCAATCTAAAGCCTTATTCACATAAGCATTTAGTTTTAAGGTTTAGATTTATGTTTACGTTTAAGGAAGTTTGAATATTTACATCTAACTAAATATAAGCATTCAGGGTGATTGCAAGTGGGAAGTGTGAATGCTCGTATTTAGTTAGTATATGAATTTAAACTTTCTTAAACGTAAACATTGTAAATCTTAAAACTAAATACTTATGTGAATGAGTCTTTAGTTTGGCGCCATATTTGCAAACCTTTGCTCGTTTGCTCTCTTCTGTTTAAAAATGTGCAATTTTGACTGATATTGTAACACCTTTTAAATGAATGGTCGGTTAATAAAAACCACCGGTCGAAATCACATAAAAACCTCGACGGTTTAAACCACTGGTTAAAATCACAGTAGAAAAAACCGTACAACCCTGCAAATTAGCGTCCTTCTCTATCAATTGCTCTCATTATTCAGAAACAATGCATTTCTATGCATCTAGTATGAGAAAGTGATATAATACGTGGAATTTGTATCTGATTTTCTTGTTGTGCACTGTGTAGGAAAATGCACCATTCGGCATATAGTTTAATGTTTAATGGGTCGTCCCAGTGCAATTTTTCTTGCCAAAGTTTTTGGATTAATACTATAGAGACAATGATCATTGGACTGATAAGTCCTAGCGGTTCATGTTCATACACTTGTGAAACTATTGATAATATACGTTCATTTTGTGGTTATTAGAGTATTATCTGTCAAGTTCACAGAATACTGAAATATACCCTCTTGAGAATTCCATTGTATTCCTAGAGTTTTCATGGACTCATTTTCGCAAACGTATACTACGCTTGTGTCTTCATTATTTTCGCTGATTACTTTTAACACTTCAGAACAACTGTTGCTGCACCATTTTCTTAAGTTCATCTTTCCTTGTGCTAGTACCTAGTATTATTTTTAGTTCCGAGTGTAATTGAATCGTGGTTGATTACTTTACTCTTGTATGTGGATATGAAGTTTGGTTGTCAAGTGCTAACTGTATTAGGCAACTAATTGCGAGAAATGATGACGGTGCCTGCCCGTAGGTTACACTATTTAGTTGAAAATGCTGTATAGGATCATTTGGATTATCTCGCTTTACTATTCACTGCAGATTCCGCTGTGCATTATCCACCAATATTTGGTAGTACATTTTTTCCACATCCGCAGTCATAACAATAACGTGTTCTAAATCTTGTCAGTATAATAAATAATATATCATGTTGAATAGTGAGTCCTACCTTTTGTATTTGGTTTATAGCCCAGTCAATAAAGGAAAATCAGCCTCAATAAATCGTGTAGTCCAGTTTTTTTTTAAGTGGTAGAGAGGACACTCCCGCCCAACATATTACTAAATGTCCTGACCTGTGTGGTGTGAGCGTTACGTTGCGTTCTCTGTAAAAAGTGTCATAACAAAAAACTGCAGCGAAGTAGAGTTCGGCAACAATTTTTTTAAGATGGCAGCCGTAGCACAACTCCGCAATTACCTCGGGCTTTCAGAATAAACTAGGGGTAACTAGAAGAGCATTTATGCCAAAAATTATTATTTTCCGAATTAGTTCCCGTTAAAAGTCTAGTTTGCATGTTTCATAAAAAATTTTTTTCGGCTGTTCCACCCTCATCTCTCTTTTTTTTAGGGGTGCGTTATATAAGCGCTTTTGGCCTTTATCAGTTTTTGCTTATCGACGTACGAAAATCGCAGAAATTGACGTTATATAAGCGCAGAAGGGAACATTTGAAAAGCACAATGGTTTTAGGATTTGTACGACAGTTTTTCTACAAGGTTTTTTGAATTTTTTAAAACTAGAAAATATTCTTGCCTAACATTTTTCTGAACTTAACCATACAAACTTAATCATACTCGAAGAGTATTTTTAACAAGATTTTTTGAATTTTTTAAAACTAGAAAATATTCTTGCCTAACATTTTTCTGAACTTAACTCCATCATACTCGAAGAGTATTTTTAACAAGATTTTTTGAATTTTTTAAAACTAGAAAATATTCTTGCCTAACATTTTTCTGAACTTAACCCCATCATACTCGAAGGCGATCTGGACTAACTTGTTATGGTCAGAAATCTCATTTTCGAAAAATGCGCTTATTGAACGTTACGATCTGCGCTTATTGTACATAAATTTACTGATTATATTTCTGCGCTTTTCATACGTTTTTTTTTGATGACCAGAAATGCGCTTTTACAACTCTCCGCTCTTTAGATAGGTTGGGAACCCCATAAGGGGTAGGAAATTCATTTTCATTTTGTATAGGGTGACATTTTTGCTAGGAGATATATTCACGAAAAACAAAAATATGGGAACTTCAACACCACCCCCACAACCCCACCCTCTAACATTATATAAGTGATCATTATTTTCTTTTTCCCATTATTTTGAAGTAAAGTGTTCTGTAAACATTTATTTTATACGGAAAAACACGTTTTTAAAGACTTACTTTTCCACCCCCATTTTCATTTTGCATACGGTAACTTTTTCGCTAAGATGCATAGTTGTCGAGATATTCACGAAATGCTGAAAAAAGGAACCTTTACACCCCTCCACGCAATGCTCAAACCCCACAGGTCAGGACTTACTGAATTTGCGTTCAACAATAGACTGTGGCCGTTTGACTATGCAATTTCTAATGTATATGACCGATATATGACCTAGTTGATCAGCTGATTCTTACAGAGGTATGTTTACATTGCTTTTACCATCTTCTTCCCTGGTTGTAGTATTGTTTAAGTGAATTAAGCATTCTTCCTCTTTTTTGAGAATTTCTTAGCTTCCGGGGGTTCTTCGATTTCTCAAAATTTCTCCATTTGTTTATGAAGATTGTCTTGATGTTCGTGTTCGATACATATGAGTAAATCTGGTCTGCAGCTGGGATTGGAATAGTTCCAGCAACTATTCAATCTAGTAAGGTATTTTCTAGTAGGTACAGGTTTATTTCTGCCCAGTGCAATTTTCTCACTGCGAATAATTTCAAAAAATGTAGCAACGCCAAGTAACATTTCTATCCGATTACTGGCGTAAAAGGAATCATCGGTCATTTGCAGATTTTTAGAAATGTGTAGTTCATCCGCTTCAATTGCTGGTGTTGCATATTAGAAGTTATATTATCTAAAACTAGACAAGATATATTGCTCTTATAATTATGTCTGGAACAAATAGTTATATTGCATTTTAATGATCAGAGTGAAGTTAGCAGCGGATTCGAAACAGCGGTTTCAAATGTGAAATGGTTTGTAAAACCCTGACGCGCCCTGACGTTACAACACGAAGCGGTGAGTTGGAATATTCCTACTCACCTCAGAGTCATTTACTCGCAATTACTAAATATAATATATTGGCAACTGAATATTGTTCACTTGATGATTTATCGTACTGAAAAGTATTTAACAAAAATATATCTATATTATACCTTTATTATTCAAAAGGATGGGTACTAAATAAAACCAAGTGTTCATAATAATACATATATGCTTATATTACCATAGTCATAAAAAACTTAATATGATTTCTGAAAAAATAAAATTTTAGAAGTTGATTACCACATTTATATAGAGTATAAAAATATAAAATGACCTAATTATTCAAGGGGGTAATATATTAAAGAAGAGCTAGTGTTCAGAATTGCACTATGACATCGCCAAAGCTATCTCAATATTGTTTCTGATAAAATAGAATTTTAGAAGATGATTACCAGATTACCACGTTTCTAAGGATTGTAACAAATTAAATAAAATAAAAATAGACAGGCTTATTTTAACATAATCATAAAAAACTTAATATGATTACTAACAAAATAAAATTTTAGATGTTGGTTACCACATTATTTGTGTATATAGTATAAAAAATATAAAAATTTTTAGGGGAGAAGGATACCAAAACAGAGCTAGTGTTCAGAAATGCACTATGCAAATAAATTTAACATCGCTAAAACAATAGTAATATCGTTTACTGATAAAATATAATTTTAGGGGTGGTTTAGCACGTTTATAAAGATTATAACAAACATAAGAACATTTAATTTTTTAGGGGAGAAGAATACCAAAACAGAGCTTGTATTTAGAAATACACTATGACAAATAAATATAACATCGTCAAAACGGCTAAAACTATGAAAATATCCTTACTGATAAAATACAATTTCTAGGGTTGATTACCACATTTATAAAGATTACACCAAACATAAGATGTTATTTATTTGTCATAGTGCATTTCTGAACACTATAACTCTGTTTTGGTATCCTTCTCCCCTAAAAATTTTTATATATATTTTTCATACTCTATACATGTGGTTATCAACCTCTAAAATTTTATTTTGTCAGAAATCATGAAGTTTTTTTTAAATCACATGATTTAAATCGTTGATTTAAATCGCGATTAAAATCACATGATTTTTTAAATTAAAATCAATGATTTAAATCAAAATTTCCAAAATTTCATCTCATTTTAAGTAATTTTTTTGTTTTATTACCTATTATTATGTTTCTATCACTGTTAAATTGTTTATATTAAAATTATAAATTTGTGTTGCATTTTTATCAATTTTACAGTAGGTACACCTAATATTTATTTTACAAAAACATATTTAACAAGAACTTAGAACTTATTACGGTATTGTTGAAAGAAAAGTTTAATACTCATAAATAATAATTATATTACCTAGGTACCTATATTGTCGTTTCCATTCCAAAACGTCGAATAAATAAATGAGAAATATACAATTTATTCAGAACTCAACCCAATAAGAAAAGTAAATACTATGTTTTCTACAGAACATCAATCTATACTATTCAGTTTTCAAAGTAAACAAATAGAATAATAATAATAATTGTAATATTTAAAAAAATTTTACTGTTTAGTAGTAGCATAGATGAAAAATTCAGAAAAATACAAGCATTTTGATATGCGACTCGAAAAATAATTTGATTTAAATCAAAAAAATCTGATTTTTATTAAATAAATCTGATTTTTTGATTTTTTTCCAAAAAAATCGATTTTTTTCATACCCTGGTTTTTTGTGACTATCTTAATAAGCCTATGTGTATTTTTATTTTATTTAATTTGCTACAATCCTTAGAAACCTGGTAATCACCCTTAAAATTATATTTTATCAGAAACCATGTTGAGATAGTTTTGGTGATTGCAATTCTGAACACTAGCTTTTCTTTGATATATTACCCTCTTTAATAATTATGTGATATTATATTTTTATGCTCTATATAAATGTGGTAAATCAACCTCTAATATTTTATTTTGTCAGAAATCATATTAAGTTTGTTATGACCTTATGACTATGTTAAAATAAGCCTATGTGTATTTTTATGAACACTTGGTTTTATTTATCATCATCAACGTTAACGGGTACCTTCTGTACCCACACCGTTATAGGGACCAAGGCCCTCTTCTATGGGGCGCCGTTTGTTCCATTTATAAAACGTAGATAAATAAACTTATTTCTGTGATAATAAAAATATTTTTAGCGATAAAATGTTTTCTCACAAAATATTTTCTGAAAAATAAATTTCTGATAAAAGTTTTTCTGATAAATGTTTTTCTGATAAAAGTTTTTATGATAAATGTTTTTCTGATAAAAGTTTTTCTGATAAATGTTTTTCTGATAAAAGTTTTTCTGATAAATGTTTTTCTGATAAAAGTTTTTTTGATAAAAGTTTTTCTGATAAAAGTTTTTCTGATAAAAGTTTTTCTGATAAAAGTTTTTCTGATAAATGTTTTTCTGATAAAAGTTTTTCTGATAAAAGTTTTTCTGATAATAGTTTTTCTGATAAAAGTTTTTCTGATAAATGTTTTTCTGATAAAAGTTTTTCTGATAAATGTTTTTCTGATAAAAGTTTTTCTGATAAATGTTTTTCTGATAAAAGTTTTTCTGATAAAAGTTTCTCTGATAAAAGTTTCTCTGATAAAAGTTTCTCTGATAAAAGTTTTTCTGATAAAAGTTACACATTACAGATTTAGACGAGAGATGGCGCTGCATGTAACGTTTTACTTACATAACTACATAAGGTTTTACTTACATAACTACATAACGTTTTACTTACATAACTACATAACGAAAGAACGCACCCGTCCGCGATGGATTTCTATTTCATCGGTGACAAATACATCAAAGTTTTGCGCGAAATCAAATAGCCAAATAGGTACAAAAGATACGTCTGAAATGAGATACATTCGTTTCATCGAGGAACAACTCGATGAAAATAGCGGCGCCCCTATTTTTCGTCGAGGACGGGGTGCGTTCTATCGTTTCATCGAGGAGTTACTCGATAGGCATAAAACAGCATAGGCATGAACTGGGCGTGGACGCCTCGCGCGCCAACGCGAACTCCTTGGTTGGGGCGACGGGGGGCAACGTTGCCAAATGTAGTTATGTAAGTAAAACGTTACATGCAGCGCCATCTCTCGTCTAAATTTGTAATGTGTAACTTTTATCAGAAAAACTTTTATCAGATAAACTTTTATCAGATAAACTTTTATCAGAGAAACTTTTATCAGAGAAACTTTTATCAGAGAAACTTTTATCAGAAAAACTTTTATCAGAAAAACATTTATCAGAAAAAGAGAAATACTTTTATCAGAAAAACTTTTATCAGAAAAACTTTTATCAGAAAAACTTTTATCAGAAAAACATTTATCAGAAAAACTTTTATCAGACAAACTTTTATCAGAAAAACATTTATCAGAAAAACTTTTATCAGAAAAACTTTTATCAGAAAAACTTTTATCAGAAAAACATTTATCAGAAAAACTTTTATCAGAAAAACTTTTATCAGAAATTTATTTTTCAGAAAATATTTTGTGAGAACATTTTATCGCTAATAATATTTTTATTATCACAGAAATAAGTTTATTTATTTACGTTTTATAAATGGAACAAACGGCGCCCCATACTCTTCGGTGTATATTAAGAATTATTTGTTCGTGGGTATTGTGTATTATTTAGTACCCATCCCTTTGAATAATAAAGGCAATATAGGTATATTTTTGTTAAATACTTTTCAGTACTGTAAATCATCCAGTGAACAATATTCAGTTGCCAAAATATGTTTAGTAATTGCGTGTAAATGACTGACCATAGTAGGAATACTCGAACCCAACGCTTCGTGTTCTAAGCGTCAGGGTTGTACAAACCGTTTTCACATTTATTTAAATCCGCTGCTGATATTTTAATGTTATTTTAGATATTGCCTGATTTAAACCGGAAATATTTATTCCCGGTTAAGTAGTTTTTATGTTTAATTAATTGTAAAGTTTTTGCGTAATTATATTAGATTGAGAACCGGTATCCAATAAGGCACGAACTTCATGGATATTTATTATTACCTTGGACATACAGTTTTATTACAGCTGTAGGTAATAATGTTTGCGCATTTGTTGAACTGCATACGCTGTCACTGCGCTCTCTGTGCTAGGTTCTGAGGAAGTTGTTGTTTTGGCTTCTTCAGCTGCTTCTTGGTGAAGCAAAGAGTGTTGTGTTTCTTGCCACATGTGTGGCCAGTGCCGTATTACCCAATAGGCACGTACGGCACGTGTCTAGGGGCCTCCGACTTTGGGGCCCCCCTAGCGTTGGCAAAATAATATTTTTATAGTTTTAAATTTTATTTTTTATTTATGATGTATAATTCAACGGAAATATAAATCTGAAAAGTCAAAATATGTTGTGTAAGCAACGAATTTACAGCGTAAAGCGCAAAATTTATCCATGCAGGGGTCGGTTGACAACATTTTTATTGCCAACAGCGGTGTTGACTCTATGCTATTACAATACGCCGCTCTAACTTACCTAGTCATAAAAATAAACTATAGATTAAAGTTAGACTTTTGTAATAAATTTATAATTGTCATCTCTCATGCATTACATTTTATCTGCGTACAGCCTAGATCTAGTAAGTCGAAGGGAAATAATCATTTTCAAAATTTGAACATATTAAATGTGAAAAAAGTTGTATAATAATATACAAGATCGTCTTAATATATTGAGCTTAATTGATCATGAATTTGCTTAAAAAATTACCTAGGTATCCGAACTTAATAAATAAATTTGACGCTGCGAAAGTACGAAAAGTGCAAATATAAAAATAAAATTGAATTGAGGTTTTGATAAATTCTTAATATTTATTTTACTATTTTTGTTGTTATAGATTTTTTCCATAGATTATATTTATGATTAGGATGTAAGTAGAAAGATGAATGTAAGTAAGTTAATTTTTATTTTATATTCACAATTAGAGTTTAATTACTAATATTTTCGGTATAATTTAAAATATATACCTAATAGTAAGAATCTAACCGAAGTTGTTTTTTAACTTACATATGTATTTTCCTTATTTTAAAACGGGGTCCAAATGATCAAAATAAATTCTGTGCCTAGGGGCCTCGAGATGTCTTAACACAGCACTGTGTGTGGCACGTTTTGCCGAGACATTCTGAAGATTGATGTCCTTCCCTCAAACAGTGTATCACCCCGTTTATTGTATTTGTAATTAGCAGTAATTTAATTAGGGAATAATGTTCGAGACAGAACATCAGTCTGTAACGAGGTGCCAAGGTCGATTGGCCGCTGTATTCGGTCTTTGGTGTGCGTGTTCAATAAATAACATTATATTATACAAATACATACATGTGCTCAATTATATGCGTAACCTCTGTTATTGCATCCCGATACATTACAAATTCGCGATGAGGTTAACTGAACAAATTAAGTTAGTGAAAAGAATACCTAATAGTGCACAATGGTAACTTTTGGATATGTGCGTGAAGTTGACCGGTGGCCGGCCACATGCCCAATTGACAAAAACCCATAGGACAAATGCTCAATTAACCCATGCGGACTATGGGCTACTTGCATGACTTTTTTATTAATTAATTTTAAAGAAGAGATTAAAACTTAGGACACGTAGGTATTTTTTCTTTTGACAAAATTTTTATCAGCAAGCCAAAAAAAAAATAATGAAAATTGAATATTAATAGTAACGTAGGGACAGCTGGAACCAATGACTGGCCGTATGCCATAGTACCGACATAACTAAGTTAAAACGGCCAGCCACAGGTTATTTATATACATAAAACTTTCTTTATCAATTTACTAAAAAACAATAATTTTGAAATAAAATTTATATTTTTACATGTTTCCGACTTAACATTAGGCACATAGTAATAGAAATCTCATTTTCAATACCATGCAAGTAGGTCATTTGGCCATTGCTCATGCGGACGGAATTAATCATGATTTTTTTGATTTTTTAATTTTCTTTAATTATAACACTAAATATAGTTAAATTAATTATTATTTAACCATTTATATGCATTTAAAAAAAATGTACTTTTGGATTATTATAGCACATTTCATGTTTTAACACGAATTTCTTAAACTAATACACTCGACTTATGATTCCATTGAATGGATTTTGTTTTTTGTTTAATATTATTTCATTTATTTAATAAATATTGAAATTAAATTAAGACACTTGTTTTATTCTGTACCAGAAATATAATTAAATTAATACAACATTTAAAAAAAATAAAAAAAATGATTTAAATCATTGATTTTTTTGAAAAAATCTCTTTGATTTAAATCAGGCCAACCCTGATAAAAGCCCATGTGTACTAATGCCATGCCCATGTACAAATACTCAAAAATGATTTTTTCTCATCGGCATATCTTCATCTTCTTGATTATAATTTCTGTAAGAAATGCATAAATTCTATTTATGGTCTACTAGGTTACGTTCTGTGAAGAAACTTACACTCTTATAAGTGTTTTGGAAGGGATTACTGTAACGGTGTTATTGTTACCTATAGGTACCTATTTAAAATCATTTGTTTATTTGTAATCTCTTTTATGCACTTTTATGACAAAGCTGGGTAAAATATTTTGATATCTACTTGCAAAAAATAAAATAAAATATATAATCAAACAAAATTTATTGTTTATTTATTTTGATTATTATATATATCGCTATGGTTACAATGTTACAAACAAAACATAAATTGGTTCAACGTAGACTGAACTTACTAAATACCAAACCTTCTACAATGTTCCTAGCCTATCGCCACCAGTATCCGAAATAATTCCGCCTTGTAATGACGAACATCACATAATACACATCACTGACTTTTAGTCCAGTAACCTAGTACATCGTAAGTTGCATCAAGTTGTGGTAGTAGGTTTCTATTTTTTTTCTTATATAGGGTGTGAATGAGATGCAAAATCCAAGTTTTCGACCTCGGCAACCCTCCGGAACACTTTTGAATAACTCAAAAACTGCTAAATTTTTGCACTTTTTTCGGTTTCTTACCATTTTGACTATGAAGGAGCACGATTTACATAAAGACCAGACCAGAATGGGCTCGGTAGCCCTAATAGTTTCCGATATACAGCTTTTCAAAGTTTGGCAAAATCTAGAAATTTGAAACTCCAACCGTTTCTCTTCTACAAAATTTTTACTATATTCTCTCGTGGAAAAACTTTAAATTTCAGCTCAAGCAAGACCATTGAAAGTTTTAGACAGAATGTATCTTATAGAAAAAAGGTCATTTTATATTTTATAAGAGTTATTGTTAAAACCGAGTATGTGGGGCTCAAGAAGGGCATTAGAATCTTTATTTAGTTCAGTTCAATAAGAGTTCCTACCAAAACCGAGTATGTTGAACTCAAGAAGGGTATTAGGTTCTTTGTGATGTCAGTGCCGGGATTAGCTCAAATACTGGCGCTGTACATTGTTGTTTGTGCGATCGTGTGCGATGTGTGAATGAGCAACCGGGACTGTCGGGGTTAATACGGATATCGGCGCTCGATACTGACTCTTATTAAAAATTAGCATCGACACTATATATCACGTAGCTCGGTAGCTATGAGGTTCCGCAGTTTAAATCTTAGTTAGGTCATTTTATATTATATCAGAGTTATTGCCATAACCAAGTAATGTGGGGTTCAAGAAGGGTATTCGGTTCTTTATTTAACTAAGTTCAATCAGAGTATGTACCAGAACCGAGTAGGACTCAAGAAGAGTATAAGGTTCTTTATATAGCCCAGTTTAATATACAAGTTTCTATCAAAGCCGAGTATGTGGGATTAAGAGTTTCTATCAAAACCGAGTATGTTGGACTAAGAAGGATATTAGATACTTTTTGCTGTCAATATGCCGGTATTAGCCCAAATACAGCCGCTGTGCCGCTGTACCTACATAGTTTGCGATGATGATAATATTTTATAAATATGTTCTCTCATTTTTGCAATTCGTATGAAGTATTTCAATACTATTAAAATGATATCAGAAAGTGATGAAGACTATCTGCCTCCTGATGTTTTAGACGCAATAACGCCAAGTGTAATTTTATAATTGTGACTCAAAAAATTACAGGATATAAAAGACTTTTACATCCTGGATATAAAAGTCTTTTGCGTTCTGTAGGTTGACACAAGGCACGGATTTAGTTCGTAAAAAAGTATTGTAATTAGCGTTAGTTTTCTTACAAAACCAGAGGACGATACTAATAACTATCTAATCTATTCGATGAGCATTTTACTCCCAAAAGATGTGTAAAAGCGGATCGTATGAATTTTTATTACGGAATTAAAAGCGTTGTGCTACATATTTACCATTCTATTTTTACCACTCCAACTTTTACCACAGCATTTTTACCACCATTCTTTTTTACCGCTAACCCATTTTTTACCACTCAATTTTTACCACTCCAACTTTTACCTCTGCATTTGTACCACTATACTTTTTACCGCTATTTCGTTTTACCACTAAGTAATACTTTTTTACCACTCCGTTTTTACCATTACAACTTTTACCACCATACTTTTTTACCGCTATTCCATTAACAATTTGTGGGGCTATAGTACGGTTTTGTTAGTGTAGTAAACACCAAAACCGAGTTTGTAGGGTTCTAGTACGGTTTTGTTAGCTTTGTTAGTGTAGTAAATACCAAAACCGAGTTTGTGGGGGCTCTAGTACGGTTTTGTTAGCTTTGTTAGTGTAGTAAATACCAAAACCGAGTTTGTGGGGCTTTAGTACGGTTTTGTTAGCTTTGTTAAAAAAGAGACGGTGGTAAAAATGGATTGGTAAAAAATCACGTTGGTAAATATGTTGGTGGTAAAAAGAATTAGTGGTAAAAATAGGGACGGTGGTAAAAATGGATTTTTTAAAAGAATACGTTGGTAAATACGTTGGTGGTAAAAAAGAATTAGTGGTAAAAAGGGACGGTGGTAAAAAATGGATTGGTAAAAGTATAATGATGATAAAAAATGGATTGGTAAAAGAATTACGGTGGTAAAAAGGGACGGTGGTAAATAGGGATTGGTAAATATGGGGGCAAATCAATTAAAAGTGCAAGTGAGTCGCACGCGGTGTGGCTGGCTAGACTACTCAGTTTAGCTACGAATTGTGAGTTCGGTACTGAACTGAGCACCGTGTTGCGTAATGTGTCGGGCTGGAGAAAGGTCCAGCGAACGAGAGGCTCTTCACCGAGGATATCACCACGCTCACATTGCAGAGGGCGCTCGAGTTGGCGAAATCCGTGAGGCGACGCCAGCAGTGGCAACTTCCGGAAGGTGACGAAGGCGCAGGGCTGCCGGTCAAAGGAGAAGATGAATAAGATGAAGCAGTGCACCGTGTTGGTAACAAAGGGAGTGATAGACAATAATGCAAGATACCTACCTATGTGGTTTTAAAAAATCATAGAGATAATGAGTGTAAATACAGAAATTACAAATGTAATAAGTGCAATAAAGTGGGCAATTTGAAAAAAATGTGCCAGTGTAAAAACAATAAATAACAATTACGAGTATGAGCAAGAAAATTATTACATGGATGAAAGAAAGACAGATAGCTTAATTTTATTTCATATCAATGATAATATAAAAAAGAATCAGTCGATCATGTGTATGGTTTTGATTGATAATATTAATTTAGCTATGGAAGTATGTAGTAACAGTTTCATGGAACGTGTGGCAGAACAAATTTAAGCATTTAAATATTACTATAAGAGTAGTGCATCCTTATAAAGTTACACCAGCAATAAAATCTTTCCTGTCGGGTACTTTAGTGCTTAGAAGTAATATGAAGTAGACTAGATCTATTAAAATAAAAAACAAAGCAATATGTACAGAGTAATAATATACAAAGAAAGATTTTGTACGGCATAATATAAATAAAGAGCAAAAAATTAAAATTGTACAGTACGGAGGAAGAGAAAGGAATATTTATATTTAAAATTTAATGATTTTGTACTGAGAGATTATAAAATACAGAGTTGGCAAAAATCATGATTTAAAAAAATAATCAAATCATAATTTTTCTTAGAGTGTATCATTCAGTACCAATTAATTACTAATTAATTACCGCAAAAAACAATTAATTACCCTTTTCCAATACAAAATAATGGTGGTTGTGTCAGCTTCTCACTTCTCAGTGACAACACAAAAAAATATACCTATAATTTTTATGTTAATAATTTGTATTAATTAATTACCACATGCAATTATTAATTACCATTATTGTTAATTAAAAATGGCATATGTTCCAGCCTCTCAATGATGCTAGCAAACCAGCGCAAAAATATACAAACTTCCTGTGTCAAAATACTGTTGTTTGTACATATAGTATTGTATAACATAATACACTCTAAGAAATTCAGTGTTAAATTTAACACTAAAATTGGTTTATATAGGTCCACACAGTATTGTGTTATATTTACCACGTAGCTATTTGGTAAAAAAAATACACGATGCAAGTGTTAAATATTTTACACTCAGTATTTTGTTAAAATACACTGAAAATTGTACTTACTACCAGTTGGCAGAGTATTTTCTACCACATAATATGGTGAACTGCCGCACTAAACAGTGTCGTTTTTTAAAAAAATTTAACACTTCCACGAGTCAATATTACGCTTATTAGTGAATAATTGAAAGTAAAAACAACCAAAACAGTGTCATTTTGCACACTTAAAAGTGTTACAATATAATACACTGTATGGTGTTGAATTTAAATTTGTGTAAATGCACTTTAATAAAAATTAAATGGATTAATATTTAGGATTTCTAATTCAAGAAACAATAGCCAGTATCTAAAATACAGAACAAATAACAAATTAAAATGCCGTACAAAAGTATAAACTACCAAACCCAAACGTAGGTATATGTAGCTAATGAATGGTGTCTAATTTTCAAATAATTCTAAAAACAAGCCCTCAAGAACATGTGATCCAATCACATGGCTACTAGCGGCTTAGATTACACAATACAAAACAAAACATAACCTCAAAAACAAACCATCTAAATAATTATAAATGCACCTGTGACAAAATCATCATATACACTCTCTTCGTTAAGAATTGCCCATTTTATTATATCCTTATATTGTAATTTAAACGTAATTTTAGCTATTTTTACAGCAGCAAAGAAATAACGAGACACAGCAGGCTAGTTTATGGCTGCGCTCGGTGACTAATAATGGAACAGAAAACAACATGCCCAAATATTTTTCGTATGACCACTATACAGTGTAAAATGTACATTACAATAAGCACTCAACACAGTCTTATTGGTAAAATTTACCAATTGCGGTGTATTTTTACACAGATTTTTGTGAATTTTACCACACTGTAGAGAAAAATCATTTTATTATCACATAAACGCACTCGCTAGTGTAGTTAGTAAAATTTCGATATATTCCACACTGATAAATATTTACCAAATTACAAAATCTACACTAACGAAATTTTCACTCACTTTAGAGTTGAATTTAACACTGGTTGAGTTTACCACTCACCAAATCGACTTTACACGGTCAAAATTTGTGTAGGTACTAATTTTTTTTATGTAGGTATATTAATTATTCTTGCGGTAATTAAATTGTAATTAATTTTCAATGCATTTTTACACAGCAAGTACCTACTTACTTATGTATATTTTTTGCGTTGGATGAATAACTTTTTAAAAAATATTTAAAAAAATAAACTAAACATTATACTTTATGCACATTTCTACGTTATTATATAAAGTTTCAAGTTTTTAAACTTAATTGTGTAGAAAACAACAATTTTGACAAATTTTGAAACTGTTAACTTCATAATGACGTCTAAAATCAATATCATCCAAAAAATTCATATTTTGATATATAGGAATAAACTTTGTTGTCATTTGTGAACATAATTTTTTTTTAATGTTTATGTTTTGTTTATAACAATCAAATAAGTGAACATGTAATATCTTGGTTACATGGAATCTAATGACATTTAAATTTTGGTTAACGATGTGTTATATAATTACTAATATATTACCAAATAACGTAACATTTTTTTTTAGAAAATGTATATTGATGTAAGACGTCATTGAAGTTAACAGTTTCTGAATTCATGTCAAAATCATAGCTCAATTTTACTATAAATTGTTGTTACAAATAAATTAAAAAATTTGAAACTTTATATAATAACGTAGAAATGTGCACTTTAGTATAAAATTTTGACACGAGACAATATTATAGTCCAATCAAATTAGCTCGATAAATGTCATTTGGCGATAATAATTTGTAGTCCTGCATACCTACATATTTGGCAGTACTGTAGAATCAAATATCCGTCGGGTTACCCCGCCACTGTGGTGCCGCGTCCCCCCAAAATCTTTAAAAAACTCCCCCAAACGGATATATACTTACTTTGTTTTTCATAATTACCTATCTTGTAAACAGTTAATCACACAGAAAATTTTATACTAAGCGAATTGTAGAGAATTAAATTCTTAACTTAGGACGATCCGAGCCGTTGCTGTGTCAGTTGTAGATCACGCGTTAGAGCTTGAATTTTGTAAATACCTCTCGAACAACAAAGGTTACCTCATAAATGTATAAACATAAAAATAGAGCAAGAAATTATCTATCATCACATGTTAATCGTGTTTTGTTGTTATTACTTCCCCGGTCTATGTAATAGAGGGAAGTATTGTAATCGTGATTTTTTGACAGTTCGAGATTTTGGTGAATCTTCACGTTTCAGACCCTACTGAACCCAAAAAACATAATTTTAAAAAAAGTCGGTCTGTCGGTCTGTTAGTCTGTCTGGATGTTGGATAACTTAAAAACGCGTTGGAATTTTGAACTGAAATTTTATATTTAAGATCATGAGCCAAAATCTGACTTCAAGTTCGTTAATGAGCTTTATTCAACCAGTGGTACCAACTTTATAAACAAAACTTTTTTATTTTTATCAAAATACTATCGTGTGTGGTATCAAATTAAAGGTCTTGGGAAAATAAATCTAGTAGAAAAACAAAAATAACATTTAAATAATCGTCAATTGTTTTTTTTTTATAAATTATTCAAATTATACCGAGTTTGGTGTCAATTTGAATCGCTCAGGGAGATAAGTTTTTTAAAAATGTAAAAAATGACATTAATACGATTTTCAATTGTTTCTCAAAAAATTACTCAAATTTTTTTATTCAACCAGTGGTACCAACTTTATAAACATATCTTATTTTATTTTTATTAAAATACTATCGTGTATGGTATCAAATTAAAGCTTTAACTGATCGTCAATTTTTTTATCATACATTATTCAAATTATACCGAGTTTGGTGTCAATTTAAAGCTCTCGGGGAGATAAGTTTTGTAAAAATGTAAAAAATGACATTTATGCGATAATCAATTATTGTTTCTCAAAAAATTATTCAAATTTGTTCAAGTGTATTATCAAATTAAAGTTTTCTGGAAAAAAATATTAGTCGAAGAATCAATAACAACATTTAAAGAATGGTCAGTTGTTTTTACTTTCCGCATTATATTCTATAAGGCTATAAGGTATTGTGACGGGTTAAAATTTTCGAGTGTGAGTTTTTATTTTAGTGAATAAGTATCAGATTTTTTATGGTATTTAAATTATGCCGAAGTTGGTATCAACTTAAATAGTTTGGGGAAAATGATAAATTTATTTAAATATTGCAGAATAAAGCATAAAATTAACGGCGTTACGAAAGTAAGTTATTAAAACTTATAATCGGGGAAGTACTGTGGTGGACACAGCAGATTTTTTTATTTGTACCGTTTTCGAATGATTTTCGTATCAACGTCAATAACACAAAAATTTAATTTACACAATTTAACAAATACTCGTAATATGTGGGATAAATGCATGTTTGCATGTAAATATAGTATTCAATAATAATAATAATAATCATACTTACTAAATTGTCAACTTAAAAAAAAAAAAATAAGCACGTTAATAATGATAATAATAAGACTTATCCAATTTACTTCAATTTAAGAACACATACGTATTTGCGATGATAATTTCATAAAAATCGTGAGGCCTTTACAAAAGAATTGCATTGCATTTTCCTGTACAATATACAGGGTTTTAAGATAATGTCATAAATTTAAAGTAAGTATGACATAGTGTAGATTACGAAACAAATAATTTTTTTTTAATCGCATAATTATTTTCCATGTCCCCAGTCAAAAATTTTTCGTTGCCGCTGCCACTGGGTGGAGTAATTATTGTTTCATTAAAAATTACTAAATTTTGTTTGTTTATTTTAGTATTATACTATTATACATATTATATATTATATTACTTATTATACAAATATATTAATATATATAGGTATAGTCCACGCAGACATCAAGTAACTAATAATCGTTAAATTCTTATTTGCAGTCACACAATGCCCAAAACCGCAATCGTTTAAGATTAGCCCGCAGATAAGAAATATAGTCGAACAGTTCAGTATTTGCCATATTTATTAACCCGAGTATATATTTTACCCCCAGTGTTATACTGGTAGAGTAAGAGTTTTTCGAAGCTTATTACCAGGGTTGTATTGTATGCTCGCGCATCTCAGGCTTGTGGTTTTGACCATTGTGTGACTGCAATAACCTTCTAATAAACGCTAATGATTATTAGGTAGTTGAAATAAATTTGTACTATACCTACTACTACTACCTACTACTCACAAATATATTTTAGTCATTTTATTTAAACTGCAAAAGAAGATATAAACGATATTTTACTATTGTCACTGTCATGTCGTAAACATTTAAATTTTACGTAGTAACAAATGTTAAACGATCATGGACTACAAGATTCTGAAATACTAACATTATAAGTTAAGTATATACTTTACTTTACTTTAATTCATAGATGGGCATTTTTTCAATTTCTATTATTCAATTAAATGAAACTAATGGCCTTTTAATTGTCAATTGATTCTCAATTGAATTCAATTGGAATTCAATTGGTCAATTGAAATCAATTGAATCTAATTGAAAATTCAATTAATCAATTAATCGATTAACCAATTAACCATGATATAATTTTCGGGTGTAATAAACATCAATGAAGTATTTGTTATAAACAAATCAATTGTTTATAACAAATTAATTGTTTCTTCACCTCAATAACAAGACATGTTTTTGAGAAAAAATAAACCTATTTTTAAATCGTCATCGTCGTGCGTACGTACGTACGTACGTACGGCAAAAAAACAAAAGTCAAAAATGACCCACTTCCCAGGATCCTATCGAGCTGAAATTTTGCAAATAGACTTTTGTCACCTAACAAAAATCTGATGTGGCCAGCACAAGACCTCCCGCCATACCCCAAACCCATTTGTCCATATCCATTCAATCTAAAATTTGGTACATAGACTCGTTGTGACCAAACATTTACTTTGGCACAAGAAAAAATCTGATGTGGCCAGCACACGACCTCCCGCCATACCCATTTTCCCATATCCAATCAATCTGAAATTTGGTACATAGATTCGTTGTGACCAAACATTTACTTTGGCACAAGAAAAAATCTGATGTGGTCAGTACAAGACTTCCCGCCATACTCATTTCCCCATATCCAATCAATCTGAAATTTGATACATAGATTCGTTGTGACCAAACATGTACTTTGGCACACGAAAAAATCTGATGTGGCCACCACACGACCTCCAGCCATACCCATTTTTTCATATCCAATCAATCTGAAATTTAGTACATAGATTCGTTATGACCAAACATTTACTTTGGCACAAGAAAAAATCTGATGTGGCCAGCACAAGACCTCCCGCCATACCCATTTTTCCATATCCAATCAATCTGAAATTTGACACATAGATTCGTTGTGACCAAACATTTACTTTGGCACAAGAAAAAATCTGATGTGGTCAGCACAAGACTTCCCGCCAGACTCATTTCCCCATATCCAATCAATCTGAAATTTGGTAGATAGACTCGTTGTGACCAAACATTTACTTTGGCATAAGAAAAAATCTTATGTGGCCACCACAACACCTCCCGCCATACCCTACGCTTTTTAACTCTGAAATTTGGTACATAGGCTCGTTGTGACCAAACATTTACTTTGGCCCAAGAAAAAATCTGATTTGGCCAGCACAAGACCTCCCGCCATACCCTACTCTTTTTAACTCTTTCTTGAAACACACTATCTAAGAAAGAGTTACAATGAAAACAAAAATATAAATAAATACCAATCGAGTCTCATATACTTATAAAGGATTTATAGTCAAAAACTTTGTTTTTACGGGTTCATTTTTGTACTTATGAGTAATTATCTATTTTAACAATTTGTTCATAGCTTTTCTGTATAAGATTTAAATTGTTTAAAACAATGTATTTATACAAAATTGTTTATAAAAATTCGATTGTAACAATTTGTTGACAACAAAATAATTTTATATAAAAAAATTAAGAAATTTTTTGTAGGTAGGTTAGGTACTCGTTCTAAAATACCACCTGCATTTTCCATAATTATCTAACATTACCTACATTATTTATTTTCATCATATACACAAAATTATTTTTTTACAATCCACAATTATTTAATTAACATTATAAATGTTTTTTATGATTATTATTATTATTAAACAACGACTGACGAGGCGGCTTTTTGTCGCCCCTGAAATTTGCCGCACGTATGCGGTGGACTCCCTGCATCCACGGGTTGGCGCGCTACTGCGCCTCTCAACCCGCAACGAATTTTAGCCCTAGTATCGAAAGTGGGCATCACTTCAAGCCCTACCTCAGAGGCTCAGTTGAGTTGAGTGAGGGTACGTGTTGCGACTGAGGCAAAAATTCCGTTAGCCCTTTTTCGACGCAAGTGCCATGGAGAGCGAGATGGAGAGTGACAAGGACCCGATGTCCTTACCTTACAACGACATGGAAATAATAATTGAAGATTTGTGCACTGAAAATGACCAAAGCAAATAGCAATGCGCCTGTTCGGAAAGGTAACGGTAATTATTTGTTTTCGAATATCAATTTTTAACAATGAAACAAAGTTTTTGACTATAAATCCTTTATTTATGAGACTCGATCGATATTTATTTATATTTTTGTTTTCATTGTAACTATGTCTTAGATAGTGTGTTTCAAGAAAGAATTAAAAAGAGTAGGGTATAGCGGGAGGTCTTGTGCTGGCCAAATCAGATTTTTCTTGTGCCAAAGTAAATGTTTGGTCACAACGAGCCTATGTACCAAATTTCAGAGTTAAAAAGCGTAGGGTATGGCGGGAGGTGTTGTGGTGGCCACATCAGATTTTTTCTTGTGCCAAAGTAAATGTTTGGTCACAACGAATCTATGTACCAAATTTCAGATTGACTGGATATGGGGAAATGAGTATGGCGGGAAGTCTTGTGCTGACCACATCAGATTTTTTCTTGTGCCAAAATAAATGTTTGGTCACAACGAATCTATGTCCCAAATTTCAGATTGATTGGATATGGGGAAATTGGTTTGGGGTATGGCGGGAGGTCTTGTGCTGTCCACATCAGATTTTTTTGTGGCAAAGTGCATTGTTAGGTGACAAAAGTTTATTTCCAAAATTTCAGCTCGATAGGATCCTGGGAAGTGGGTCATTTTTGACTTTTGTTTTTTTGACGTACGTACGACGATGAAGTTAATATAAAGGATTTAAAAAATAAAATGAACCCGTCAAAACAAAGTTTTTGACTATAAATCCTTTATAAGTATATGAGACTCGATCGGTATTTATTTATATTTTTGTTTTCATTGTAACTCTTTCTTAGATAGTGTGTTTCAAGAAAGAGTTAAAAAGAGTAGGGTATGGCGGGAGGTCTTGTGCTGGCCAAATCAGATTTTTTCTTGGGCCAAAGTAAATGTTTGGTCACAACGAGCCTATGTACCAAATTTCAGAGTTAAAAAGCGTAGGGTATGGCGGGAGGTCTTGTGGTGGCCACATCAGATTTTTTCTTGTGCCAAAGTAAATGTTTGGTCACAACGAATCTATGTACCAAATTTCAGATTGATTGGATATGGGGAAATGGGTTTGGGGTATGGCGGGAGGTCTTGTGTTGGCCACATCAGATTTTTTCTTATGCCAAAGTGCATTGTTAGGTGACAAAAGTCTATTTGCAAAATTTCAGCTCTATAGGATCCCGGAAAGTACGTCATTTTTGACTTTTGTTGCCGTACGTATGTATACGTACATACGCACGACGATGAAGTTAATATAAAGGATTTAAAAATAGGTAATTTCTCTCAGTGTCTTGTACCGTGCTCAAATACATGTCTTGTTGTTGACAAAAGAACAATCAATTTATTATAAACAATTTATTTGTTTATAACAAATACTTCAATGATGTTTCTTTTAACCGAAAATTATATCATGGTTAATTGGTTAATCGATTAATTGATTAATTGAATTTTCAATTAGATTCAATTGATTTCAATGGACCAATTGAATTCCAATTGAATTCAATTGAGAATCAATTAACAATTAAAAGACCATTAGATTTAATTCAATTTCAGCGTCAATCGTAACCATTATTAATCGTCATGCCCATCTCTGCTTTAATTTACTCCTCTTCGCTCCTAGTGGAGCATAGGGCGTCAACTAGTTGCCTCCAATTCTTCCGGTCTTCGGCTATTGGTTTTACTTCTGCCCATGTTTTGCCAATATTTGAATATTTCCCATTTCCTTTTCTATGCTTCTCTTCCATGTGTTGCTGGGTCTCCCTTGCTTTCTTCTTCCAGGTGGTTGGTAATCTAGCGCTTGTCTTGTTACATAATTTTCTTTTTTCCTCAAAGTGTGTCCGATCCACTTCCATATATATAAGTATATACTTTAATTTATTCTTAAATGATACCAGACACATAAATATTTATAAAATACCAATAATTGTAGGTAATAATCATATAATCTTTCATTTAAAATATAAAAAATTGTTTTAAATTTCTGACTATTTATCGAAATATTTTTAAAAAGTATTAATTCCGGCTTGTGATTGAAACCAAAATTATATTGGCTTATTAAGAATCATATTAAAACCTTAAATACAAAATTTGAAATTTTAATGTTTGATATTATTTGAGTTATCGTGGACGAAAAAATTGTAACACACGGCGTAACGAACGAACGCATACACACACACAGACATCATATCTCGAAAATGTTAAATCCTTACTCTAGGGACCCTAAAACGTGCTTATCCACCAAAAACTCACACTGGAAATTTTTGACCCATCACAATACCTCTCTTATATAGAATATGAGGCGGCCTTCGGTGCGTCCTTTCCCGCGTTATATCTCAGTCACCGTTCATCGTAGGGACAACGTTGAATACTCATTTGAGAAGGTTTTATTGTGTTCTACAACTTTTCCATTTACACTATAGATCAAAAAACAATTTTTCGCGAAGAAAAAGTGAAAGAAGTCATTTTTGGCAACTTTGGCGCCCTCTACTTTTTGCACTTTTAGTCGTAGAGCAGTGACCCAATGACATAAATTGTAGATAATACTGTCCTTAACAATATTTGTTAACAAAATTTCTCTCTACAACCTACCGTTTTCGCGAAAATTCAAATCCAAAATGTTTTTGGATTTCCCAAAAATTGCAGGGGGGCGAGGGGGGTGACAACTCAGTTTTATGCTCCTTGCATGCCCCACTCACTTCTACCTTTTCGATTTACACACATACGTATTTGCAATGACAATTTCATATTTTGTTATACCAATTTGCCTGGGGGCACACAAATGGCACCTATTTTTTTACGTAAAAACGGTAAGACATACGAGATTCGTCTGTTCACATTTGAACTTCTTGTATTTAGTACCTTAAGTGCAAAAAGTTTCAGAAATTTTAGGGGCACACAAATAGGGCCTATTTTTCTAACGCGGAAACGGTAATGTAACTCAATCCTAATTTAGATAACCCCTCTTGATGTCTGTGTTATTAAAATAAAAAAATAAAATACATTTACAATATTAATAACATAAAATAGTTCCGTGTACCACACATTATGATGACCAGTTACTTACGCATTTATTAACCATTTTGGTTAAAGTTAATGGTATTGTCATTTGTCATTGTCCATAAATACAACGTAAAATTGTGAAAATCTAATATTATATGTATTAAATACAAAATACATTGACAGTTAACAACAATAAATTTGTTTGTTTTTGTTTTTGTGATCAGAATGTGCAGGTGCGAAACTGGATCAAAAAGCAATCTGTCTACGTCGCTCTGGCTGGGATAAGGATCAAGCTTAGTTACTCCATCCAGTAAATTAACAAATCTCTGGTTAAAACATACGATATTGAACTTTTCACATTTGAACTCCTATAGGAGTAACTAAAGTGCACAAAGTGTCAAATATTTTGGTTAGTAATATAATAGCGAAAGACTCAAATGTATAAAATTTAAATATTTAAAAAACTTTTTAAGTTACACGGTTTCTTACCAAATACTTTATTTTTTTGCACGTTGAAAATTTGTACTTTTACAAAATTCGCGAGAACTATAACCTTTACAGCTTTTGTTTTTCGAAGAAACGTGGTTTACTTTTGCGTCCACACTGTGATTAGGTGGTCGAATTATGTTTGCTATCACTCGGGGTTCAAAGTATATCAATCAGCTACAGAAAAAAGCAGTTTGGGCAAGACCACTCAGTAGTGGTAGTAAATTGTCATACTTTGCTTGGGAACATACACTCTACTATCGGAGTAATAAGTATAGTCACTCGGATGTAAAGTTGAATAACTTGTTTAAAAATAATCCAAAAATTTAAATAAAACTTTATACTAAAGTATGCACATTTCTACGTTACTGTAAAGAATTTCAAATTTTTAAATGTATATGTGTAGAAATAACAAAAATTTATAGCAAAAATGAGCTATGATTTTGACACATTTTAGAAACTGTTAACTTTAATGACGTCTACTGTCAATATACATCATGCAAAAAAATTCAAATTTTGGTATAGTACGTAGAAATGTGCATACTTTAGTATAAAGTTTTATTTAAATTTTTTAGATTATTTTTAAACAAGTTATTCAACTTTATATCCGAGTGACTATACTTATTACTCCGATAGTAGTTCCTAGACACTTAACACTCAACTCTGCACTGTAGATAAGTCTAAATATTTTACGCGTACTAGAACATTATCTTTTTAATTCTTTCGAAGAAGATCTCAAACTCTTTCACTTTCACGTTTGGAGAAGCGATATATAGGAATATAAATCATTAGTTTAGTATAAATAAAACACAATGCTGGGATGCAGTCAATTTATTAAAATTTAATCAACCTTTACCGGTTTCGGCTCCACGTGGGTCATCTTCAGAAGCTACCAAAAGTATTACAATTGTAATATAATATGAATAAATTTTGAGTCATTTAAAAACTTACGTAATATGTCGTGAAAAATTACAAAAGTATGTCATTTACAACCATTAAATGTCTTAGAAAGATCGGATTTGTTTGTTTAATTTTTCAAGGATGCGTTTAGTAGGGTTTTCAGGACAATCATAACTGCGGGTTATAAATACAACAGTAGATTTCTCTCCCTCTATCGTATCGATTCCAACTAGGTACTTCGAAAAGCACATGTAGTAAAATACAAACAAATAGCTAGTTTTAGATAGTTTTAAAATCAAATGTGTGTATGGGTTCTAAAACAGTGATTTGTGATACAAATTAATTATAAAAGCTATATGGGAAGTGTTTAACTCTTTACTTAAACTATTAAACTAAGATTACAGCACAAAACTACCTTATACAAACCATGATAACACAGTTTTGTTTGTACTTTCGACTTTTATCTCTTTCTAGAGTTTCATCTTTTTCTATCGCGTGACGTCAAAATTATAACCCTCTATTGTGTGGATGGGTGAGTGTATAACACTCGAAAGTACTGACGTTGCCTTGTATTTTCGTTGCTTTGTACATGCGCGGCTTTGTATGAACACTGGAAAGTATTTACACCGTATTTTATTTACACCGCTTTGTGCAAACACCGAAATGTACTTTTCTCGAAAGTACAAAAGTGGAAAACAGCGCAGGCGCAAACCAATGCTGGTGTTTAGGACTTTAGTCTATAGATGTCGAACTAAGTTTAGCAAAACTAGATTACCTAAATAGACTAAATAAAACTAACAAAACCCTCCTTGAGTCCAACATACTCCGTTTTTGATAACTACTCTTATAAAACTATTCAATGTAGTGAGTGCATGATGTGTATATGAGTATATGTATAATTACAATTTCCTGTTTTGCAGCATTGGTTTGCGTCTGCGCTGTTTTCTACTTTTGTGCTTTCGAGAAAAGTACATTTCGGTGTTTGCACAAGGCGGTGTAAATAAAATACGGCGCAAATACTTTCCAGTGTTCATACAAAACCGCGCATGTACAAAGCAACAAAAGTACAAGGCAACGTCAGTACTTTCGAGTGTTGTACGTTGTCCCGTGTGGATTCGGAGCCAACATCATAATCACAATTGTAAATATTTAGAAAAAGGAGTAAGTACATCGGTTCAGCCCACCCTGACATAATTCTGGGGAGGCTTCGCTTTCTCCGGCTGGCGGCTGCTCGGACAAATTTTATTGTAAAAGTTGAAAATGATACTTAAACAGTAGGTACATTTTTTACTTCTGAATCAAATTATATTCTTCATTATTTATTGTTAACTGCTAGCATCAGCAGATTCCGAGGAAAGATCTTTTATAGTGCCTCTTTGCAGAATTAAAACAGCTCTTCGATCAACGATGAATCAAAATAGACTTCATAATTTATACTTATTCTTTATACGCATAAAGAGCAATTACCTAATAAGTTTCGATATTAATTTAATTTTAAAGCAAATTATATATGAAAACCTCCTGAACGAATTGCGGTTTTCAGTATCCAATATAAATAATTAATTAATGGTACTATTATAATTCGTTTCATAAAAATAGTGTCGTACATAGTACTACTTTTTCGCACATATTTATTATATTCTATATTTTCCAACATAATTCTATATTTTTATATGTAAGTACATTATTACAATTTCACTATATTTTCATGCATATTTTCGGAAAATATATGAAAAAATTTAAAGTAATTTTCACAGCACGTTATTTAGGCTCAGATTAAAAGGTAGGTGTACAAAATTATTTACATAAATATAAAAAATATTATAAATAATATTATTATTATAGTGAAAATGCCCCCCTGTGAAAATTTCGTTTACTGTTTTTTACTGTCGAAAGAACCTTTCCATTTGTTCCCCAAATTCGCCTTCTTCAACTTCAAAATTAGAGTCAATTTCGTTCAGAAGATCGTACATTGTAAAAACAAGAACGGTGGCAGTGGTTTATGCAAAATGGGATTCCAAACTGATGTTCATGTTGTACAGGGCTGGATTGGGTAGACTCAGCGGCTCGGGAAAATTATAGTTCGATCGGCCTCATCTATAGTACCTATATACACTCGACAAAAGAAAAAACGCACCACTTGATAATGCACCAAAAATTCCGAATTTTTAGACCGCCATAACTCTAATAAATCTTCAAGTTCTAACAAGTTTGAAGTTTCTTCATGAAAGTTAATCTGATGCCAAGTTAATTTCATCCCCTGCCATTCCCCTAAGAAATATAGATGTCAAAAAATGTCAAAACTTTGACAACTTGTACCAAATACGTGAATTCCATCCACTACCAAGGCGATAAAGTTCATTTATTTTCCTGTTGAGGGAAAAAAATAGAGTACTTTCGATGATTTGGCGCGAAGTGATGAATTTTTGAAAAATAAATTGCATTTTTTTGACCTTTGAAAATTTATCGAAATTGTCTACAAATGTACACTTTACCTTAAATTGAAGTGCTTTTTTCGTTTAATGTTCTCGTGATCGCTTTAGACTTCAAACTTATCAAAAGCAGTTATGAAAAACTCCCAAAATGCAGAGTAAATTTAAAAAAGCCGTAGCTTCGGAAAAAATCATCGTAGGTAATTGAAATTTTTTAAAATTTACCAAAAAATGAATAAATGTTATCGCCATGTTGTTCAATTGGGTCGAAAACATTTTTTACGTCACTCGGGGGAGGAAAGCAGTGTTTTCCTCTTGCTAATGGAGGGAGGGAAGCGAGTTTTCCCTCCCGCTATTCCTGTATTCCTCTCTTGGGCGAAGCCGGCGCCCTCGCTCAGGCCGGCGCTTTGCCTGCGGGAGTAGGTAATAGCCATTACTCCCTTGGACGAAGCCGGCGCCCTCGCTCGGACCGCGGCTTCGCACGCGGGAGTAATAGCACGCTTCCCTCCCTAGGTGCACAAAATCCTATTGGTACACCTATGTTGTCAAAGTTAGATATTTTTTGTATCAAAAACAGTGTTTTTACCTCTCGCCACTCATATCTGTAAGAGATGTATTGTAATCATGCTAAATTTGAAACAAAAAATTAAATATTTGAGTGTTAATGTCATATACATTTTTGACTTTTTGACAAATTGGAATGGAAAATATGAAATGTTATTTATTATTTATAAGGTCATAATAAACTTTAATAATATTATACAAACTACAATTCCCGAATTCCCTTCTACAATGGTATATTTGTGAGTAAGTACCTTCATACACACTCAGTAAAATAGTAGAGTATGGCGAGAGGTCATGTGTTGGTCACATCGGATTTTTTCTTAGGGGGTGTCTGGGGGTGAATTGGATTTGGCGTCACATTAATTTGCATACCACTGAACAGGAAACTTCAGTCTTGTGACAATTCAAAGAATCAGTGATATCTGTGCAAAATTAACCGAGTTATGACCGAAAATGGGACTTCTGTAGAGATGCTCCTCCGAATTTTGGATTCAAAAAAATTAACTATAAAATTAATAAGCATCCAAAACATAGTGTAAATATTTCATTAGAAGTATGAAACATTATTCATAAAACCAAAACAAAAACAACAACATCATACTTAACCTATAATATCTACCACAAGTGTAAAAAAGAATTTTAATACCTATTATTTTAATAACATAATAAAAAATCACAACACATTTATTACATAATACATAGTAGTGACCCGAAACGACACCTATTACACAGAATTGTACTAAAACATGAACATAAAACATACAATTAATTCTAATTATTTACAAATAGTGAGAAAAAAATATGTTGCACATCAAACGACCGTTTAAATATTGATTAGATATATACTATGTGATGTGCACATCTGATTTTGCATCTGATTGGTAAATATCGCCCTTATACATTTCTACACGAAACTATCAGATATCAAGTAAAATTTCAGAAAAAATCTAATAAAATCGAGAAATTTTAAAAAAGCTGGCGAAATTAACTACGTATATTAACAAAATAGCTGGATTGCTGGATTATTGGGGAAATGCAGCAAAAGGTTTCTGGCAAAACTAAAGCAGAATGTTTGTATGTCTGTATGTCTGTTTGTTTGTTTTGTATCTAAGGCAGTAAAAAATAGCTACAATGTCGAATTTTTTAAATTGTTATTATTATTATTTATAAACACTTCAATAATAATAATTCTGAGAAAAACTCTTCGTAAGTCTTATTGCATTGTAAATTAAAATGTTTGTATCACATTATTTTATAAAATTTTCAAATAGTAGTAGAGTAATTTGTTAAAAAAAATTAAAAATTGCATTCGCGCTAGCCAATCAAATTGAGTATTTTCTAAACAAGTATGGAGCGAAACATAGCAATTAGATAAATAGAGACAACATGTATGTACTCATGTCACATAGGCTGTTAGCGCGGGTACCTGAAATATCGGGGATTTGTGCGCTAGCAACGTTGATCGATAAAACCCCCTTAAATTTAAAGATATTACTAATATTTTTAAGCTCCTCTGAAAGTCATTTATACAATTTAGCTCCTATGTTGACAACGTTTTGTTTTAAAATTAACAGGCTGCAACAATCTCTTGAATGTTTTATAGTATAACAAAATGAAGCAGCCTTCTTACACAGCGAGTCTACGTGATTTTCACAATTCAAATTATTGCTTATTGTTATACCTAAAACTTTACTCTTATTGGTATCTTTATTTTAATTTATTTAATACTTAATGATTGACTATTGCTACAGCGTATGGAGAAGGTAATAATTACGGATTTTTCTGTATTTAATACTAATTTGTTTTATTAAAGTACCTACAGGTGAGTACAAAAATTGTACGCCTTATTCCTTATTTCTGACAGACATGTCAAATTTATTTGCATGACATAACCTAAAGTAGCCTGAAATCTTATCGATTATGGAATGGATATATTTCTACATATAAAAAACATACCTATGTCAATTGTCAAAGTAGCAACATCAGATTAATAAATATAATCACGTTTCACTTCGGTTAAATTAAAAATATTTTTAAAATTATTCTTATTCTTAAATTTTTGAGCATAAACTCAACTCACCTTACCTATGCAAATTAATATGATAATTGTTAATTGTTTGTTTAATTTGTGTTAAGTCTTTCTCGAAGAAGAATAAGGATATGTTGTCGCATATGCTATAAAGTCGACATTTTTAGTACATTTTTGATATCATTAATGTATAATAAAATCAACGTTAGGCCCAGAATTGGGGTATGGCTATTTTTGTAATGGTGATTTGATGTTAAGTTATTTATTTCTACTAGGTACTTGTTGACGACCTGTCAAGTATGATTTAAACCAATTATAACAAACCCCTCTGATACCAAAAGAGTGCATTTTTTGTCTAAGAGAATACTGTGGTCTTCGCAATCAAATGTTTAGACAGATCTAAAAAGATACCAGCTGTAAAATAACCTTTATCTAATTTATTATAAATATTGTCTAGATAGTTTACAAGAGCACTTATGGTAGAACGTTTTTTAACAAAATCGTGCTGCTCATCAATTAAAATATTATGTCTACATAAATGTCCACTTAATCTTGAAAACATTGCTTTTTCAAAAATTTTATGAAAAATTGAAACTAAAGCAATAGGTCTATAGTTAGATACATCCTGTGGATTACCTTTTTTAAATAATGGTTTGAATTTCAGGAAAACAACCTTGCGAAAAGGATTCATTAATAATATATATGAAATAGTAGAAATGTTTCATCGTTACCACGTTACCAGTCAGTAGAGTGGGAGTTACTCAAATTTAAGATGATATTCAAAACTTCCTCTTCATAATTAAACATAATTTAAGACTATAGATTTATCATTACTATCTTATTTAAATTTAGTTCTCCAGAAATATTGTCAAACGAAATTTGAGAATGATCCCCACTGACAGTATCTTCAATAGATCATTTTGCATGTCTCTTTTAACCAAGCCAAATTTTAAGGTGTTTTAATTCGATGGGACAATTTAGATCATTTGTTCGATCATTATGAAATTTTGTATGTCTTTTGACTAGTCAGATTTTAAGGTTGTTGCCTACCAAAATCGGTGACGACAGAAATAAAATAAAATTTTATAGGACATTTATCTGATAATAATACAATTTAAAATATATTATTAGGGCAATTGTCAGTTTCGTTTGGTAACTATATGGAGCTGTAAAGTTGACCTCTTTTACATTGCAAGCATAAGTGACTTAAAATCGTGCGTTATTAAATTAGTGTATCTAAACCAGACGACAGATTTTAACGAAAAACTAAAACAATATTAATTCAATATAAAAGAAGATTGTATTAAATTTTCAATGGAGTCGTCAATTTTATAAAAATGATATTTAATTTAAAAGTCAATTTATCTAAGAATTGCGGTTATGAAGCATCAAAAAAGTAACGATATTTCCATTTACCAGGCATTTCAAACGTAAAACTTTACTTTTTTGCCCTCTCTGAAATAAACTACACTTAATGAAGTCTACCGTTCCATATCGCTAGTTTCGGTAGGCAACAACCTTAAGGTATGTTTTTTTAATTCGTGCAACGCCGGGTACCCACCTCAGTTATCTACCATAAAATTCGTATTTTCTAAACTAAACGAATATTGGCTTCTGCGCATATCCCTTCTCTTAGTACGCGAACTCTAACAAAGTATATGTATATGAAATTTAACACGAAGAAACGGAGAATAATAAATCACTGACTATTCTTATATTAAGGTGAAATCATTATTGGTTTAATAATGTATAAAAACCAAACAAAAACCTATTTAATTGTATTCCATGGATTATTATGTATATAAACCTATAACAAGATTTTTAAAAAGATACTAGAGTTAATTGGAAAATGTTGTATTATTAACCTATATAGCAATTAATATCTACAATCTACATGCTTATAAAAATTCTGTAATGTGTAACATAGGGGCGGATTCAGAAAATCTCTAAGGGAGTAGCGAATTACTTTTTTTTACTAACTGGAAGTCAGGCACAGTGTGGACTATGAAATTTATGGAGGAGTGCAGTTTAGCTAGTATAAAACAAAGTGGATAAAATTGTGTAATAAGTACGTATAAAACCGTATAATATGTGACAGTAAAATTACATGCATTATAGTACATTTTTTATTTATGATTATGCTGTATTATATGAACATATTATACATTTGGTACACTAATAATTGTATTATAATTTACGTATAATTAATACCAGATAATAATACCTACGTGTCATTAAATCTGAAGGTATGTAGGTATTATTATTATGTTATATACTGGTACTGACATGTAAGTAAAGTTAGCAAAACACTTTTGGAAATTGACCTTGAAAAATATCTCAGAATATGGTGTGAATTTGGTGCTAATATGGTGTGAAAACCAAAAATTTGGTGCGCGCTTTTTTAAACCAAAAATTTGGTGCGCGCTTTTTTAAAAAACTATGGGATGTTTTGCTAACTTTACGTAAAGTTAGCAGAACAACTTTTTAAAAATGCCACAAAAACAAAGTTCTGTTGGACTCAAGAACGGTTTTGTTAGCATAGATTAGTTTATGTCAAAAAATCTGAGTTCTGTTGGACTCAAGAAGGGTTTTGTTAGCATAGATTAGTTTATGTCAAAAAAACGGAAAACGGAGTTCTGTTGGACTCAAGAAGGGTTTTGTTAGCATAGATTAGTTTATGTCAAACAAACGGAAAACGGAGTTCTGGACTCAAGATGGGTTTTGTTAGCATAGATTAGTTTATGTCAAAAAAACGGAAAACGGAGTTCTGTTGGATTCAAGAAGGGTTTCGTTAGCATAGATTAGTTTATGTCAAAAGAACGGAAAACGGAGTTCTGTTGGACTCAAGAAGGGTTTTGTTAAACGGCCACAACGCGTTGTGGCTGTTTTGCGTTTGTCAGATCGCCTTGTGGCCGTTTTTTTCGCCCAATGGCCGAATTCGGCAATTGAGCCTAACATCATCAACTTTTTTTATGTCATCATAAGCACCAAATTCACACCAAATAGTAGTGTATTCGAAGTTCAGATAAACTTTGTTTTTGTGGCATTTTAAAAAAGTTGTTCTTCTAACTTTACGTAAAGTTAGCAAAACATCCCATAGTTTTTTTAAAAAGCGCGCACCAAAATTTTGGTTTTCACACCATATTAGCACCAAATTCACACCATATTCTGCTCGATATTCTGAGATATTTTTCAAGGTCAATTTCCAAAAGTGTTTTGCTAACTTTACTTACATTGGTGCTGACATCTCTGGCGTATTAAAAATACAATTTTTACATTTTATACAAACGTACTATACAGGACTTTTATTCCATTCCAATCCTGGGTTGAGCATGTCGTTGAAAAGTTGAACCCCAGAGTGTAAAAGAAAAAGGAAATAGGAAATACGCCGCAGGCGAAATTTTCTTCATACAAATTCAAATGCCTTATAATTAAAAAATTAAAATTTTTCAAGGGATTTAAATCTGCATCTTTTCCATACAATTCATGTGCAAATGTCACTTGTCAGCTTGTCACAAGGGAGGGAGATTTATCACTCAATCGCCCCTCCCTTGGATCTGCCACTGCCACTGGTGAACATTCCATTTGATAGTGAGTTAAAAAATGGCAAAGCCACAAAATTCAAATTGATGCTGAGAGCAGATACTAATAAATCCCCATTCACAGATATCGCGCCCTTCCCAAGTAAGCTTCAAATCATTTTTTGTGCTGAAAGCACTTATTGTATTTGTGCTAAATATATATTTTTATTTGTGTATTTAATTTCAGTATTACAATTAGTTAGGAATTTGTTTTGTTCGTAATCAGTACCTACCAGAAAGAATTTCAGGATTTGAAATGTTTATGACAGTTTGCGGTAAAGTTTGGTTGTTTGTTTGCGAATAAAAGGATGGCGGTATAGGTAGACACCTCGTCACCTTCACCGCGGTATTTTTTTGTCGGCCGTCGATTGTACAGAGTACAAGCAGCGGGCATGGTGCGGCTCTGAGACCACCCAAGTAGCCGCGCTAGCGACGATTGTGAGTGTTTGATGCACTTAACGTGATTAGTGTCGGTCCGCACGACGCCTGGCGTCCAGTGAGCGGAGGGGGCACAGCCTCGCACGTGGGACGGGGACCCGTTTATATTTTCGACTTGGGTGGTCCATGTGACGTCACACTACAACTTGGGTGGTCCGTGTTATGTTATTTACTAGTTTGGTATGCGCTCTGCGCTCGCTGTCTGTCATCCTCCTGTGACTCTGCGCCTGCGCTTGCGTTCAAGCTTCCTCACTACTCCCATCTCCTATCTGGCATCTTGCTTCGACCGTCCATGTAATAGCCAATGTTGCCAGCTGAATTCTCTCAAACTGACCGCCAAAAATTTAAATTTCTAAATTAGTCATTTCACTCATTTTCTTCAATCAGTGATCAGTGTGTATAACAACATACTTTCAGTATTCATCAAAACGGTAACGATTAGTAAAACAACAGTGATTTTTATTTATGTGATCATATTAATAATTATGAATAAAATTGTTATTATTACTAAATGTTATAGTGATACGTAATGTAAACGTTAATTTAATTTTAATTCATTCCTATATGTGCCAAGTTTTAAAGATTAATAAATTTGTGCATTTATGAATGAATCAATGAACAAGTGATTGCTACCTTGGAGAATAGAGAGCAGAAGATGGTAATGCTCAAGTCAATCTGCAGTCAGTTATGCAAGGAGTTAATAATTAATTTCTGTCAAATTAAATAATTCATTGACATTAATTTGTATTTGGATAGAGTTAGAATAGTGCCATTGGCAACACTGATTGAGCACGCATTTGGGTTCTTGCACGTTAGGTGTCAGTGTGTTCCATTCCATGTTGTGCATGTGTGTGTGCGCGCGCGCGCACGTGTGTGTATGTGTGTGACAACGTGTTGTACGACAGAACTGAACGGCGCAATCTGACTGGCCACCCGCTACACAAAACATCAGTTATTCAGATTTATGTGTATTTCACCTCAGTCATAACATTCACTTATAACAGTGCAATAATTGTGATCATGTGTTTCCTAAAAAATTATTTTTCCGATTTTATTGATGACTTTTTGTGGATATTAATATTTGTGTGACATTGACATTAGTTTTGAAGACCAGTATGTTTGTTTATACCCTATTACAGGTATGAATTTGTATTGATAAATTAAATAAATTTTTCATTTATATACTAATATTGAATTAGTATATTCATTCATAACAAAATATCATTTGTTCAAAAAATTTAAACAAATTATTTTATAAATTAATATCTCGATTAATAATAAAATGAATTCATTTTTGTAAATATTTTAAATTGACATTCTTCGGAAATTACGTTCGTATTCGCGCTCAATTTTAGAACATCACTAGGCCGGCCAATAATTTTATTATTAAATTAAATTATTCCTAAACAAAACGCAATTTTTCCTAACCAGTTATTCCTAATGAAAACATTATTTAAACTGCACTTATTCCTAAACGTAGTTCTTGCTATATGCAACTTGACCTAATTATAAAATAATTATTCCTACTCCTTCCTGCTCGAAGTTTCCTTAATGTAATTTTTACAAAAAAACAATTTTTCTTAATCGTCCGTAGCACTGGTGGCAAATTGTTGTACTATACCTACCAAGGAATTAAGTTCAATTTCTACATACATTTACTTATTTTAGGTTTAACAGAACCGAGTTTAGTATCAATTCAAAGCTGTCAGGAAGATAAGTTTAGTAGAAATTTAAAAAATTATATTTGTGCGATTGTCAATAGTTTCTCAAAAAAATTTGAAATCAAAGCTTCCTGGGTAAGAATTCTAGTCGAAGAATCAAAATCATTTAGACCGGATTGCCGAAATTCGGATCGTTCTTATTTTATTTGTAAAAATATATAACAACTAAAATAATCGTAAAATTACAACAATGTGAGAATTGAGAAATAGGATAATGACCAGGGTGAAAAAAATAATTTAAAATCTGTACATATTCCGCAACGTAACAAAGTATTGAATTAGGTGGTATCAAATTTAAAAAATTGAAATTCTGGTTTAAAAGGTATGAAATATGCAGTAATTTGCATTTATAGTAAAATGTAAAAAACTTTAAAATAATATAAAAATTTTGATACCTATATGCAAAAAATTTGAACCATATTTTGATCTATTTTTGTATGGCATGCAAACATTTGTAAGGAAAATACGAATATGCACAATAACACAATATATACAAGTGTATTATAATCCGCACTCTAGTCATTAATATCTGATATTTGGACATGTTCTAAGAATAACAAAAGTTTTATTAGTATGTGCATTGTATAGTTTTAATTGAATGGGAAAGACAGAATTTTATATAAATTATTAAATTATGATTCGGCCTGATCATACGACAAATCCGGCCGCAACTGGAATTCCGGAAAAGTGGCCGGAACCAGTATCAAGGCCGGATTTTCATGCCATCAATAATAATTGTTATAATTTGTCCGCATTCTCATTCTTTTGCCATTTTTTCTTCGTTTCATACTTTATGGATAAGTCTATATTATTATTTTTTGTTGTAGGATTTTTCTTCGATGTTTTATTAATTCTGTGTTTATTCCATCATTAGATTTATCGTTTTTTATTGCTACTTCTTACATAATATATTAATTTCGTTTAAATTAAAACAAAGTTGTATTTTGGAATGCACAATAATTGAATTAGATTGAGATCAACAGTCGCCAGAACAGAAAGCTAACTGGAACGGGAACGGAGATTCATAATGCCTAGTGCACACGGAGAAACTTTTTGACATGTTTCCTGAATAAAGTTTCCGGAAACTTCAAAGTTTTAACGGCGCCTATAAAAATGAGGCGTTTTCAGGAAACATTGTGAAGTGCAACTAACTTCTTATTTGTCAAATCGTCAAATGTGACATGTGATCATAAACATATTTATAGTTTTTCAAAGAAAATCTCCATTTTCAGGAAACTTTTTTTAGAAAATTTTGTGAAAAGTTTCCCCGTGTGCACTAGGCATAATAGATTTCAGGTTACTACTATTATTATGTTTAAAGAAAATGTATTATAGTATTTCCATATTATGAATAGGAAGTTAATTAGCATCTAGTTGTCATTATTCGTATGATGAAGTATTCTTTAAATGTTAATTATAGTAAAGAAGATCTAAAGTTTGACAATCATACGAAATGTTAAACTGAAATTATAATACAATTGTGGCTAATGACATCATTCCGTTCCCATTCTCGGAATGTTGTTAAAGGGTACAACCATTGACTAAACAATACTTATTCTGTTAGATCTAATTCACAATAAACGTAAACAAATGAAAATCACAAGAGAACATTTTTTAAATGGTAAATTACAATTAAATTTTTAAACTCTGATTTCATAATTGCATAAATCTTACCTACATTATATACGATATACTTACGTATACCCGTAAGAAAAAAGTTGAATACCGTTCAACTTTACGTATCTGTTATATTCGTTTTGAATTGGGACTTAAGACTGGTACAACTGAAAACATTCTATTGGTGCTAAATTCTCGTTCTGGTTTTCGTTCCCGTTCTCGGGCGATTATATATAGCGGCCCTAAGAAAAGGTATATTGGCATTATAGATATAAATAAAAATAAAATATGCGCAATTTCTATTTTGGCTTCAGTCTTTTTGAAAGTAAGTGAAGAATTTTCAGAAGTAGTCGAATAATAAAATGTTAATAATCTCCTATACAGGCGTTGCACTACATCAGGAGAAAAATAGTAAATGGCAGATATTAACTAGGTACTCGATACTGATCACGAATGAAATTCGCAAAATAAATTGCACTCTAAATGACGTACGTACACATTTTAGAGCCACTGTTTCAATTAGTATTTTTAATGTAATTAAAATTAAAGGTAATACAAGTAGTCAGTGTGGCAATACAGTTGTACGAAAAATAAATATCTAGGTAGGTACGTCATTTATAGTGCAATTTATTTTGTGAATTTTGAAAAAATTCTTTATACGAGTAATTCGTGATTATTATGTCATGTAGTATCTGCCATTTAATTTTTTTTTGAAGTTGTGAAACACCCACATGATATATATTCCGTTATTAAATACACCGTGTGAGATTTGTACAATTGTCTACATTAACTGCTAAAATTGTTATAGACAACATATGTATAATTGTTATAATTATAATAATAACGTAAACATAATACCTCTCTTTACTTTGTGATCTCAACTTATTTAATAATTATATTAAACAGTAATATTTTATTATGATTATGTAAATCAGTAGATATGCATTGCGTTGAATTACTTTATCATTTAAGTAAAATTTTAAACAATTAATTTCGAATTTCCCTTGTGTTTTACATAGTTTGTAGTAGTACGATTCAGAGGTGTAATATTATAGGTGTACGCATGAGCAGGACTCCGGACGATAAACGGACCCCAAGGAATCTAAAATGTATATTTTTATTTTATAAAGTTGAACTTTCCTTGTTATTTTTCATGTACCTATCGTATAAAATGTATTACATTGTAGCAAATAATAATGCGTTCCTTATGTGACTAATATTACTATTATTGTATAAGGAACGGATACTGGTATAGCACAATAGCAAAAACAGGATTTTGTTTTCACTTTAAAATCGTACCTATTACTTTTTTGTATTTTATAAAGAAAGGTTAGTTGTAGGTCATTTAAGTATTTAAAATTTAATTTTTTTTCTTATTTTGAATAATAAACTTCACTAACTTTGTAACATTTTAGAAGGTATAAATTGCGAAAATTAAAATTTTAATACCTACTTAAATGGCATAGGTACATCTAACTTTCTTCTACAAAATAGAAAAAAAATTAAAAATTACACATAAACAATAAATAAATAATTTTATATAAGCTGCACTTACAATCTTTGGATTTTTAGGTGAATACAAAACCCTGTCCGCCCCTTTTAAAGTCTAGTCGCTCGTAGTCTTCTAGTGAAAGTACTATAGAGTATAGACGGGGGCAGGAATTGATTAGCTACAGTAATTTTGTGAGTATGAAACATTACTAATCTGGAAAATTTTTCACATCTGAATCTGAAAGTTCAAATATTGTTCCCAATGAAGAGGAACAAGGTGACCGACCATAAATACGACACTGGTACGATTTATAAACAAATTAGCTAAATTTGAGTAGATACTTACGATATTTTTTATTTAAAAGTGCCCGAAGAATGACACTTTATTCTAGTTAGATAGTAGGTTATAAATAAAAATAGGTAAAATAGAAATTTATATTTTCATTGGAATTTAGTAAAATATCATTAGATTATAGTATCCATCTTAGATTTAATTTAATCGATCGATGTCCATTTTAATATTTTGACTAAAGCTGCATTCAGACCGACCCACTTATAAGTATAAGTGACTAATTGACCAATCAGCGCTCAGCGTTCGCTTCGTCAAAATTCCAATTTCACTTATAAGTGTAATCTGAAAACCTCCCAAAGTTCTATCTTTTCCAATCAGTCCACTAAGTGAAGAGTGCGATAGGTATATCATGTCATCTTTATCATCGAACTGTCACTTGCAAGCTGCGTTTTATTAATGACATACAAAATAGATATTAATTTAATTAAATTATTATAAATAGTAATTAATGAAAATATCGTATGCTCGTGTTGTAAAATATTATTACTGAATATGTAAACATATTTAAAAGCATATAAATTCTACTTTTTAATTTACATGTGTATGGAAATCCATTTTCTTTTAATAATAATAATTTATTTATACTGCAATACAACAGGATAATCCCAGAACAATATTACAGTGTAAAAAAGAATCAAGAAAACAAATATGAAATATCAAATAACAAACACAAACCTGGGTTCCTATTCTATTTCACTTATCAACGTTGATAAGTTGGGTTGTCTTGATAACCCCCCACCATGTGTGACGTAGTAGCCAAGCGACTGTCGCTACGACTTATCAACCCTCGCTACGGTTAGACTTGTGCGTTGCGTTTTTTTTTTGTTCGTTGTGAGGTTAACATATTTATTTTATAAATATAAAATACCAATAAATTATGGGTTCATTATATGTATTTAATATTTTTGATTAGTTTATTAAATAATTCAACTTACAAATTGTAGAAATAAGAAATTGACATTTTTCTTGAAAGAATAATTTACTTTGAAAATCAAAAAATGGCTTATTTTAAAACAAATAATACGTTTATGATAAGTGATAGGCAAAATGGTGGTTTAGCAGTTTTTCTTGCCAAATTTCACAGTAAATGTAAAATCTCTATCAGTGGTTATCAACTGGAGGCCAAATATCCCTAACCCTTGATATAGTTACAAACGGAATGACGTCACGAAGTTATCAACTAAACTTCGCTAGCGACTGTCGCTATGAATTAGAATAGGTACCCTGGGGTCCTATTCTATTTCACTTATCAACGTTGATAAGTTGGGTTGTCTTGATAACCCCCCACCATGTGTGACGTAGTAGCCAAGCGACTGTCGCTACGACTTATCAACCCTCGCTACGGTAGACTTGCGCGTTGCGTTGATTTTTGTTCGTTGTGAGGTTAAAATATTTATTTTATAAATATAAAATACCAATAAATTATGGGTTCATTATATGTATTTAATATTTTTGATTAGTTTATTAAATAATTCAATTTACAAATTATAGAAATAAGAAATTGACATTTTTCTTGAAAAAATAATTTACTTTGAAAATCAAAAAAATGGCTTATTTTAAAACAAATAATACGTTTATGATAAGTGATAGGTAAAATGATGGTTTAGCAGTTTTTCTTGCCAAATTTCACAGTAAATGTAAAATCTCTATCAGTCGTTATCAACTGGAGGCCAAATATCCCTAACCCTTGATATCATCAACTGAACTTCGCTAGCGACTGTCGCTATGAATTAGAATAGGTACCCAGATTCAAACCGTAGGCCGTTTCTAACCTAACTTAACGAGCATAGCGGATATTATAAGATAAAAAAATATTTTAATATGCAAATTGTAAAAATCACACAAGAAATTGTACTTAATAAACAATTATTATGTATTTAAATTTAAATATTTTCATAAGTTCTAAATTTTTCCAATTGGTGTTCATCCACTAATTTGGTAGGTATGTATGGTCCATTTGATTTATACTTATAATTGTAAATATTTCACTTATAAGTGGGTCGGTCTGAATGCAGCTTAAGAGTAAGAATATAATATAATAATGATGTATGTTATACATAAGGAATGTATTTTTTTTTAATTTTCAGGGCAAGGCGAAAGGAGATCGATGGCCTTTATGGGTCCGCGCCCGCCTGCAACAACACCTCCGCTCGTTCGGTACATTCCTGGAGGCGCACGCCGGCAAGGTCCTCTTCGTGAGCCTGCTGGTCATGAGCACCTTCTGCGTGGGCCTGAAGAGCACTACGTTCCACTCCAGTATTGACCAGCTCTGGGTTGCCAGCGAAGAATTACAGTCTATGTCTATGGAGGATGGCTCATCTTCACATATCAACCAACCCCAACAAAACACAGTGGATTTGTTGTCCACACACCAGATGGTTGTGCAGACCTCCGCGGATCCAGATGCAAATTTGCTTCATGCCAGGGGTATGCTTGAGCATCTTGCGCTTCTACAACAAGCTACACAAGTTACTGTCAACGTATTTGACCAGTAAGTATATTTCACTCTTTATAAAATCGTATTTATTTTCCTTCATTCATTTTCAAAGCCATAATTTAATACAGATTTTATTTGACCATATTAGTATTTTTATTTACGTTAGTTTAAAATACTTATTATTAAATAATCGAAAATTTTGGATTAGTTACAAATGGTTACAAGCTTAATTTACATTTTTCAATAGTAAAAACAGTTGTTTCATAGGTAATAATACATATTTTTTATTTATTACTATGATTTTTAAAAGCAATATCTATTATTATTTCTTGAACAGTGCTTTACAATTGTTTTTTTTTCAACAGAACATGGCGACTTAAAGATTTGTGTCAGTCACCTAGTATTCCAAACTATGACATTCATTTTATTGAACAAATATTTGAAAGTTTAATGCCGTGTTCAATTATTACGCCCCTTGACTGCTTCTGGGAAGGATCAAAATTATTGGGACCTGATTATCCTGTAAATATTCCGTAAGTATCTTGTAAATTGTCATTTATTATAGACGTGTTGTTGTTACTGTAATTATTAGTTTATTAATTGCAACTTTGTGTGATTACATGCTTGCAATATAAACAGTTGAATGATATAATTTATGGTAAGACGTATGAATACTGTGTGTACGTGATAAAAGTCATGCTGAACTATATTTCTGAATTAATTAACACTTTCTTTTTCTGCAGTAATGTTGGAAACAAAGTGAAGTGGACGAACTTAAATCCTACACAAATAGTACAAGATTTTAAGAAAATGGGACTCAATTTTGATTATCACACGTTAGAAAATGATTTTAGACGAGCTGGAATTACAACAGCTTATCAAGATAAACCATGTTTGAATCCCAAAGATCCAGATTGTCCGGATACTGCACCAAATAAAAATTCTACTCAAGTATGTCGACAAAATAATTACTTTTGAGAACAAAACCTAATATATAATATTATTTTAGATTCCTGATATTGCTGTGGAATTGACGAGCGGTTGTTACGGTTTTGCTGCAAAATATATGCATTGGCCGGAAGATCTTTTAGTTGGCGGTGTAGTTAAAAATAAGACTGGTCATATACGCAGTGCTAAAGCATTACAAACCGTAGTTCAACTAATGGATGCACATGAAATGTTTGAATTTTGGAAAGATACTTACAAAACTCATCATGTGAGTTGGAGTAAAGAAAAAGCAGCAATCGTTCTTGATATGTGGCAGAAGAAATTCTCTCAAGAAATAAAACATATAACACAAAATAATGTCACTTCGCCATCATATCATTTCAACGCGTTTTCAACGGCTACTTTGAATGATATTCTCAAACAGCACTTAAATTATAATCCTTGGAAACTTCTGGGAGTACTAGTTTTATTGGTATGTAATAATTATTATATAGAAATTTTATGCATATTTTTTGTTGGTTATTGGTTATTTTTGCGGTATTATTTATAAATCGTGATTATTTATTTCCAGATGATTTACTCTGTGATAGTAGACTCAGTAGTTGCAGCTTTGGGAGTTTTATTCTTGGTCGGCTCCACAGCAGCTGGTGTTGGTTTATGTAGCGTATTAGGTTTCCCTATGAACGTTCTCAGTGTTCATATTCTCCCATACTTGAGTGTTGGTTTGGGCATGCGTGATGTTTATCTGCTCTTGAATACTTATCACAAATGTCAGCAAACCAGCGAAAGTGTGAAACGAACTGCTTTAAATGTATTATACACTGCAATTATCAACGCGATTGTGTTTTGCACGGCAGCTATAGTTCCTATTCCTGCGTTGAGAGTGTTTGCACTAGAGGTAAGTTTTTTTTTTTTAAAATATATATTTCATTTCAGTTTTAGGTACTAATTAAGTTTATTTTCAATAGTGTGCTATTCTTGTGGTGTTCAACACTGCTGCATTGATGTTTGTCATACCAGCATTGATGTCTCTTGAATCTAGATGCAAAAAGGCAGCGTTTTTCTGCTATGGGGAGGTTTCCAATAAGCTTACGCAAATCAACAACAACAATGTATGTACTATTTAAAATAGACTTGGCAGTGTTATTTACTTATAATTATATATTGGCTTCTAGGATCACTCGAAAAATTTACTCCATGCAGAACTAATTTGTCGGAAAAGACATACGCATATGGCATCACTTCTTAGTCGTTATTTAACGTCTGTTATTTTAAATCCAGTCATTAGATTTATATTATTTTTTACATATGCTGTTCTGATAGTATTTTTCGTATTAAATGGACTGAAAGTGGAATACGATATTAGTTTATCTATGTTTTTACCAAGAGGTACACAAGAATACAATTATTTGGAATCTCAAAACAAATATTTTGGATTCTACAGCTTTTACTTGGTTACTTCTGAATTTGAGTATCCTCAAAATCAGAAACTTTTGTACGAATATCATTCTTCTCTCGCAAAAGTTCCAACAGTATTGAAAGATTCGAATGGAGGATTAAATATGAATGATTTCTGGCTAGCAAATTTTCGAGATTTTCTCGTAGATCTGCAAGGCGAATTCGATAATAATTTGGCAAAAAATTGCCTGAATAGTGAAAAATGGTTTCCAAATGCGACTGAAAAGGCCGTACTAGCTTTCAAACTTCTCTCACAAACTGGTGTTGTAGAATTCCCAGTTGATAAAACAGTAATATTGAAGAAAAGACTAGTAACTGATGGAATAATAGACACAAACGCTTTTTACAATTACTTATCCGTGTGGAGTACCAATGATTTACTCTCGTATTCTAGTTCCAAATCGAATTTATCGCCAAAGCCGTTCCAGTATTATAGTTCAAAAACTGAAGTTGATTTAAAGATACCAAAGTCACAGCCGTTAGTTTATACTCAAATGCCTTTTTATCTCAAGAATTTGAAGTCTACATCGAAAATAGTGGATGCTTTGAAACAGATTCGTGAAATTTCTGACTCATACAACAATAGAGGACTAAAAAACTATCCTTTAGGATTAATTTTTGCCTATTTCGATCAGTTTTTGAACCTCGATTATTTGTTAATAGCCCAGCTCATCATAGTTTTTATTGTGACTACGTTGATTTTAAGCTGTTTGATGTTGAAGTGGACAAAAGTATGGAGTAATGTTTTCAGCATTGGAATCAGTATGCTTATGTTATCGATAGTCAACATTAGTTCTTTGAGTGCCATCTTTGTCGCTATTCATTGGGTGCTTGTTGGAAGAAATGTTTCACTCATTTTAATGGTATGTTTTATATTTTAAAAATATCTTATTAAATATAACTAACTATTCTTTCATTTAAGGGTTATATCAGTGCAATTGGTAACAAGGAAAGGAGAGTAAAATTAAGTTTGGATTTATATTGCTGCGCAATTTTAAAAGGAGACCTGGCGTTATGCCTAAGCATTGGCATTTGGTTTTTCTCTGAATTTGATTTCATAAAAATTTATCTTTTGTACGTAACGGCAGCTTGTTTGCTTACTGCCTTAGTCAATGGTTTAGTCTTCTTCCCAATTTTACTGTCAGTTTTTGGACCCAGTGCAGAGGTAAAGTACAATATATCTTGAACACAAGTTCAATTTATTTATTTATGATATTTTGTTTTAGGTGGTTCCTCTGGTTCACAATGACAGAATAGCAACACCACCACCCGTATCATCGCCAGTACCAAGCCGTCAACTTTACAATAGCAGTACGAACACTACAAATACAAACAAACCACCAAGAAGAAGTCAACCTTCGAATAAAGCCACTCGAGAACCAAGTCTTACTACTATTACTGAGGAGAGCTGCAATCAAAGTATTGTGGTTCAACCAGAAGTTGTTGTGGAATATACCAATCCTGTAAGCATTCATTCCAACTTTTACAAATATTTTTATGAAATATGATTATTAATTGCAATGCTTATGATTACAGAATGATTCCGGAAGCAGTTCTAGCGGACAATATACAACGAAAGTGACTGCTACAACGAATATTAAAGTTGAAGTAATGGCTCCGATGTATCGTGAAAGGAGTCGTCATCGGGACCATCGGAATGATGGAAGAGATGATCGGCCTACCTGTCATAGGTAATATTTATTGTTTATTATTTACTGTTCGGGTATTTCTGTATAATTTTTCTATATTGAATATAGTAATACAAATATGAAATATGAGTTTCGGTAGAAATATTTCTGGAGAAAACAAGAAAAAAATGAAAAAACGTTACAGTTGCAAGATTCAAAATATTAAAACTTCTTTTGTTGTTTTATACTAAAAAGAAATATTTCTAAAAGTATTGAAATACCCTATTGTTGAGTAGTCTTACATGTTGCCAATTAATTTTTTGTCATACCTGCATGAAAAGTAAAAGTAGAAGCGTGCGAACGTTCGCAAAGTACAAATTGCGTGCGCAAAGTGAATTTTTCTGCACGCCTTTGCCCGCACTTTTCTACTTTGAGCCACTTTGCGCACGCAAAACAGTCACTTAAAAGGTTACTTTTTGTGTAGGTATAACAAAAAATGTCGTGTGCAACTTTTGCGCAAAGGAAACTAGTGCTTGATTACGTTGTGGTCCTCACCGGGTTGCAACTCGCCTCGCGCAATTGCCTAGTTTGCGCACTAGATACACAATAGGTATACTATTTTCTAACAAAATATATTTTTACAGTCACAGAGTAGTATGCTCGGAAAAACGTAATAAAAATACAACGAAATGCAAAGACGATTCCGAGAGTCGAAGTTCACGATCAAATCGTCGTTGTGATCGACGAGACGATTGCCAACTTCACCGAGATCGGGACCGTGATCGAGATCGTGATCGAGATCGTGATCGAGATCCTCCTTGTCGTCACAGCTGCTGGGCAGACGATGATCGCGATTGGTCTTCGCGGCATGTTTGCGACTCATTCGATAAAAAAGGCAGATCAATGAGATCTAAGCGAGGTAGCGATAGTAGTGACAGTGAATCTGACAAAGACCGAGACAGATGTTGGGTCGAACAGGAAAGGGCTATAAAGACTGTGTCGAATTCGAATTCTGATGAATCTTCATCAAGTTCTTCAGTTTCATCCTGTACAAAGATTCATGATCATGAGCAACATTGTTAACAAGACGGGTGTATGTATTTATATTAATCGTTAAAGTTAATAAGAGCTGAATTTGTTATTAATGTACAAATATTTGTATCATTTTCATTGTCAGTTCACTATGTAAATAGAACATAATTTAATTATTTTAGGTATTTAACATTTGTACAGAATTTGTTTTCAGTTGGAAGTGTTTGTGAATAAGAACACGTATTTTTTTACTTTTTAAAAATATTGTCATTTTGATTTTATTATTTTTCATATATTTTTATTTTTGACGCATTTCAATTATTTTCACCAAACATATCTGTTCATGGAATCCGCAATTTTATTTATTTTCAATTATGAAAGTAATTTTGTTGTATATTCAAAGAATTATAACTGTTTTTAAACTATAAAAATTAATTCTTAATTATATAGCAGAAATGATATTTTTTAAACATTGAATAATCTGTTCGTGTACAAATTTGCAGTGGTGACTATGGCAGATAATAAAATTAGTGCAAGTCTTATGTTATTATGTGTAATAAAGACAGATTGTTACCATTGTCAGAAATGTGTTCTTTACTGTCTTGTAATGTTGTCTCGGTAACATGTAGAAATAATGTTCATTTAGTGTTCAAGTAGTGTATTTATTATGCACGTTTTAAATTACATCTCAATATTTTAATAATAATATAAATTGAATGGTTTTACTATCTATTTTTAAGAATAATTTAATTAATTGAATAAGGTTACTTTAAACAAATTTTATACTGAAAGGTAATTTTAGATTTATGTAGTACAAATTTTGTACTCTGTTAAATTGTATTTCATTTTATCCGTACACATGTTACCGATACACTCTTCACTTTTTATTTTGTTAACTATTTTGACTTGTAAAATGTACCTATTTCACTCGTTGTATGTATATATGTATGTTATGTACCTAACTATTTATTCCACTGTGTAAGATAGCATTTCAAGACAGCGAAAATAGTATAGTGTTACGATATTATTTATATTATTTTTTAAGTAAATCAATTACAAGCTGAATCTAAGAACTTGTTTTTTTTGTTTCTGTTTATTCTTATTTGAAGGTTCTGCTGGTAAGTAGGGATGAATTTTTAATATTTTATTTAATTTATTGTAAACTACCACTTCTAATCATGGGGCAGTTGTTTATCTTTAATTTTGTCTATGACAGCACACTACCTAAATTCTCATTTACAGCTGATTGAACGCCAAGTAATGACGTCACAGGCTTGAAATGGGATCCTTAGCGCACTTTTGCTCCCGATAGAGGCGCTGGAGGGCAAGTCACTTTTTAACCTTCAAATGTTAGTTCAAGAATTACAGTTAAGAAGTGAGGTTATTATAGACATTCCAAATGCAAAAATGTTATGTTATTAACTTTGACGAGAATGGCAAATATCGTTTTAAATTCCTTACAGACGAACGTAGAAATATAAGGAGTTTAGACAGGTATCTGTAATGTTATGGTTTGATACATAGTTCGGCGCCGCCTACGAACAGGAATTGCGCAACCCGCAGAACAAATCCAATAGAAGTTAAAAGGACTGCAATTGTATTTGAGTTGTCGATATAAAAGTTTATGTTAAATAAATACTGTTATTATAAATTATGTGTATGTTGACTATTTTGTTACAGCCAAATTGTCAATCTTTATCATAATTTATAAAAACAATTATATTTAACATAAACTTTTATAATCAATATAAATCAAGTATGACAATTTGAATTTAAAAAAAAATTATTACAGCTTTAAAATATTTACCATTTTTTTATTCTATCTTCGACAATAATATTACTAGTTATTTTTTTTCCAGATAATTAAGATTGTTTCGTAAATCATTTTTCTCTGTAGCTCATTTTAATGTAAATTACATGTTAAAAATGAAAAATCTATCCTCTCTCTACATATACATTCTACATTCTTTAATTAGATTATTATTGACTATATAATTTTCCAAAATAAAATAGGTACATAATTTTTTAAATAGTTACAAAGGTATTTTTTTTTCGAAGGAAGTGAAGTTGCATTTATTTTTCAACCATTTTATGTCCAAAAATAAATTGTTAGATCACAAAAGTAGCATTCATATAAAATTTATTAATTTTGGGCCACCACTCCGATTTTATTAGAGTGGGCAAGCCCACTCTGGTCCCCTCTGGCTACGGCCCAGGGTTTATATTTCGCAATCCGTGGCAATTCCAGGGGATCTTGATTAAAATTACGCAAACATGCAAATTTTATCCCCATCCCCTTCAAACTTTTCCAGATCAATCGAAAGCCACGGATTGTGAAAAAAATTGATGGATTGTGACGGTCCACAAACTCCATCGTTTCCAGGGTACCTATTCTAATTCATAGCTTCATAGCAAGATCTCATGTCGCTATCTGCTGAGATATTGATGACGTCATAACAAATTTGTAACTATATCAAGGTCTAGGAACATTTTCTAATAGTTGGTACCCATAATAGAGATTTACTAGATATCACAAAACTAGATATTGTGTTGGCCACCTGAAGTTTGAAAAGTAGTACAACTTTCATTGGTCTTAGAAAAACTCATCATTATTTTCGCAATTTCGTAATATTTAATTATTATTTCAAGTCTCTCAAAATTTGGATAATTAAAATTTCTTCATCAAAGTCTCGTTTTTATAAAAATTAAAATATAGTGAAATAGTAAATAATATAGATGCATATTATTTATTGTAAATTTGTTATCATTTTATCTAAATGTAAACTAAAATATACAAGCAACATACATAAATTATTAAAAATATTCAACAATGCAGCTTGACTCAGTAGTTTTTATTAATACTTCATTTAAATATTTAAAACCTCACTTTTTCAAACTGTCACAAGAAACGTAAACGAAATAACAACTTGATACGACGATAGCGAGACAGAGAGCTCTCTCGTTATGGATAGCGACACAAGTACGTCATTAATGACGTCACATGATACTTCCTAACAAAATCCGCTAGAGGAATAACATGCAGCCAGAATCTCAATTCGCGCAGCAGTCTTTGAATTTTGAAAGCCAAAGCGGCATTGTAGATATTCTTTCGCAACCAACTTTCGCTGTTGGAAATCTGTAAAACTTAAATTTTACTGTTTCTACCAGTTAGTAGGCAGCAATTAACATCAGAAAAACTGTCATGACCCATTTAATTTTATTTGTAAATCGAATAAACACACAGGGACAGATTTGACATTTGAGAGATAGCTAACATTATTGCTAAGTTAGTCCGCATCAAGCGCTGTGATCAGTTTTGTTTACCCCACCCTACACTTCGCACCCAGCGAATATGTTACAAGTCGATGATGCTGACATAGAGCCATAGATTCTTATATGAAAGTTTCGATGTGAATCACTGATATTCTTTGCATCAAATATGCGCCAAATACAAAATAATTAAAACTTGTACAAGGTCAAACAGCCGAGTCCTCTCTAAAACGGAATCTAAACTACCTTCGCTGTTTCAGCTGTTCCCATATAAGATTCCAAAGCCTGACTACCAGTGATCTCTATACCAGAATGGATAGCAGTGTACGGTAACTCTAATAGGACCCGGCCTGACACTGGATTTAGTACTGTTGCAGATCAAGAGATGTCACCCTCAATTCATGTTACTACATATAAAGAATATAGATAATAAGCTAGTTATTTTCTATTGGTCCTTAACAAAATTTTCAAAGACATGTGGCCACTACCTTTGTATAAAGGTACTCTAAGCAAACAGAAAGTGACAGTTAAATACGTTCAACACAAAGCCAGTTTGTGCATGTGAAGAAAATAATTAATAATGTTATAATTGGATGTATTATTTACGTTTTGAAAATAGCATTATACAAGCATACAATACTAGCCGGGCAGCCCGAACTGCGAAGGTCCCACCACTTTGTATTTTGACGATAGACATGCGCACTACACGTAGTTTAAAGTTTTCTTGCAGCGGAATTTTGAAAATAGAAATCAGTTCGTTGTTGAATATTTTCTTGTTCACAACAAGCTTATTATATTTTGTGCTTGTGTTTATTGTTTAAGGTTGCCGTCTAATACGTCTAAAACGTAGTTCCAAAACTATTGCTCCAATCTTCAAAAACAAAGCTAAATTTTTCATTTTAATACTCAATGCAAATTTACAATTAATTTAGAGTTAGGGGTAGCAACCCTCTTAAATTTTATAGAAATTTCAAAAAATGGCACGCTTGTCCCTCAGGCATAAAATTAACATTCCAAATATGAAAACACCAAAATATTATCTTTTTCCGTTTTCCCGCAATCGTAGAACTACGATTCTTCCATAATGCCTGTGGCACACCGGTCGAGGAGCATCGAGGACCATCGAGTAACTCCTCGATGAAACGAAAGAACGCACCCGTCCGCGATGGATTTCTATTTAATCGGTGACAAATACATCAAAGTTTTGCGCGAAATCAAATCCAAAGATACGTCTGAAATGAGATACATTCGTTTCATCGAGGAACAACTCGATGAAAATAGCGGCGCCCCTATTTTTCGTCGAGGACGGGGTGCGTTCTATCGTTTCATCGAGGAGTTACTCGATGGTCCTCGATGCTCCTCGGCCGATGTGCCACAGGCATAATGCCTGTGGCACACCGGCCGAGGAGCATCGAGGACCATCGAGTAACTCCTCGATGAAACAATAGAACGCACCCCGTCCTCGACGAAAAATAGGGGCGCCGCTATTTTCATCGAGTTGTTCCTCGATGAAACGAATGTATCTCATTTCAGACGTATCTTTGGATTTGATTTCGCGCAAAACTTTGATGTATTTGTCACCGATTAAATAGAAATCCATCGCGGACGGGTGCGTTCTTTCGTTTCATCGAGGAGTTACTCGATGGTCCTCGATGCTCCTCGACCGGTGTGCCACAGGCATAAGAGCCTGTGTTAAAGTATTTCATCGTAGTTCAAGGTGTTTCTAATAGATGGCTGGGCGCGGAATTCTCAAAGTGATACACCCGTGTGTAAAAAAGCTAAAAAAACAGCTATTTTCTGTATTGGAACCATCAACTTCAAAACAGGGACAAGATGAAATGAATTTGGATCAATACTGGGGACCAAATGAAGAATTGAATTGCAAAGGTGCCTACTATTTTATGATTTAGATAATATTATATGACATAATGAAAATAACTATATTTATACTTATATACTTATTGCTTTTCAGTATTGCAGAACACACACTAATCGTGGAAAAAGATTTAAATCCTCCTCTTGAGTTTGATTTCAAACAAACGTTGCCAGGTAACCGCATTGTTAATTTGGGGTACGTTTTACAATGGGAAACAAAATTACAATATAATCATGCAAAAAAATGCACTTCCGGGATGTTATATCCAGTGAGGGAAATAACAAGGGGTTTAGGTTTAATAAGTCACATAGAATTTAAATGCACACTTTGCAAACACGAAATTATATTTAGCACCAAAGACCCCAATTTCAAATCTTCGATTAATACTGGTTGTGTATGGGGTACTTTAGCAACAGGAAGTACATACGGCCATATGGAAGAGTGGCTTTCAGCAATGAATATACCACCGGTAAATAAATATTTCTTTTACAAATCCGAGAAACAGCTAGAAAAGGAAAATTTAATTTATGTTATTGTTTTACAACGTTATAAATAATTCCAGGTTTGGTACACTCAAATTTTGGAGGAAATGGAGAAAGCTGCAATCGAGGAAAAGGAAATCGCTATTAAAAATGGAAATATTGATGCAGATGGAGTTCCTTTTATAACAATATATTTAGACGGTGGTTGGAGCAACCGAAGTTATGGACATAACTACAATGCTGCATCTGGAGTGGTAAGAATTAAAAATAGTAAAATATGTAATTGATTAGACGATTATGTATTTTTCATTTTTAGGCAGTTATCATAGGCAAAGAAACAGGCAAATTACTGCACCTTGGTGTACGTAATAAGTAACTGCTCGATTTGCGCAAGAGCCACAAACAAAAATATTACAGCAAAGGACCATATCTGCTATCGAAATTGGTCAAGAAGTTCGTCTGCTATGGAAGCAGATATAATAATAAAAGGATTTTGCAGTAGTAAAGAACATTACGGTTTACGATATGAAATTTTTATCGCAGATGGCGATTCGAGTGTTTTCGCAAAAATTAGAGTGCGGGTGTCGTACGGAAAATTTATTTAAAAAATTGAATGTGTCAACCATGTTGTTAAAAACTTCAGTAAATCTCTATAAAATATAAAAAAGGATGTCAAAACTATCCCATTAGACGCTAGAAAACAGTTAAATAAGGAGAAAATTGAAAATTTGGTGAAAACCGCACAATCAGTAATTTATAATAGTAGTTTTGAAGAAGACGCGAAGTTTTTAGAAGAAGATTTAAAAAACAGCATATTCCACGTGTATGGAGACCATTCACTGTGTCGGGAATATTACTGCAACAATATTGGAGATAGCACCACAGATAATTTAGTACCGGATATAAAAAAGACCGGGCTCTACAATCATATACTTGGTAAGTACCTACATTTTAATTGTCTCAATACTTGTGTATACATTTTATTTTTATTCTGTTTTAGCTTCAATAAATATTGTGATGCGAAAGTCGGACCGCCTACTTGATAATGAAACAAATAATCGAGCTGGAATTTTCATGAGTATTTTGTCCATATTTAATTTCTGGAAAAAGATTAAATTTAATTACACGTGGTTCGTTCCAAACAAAGTGCTATTTAACCGGGTTAAGATACAACAATGGAGTAAATTGGCATAGCAGTCCTTTGAAAAAAATGGTGATGCAAAGTCCGGGACTGCATTTCAAAAAATATATGTCTCGTAAACATACCGAAGCTGAAAAACGAAATGAAAGGATCTCAACAATGTCTTCAGATAAAAAAAAGAAAAACAAAAAAATCAACAATAAAATTTATAAATACAGATTATGGCCCGAATGTTTTGTCAGATTTAACAGAGGAGGAAATGGAAATTGAAAAACGAAGAATTTTAAATAATTTGACTGTAAGTATATACATATTAATATTTAATAACTTACCTATCTATATTTATATTTCTTATATGATTTTTTTAGATTACAGTAGAAGGACAAAATGAGATCGCCAAATTAACTGTTGGCCAATTTAATAATCACATGTACGAGGTGGAGCGTTCAGATCGTCTTACAGCCTCTTTGTTTGGGAAAGTTGTGAAAAGGCGGAAGGCTACACGTTGTCATTGTTTAGTGAAAGAAATTTTATATAGGACATATATTAGAACTCCAGCTATTGAGTATGGCAAAACAAAAGAAATTGTAGCTATACGTGAATTTGAAAAAAAATTCGGCGTACAAGTTTAAAGCAGTGGTTCATATATTGATATTGAAAAAGGATTTCTCGCGGCTTCTCCTGATGGCAAATAAAAATAATTGAATAAGTTGTTATTGCTTGTATTAACTTTATTCTCCTTTCTCATCAGGATTGATATCTAATGACGCTTTGGTCGAAGTGAAATGTTTGCTAAAATTTTCCCAACAAGGTTGGACATTTCGAAATGCAGCAGAATCAAAGAAAACTTGTTTGGAGCTTGTGAACGATAAAGTAAGACTCAAAAGAAATCATGACTATTTTTATCAGGTACCTACATACATATTACAGTATGAATATACTATTTAATCTATTTATTATTTTATATATATATATATATATATATATATATATATATACAGAGTATATATGTATATATGTCGGAGTAAGAGCGGAGGGGACCATAGATGATCAGTTACGTGAACAACAAAACTACTAAAAGCGCAATTAATGGAATAGTTAACTAATCTAAAAACCAAATAAATCACAAATTCACCACTCATGTCATGAACCAGTTAAACGTGATCTACAAACTATGACGATAAGGAATGGTGGCAATTCCTGGGCACGTGCTACTCGCATCAGACCATATTTAAGACTGCCGATCTCCGGCTCATTCCACACCTAGCACGTAATCCCAGACTTCGCCCAAGTGTACTAATAATAATAACGTAATCGAACAAACAAACACGATCATAACTTCATTAGCACACTTGCATTCCTATCATTAATTATTATTACAATCAACATGATTGCTAACCCCGACACATATATATATATATATATATATATATATATATATATATATATATATATATATATATATATATATATATATATATATATATATATATATATATTTATATTTATTTTTATTTATTATTACAGATACAGGGTCAACTAAACATATGTAGGCGAAATAAATGTTACTTTATTATTTATGTGAATGATGACGTGGATTTATATGTGGAAGAAATTTATCGAGATACAGATTTATGGGAAAATGTAATGCTTCCTAAACTAAAATTATTTTATTACGATTGTGTTGTGCCCGAAATCATTCACAGAAGAGTTTTAAAAGGGTTAAAATGTGTTGATCCCCCATATTTTACAAAGGATGGGGAAACTAATTGATTTTGTATAATAAACATTTTCATACAATCTGTGTATACATTTGTCCGTTTGTCATAATAGAAATAGATTTTACCTAATAATTTATATGCAGCATTTTATTTGTAGTATAGGTACCTACAGTATTTATTTTTCATTTCAGAAACAACGGCAGCCAAAATTTTTTTGTTTCTGTTAAGCTTCTTATCTCCTTTGCTTTCTTTTTAATTCACGCATTCTATAATGGAAGTAATATCTTATTATTTTATGGACAGTTCAAACTGAACAATAATATTACAAACTTGCCAATTACCAGTTATTTTTTGTTTCTATGATAAAATCTAGTTACATGTATCTAAATAAAGGTTTATAAAGAGTAGCAGTATTTGTCCATCTATATTAATTTACTTTAGTTAACGTTAATCCTATTTCTCCATTTATTTAAGTGAAGTGAATAAATTTTCGCTTCGAATAATCTTTATAATATAGGTACCTACTTACACAGTAGGTAAAAATTTTAAAATTCGTGTAATACAAGAAAAACTTAATAATGTTTTATATTTATTGAAAAACTAAAACATATAACCAAATATAAATTATCTTTCAATTTTCAAAAATAATAATGTGTGTTGTTATAAAAAGGGTCAAGTGAGGTAATAATGAGACAAAATTTAAAACTCTTCCTATAAAATCTGTGTGGTGCGTAGTAAATCTTCTGTTTTAGGTGTACACTATTACTTTTTTTACATATGTTTGAATGAAATACTTAGATTGTAGAAATTCATATTAGTAAAAAATATAAATTAAAAAAAATGCGTCTCATTTTTACCCGCGAATTTGGGAAAAATGAGACAATTGTGGGAAATTAAAAGACACCGTTGTAGTTCTTTTGTATTCTACATTGAATGATTCGTTAGGTAAAAATAAGATACTGTGTTCAAATCTGATTATGAAAAATAAAAAAATATTTTATTATATCAAATAGAAAAAAAGCTACACAAATTTTTAAAAAAGTCATTCGTTGTAATAAATTTAAAGGTAGTTTTAACATGTAAATAAACAATAAAATAACAACAAATACTAAACTATAGTTACTACATAATTTAGGTAGTTAAAAGAGCAACATAAAAATTAACTTTGAAAAATTATAGTTCCTCTAATTTTCCAGAATATCAATAGGGGTATCAAACACGTACTTTTTTCTGCTTCCTATAGTGACTTCTTTAGGATCTGGTAACTTAAATTTAACAGATGATACAAAGTATTTCACTTACATCGGTCTCATTCACCTTAAAGGTAATATTATAATAATTTTTTTGTTTTACTTTTATATTACGCGGCATTTTGGCTGATTTGATGGAAAGAAATAAAAACGCACTAATTATACGAATATACGGAATTAGGTATAGGTATATATTTGTTAAATTAAAACTTTTAAATTTCGTGCTCTTTAGCATAACAACTCTAATTTTAACGTATCAACGTTCAATTATTTGAGACAATATAATGTAATCTCCAACTTATTTATAAGGAAACAGATTAACTTGACCGCTTATCTGATAATAATAATAATAATAAAATTTTATTGAACCACATTATGCAAAAAATACATTTGTAGCAAGTCGTAAAAAATATGCTGCAACAATTATTACACAAAATGCTATCACATTAGTAACCTGCTTTATACAAGCCGTTCAGCCCGTGGTGCGAAACATTGTTCGTTTTTGACGTGATATTAGCGCCAAGTACTTTTAATGTTTTCTTGGCGAATCATATCCTTCAAATTTGAAAAATTTGATCTTCACCCCACGGGCTGCACGGCTTGTATAAGGCCGTAAATGCACTGAATGTTGTCTCATTTTTTCCCGCTTAATGTCTCATTATTTCCCAAATTGATGTCTCATTTTTACCCCTACAGGTTTTCATAATCTTTGTTAAAAATATATTACGTCAATCGGATAAGCCATATTGTAGATATCGGAAGAGTTGTAAAATATGTACGGAGACATTTTAGATGTAAAAATGTGGTATTTCATTTATGATTTTTTTTTCTACGAAACTATATAGGTAATTTAAAAACATAACAATTTTATTAAATGATGGGTCAAATATAAAGCTTCATAAAACTGCATTTAACTTTTAAAAAGTGTACGAAGATGTCATATTTAAGAGTGTATCATTTTTAACCTACTTTTTTCGGGTGTCTCAGAATTGCCTCACTTGACCCAATAAAATAAAATGTGCTAAAAATACATATACTTATTATACTTGTAATACTTTTCAACATGTATTTATAAAATAAAAATCTTTTAACGGAAAATATCAAGATTCACATTCAATATTATTTCTTTGAGCGCAGAAACCTTAGGTAGAAACAGAAACATCGCCACGGCCGCGGCTAGGCTTAAGAGCATTCTGTACAGGAAGAATATACAAATTAATTTGTCACTTCTCCAACTTAAGTTTTTAAAAACTTTTTATTTCCTCTTTACAAGATATTAGCTCTTTGAAATAACATAACAGACTTACTAAATTCTACATTATTACATTTTTATAAACTAAGTACATTTCATGTGTTGGCGAAATGCGATGCCCGTCGTGGGAACGTCATGTTCGCTGGTATTCCGCTGACCGGGGTGGTTCACGTGAGGTAACACCTCCCTCCTTAAGAAGAAACTCTAGGGTGGAACGACTTGAGTTTCGTCGACCGCCTTCGGGGTTGTGGGTGCCCTTGATTTTGGATTCTGTAAAATTTTTGCTTTGATTAATTTTGCAATAAAGTAAAATATTATTATTGCAGTGAAGATGGCGATGTATGTTGTAAGTCCAATTGAGTAATTGATGTGGAGATTGATTGGATCGATAGGCGTTTCTTCCATTTCTTGGAGTTGAATTTGATGTAATTTGTCCAGTGATAATTTGTCCAATTTCAATTCTTCGACCTCTGCTCGAGATGAGTTTCGCATGTTGATTTTTTCTAAGTTTAGTGGGTGTCCGGGTATCGTCTTCTCTTTGTTTGAGTATACGTAGGAATTTGTTTTAAATTCACAATTAGGAGGAACGATAAGTAAATAGGTTCCTTGAATTGAAGCGATGGTAATTTGTTTGCAGGTGGTTTGAATTCTCTGTTGTTTTGGAAATATTCCGATGTAGTGGGCCTCGTTGATTTTTAAGATAATTTGTTGATTTATCTTAACTGGTACTTGTTGACAATTATTCGCTGTAGTTTCGGTTGATAAAATCGAAATCAGGCATTCTTGGTTCTTCTGTAGTGGTAGCAGATTTGTGCTTTTACACAAATATTCCGATGGTTGTAGATCGATGCATTCTTCGTTACTGTACTGATATGCATTGTTGCTTAATGATAGGTAAGTGGAAGGTGGAATGATAATTGATTGATTTTCATTGGGGATTGAAAATAGGTGATAGTGTTCGAAGGTGTCTGGGTGAACTAGAGGAAATTCTAGTGAAAACATTACTTTTTCATCGAAAATATGAACTTTGGTTTCTATAACGTTATAATATTTTGAAAGGTCGTTGACATTAGAAAACAGCAATTGTTTGTGATTGTAAATAGAGTATAACTCATTAACAATATCTTTCAGATCTCAGTGAGAAATAATGCTAGGGTGTGCGATTTTTAAATTTGCAAATGTTATTGCGTTTTCCATTTCAACAAGAAAGTTTAATAAAGAATCAAGATTTAGTTTAATTTGCTCTAGAATTTCGTGTGTCTCAGTGTACATAAAGAAACTGAAATTTGTTGAATTTATTGCTCGAACTAGTTCATTTGTTTTATTTTCAATAGAGTTTTGATGTCTAATAATTAAAGTCATTGTATCGTTAATATTTGACATAATTATCTTTGAAAGTGAAATTTGTTTGTTTAATTTAGCAACAATTTTATTTTGATTTGTTTGTAATTCCACAATGTTGTTATGAATTTCGTTAGCGTCATCGTTATCCATGTTACCAGTTATAATTTTTAGAATCGATCCTAAGGGATTGATTAAGCCACGTTTTTGACGTTTTTCAGGGTAAAATGAACTAATTTTGTTGTTAACAGTTTTAAGTTCGTGAAAATTTTGTTCGTCATCACCTGGTGGTGTTTGTTCATAAGTATTTTCATCACAAATTTCGGTTACGTAATAATTTTCGCTTTGGTGGTTATAGTCTGTATAGTCAGTGTCATAATTTTCAAAGTTACTACATTCGTCTTGTTCGTAATACTGATTTTGATTTGGGTGTTCCTGCTCTACATGAAACAGTTCTTCGGAAATGAAATTTGGTTGTCTCGTTTGTTGAAATTGGGGTCTATTAAAAGAAGTACCGGGTTTAGGGAAAGTTCCGTGTGATATGCCGCTCATTGGGGTTTGTTTAGGAAAAGTTCCGTGTGAAATTCCACTCATAGGGGTTGGTCTAGGTTGAATAGCACGATTATTTTGATTTTGAGGTTTCCAAACATTTACTGGGTTATTTCTTTGTTTATTTCCGAAAACTTGCTGATTTGTGAAAAATCTTTGTGGTCTTAGTGTGAAACGTGGTTGTAAATTAATGGGGTTACTTGGAAACGGTTGGTGTTGGTTGTTAAATCGTGGTGGTGGTTGTGGAGAAAAGAATTGCGGTTTTTGATTCGGAAAATTAGTAATCGGTCTTAAATTTTGTGTTTTATTATTTTTTTCAAAATTTGGTCTTTGTAAGTGTCGGATATTATTTTCTGAAATGATAAACTGTCTAGCTTCTGCTAGCGTGTTGGGTTTCATTGCTCGGATCGTTGAACCAAGAGGTTCTTTTAAACCAGCTAAAAACATTTTCAAAGCGTGTGTATTATAAAAATTCTTTTTGACTGTTTTAATTGCAGCTGTATTTTCGTGAATATCAAGATAATTATGCAATGCACTAAGATTTGATAGCACTCTTGAATAAAATATTAGTGAATTTTCACTGTCTTTTTGTCTCAATTGATCTAAATCGAACAATAATCCGTTCTCGTCACGTTGATCGCCAAAATGTGCGATTAACGCCGCTTTAACAGATCTCCAGTCCTTGGCTGTACACGTGGAGTACACTTCGCGTGCAGGTCCAACGAGTTTAGCATAAATTCCATAAATTATTGTAAGATTTTGAACACAATTTAAATTTTGAGGGGTGTCGTCCCAATAATTATTAATTAAAGTATTTGCTACGTCTAAAAATGCGGAAAGTTCTACTGGATTTCCGTCGAATTTAGGCACTATGTCTAACAATTTTGTTTCAAAAACTGGCATGATTAAACAATTGTTGTTTTCTATTCTTTCGTTAGTTTCTCTTTCGTTAATTTCTAATGTTGAAAAAATTAAGCTTAAATGAGTGTCTTCTAAACTAAAGCTGTAATCTAAATCTAACTCGTTTTCACTATTTTCCTCTATGGAAATGGATGAACGCGAGGAATCTGTCATGTAATCAGGGGAATGTGGAAGGATAAGCAACTTACAGTATCAATACGGTGATCTTCATTTGATGTCCGTGTTGACTTCTTGTTGATGAATTTTTCGATGCCGATGAGGAATTCTCGGTGAATTGTCGTCGGGTTCGTTCTTCTGATTAACAGTTGAAACTGAAGAATTTTTCACTGTGAAACTTCTTTCAGAATCCTACACTAGACTGCGCCAATTAATTTGTCACTTCTCCAACTTAAGTTTTTAAAAACTTTTTATTTCCTCTTTACAAGATATTAGCTCTTTGAAATAACATAACAGACTGACTAAATTCTACATTATTACATTTTTATAAACTAAGTACATTTCATGTGTTGGCGAAATGCGATGCCCGTCGTGGGAACGTCATGTTCGCTGGTATTCCGCTGACCGGGGTGGTTCACGTGAGGTAACATACACGTAAAAAACACTTTACACGCATACACTTCATCGACACATGGTTGCACATTTTAACAAAAACAAATTTTTATATGGTAGATAAGGGATAAAACTTCGTTCTATTAGTGCCATTTTTTCTGTTTTGTACCGAAGTTTTAGTTTATAAAATAAAGAAAACTACAAAAATTCACATTTTTTACCTCTAATTTTCTCGAAATCAGAAAGTTTTTTCTAAAAAATAACACTACCCCAACGTAGATTAAACTTTAAACTACATGATTCAAGTTTAAAATATCATGTTCTGCGAAATATAAAGAAAAATCTGTAGGTGCTTCTAAACGCCTGCAAGCGGTTGAAAGTAAGTAATTTCGAGCATTGAACGGACTGAAAAAAAAATTTACACTAATAGAATGAAGTTTTATCCCTTATCTACCATATAAAAATTTGTTCTTGTTAAAATGTGCAACCATGTGTCGATGAGGTGTATGCGTGTAAATTCTTTTTACGCGTACATTCTTCCTGTACAGAATTCTCTCAACGCGAGAGCGATGAGTTGTTTCGGTAAATCCCGTCTCTGTTCGAATCATTCCGCCAAAAAATTAATTTTGGCATCATTTAGCACGTTACGTCGAGGTGCGTTCGACTGACGCGCCTCTTGCGGGATAGTTTTCCTAGTCCAATTTTACGGCAGCCTTAAACTTTAAATATGTTTGTGTACTTTCAAGGGTTAGAAAGTGAAGTGCAAAATCGTTACCTATCTAAAATAAGTTTGATAGGTAACATTGATCCTTATCATTGCAATGAATCTTTTTAACCAAGATTTAAATGTGTTTCCAACAATATCACCCATCGATATATTTTATTATTTTGTTCATTCCAAAAGTGCTTACACTGATGAGGAGTTTAGGGCGATAAGAATTTGGGTTCGTACAAATTTGTGAAATGCGGATGGGTGCGTGATATTCGTGTGCGAAAAATTGGTGACAAAGTTTTGGTTCTTGGCACTGTAAGTAAATTTTATTTAAAATTTTACTGTGTATATTAAAAATTAAATTGAAATGTTAATGAACATGCATGCTAACAATGCTATAATACATTAATTTTTTTGTATTTAAGGTGCAGCATTCCCAAAATCTCAACGAAGAATGTTTGAAGCCCTGGGCTATTGTTGAAGAAAAAGGACCATTTATCTCTGGGCATTGTAATTGTGTGGCTGGCTTGGGTGAAGTATGTTTACACTTTGCAGCAATTATATTTGCAATTTCGGACGCTGTTTCTCAACTGGAGCCTGATTCCGTAACAGGGGTGAAGGCGTATTGGCTTCCACCAAGTCAAGAAATTGGTCAACCGAACAACCGATGGCATGGAGTGATGTCCTGAAAAAAAAATCGAAGCAAGTTAGCAAACATTATCCAGGACTGGCATGCGAAGAAATGACTAACTTCATGGAAATTATAAAAAATACTGGTAAGTTAAAATCTTAACTGTATATTATGAATTTCGCAGTACTCATATAAACCGTTATTCCATTAATAGGGGAAAATTCTTAAAACATTTAATTTTGAAAGTAGGGTAGCAAAAGGTATTTACTAAGTACATTACATTCACCGTTAGTTAATCCAGGTAGCAGTCAAATCTGATTTGAAAAGAAGGAAAGGATAAGCCATTAATAATAATAATAATAAATCAGCACTGCAGGTCCTAAAGACCCATGGCTTGTTTGCAAATATTTCTCCATAGTTCTCTATTCGTCACTTTTGCTTCCCAGTTCGTTATATTAAATAGTTCAATGTCTTTTAGCACTGCGTCACACCATCTTCCCTTCGGTCGGCCTCTTCTCTTGCGAATATTTGTCCTCCCCTGAAGAACTCCTCTGACTGCTCTATCCTCCGACATCCGCATTACATGTCCCCACCACTTAAGTCTTTACGTCTTAACTACCGTCTTTATATCACATTCCCCGTACAAGTACATCAATTCTGCGTTTGTTCTCCGTCTTACTAAGTCTCCTTCTTTCTGTCCACCATATATTTTCCTTAATACCTTTCTTTCCCATACCTCCAGCCGATTAATGTCACTTTGTTTTAGAGTCCACATCTCACACCCGTATAGCACTGTCGGTCTTATCACTGTTTTATAAATTCGCACTTTCGTCGCCCACGATACCTTCTTTGACTTTAGAACCCCGTTTAGCGCTCCGACACTTTTACTTCCTTTTGCTATCCTTGTTTCGATCTCTGCACCTTCCTCGTTATTGTTCGTCAAAATCACTCCCAAGTATGTGAAACGCTCTACTTCCTCAAATTTATACACATCACCATTAATACTATTTACTTTTAACCCTGTTGATCCTCTTTTTAGACTTTTCCCTACTATATTTAGTTTTTTCCTCATTTACCTTTAGCCCTGTTTCCCCAGCTGCTTCTACTAAGCTTAGAAAAACTCTTTCTAGCTCTTGCCTTGTTCTGGTCATGATGGCGATATCTTCCGCATATGCTAGTACTTGATGTTTTTTCCTGTATAGAAGGCCTTTCGTATTAATATTTCCTTTTCTCATTACCGACTCCAGAACCACATTGAATAACAGGGGTGACAACGGGTCTCCCTGTCGTAACCCTCTTCCTACGTTGAAGCTGTTTGTTATTTCACCATCTATTGCTACTTTGCATTTGTTCCCTCTTTGTGTCATTTCTACTAGACGTACTACTTTTTCTGGAACTCTGAATTCTCTCAGTATTTCGTACAATTTATCTTTCTTTATAGAGTCGTACGCTTGTTTAAAATCAATGAAGAGGATATGCATAGGCAAATTATGCTCGTAACTGTCTGCCATGATTTGTTTTATGGTGAAAATTTGATCCGCTGTTGATCTGTTGTTCCTAAATCCCGCCTGATACTCCCCTAACATATGCTCTACTGCTACTTTTAGTCTGTCTCTTATGCAAACTGTTATTATTTTGTATGCCGTATCTAGTAAGGCAATTCCCCTATAATTTGCACACAATGCGCGCTCTCCTTTTTTATATATGGGAATAATCACAGCTTCCTTCCATCTTTCTGGCATTGTTTCGGCTTTCCATACATTTTGTACTTGTCGACATAGTTCTTCCTGTAATTGAGCACCACCGTTTTTGTAAATATCTGCTGATATCCCATTTTCGCCGGGACTTCTATTATTTTTTAACCTACTGAGGATTCTTAGGATTTCTTCATTTTGAGGTGGTTCAATCTGACCTATGTCATCTACCGTATTCCCATTCGCTATTTCTACTTCTGACTCCTCTTCTTCGTTGAGTAATTCGTTAAAGTACTCCCTCCATCTCTTTACTTTTTCCTCGCCTGTAACTAACTGACCCTCTTTATTCTTACAATATACTGTTTTTTGTTGGTGCCCCACTTTTTGTTTCTTAACTTCTTGGTAAAAGTTTCTTATGACCCGATCCTTATAATTTTCTTCCATTTTTCTTAGCCTTTCTTCCATTCTTTCCTTCTTTTTCGCTCGGCATAGTTTTTTAAATTTTCTTCTCTTCCGTTTCTTGCCAACTTCTATTAATATTTTCTGACTCATTCTTTTGGGCTAAGCCTTTAGCTATTAATTCGTTAAACCTTTCTTTTGTTTCTTCTGTTTTTAGTTGTTGAGCACAATATCTTCTTATTCTCCCTCTCTTGCTTCTTTTCGTCACGGGTACCTTTTGCTTCAATTTTACTGTTACTAAAAAATGGTCCGTCTCTCCTTCTGCACCTCTCCTGCTTCTAATATCTTTAACTACCTTTGCATGTTTTCTTTCTATCACCATGTGATCAATTTGATTACAATAATATAGGATAAGCCATTACCTGTAGTTAATTATTTTTGAAAAACTCTTAACGGGTCTTTTTAAATTAGGGTAGTAATCTTAGTAAACCTAAGAATATATTTTTCCGTGCTGCGTATAGCATTAATTAAGTACACTCTTCATTATAATGTAATTATGTAATTTTTGAAGAAATTTCCGCAGCCGAGGAATGTGCATGAAATCAGTCGTTTCCTGGGATTAACTAGTTTCTTCCGTCGTTTTGTGGAGAAGTATGCTGAAATCGCAAGACCTTTGAGCGATCTGACTCGTAAACAAATCACATTTGAATGAAGTGAAGTACAGAAGAAAGCTTTTGAAAAATTGAAATTAAAACTAACACAAGAGCCCGTATTAGCTTTATACGACTCCAAACGAACCACTGAACTACATACGGACGCAAGTAGCATTGGATTGGCTGGTATGTTACTACAATGTCACGATGAGGGAAGAATGAGATTGGTATACTGTGGGAGCAAGAAAACCACACCGACTGAAGCACAATACCATTCAAGCCGATTGGAGTTAATGGCAATTGTATGGAGTACTGATCGTTTGAGACAGATGCTAATTGGAATACACTTTACGATAGTAACAGACTGTCAAGCGTTGGTCTATTTGAATACGCACAAGACAGTAAATCCACAGATAGCTAGATGGGCTGTATTATTACAATAATATGATTATGAGATAAAACATAGACCCGGTGAATGACTAAAGCATGTTGACGCACTTTCCAGAGCACCAGTAGGTCCAGAGAAGGTAACCAGCGAGTTAATGGGCGAAAGGTTAGGAGTCTTGCTAACATTAACCGAGCAAGATATAGTGGCAGTCTATCAGCGAAGTGACTAAAACATTAGTAAGACGATAACGACGTTAGAAAAGCACCGAGAAGACCGGACAGCTGACGAGAGAAACTTAGAACAGGATTACGAGTTGACAACAGGAATATTGTACCGAAAAGTGCAAGGAGGAAATGTGAAGAAATTGTTTGTAATACCTAAGTCTATGAGGAAGAGCATAAAGTACAAACACCATGTTCTAATGGGACATTATTCAATAGATAAGACGTGTGAGAAGATCAAAGAGAAGTATTGGTTCGCAAACATGAAGCGTTATGTAAAGCAGCATATCAAGATGTGCTTAGAATGTATCCTAAGCAAGAAGCCCGGAGGGAAGAGACAAGGACAGCTACATCCGATACCGCCAGGACGACGTCCATTCGCAGTGATACACATGGACCATTTGGGACCGTTTGTTACCAGTAGCCGGCAAAACACTCATCTGATGGTGATCAACCGTAGGACAAATTGTGTTCATGAAACGGAACCCCCAGTCAACAGGCCAGAGTACTAAAACACAGCCGAAGTACCGAGGTCCACTAGTTGTTACTACGGTGTACCCCAATGATACTTAGCAAGTATCACAACTACGCGACAGTAGGTACGCCAGGGAGATTCTACTCCACGACATCCCATATTTCCCAGTTGAAGCACTACACGAATTCGAGAGAAGACGAAGAAACGGATGGGGAAGAAACAGACGAAAATGAAGAGGCCGAGCGGCAAGACACTGCAAGCATGCAGGTAAGTGAAGGTGAAGAGAAAGCCAAAGGCAAGCAGGAAGAGTCAACAGAGGAAAGCTGCGAACGCGAAGTCTACGAAGAAAGGCAGCCAGGGGGACGCCCGAAGAGGACTAGAAGAGTACCAACTAAACTCAAAGACTTTGTAGTGTGAAATGATATGTAAAATAACACAAAATGTAAATACTGTAGCCATGAAATGTCAATCGAGGCCGATTGAGTGCCAGGTTGGCCGAATGTTAGGATTTCATATTTACCGCTAGGTTAGTAATGTAAATAAAGGTCGCTAGAGGCCGCAAGCGAACGGGAGTGTGTAAGCGTGATGGCAGGGTTGGCGGAAAAGTGGTGGAGAGGAGAGTGATGGAAGGGGATTTTGACAGAATGTAATGAAACTAATTGTGTGTTGAAATATTTTTATATTTATCTATCATTATTAAACTGAAAGCGAGTGTATTATTGAGTGCCTAGGACGAGATTCTTACACTCCGGTTATTTGCGAAGTGAAAACTCCGATTTGTTTCGAGGAGGAAGAAAATACGGCATTTAATAAATTACAGAATTTGTACGACGAGGAAAATACTACTTTAACTTTGGAACAGTTAAGAGTCAACGCCGAACAACTCTCTTTGGAGGTTACTGCAGAAGAAGCTAAAATAATTGAGGAGCAAACCAGAGGCCAGAGTGGTAAGAATTTAAGATTTTATCAGTGTGGTTACTAATTTAAAAATTATATTTCAGATAACAAATTTTGGTTTGATCATCGGGTTGGGCGAATAACAGCGTCTAAATTTAAAAACGTCTGTGTCACAAAAATTGAAAAAACCAGCTCTATCAACTATCAAAGCTGTGTGTTATCCGGCAAAGGGAAAGTTTTTTTCTAAGAGTACGGCATATGGATGCCGCCATGAAGCAGACGGCCTTGAAAGAATATTCAAATTTGGAGAATGTGTTACACGACAATTTTGTAATGAGCAAGGTGGACTTAATTGTACTATCTCCAGAATATCCGCGTTTCGGTACTTCGGAGCATCTCCAGATGCAATCGTAAGTTGCGATTGTTGTGGCCATGGTTGTGTCGAAGTAAAATGTCCGTTTTGTGCCAAGGACACTTCAGTGGAAGAAGCTCGCCCAAAATATATAGAAAATGACATGCTAAATACAAACCACCAATATTATTATCAAGTGCAAATGCAAATGGCTATTAGTAATAAAAAATATTGCGATTTTGTTGTTTGGAGTGCGAAGGACATTTTCAGATAACGAATTGAATTCGATGAATAATTTTGGACCAGAGAGAGCACGAAGGCAACAATTTTCTGGAAGCAAGTTACCTATCTTGCCCGAATTATTGGGTAAGTGTAGGAATAATTCATGCAATTGATTTTTTATTAAATATATTTTCCTTTACAGCCAAATATTATACATCTTCAACGGCACAAGCAGAACCTCAACCGTCAGGATCGCGCTCTCTTACACCGCAGGTTATTGTGTGGTGCAACTGTAGGAAGCCTCATAATGGGTTGCTAATTATTCGGTGCGACAATGCAACTTGAGCGATTCAATGGTACCACATGTCATGTTAAAACATGAAACGGGCACCAAAAACATGGTTTTGTGATAATAGACTTGTTCAGTGTGACGTCACACTGGTTCCAAACAACCTTCGTTGCCTAGCAACACAAGCTACGTTGACAGTAATGTATTCTGTATTACCGACACCGGGTTTGTTTGTGACATTTGAGTTGTGACATTTAGATATGTGGATGAAAGTAATTTTATAATTGAATGTAATATTATTTATGTTTTGAAAATAGCATTATACAAGCATACAATTAAATGGGAAAGCGTTAGAATTATTTACCTGAGTATAATTACTTGTAACCAACCCTTCTAATTAGTGGAACAAATCATTAGAGGAAAAGGAGTGTGATAATTAGCATAGCCCCTAACTATGGAAGGATTAAAACTAATTTCATTAGTTATAGTACCTGACAAACTTAGTATTTGGAAACATTTTAAATAAATACAGGTACAGTTCCATGGAATAATGAAAAAACCAGTATTTGGAAGTGATTAAACATCTTAAATAATTACAGGTACATTTCTATCATTAGAGGAAAAGGAGTGGGATAATTAGTATAGCCCTTAACCCCTTAACTATGGAAGGGTTAAAACTAATTTCATTAGTTATAGTATCTGACCAATAATGGAATAATGAAACACCCATTATTTGGAAGGGATGAAACATCTAAAATAAATACGGGTACATTTCAATTTTATCCTTATAACATTTTGTGTTTCTATATAATTCATATCTGTTATTTTTTGCTGTAGTGTTCTGTGCATTTAGATTTGAAAAATGGCTCAAAAGCACGTAGTGAAGTTTTCTTCAATAATCAGTTATTTCAACGATGAATTAAAACTCGTAGAGCGCGGTGAGAATGCCGTTGAAAGTGGAGATGTGATTTCTATGAGTTATAAGGACGATGTGAAGATCATATCTGGAAGTATTCATGCTAGCATGCGAAACAAGAAATACAATGTTAATGTAAGTTAAAGTAAAATTTAGTACGAATGAAATTTGAAATAATGGTATCTTTGGTAATTGCAGATATATTAGAATAAAGAAGGAATCATAATGTCTTCGGATTGCGAATGTCCTCGAGGACAGGTTATCTGTCACCATGTTGCTGCTCTTGCTATTTATGCGCATTACAACGTTAGCGTAACGGATAAATCCTGCAGTTGGGTAGCCCCAAAAAAGAAAAAAGTAACGGAAAATTTAAAAACCATGGAAGACTTATATCCATTAAAGGGAAAAAAGGTAGTGTCTAGCCGAAAAATTACTGCAGATGAAATAGAAGAACTGCGCAAAAAATTAGAAAAATTTTCTGGGGCAGTTGGATTTACGTGGCTAATAAACAAAGATATACCTGTAGAAGACGATTATTTGTTACCAGCCATAGGTGATATAATATATTCCGAAACCTTTAGAACTGTTTCAAATAAAAGGGAGTATTTAGAAGAAATGACAGAAGTGACTCCAGAAATTATAAATAAAGTTGCCGAAGTTACCCTAGGCCAATCTTCAAACCCTTTGTGGTATATATATCGCAATTTAAAATTAACTGCGAGCAATTTCGGAGCTGTACTGGGTGCTTGCAGAAGGAATACATATCCACCATCCTTATTTAAGAGACTAACAGGTAGTTTATTGATTAAATATTAATATAATAAAAAAAATACATATATTTATGTTTCACAGGCTCCTACAGTTTGGATGGTGTTAAAGCTATACAATGGGGAAGAACTCATGAAAAAGATGCCATGAATAGCTTTCAAATGGCTACAAATTTAATTGTAAGACCAACCGGACTACATCTACATCCATGTGGATTTTTGGGTGCTACACCGGATGGATTGATTGAGGATCATGCTATTGTAGAAATAAAATGTCCCTTCAAGTTCAGGAATGTAGACTTGAGCGAAGCTTTGAAGTTGGACAAAACCTACATCTGTAAATACGACAGTGATAACACGGAATTTGTCATCAATAAAACGCATGAGTACTATCATCAGATGCAGGGCCAATTGCATATCCTAAACAAGGCCATGTGCTACTTAGTAATATGGACTCCAGCTTCTGTGGTAATCATCGAAGTAGAGAAAGATGAAGACTGGTTCGAAAATATAAACACATTGAAGAGTTTTTATCATGAAAAATTTATACCGCATGTATTACAATGAATTATTTAGGTAAATAAAAATATTTAAATAATAATACAAATATTTATTTAATTTATGTACCCCGTTTATATCCCGAATTATAAAAAAGGAAAGGAAATTGCGTTTTGTATACCTCTTAAATAAAAATTTATTCAACTTTAACAATTTTACAATGTACCTACTAATTGTGACAACAAATTGATATAAAAAATATAAACATAAATACATATTTTAACAGTCTTTATAATACATTTCAACTTCTTTTATTAGTGGGTACTGAAAATTTGTAAGTGCAGCACAGACTTGAAATATAATCGTTGAATGAGGTAGTAAATTTTGGGGTACTAGATCCAAAATATGGTATCCTTTAATACGACGAATTGCGCGTTCAACATGAATGCGTGCTCGAGCTATACTTTTGGTAGCTGCAACTTGTTCCGGGCTAAATTGTAATTCTAATAAAAAAGGTGGTATATTAACAGAAACCCCAGGTGGCAATAAATCTGATATTAGGAAGCCTTTGTCAGCTAATATCAAATCGCCTTCTTTCAATACTTTTAGCACACCACAATGATCGACAATCATTTTGTCTGATGTCGAGCCGGGATACAATTTGCTTACATACGTTACTACTCCGTTGGGTGCAACGCCAATGAGTGCTTTCACAGTATTTTTGTGTTTGTAATAACTGTATGTTTCTCTTTGTTTGTCTAACGAATGCGGAACTGCAACACCGACTTCAGTGCAGTCCAAAACCATCCTAGTGTTTGGAAACGAGGAGAAACAGTTTGGTAAACATGCCATGTTTTTCGCTCGTGAAGGAACTTTATCCATTAATATTTCATAAATTATTTCATGTAATAAATGTAACCAAGTGATAAATATATTAGAAACGGTACTTTTACTACAATTAAACCTAAACGCTATCTCTGGATAAGGTGTGTTCAGTCTTAATTTATACAACGTTAAAAATAGCTGATTAATTGCAGTAATTTTTTGTACATTCCACCCATGCCAATAATTAATATCTACATTAACTAAGAGCTCGTATAAAGCCATAAAAATATCTTTATTAGGCAAACCAGTATATAGAACTACAAGATCGTCGGAATGCGAAATTTGTTCGAAACAAAATGACGACTTCATCTGCTTCGTTTTCATTTCAGCAATTTCTTTTTCTAAAAAATAATTACTGGCTTCTAATACAATAGAATTTCCCGAATTAATTTCTTCACTTATTGATGACAATTGCGATGTTGATTTAAATAAATTCCTATTGCACGAGATGGAGCATGTTGGAGTGCTGGTAGACGGTCTTGCTGGCGGTGTTGTACATAATAGCACATCTGTTGATTCTGACTGGGGTTGTGGTGATGTAACTAATTTCAATATTGGTGACACTGATAAATGTTCCAGCGATGATAAGAGTTGAGATTGAGAACAATCTGATAAACCCGAAGGGGGTGTGGTACATATTTGTACATCTGTAGAAACAGGCAGCACAGCTTCCACATCTATTTCAGTTCTCCTGTTGATATGACAAACAGTAATTTATAATCTACCATTTCTCCGTCCATATTATTTGTTGATAAATAATAAATACTCACATTGATTTCATTCCTTTTGTTGGACTAAGGTATACAAGCTGTCTGCGTACGCTATGTTTAAACATAGTTGGTCCATTTTCTTTCAACCCGTCTTTAAAATGGCAACTACAAAGTCTTGAATGTTTTGTTACCTGTTTATCCACACATCTAAAAGTAAAAGTAATAATAATTGTTATACATGACTCGTTGTAATATATTTTATACTAACCCAATTAATTTTATCCATTCATTTCTTAATTCTTCATTTAGAGGAAATCGAAAGAATTTACACGTTCCGCGTTCACTATAATGTTTACATTCCACAGAAAAACACTTCACCATGATTGCGAAAAGAAAAACAAAACCAAATATTATAAATCACAAAAGTACAGCCCGCCTCAGATTGAAACGTTAGTGTTGAGCAAACTCAACTAAATGCAAGGCGCTACGTACGGTTTGTACGTGTTGCTAGGCAACGAAGGTTGTTTGGAACCAGTGTGACGTCACCACTGAACAAGTCTATTGTAAACAGGCTCAAATTTGTTCACAATAATTATTATTACTTAAATATATTTCTATGTAATAGATATTGCTATGCAGCAAAACCACGTGGAGGTTTTGTGCATACTTGCCGGGAAAACACGGAAATATAGAGGAAAGGGATTCAAAGGGTAATCAAAAAGAAATCTTGTCGGGGAAAGACGGAAATAAAGGGTAAAGAAAACGGGAAATTTAGTCGCTGATTCGTGGGTTCACTTCAAATTAACCAGTGCGCTACAAACATGCACAATTTTATCAATAGCTGCTACATTTGTGTCGGCAGACTGATACAGCAACGTCACGGGTAATTCATTGCGCAAAATTTTATATTTTCGGCGCAAGACGCCAATTACCCGCTCAACCCTAATTCTAACGTTTGCTAGTTTCCTTGTTTCATGGACACTGGACGGACTAAGTTGTTTTTTGCCTGTAATTAATTAAAAATGTATAGTTTTCAGGGACTCGAACCGTACAAAATAACGGTTCAGGTTTGGTTCGCGGTTCATTGTGTTTTAAAGGGTTCAGTTTTGTTCCGGTTTGCATATTTTATTTTGAAATGAACCGGTTACCGCTTTTCAAAAACGCGGTTCAAGTTCTGATTTCGGTTCAATGATGTATTTAATAACAAGCATTTAATTTTTAAAAATCGTTCCAGTTTTGGACTAAAATAAAATAAAAAATTAAAAACTAGAAAGTTTTACAGTAAATATTGAACAAAATCACATCAATGTTTGTTGACATGTACAAAAGTGTTCATATGATTATAGATTTTATTGCGATTTTCTTGTATATTTACAGTTTTATAAATCTGTAGCAACTACAGATTTTCGAGAATTACAGCATAAACCATAGAAAATTCAACAATTTTAATAAAAATTTCATAAAGTCTTAACGGAAAAACGGAAAATTTCAGTTTATGCTTTAAACCGTTCCGAACCGATTCAGAAAAATCGGTTCGGTTCCGGTTATGGGTTTGCCAAATTATTTTTTAACGGTTTGGTTTGGTTCGCGGTTAGTAAAAATAGCAGCGGTTCGCTACGGTTTTCGTTCCGGTTCGGTTCAAGTCCCTGATAGTTTTGCAATAATGAACATAAAACGTACCTTTTAAAAAGTTGGCTGAGTTAAAGTTGCCATGTAAATATCTACTGAATCTTTAATAAGAAAACCTCTATCTGCCAGGATAACGTCTCCTGGCAGAAGATTGTCCACTAAGCCACAGCTTTTAGTTACAAAAGTGTCACTAGCCCAACCTGTGTAAGCTAGTGATATAAAACTTATACAGCCCTGTGGAGTGATGCCTGCAAAATTGATATAATGAAATATAATAAAAAATTTGATTATTATAAAATACCGATTAAAAATTTCATTGTGTTCCCATGTTTGTAGTGGCTCAAAGTTTGGGAAGCCATTTCAGGAGTTCCTGGTGGGAACTCCAAACCAGTCCACTATTGCGGCGACTTTCTTCCCGAAACGTTCTAAAAAGGGTCGAGGCATTTTGGCTCGCAACTCTTCTCGGATTGGATAAAAAACAAAGTTGTACAGCCGGTCATACAACACATCAACAACCTTATAAAAAATTCTACTGGCTGTTCTTCAGTCTATATTTAATTGGTATCCCAGGTCAGTAAATTGAGTGAAAAGACGCAATTTTATTGTTGTTAATATGAGTTGCTGGAAAGGCGAAAGCACACAACATGGTTCTACAACATAAGGTGCTATTAAATTGCAAATTGCCTTAACAGTGCCATAGTTCTCCAAACCTGTATAATATTTTATATAAAACATGTCTGTTTTAAAAAATCGTTCCTCCTTCAGCAATTTACTGTTGAGGTTTTATAACTTTTCTTCAGTGACAACTTCTCTAATATCGCAATCAAGCGGTGTAGTTCTTGGCGGAGAGCACTATATAATAACTACAGTAATGCCACAAACAAATAATTATATAAATTGGTAGAACCAATGACGGGACCTTTAAACATATATAAATCCATGCAGCACATTTTAATTCGGCAATACAAGCAGTTATTAAAAAGCGAATACTGTAACTTTTGATCTTTCTACAAAAAATATTAGTCACAGACGTCATAAACTACATTGTTAATCACTTCTACACATATACTTACTGTACTGTACATACTTACTGTACTGTACCTACTTACTTCAACATTGGGAATTGGAAATGTTGTTGAAATAAAAATATAGTTAATTGCTTCATAATTTCAATCTTCTAAAATTATAAAGAAATTAAATGAAATCACAATAAATGCATCATTATTCATTTCAACAACAATCTTTATTATATTCGTAATATACTACAAAATATGAACTAGCCATACATGAAAATTGAACTTCAATTTACGAATATAATTCAGGACACATGAATCTGTGTACGAGGAACTGTAACAAATAAATAATTACTATATAAATGAATTAATGCATATGATGAAATTGATACGATGCTGTAAAAATGATATACTACTATGATTTATTAGTTTATATTGAAATGTTATACTCTACTATTATTAATGATTATTTCATTATTAGTTAAATAAAGTTGTTATACTATAAACTGTACAAAATTTTTTAAAAAATGTAATTACTGCCATTTGAAGTTCCTCGAAACGAGCGATTTTTGCAGCTGGTTCCCCATCATTTTCCACTTCGTACCCTAGAAAAACGAAAGGTACGTAGTCGGGATGTCGCTCATCTAATACTGGCTCGCCTGTATAAAAAACGTGGTTATTGAATAAAACATTGAAAAATAAATGACTAAATAATAATCTACCTGTTATGAACTGTCTGGAACAGACACACACCCTTTTCAAATTCAACTTCTCCAACCCTTCTTTGTTTATGGCAGCAATCCATCGCTTTCTCCTTTCCACCCTTTTAGGATCTGTGTGGCCTATGATCAACAAAAAACCCTGTTTATTTAGATGATTTTAGTCTGTTTTGTTCATAAATGTTCATAAAGTAACTGGCAAATGTTACCTTTGTTGTTCAGTTCACTTGGCAGTCTAAATAACTTCAACTTGTGCCTTATTCTTGTTGGGCACTTGGATATATAACATAATCCACCGGTACCGGGCATGATTTTGAACAAAAATAAAAAAATATACAAAAAGGGGGTAGTTTTCAAAACAAAACGTGACAGAACAGCAAAGACAAAAAACTCAAACAAGGAAAAACATATACACTAACTTCAGACACAAAAATATAAAATGATAACAAAAGCACAAAAAGATATCACAAAAATATTCCGTGCGACGGAGTGACGTGTGTGTATTCTCGTATGTTCATGCGGTGGAGAGGCCTTGAGAGAGGCTAGGGAAATATCGTCTGTCTTCGCGCAAGGCACACACATACACAACACAGCGCACAGCCTCGCATAGCCTAGCGCCACGGTAAAAGACACTGAAGGTAACCCAACTTGGCTTGCAAAAGTGACTGCTGAACTGGTCCAGTTTCGTGGTACTGAGGGGTAAAGGAGTAACTCAATATGGCAGCCAACATAGGCCATCAAAAACCCGCGAGAATTTCTGATTAACGTGTAAAGTATAATTTCTATGTATATTCTGTAATTTATTATAATATATACAATATTCTATAAGTTAATGAGGATTTTAAGTGAAATTGCTATATAATTCCTAATAAAATGTGGCCTATGCGATATGACACCGCCTAGCGGCGACAGGGCGAACTGTAACCTCTTGAGCAGTCATAAAACTAGTGGAAGGGGTATGCAAGTTACCGGGGCCTGAACCACCCGTCTGAATCTGTATAGAAATTTGTGATCATAGATTTGTAGATCGCGTAAGCAATAACAGATGGCGCTGTGCTGTATCCCGCTCACATTCAAATACCTGTCGGTAATCTATGGCCTGAACCTAGCGCACACAACTAAATACACGTGAAGAAACAAAGTTTATTTTTACTTTGTTGTTGATTGCTTGTCTTATTTATTGTTGTAAATGCTATTTTATAATTAGTTATGTTTTGAAACTAATAGTTTCTAAGAAAAATTATGAATAACCAATAAGATTAAATGTAAAATCTAGCAAATAGAACTTGTAATAGTATTATCAATATTTAAATAATAAACAATGACAGCATTCAACTACTATTCAACATTTCTATATTATGAACAAATAAATAAAATTATATTTGTAGGAATGGATTGCGGTCTGGGCGTTATAGAATAAGATGATACAAATATTCGTGTATAATAAAACTTTAATTCGTATGTCACTTTTACATAAACTGTCGGCCATAACTTACTTAACCAAACTGTACATGCACATGAACATAGCGTAACTCGTACTTCCTTGTCAACACTTCCGCCACTACCAACATAAAGCTTGGCGCGTAAATTCAAATTTAACACCTGCATATTAATTAAATATTTATTATAAATATTTAATATATGGACAGAATAAGAATCATAATAATCAAGAACAGATAATTTTTTTTTCTATTCTATTTTCTATTCTGTTACCTACTTTATTTAAATATGTATGTACTTTTTGTGGACGTACTAAATATACTCTTGTGCGTTAGAGAAAACAAAATTTAAAAAATATTATCTGCTGTTTTTACGATTATTACAAAAAAATTATTTATTTAAGTAATGAAATAAAGTTCTATTGTTTTATTGATTTTATGCGTAAAAAATTGATTTTAGAACGTTTAATTGAAATTATGATACAAAGTATTTAAAGCAGGGTTGTTATGATTTTGCCCAGCCCGAAAAAACCCACTGGGTTTTTTCGGAAAAAACTCGCCTGAAAAAACCCGAAAAAACCCATTTTATTTGAAAATTGTTAACAGGGATGTGCTATGAAACTGTTTAAGCATGGGGATCTCGAGAACCATAAGAGATACGAAGTAGGTTTAATTAGACAAAAGTTGCCCCTTTAGGAGGCCAATTTAGAAATGTTTTTGTTTTCTCATAAAAATGCATAGAAGATTAGATATACACAAAAATGTAAAATTTGCCAATTTCGTTTTCACCTATAAATTTTTTGTTTGAATTAGTACAAGTTTCTAATTTGTACGTTTTTAACGAGGAATGCACATTGCACAGCAGTCCTCAAATTTTTTTATCTCCTACAGATTTTGAGAAATTCAAACCAAATTTAAATTTTCATATGGAGCTGGCTATAACCCGTCTTAATAAGAGTCACGCACCGCCACTGGAAAGCGTTAGAGTTATTTACCTAAGTATTTACCTGAGTATCTACTTCAGTATAAAAAAATAGATATTGCAGCTTGTTTTACCCCTACATTTGGTAAGAATTTTTTTCCTACATTTAATTATATCTACTTCTAGGAATGTTCACAAAATAAAACAGTTCTTTGTAATGAAACGATTATTGATCAGTATAAATTTAATTTAATTGCGTGATATATTCGTCATTAATTATGATCTTTTAAAAACTCATTATTATCAATTCTCATCTTAGTTTCCGGTTAGTTTGATAACATTTGTTTTTAATTTCAGATAATACTTCATGTTCATCTGCTATTCCTCTCTCGGAGGAACTGTCAGTGGTACCAGATCGCGGTTCAAAGGGTAACATATGTTTTATTAACAGATAAGCTTTACACTGAAGAGGTGTAGTCGACCCACGATTAATCATAATTGAACTAAAATTTTAAGTTGTAATTAATATTTTAATGTAGACTATTGATATCAAAATAAGTTCAGAAGCATAGTTATGCTTATGTATTAGTAAATAATTTTTATAATTATTATAATAGTTCTTACGTAGTATAGTAGGAAAATATTTAGTTTTTTATACGTATATAGATATAGTTTAATTTAAAAATAAAGTAGTATAATAATATAGTATAGTATAGTCTAGTATATCTTTACATCCTGAATTTTGATATTAGTTGAATTATTGTGTTATTCTATAATAATAATAATGATTTTGTTTCTTTTTGTTTTAGAAACCAAAACCAAGTTGTTAAACACGGTATCCGTGAAATTTGAAAAGGATTTAACACATAAAGCTAAAACAATGTACCGAAGTGCATTGTATTGGAAGAGAACTGCCAATCGTGTACGGAAAGAAAAAAAGACTTTCATGCAACGGTTAGCAGACGCCGAAAAATTTCAAGAAATGGATAAGTTTACCAGAATGATGACAATGACGCCTTTTTCAACATGCAGACACTTGTCGCAGAATAAGCCCAAACGCCCAAAGCAAGTAGATTCTCTAAACGTGAAAAGATCCTCAGCTTGACTCTTATGAAAAACAGTCCAAAAAATTATAATCTGCTCCATAAGCTCTTCACTTTGCCGTCGCCAAAAACATTAACAAGATTCTTAAGCCGATTAACAATAAAAACTGGCATTAATAAACATTTATTTAAAACATTAAAAAAATGTCCACAAATTGAAAAAAGACCATAGAAAATGTGTTCTAATGTTCGACGAAATAAGTCTGTCGCCGCACTTAAAGTACGACTCAAAGTTAGACCTCGTACAAGGTTTTGTAGATGATGGCGATAATCGAGAGACGGGATTCCCGGATCATGCACTCGTTTTTATGGTGCGTGGGTTAATTAAACAGTGGAAACAGCCAGTTGCGTTCTCCTTCTGCAAAGGATTTACAAAAACACATCAGCTGGCAAAACTTATGAAACCAGTTACGGGTGAACTGCTGGCAATCGGGTTGGATGTGGTTGCCACAGTATGCGACCAAGCCAGAAGCAACGAAGGTGCCATTAAACACCTGCGAAAGGAAACATAAATGTTATATGCGAAGGAAGGCAAGGAGTACAGAGGAGAGATTGTAATTAATGATCATGAGGTTGTTCCGTTGTTTGATATCCCTCATATATTCAAGCATTCAAGGGCTTAAGAAACAACCTCATGACTTAACATGCATAATTGGGAGTAGAAAGTTAACTGCGAAGTGGAAGCATGTGGAGGAGTTGTATTCCTTCGACAAGGATAAAGCGGTAGAAGAATTGCGACTGCTGCCGAAGTTAACAGAGGCACAATTACGTCGCGACAGAAGATGAAAGTGAAGCTATGCACACCTGGTGTTTAGCCAGAGGGTCGCGGCAATTATGAGGCATGTTGCGTTACAAGGTAAATATTTTTATTATTCATACATACATAAGTATCTTTTTCTTTTACACTTTTTACCCAACTTGGGTGTGGCATCTTCAGAATTTCGATTTATATATTGTGTAATTGCTTACTTCCTGCTTATTAAGTCGATAGTAGTTCGTTTTTTGTCGAATGCTTTTACATATATTTTATTAATAATTGCAATATTTCTGAGATAATTTATTTATTGCTATTTTTAATTTCAGAATCTGGAGGTCTTCAAAAAGAAACAGAGGAGACGGCAGTTATTTTCCTATTCCTCGATAAACTGTTCGACAGTTTGAACGGCAGCTCTCATCGAGGAATAGACGGGAAACCTTTAACTGCACCGTTGAAACACGGGTCGGCGCACTTAAATTTTTGGGACGAAGCTATCGAAGTTTTACGATCAGCGAAATATATATGCGAGAAAACAAAGGAGGTAGAAGTGCCGCCATCAATTAAAAATTTAATAGAAACTATATTGTCGATAACACAAATTTGGACCAAGATTAAACAGAATAAGACCATCAAATTCATCTACACGAGGAACCTGAACCAAGACCCTTTAGAAAATTACTTTGGGCTAATTAGGAGCCAGGGGATTAGATATGTGAATCCCAGTTGTTCGCATTTCGGTCAACGGTGCAAAACCTTAACTACAAATAATTTTTCCGCAAGGCATTCGATGGGGGCGAACTGCGAAGAAGATTTATCGGAAGGAACTTTAAACAATTTGGAAAAACTGTTAGATTATAATACATGTGAAGACGAAACTGAGGCGCAAACGGATTTTTTTTTATAGAACAACGAAAAGATTCCTACGAAGCACCCCTAGCGTTCACGACATCGTCCTACTGTACTGGCTTTATTTTAAAAAGAACAAAGAATTGTGATACATGCAGAAACGATTTGTTAGCCAGTACAGTAGGGCCACAGCACGGGCTGATAGCTTGCAGAGAATATGATAATATCCGGAGACTAAACTATCTAAGCTATGCAACAACGGGGTGCTTCGTAGACCTGAGAAGAGAAATTTTGCACATTTTGCAACAACATTTGCATATTGCTAATATTAAGAAAACTATTTATAAACAATGTATTGAAAAATGTGAAGTACATAAAGAGATTGTGAAAAACATTATTATAAACAAAACAATGATGTTATTAATTCATTATTATATTAAGGAAAAAAATGATATAATGTGCGGTAAAAAGATGTTATGCCTGTGGCACACTGGTCGAAGAGCGTCGCAGAGCATCGAATAAATATGTGATGAAACTATAGAATGCACCCGTCTGCGATGGTTTTGTAGATCAAGATCTTCTCGTTTAATATGATCTAGATCAGATCATAGATCAATTTTTATGATAGGATCTTTTTTTTAGATCAGATCAGAAATTACTGATCATTTTTTCTTTAGATCGTAAAAAGATCAATATTAGACAAAATATTTAATTGATGTTGACATTATAATATAAAAAAGAAATAAATACGTAGTAATTAAGCGATTTAATCAACAGTTTAAAATTAAAACATTAAAAATATGAAACTCTTACTCTTGCTAAATTTTCAATTTCATGCTTAAACTCGCATATAGCGGAGAAAAAAATAAAAAAATATGATCTTATTTTAAGATCGTAGATCATAATTTATTTGATCTAGATCAAACTCAAGATCCTTAAAAATAAGATGATCTCGATCAGATCAAAGATCACGTAAATTGAGCTAGATCGGTGATCTAGATCAGTCACAACACTGTTGATAATACATAAAACATTTTTGTTCAAAGCTCCCGAAGATCTGAACATCACCATTGCACCATCGTCGTCGTCCTTGGTAACTCCACCAACCCCGACACGGGAGATTGACCAAACAACGTCGTCTGCTTTGGTCCCTATACTCTGCAAGACACCCTCCAAGCGACCATCTTCAGATTTGTGTGACCTGGAGACAACACCTGCCAAGCGACCCCGGACGCCACAGTCGGGAGAAAAAAGATTAAGGGACCAGGCAGATGACGTTGTCACAACGCCAAAACGTCGGAAATCAGATATGACGCGGACTCCTCGAAGTGGTATGTATTTATACTTACATAACATTATTAAGCAACGATGAATTATGATTGTTTTATTTGTTTGTTTTTAGTACGGTTACAAGATCTTGCGGTAACACGAAAAACTCACCTTTCTCCTCGCAAGAAGTTCATGTACTCAAAGCTACAACAAGCTGACCGGGCAGTGGCAGTCTTGAAAAGACGTCGTGTTACCCTTAACCAAAAACTCCATTCAATACCTCGCAATCCTACAGACTTCATTAATAACCTTCAAGATTTACCAAAAACCCTTAAACTGTTCCTTCTATCTCAACTCCGTAATTTCCAAAAAAACAAAAAAGCCCGCCGATACACAATCCAAGAAAAATCCATGTTCCTTTCTATCTTTAAACATTCTCCTAAATGCTACCGGTATCTTCAGAAACTTTTGACTTTGCCCTCAACACGGACTTTACGAAAGGTATCGAGTAATTTTAATTTAAAACCTGGCATTAACGAGCGTGTGTTTAGGTACTTGAATAGCGTGTCTGAGAGTATGAATGAGCTGGATAGATATTGTATTCTTATGTTCGACGAGATGGAAATAGCTAAAAATCTTAGTTTGGTTGTTGGTAAGAATACATGTCGTGTTAATGGATTTGTTGATGTGGGTGAAGAATCAAGTCAAGTCATTGCTGATCACGCTTTAGTATTTATGATTCGTGGGCTTCGAAAGAGGTGGAAGCAACCCGTTGCCTTCTACTTCACGAGAAGCTGCGCGAATCGTTTTATACTAAAGACGTTGATCAGTGATGTAATTAGAGCAATTCATGAACGAACGAAATTCAAAGTCGTTGCATCCGTTAGTGATGCCGGCTCTTGGAATGTGGGAGCAATCCGAGTATTGACCCGTGAAAGTGGAAGAGATCCTAATGACTTCGTCTACAATGTTGATACTAATAAAATTTTTCATCTATTCGATGCTCCGCATTTCGTTAAATGCATGAGGAATAGTTTTATTGATAGGAACATTGTATTCGGGGATCACAAAACTGCGAAGTGGGCTGACATAAAGCATGTTTATTTTCAGGATGGGATGCTTCCAACTTGCCAAAATGTCAAAATTGACACGGAGGCACGTGGAACCGTCTCATCGTGAAAAAATGCGCGTCAAGACTGCTGCGCAGATCTTTAGCAACACTACCAGGATGTGTTTGGAACTTATTTCACATCACGGGATTATTGACGGATTGCATACTGCAGAATTCGTTGGTTTCATGAATGATCTATTTGATTCCATGAATTCTACTTTCACATCAGCAAAACCGTTGGGTAGTAGGCTTACCAACAAGTCGCCTCACTTAGATTTTTGGCAGTCCGCGAAAACTATCCTTGACGGGTTAGTTTTCTACGACGAACATAATAAAAAGGTAGCTAATCCAGGGAGTGCGCGTCTGTTCATATATACTCTTCGCAATGTCGAGTTATTGTGGAAATTTTTGTCAGACATCGGATTTAAATATTTGGGTACCAGGTGTTTATATCAAGATCCTCTCGAAAATTACTACAGTGGTATTAGGGGATTGTGTGGAAGTAATACCCGTCCTACATCCTCTCAATTTACTAGTGCATATAAGACTAGTGTCTTAAACAACACCGTCAAAAGTTGCTCTGGATCAAATTGTGAGGATGATGGCGATCGATTCCTATTTTCCTACGATGTCCTTCTTTCCATGGTGGAATCAGAAGTTCCACCTCCTAGTACAACCCTTGCATCCGACATACCATCCACTTCAAGTGACCCCGAACCCGACATCCTACCAACTACTTCAGCACAAGCACCCTTTAGCACAGCTGTAAACATGGCGAAGAGAATGTGTGGACTTGTAGGCTCCTATATTGCTGGGTTTTTATTAAAAAAACTTTTGCATCATGAGTGCCAATCGTGTACGCAGTTTCTTTTAACTGATACATGCACTGGTATTCATGATGTAATTAGACTGAAGGAGTATTCTAAGGACAAGCCCCGCCTTAAATACCCTTCAGAACCTTTTATTAAAGCAGTGAATGAGGCAAAGGACAAAATTTTCCGACAGATTCCATTCCTTATCCACCTTCCCGATTTCTTCACCCGTTTAACCCAATCCACATACTCGATTCCTTCCGATTTTTGTTCACAGCACGGCGTTCTTCTTCAGGCTCACACCATCAACTTCTTGTGTTTTGTAATGGTACGTCATTTTATAAAAATGGTAAACTTGAAAATGAATAACAAGGATTCCAGACCTAACGAAATTATTGACAAATTTCTTAGGTCTGCGAAGAAATGATTATCATTTTAGTTTACCATTTTTAAAATGACATACTATCGTGACTTCTTATCCAACCCATCCTTTATCCTTTAGTGACTCTTAATTATCACCTTCAATACCTACAGACGAATGCCAAACACTAATATCATCCTGTGTTGGTCCAAACTTGAAGAAATCCTTCAGGTTCATGGTATATTTTCGCGGTTTCATAACTATGCCAAATACAAATATCATCTGCAGGAGCTCAACAATCCTTTGTGGATCATAATCGTAGAAATTTTACATAAGCTAGATGATATCGTACACCTAATATCATCTTCAGCTGATCAACGATCCAGCATATAAAAAAATCTTGGAAATTACTTCAAGTCTGTGATATATTTAACATACCCCATCAAAATAATACCGTACACTAATTATCATTTTGAGTAGTTCAGCCTGTGATATATTTAGGTTAATCAAAATGATACCAAACACAAATTTATTATCATCAACAGTATCTCAACGATCCAGCATTAAATGAAAAAAAATTGGAAACTATTTTAAGCCTGTGATATATTTAACATAAGCTTGATGATACTGTATACTAATTATTATCTCCAAGAACTCAACGAGCCAGTAAATAAAAAATTTCCCTTTGGGTCCGCGTATACAATACTCTTACAAGAGTAGGTACATCTAAATATTTGTAAATCTATTTTTGAACAAATATTTAAAACGATTACTTTCCCATATTTTAAAAGTCGTTGTATGAAAATACATAATTAACTTGAATAAACAATCATCAATAGCTATAAGAATATGCTTAATATTTCTAATACCAAAATTTATTTATATCATGTTTATAAGAAAATCAGTATTGTTCTTTTATGAATAACTGCATATGTAAATAACTAACAAAAGTAATTACATATATGTTCTCAAATATAATACGATAGCACCTGCTTCAATGTTAATTAAGTATAATCTCACACCCCTGTTGTTCAATACTTAAAACAGAAAGAAAAAATTGATTTGATTTTCATTATAAAATCAGTTCTTCTTTTCATGTTTATAAGAAAATCAATATTGTTCTTTTACGAATAACAACATAATGTAAATAACTAACAAAAGTAATTACATGTATAATCTCACATATAATACGATAGTACCTGCTTCAATGTTAATTAAGTATAATCTCACACCCCTGTTGTACAGTTACCCAGAGGCGGACTGGTAATGTGTCGGCCCAGTGGGAAATAAATATCACCGGCCCAGCCGAAATTCTATAAAGAAAAGTGCCGAAGTGTTGTTTTACAAAAAAAAAATAAAGAAAAAGCGCCGCAGGCGAAATTTTTTTTGGGTTCAAGGTCAATGGCTGTTTCAATAAAAGTTTAGTTTTTCCATAGAGGGAAAATTATACACAATTTACCCTCATTTACGTTAGTGATGCCGTGAGACGAGAAATTTAAGCATTCTCGGTCTCGGCTGTTTAATTCTCATCTCGTCAATTTGAAAAGCTAGATGTCACATTAAGAACTTTTTTGTACATTTCTGTTAAATTTGCACACAATTTTAATTTTTAATATAAAAAATATTAATATCAAAACAATAAAATGCTACGAACAAAGTATAATAAAGTAAATATTATTCAGTTTTTATTTCGAGAATTCTCTATTTCTCGAGAACTATTTCTCGTCTCGTTGTATTGAATTATTTTCTCATCTCGAAAATCCGAGACGAGAAATTTTTTGGTTTTCGTCTCGTAATTTTGAGACGAGACGAGAATGAGACGAGAATTCTCGTCTCGCCGGCATCACTACTTTTATGAGTAGAAATTAAAATAAATAACAAATTTAAAAATAAATTAATGAAAATTGGAAAATTTATTAATATGTAATTAGTCTAGCGTTTTCTTAAACTTGTAAAGAACAAAACCGAGCCGAACAGCCGATTCTAAATTAATGACTGACCAATACAAATCATGAATACAAAACTTAGTTTCGTTTGTTTATTTGTATACAATATTGCAAATAATTGTGAATTTTAATAAAGAAAAACTCAGATTTGGGTTGTTTGCGTTATTTATAAAAAAAAATTATTATCATTATCGATAATCGGCCTTATCGTGTCGGCAGTCGGCCCAAATTCATCGCGGCCCAGTGGGAAATATCCCACCATCCCACCGGGCCAGTCCGCCTCTGCAGTTACCTACTTAAAACAGAAAGAAAAAATTGATTTGATTCGCATTATAAAATCAGTTCTTCTTTTCATGTTTATAAAAAAATCAATATTGTTCTTTTATGAATAATTACACATGTAAATAACTAACCAAAGTAATTAGATGTATGATCTCACATCTTGTATCACAGAGATACATGAAAAATATAGGAATAGTAGTGGACTTTTCTATTTTAAATTATTTCAAATACTAGAAGCTAAAAATAATTTAATTTTTTAGTGTAAATAGTTCTTGCATAATACTCGTACACCTTCTAAAAATAAATACACCCATGTTTGTGCAATTTTAAAAATAAGGAAGAAAAATAATTTTTTTCTTATTACTATCAGCTCTTGTATTTAAAAAACTGCGTATTTTATTTAATTAAAAAATTGTAATAGCTTCAACAGATCATACTTTTGTTATTTATCATATATTATTAAAATAAAGACACTGTAAAATATTTACATTTACTCAGCCAAACTTATTATGGTACAGTGCGATAATTATAATCTTTGTTATTTAGTTTTACAGATAATTAATATTTATGTAATTAATTTATGGTAACTGTTTCTATTGTAATACCTATAATGTTTTTTTATTTGTTAGCATTTTGACTTAATTATTTATAATTTATTCGAAATGTGCTAACAATAAAAAATACATTATAAATAATATGCAATTTTGTGTACCGAATTTGTAAAATAAAATAATTTATTTGCATGTAAATGATTGTGCTTTCATTTTCGAATAGTACGGGTATGAACCATACAAAATAGCAGGGAAACAAACCTAATTCCTCCCTGCCCCGCGAACCCCTCTAAATTTAGTTCTTGATCTACAACATCAGATGGCGACGCAAATATCATTTCGCGTGCTGGTACATAGGATTCCTGTCTTGTCAGTAACTTAGTCTATGCTATAGACTCATATGGTTTGTGGCCTGAACCTTGCGTTAGTACCGTTGCAGATCAAGAGATGGCGCCACCAACAATGTCAGGTCTGTTAACATGGGAGTGGGTTATCTATAGACTCTTATACGGTTTGTGATGGATAGGAAACGCGTATACTTTAACATTATAGTGGGGTTAAGGGACTGACGCCATAGAACTGTCATGGAGGTAATGTTCTCATTTCCTTTCGTATAGTGTTTTCTCTTTCTAAGAAATAATGTGCGCATGACTAAAAATTAACAGTTGGACCGCTGTTAAGGTAGTACTACCGTTACCACAGGTGTCAAATTAGTGCTTTGTGTAATTTGACTTCAGTAGTATTTTTATTTGGCAACGCCGCGTAAAAGCTAAAGAGACAGAAATATATTCTGTTTCACTCAACATATGAGTTTGAAATTAATTTATATTATGCTGTGTATTTTATAACATGTTGCTCAATTTAATTATGTAACTTTATTAATAATATACATTATCGTATGATTTTTAAAAATCTGTATTACACTGATATTCCCACATACTGCATTGGTGTATGTTTGAATTTCGCGCGCGTCCTAACCTTGTCTGTGGCGTTGCCGCATTTAAGTTGACTAGTACTTTTTTCTCAATTATTTTATCACAAGCTCTGAGTTTATGGTTTTATTTGCACACAATATTCAATAAATTTTTCTCTTTCTATTGATACCAATATTATAGAAATCTGAACGTCCAGTTTTGTGAAATAAAATAAAATCTGTAATTTCTCATAAAGATCAATGGTAAAGGCAAAAATTTATAAATATTAATATCTTTTTTTCAGTTCTCTGTAGGCTTCCAAAAATGTTACTGCTTAATTATGATATTATAAAGTACCAATATACCAAGTTTCATTAAATTCTGAACGTCAATTCTAAAACCGGTAGTACTACCTTAACGATATGTTCGCTCCAGACGCGGTACTTCAAAGGAAATGTGGTTCAACGATGCGTATCCCTCTATACTATACAGGCTGTTCATTTTAAGTGGCGCACCATTGCTATCTTGAGAAGTATAAGAGCAACGAAGTGAGTTAAATTAGCAAACAATTTCTATTTTATATGACTACTTTAATGAACGAAACAACATTTTTTTTAGACCAGTGGTTCTCAAACAACGGGGTGCAACTTTCTTATGTCAAATGGGGACCAATTTTTTTAATTATCTTATTCGATTCAAATATTAGTTTAATACCCTGGCATAACAAAAATATGAGAAAAACGCAATAAAAAATTATGATAATTTAATAAAAAAATTATTGTTACAAGAGTGCTATGGAAGAAAACAATTGAATATTTGTTTCATATTAATTGTTATTTGTTAATGAAGAAGATTTTTTGAATTTAATCAGGAGATCAGGAACGCTACTGAGTATTTCTGGCGCGACCGCTATGTCATCAACGAAAATATTTAAACGCCCAAGCGCTTATGGCGCTGTTTCAGTTTAAAGTATTCAAGGTCAGAAATGTCATTTTACTGAGACACTTTTGTTTTCGCTCTTGCAGTGTCAACATCATTTTATCAAATACCATTTTTGTGTATTTCTACGCGAGTTTCTGTTTTGTGCAGTATTTGATAGATTCTTGTTGTTTGTTGTGATTTATAAAAGAACTTTTTGTTGTTCGTTGGTGTTATTCCCTACTGGTAATATAACCTCTTTATTTCTCAAAAAATCATGGCAAAGAAGAGCAAGTGTTGTGTGCCGAATTGTGATAAGTTAGAACTGAAAACACATCGTTTTCCTGTTTATTACGAAGAAGTTTACAACATTTGGTTGGACCGTGGGTCCATCAAGCTAGCGGGGCCATTATGGCAGAAACACATCGGACTAGTCTCAAAATTTTTAACTATTTTATTGCTAATTAATTACCGAAAAAATAATTTTTTAACCTCATTAGTTAACGAGAAAATGATGTTTCTGCTAGCTTGACAGGCAATTATGGCAGAAACACATCGGACTAGTCTCAAAATTTTTAACTATTTTATTGCTAATTAATTACCGAAAAAATAATTTTTTAACCTCATTAGTTAACGAGAAAATGATGTTTCTGCTAGCTTGACAGGCAATTATGGCAGAAACACATCGGACTAGTCTCAAAATTTTTAACTATTTTATTGCTAATTAATTACCGAAAAAATAATTTTTTAACCTCATTAGTTCGAGAAATTGATGTTTCTGCTAGCTGGACAGGCAATTATGGCAGAAACATATCGGACTAGTCTCAAAATTTTTAACTATTTTATTGCTAATTAATTACCGAAAAAATAATTTTTTAACCTCATTAGTTAACGAGAAATTGATGTTTCTGCTAGCTTGACAGGCAATTATGGCAGAAACACATCGGACTAGTCTCAAAATTTTTAACTATTTTATTGCTAATTAATTACCGAATAAATAATTTTTTAACCTCATTAGTTAACGAGAAAATGATGTTTCTGCTAGCTTGACTGGCAATTATGGCAGAAACACATCGGACTAGTCTCAAAATTTTTAACTATTTTATTGCTAATTAATTACCGAAAAAATAATTTTTTAACCTCATTAGTTAACAAGAAAATGATGTTTCTGCTAGCTTGACTGGCAATTATGGCAGAAACACATCGGACTAGTCTCAAAATTTTTAACTATTTTATTGCTAATTAATTACCGAAAAAATAATTTTTTAACCTCATTAGTTAACGAGAAAATGATGTTTCTGCTAGCTTGACTGGCAATTATGGCAGAAACACATCGGACTAGTCTCAAAATTTTTAACTATTTTATTGCTAATTAATTACCGAAAAATAATTTTTTAACCTCATTAGTTAACGAGAAATTGATGTTTCTGCTAGCTTGACAGGCAATTATGGCAGAAACATGTCAGACTAGTCTCAAAATTTTTAACTATTTTATTGCTAATTAATTACCGAAAAAACAATTTTTTAACCTCATTATTTAACGAGAATTTATACCAGCGAATCTCTTTTTACTTCCTTGTACGGAGTAATAAAGAAGTATTGTAATCGCGAAAAATTTCGGTTCTCAGATTTTTACGGAAATATCCGTTTTGACCTTTTCTGAATCCATTATGACTAGTTTCGTCGTGATGTCTGATCTTGCTTACGGTTATGACTTATATGGCGTTAGTGCCAACGTGTCACCCGTCTCACTTGTCAATATTTTTTACGCAGAAACAAAAATCAACCGATCATGGATTATAGGATTTCAACGTTTTATTTGATAAATTTATTTATCAAATTTTACTACAGTTCTTTAATGCTACCAGATAAAGACAATTTTTTATAACGTAAGTTGCAAGTAACTTTTCCTCTTATTCTTATTACAAATAAATATTATATTTATCTAAATTTATAAAAAAAATTGACTTCCGGTGAATATAATATATTAGTAGGTACCAAAATCTATTGAGCTCTTCCAATTTGTATGCAAATGTAAAATACCATATATCAACATTTTTGGGTAATTCGTATTTGAGATATCCACACATACACACACATAAAGATATCATCGTGAAACTATCAAAACTGAGTTGTAAGAACACTAATTCGTGCTCGTCCACTAAAAACTCACAACTCGATTTTTAGCATGATTCCAATACCTTCCTTTACAGGTATGGCGGAAGGTAAAAATGAGGTTAAAAAATTGTTTATTGGGTAATTAATTAGCAATAAAATAGTTAAAAATTTTGAGACTAGTCCGATATGTTTCTGCCATAATTGCCTGTCAAGCTAGCAGAAACATCAATTTCTCGTTAACTAATGAGGTTAAAAAATTATTTTTTCTGTAATTAGTTAGCAATAAAATAGTTAAAAATTTTGAGACTAGTCCGATGTGTTTCTGCCATAATTGCCTGTCAAGCTAGCAGAAACATCAATTTCTCGTTAACTAATGAGGTTAAAAAATTATTTTTTCGGTAATTAATTAGCAATAAAATAGTTAAAAATTTTGAGACTAGTCCGATGTGTTTCTGCCATAATTGCCTGTCAAGCAAGCAGAAACATCATTTTCTCGTTAACTAATGAGGTTAAAAAATTATTTTTTCGGTAATTAATTAGCAATAAAATAGTTAAAAATTTTGAGACTAGTCCGATGTGTTTCTGCCATAATTGCCTGTCAAGCTAGCAGAAACATCATTTTCTCGTTAACTAATGAGGTTAAAAAATTATTTTTTCGGTAATTAATTAGCAATAAAATAGTTAAAAATTTTGAGACTAGTCCGATGTGTTTCTGCCATAATGGCCCCGCTAGCTTGATGGACCCTTGGACCGTATTGGATACAGAAAGTCATTTGAAATAGATCCAATAAAAGTGAACAAGAATTACGCAGTTTGTGATAAACATTTTTCTGAGGAATGTAAAATTCCAAGCTCCAAGAAATTAAAGGCCTTACCAACTCTGCATTTATCAGGTATAGTACAATTTAACCTATTTATATACTTTATTTGGAACTTATTGTTAAACTTTGTGTGCAGGTTCCAATAGTATTCAAAGTAAATATACAAAATTTGCTTTCCCAACCTCTTCTGAAGCATCGAGTACAAATGAGCAAATTTGTTGCACACCTAATCCACAAGAATAAAAAATTAAAACCAAAGGGTCGAAAATTTACGAATGAGGACAAAATTATGGCTTTGGCCTTGTATAAACAAAGCGGGAAAGGCTACAGATTATTGTCAAAAATGTTCGTTTTGCTTTCTAGGAAGACAGTGATGTCTTTATTGACCCAAATACCATTCAATACTGGTATCAATATGAGAATAATGACAAATTTAAAAAAATCTGTTAGTAAACTGCAACCCAGAGATAAATTCTGCATTTTAATTTTCGACGAAATGTCAATAGCAGTAGTACAATGCACATAAGGATGAAATTGTGGGATTTTAAGACCTGGGTAATAATTTAAAGAAAAAGGAATTTGCTGACCATGGCCTTGTCTTCATGGAGCGTGGAATTGCAAAAAATTTAAGCAGCCTGTTGCATATTATTTTACAAGAAGTGGAACAAACAGTATGAGTTTAGTAGGTACGTCTTTTGAAACACGTCATCCGGGCAGTACGTAGCACAGGCTTAAAGATTGTTGTTACCATATGTGACCAAGCGCAAACAAATGCAGCAGCAATCAATTATTTAAAAAAGGAAACAAATTCACGTTTCCTGAGAGAGGGAAAAGAATATAAGGGGCTGGGCTACATTTTGAGCGATGAAGACGAAAAAGATGAGATTATTCATTTATTTGATGCGCCACATTTGCTGAAAGGTGTTAGAAATAATTTATTAACTAAAGACGCAATTTTTGAAGAAAATTGGAAGAAGAAAACTGCCAGATTACTGACCTGTTTAATTTAGACTAGAAGGCAATTGATACCGACTTTAAGTTGTTACCTAAATTGACCAAAAGTAATGTAAAATAGAAAAAAAGATGAAGAAAAGGAAAGTTAGTCACGCTGCTCAAGTGATGAGCCAGCGTATATCTTCCATTATGAGGCGACTTGCTAAAATTTCTGGTGAGTAAAGTTCTAAATGTATACCTTCAATTCAATTTATAAATCAATATAATATTTTTTTCCATTGCAGAAGAAGCATCAACTCCGCTCATCAGGCCATCTGCAACTGACACTGCCGACTTTTTACTTTTAATAGACTGTTTGTTTGACAGCGTCAATGGCAGCTCCATTTCTCCAAAACACGGCAAGTACCTTCGCGTTGCGATAACAAAAACATTAAGACATATTTCGTTTTGGAATGATGCTTTGAATATATTGGAAACAGTGCGATTTGTCTGCCCAAAAACGAAGAAAGAAGTAGTTGTGCCTTCAATAAAAAATTGGATTAATAATATAACATCATTAAAAGTAATAACAAAAATTATTTAACCAAGGATTCAAATTTATAAAACGTAGCCTAAATCAAGATCCCATCGAAAATTACTTCGGCCAAATTAGGAGCCATGGTGTTAGGAACACAAACCCAACTGCCGCATCATTTACAACATCATTCAAAGCACTGCTTCTTAATAATTTTGTTTCGTCTGGAACGTTGACAACGTTGCAAAATTTCGTTCTAGAAAGAGTTCCCCAGGAAATAGAAAAATAAATAGATTTAGGAGAAGGAGAAGCGGCAGTGGAAGTTTCAGCAACGGAGTGTTCCGATGCAACAGAGTATGTTGCTGGCTATGTAGTTAAAAAAATTTAGGTAAAAAAATGTGATACATGTAAAAATAATATATGTGGAGAAAGAGATGCGAAAAACATCATAGCTGCCAGAGCATATCATATAAACGCGCTATATTACCCAAATAATTTTTTTTCAAATTTTATTAACAATATGAAGGCTATTTTTAATGCCAATATAGATAATAATTGTTTTAAAGTAGATGTAAGTAAAATTATAATTAGAATTATAACAAAACAACTGCCAAATGAAATATTTATATGTACAGAACATAATTTATACGAAGAATGTTTAGAATTTATGTTAAGATTTATGTTATTTAATTATACTAAATTAATTAATCAAATTTTAAGTGGAAAATTAAGTGCCAATACTTTTACTGACACAACAAAAAATAATGCCTTAAATTATTATAAGAATAGGTGCAAGAAATAATAAACTATTTTGTTACAAATTAACAGGTTTTCTATGTTTTATTTTTTCCTTCTTAGTATTAATTTTATTTGAATATAACAGCGATTCCCACTTAAAAATTTAGTGCACGGCGCGACCACCGAGCGCTGTTCAATCTGCCCGTGTTTACACATAACTACTATCTCTTTTCTATGATGTCTATCGTCAAACTACAAAGTGGTGAGAGAACAAATTTGACCTTCGGAGTACGGGCTGCCCGGCTAGTATTAAATATTAAATGGGAAACGTTAGAGTTATTTACCTGAGTATCTACTTCAGTAGATACCTACTGCAGCTTGTGTTACCCCTACATTTGGTAATAATTTTTTTCCTACATTTAATTATATCTACTTCTAGGAGTGTTCACAAAATAAAACAGTTCTTTGTAATGAAACAATTATTGATCAGTATAAATTTAATTTAATTGCGTCATATATTCGTCATTAATTATGATCTTTTAATAACTCATTATTATCAATTCTCATCTTAGTTTCCGGTTAGTTTGATAACTTTTGTTTTTAATAGAGTACTTGCAGGAGGCGTGGTCAATGCGGCGGATTTGGCGGGATTATGTTTGTGGATAACTGCTGTTCGTTCAGATTAACAATGTGTGTTATTTCGGTTTTGGTTCTTATGAGTTATTTTTGTGTTTTTTCAATATTAATTGCGTGTTTCATTTATATTGTATATTGAAGTTGGTTAAATTAGCAAACAATTTCTATTTTATATGACTACTTTAATGAACGAAAGAAATTTTTTATTAGACCAGTGGTTCTCAAACTACGGGGTGCAACTTTCTTATTTCAAATGCGGACCTATTTTTTTTATTCGCTTATTCGATTAAGTGTTTTTTTCTGAATTCAACGAGATATTACTTTCATACCCTGGCATAACAAAAACATGAGAAAAACGCTATTGAAAATTATGATAATTTAATTAAAATCTGAGTGTTACAAGAGTGCTATGGAAGAAAACAATTGAATATTTGTTTCATATTAATTGTTATTTGATAATGAAAAAGATTCTTTGATTTTAATTAAGAGATCAGGACCGCTACTGCTACTGAGTGTATGAGTTCAAGGTACTAAGTACTCAGTAGGGTACAAGGTGGAGGTAACTACGGACACGTGTTTCGACCTTATTTGGTCTGATCAGTGTAGTATACTAGAATCTTTTTCACTAACAATTAATATGAAACAAAATATGCAATTGTTTTCTTCCATAACACTAACTAACAATCAGATTTTAATTAAATTATCATAATTTTCAATAGCGTTTTTCAAATGTTTTTGTTATGCAAGGGTATAAAACTAATATCTCGTTGAATTCAGAAAAAAATACTGAATAGAATAGGCAAATAAAAAAAATAGGTCCCCATTTGAAATAAGAAAGTTGCACCCCGTAGTTTGAGAACCACTGGTCTAAAAATTTTTTTCTTTCGTTCATTAAGGTAGTCATATAAAATAGAAATTGTTTGCTAATTTAACCAACTTCGTAGCTCTTATAGTTTTCGAGTTAGCAATGGTGCGCCACTTAAAATGAACACCCTGTATATATATATATATATATATATATATATATATATATATATATATATATATATATATTTGTATTAAATAAATACATATAAAACAAGCATATTTTAAATGAAACTTGTATCAAGTGCATGGATTTTCACTAATTGTTAAATTAATAAACTTATAACATTTCTTAATCTGTAAGAAAATACACAAAATATAACGGGTATATTACAGTTTTATAAATTGTTTTTATTATGATGACAACAGTTCAATACCACACTTTTAACATATGTATTTTAAAAGTGCTTTATATTTAGGATAATTTTATGTAACCAGTATAATATATGAACTTACCTAAATCAACTTCATACGTTTTCTTTTATTAAAACAACGTAGAATGCGAATAAAAGATATTTTTACAAAAGTAAACATGAATATTCCATAATTAAAATTTTGTTGGGTTGTCCACAAACAGGTTCGCGCGCTTAGTTTTTGACTGTCACGTGAGCACGTGACTGTTTGTGACTTTGTTGCAAGTAGAGTAAACGCAAAATAAGATGAAACCCCACGTGACCTGCGCGAAAGACGTGTTTTGGTTTGGACGAGTCCATTCGTAAACATTAGGGGTGTATTATGATCGTGTAAAAAGTTAGATTTCTGCTGTGATCACATGTTCTGTCATTCTTGGTGTAAAGTGTCTTAACAATTTTCCTGTGTAATATTATAATTTATAATACTTAATAATAATTTATAATTTGCTACTTATAAAACTTTTTCGCAGTATATCGTACTAATGTTTTTGACTCAGACAATACAAAAATACAAGTCAATATTTTCAGGTCGGGTAATATAGATCAGCTGAGTACAGTTCGCGCATATCCGGTTCCATCTTATTTTGCGACTACTCTACTCTATTTCAGATAATACTTCATGTTCATCTGCTATTCCTCTCTCGGAGGAACTGTCAGTGGTACCAGATCGCGGTTCAAAGGGTAACATATGTTTTATTAACAGATAAGCTGGTCCCTATAACATCTAACACCTTTACTGCGGTTCAACATTTATTTTCGGCGGTCATCTCCCAGGATTTAATTTTACAATAATTTTTAGTTAGTTATAACTTTATCATATTAGTATTTTTAATTAAGGTAGCATTTAAGAGGGAACAATTTTCGACAATTAATTCGAAGAACAGATTTCAAATATTACAATTTTCATTTTTACACTAAAGAGGTGTAGTCGACCCACGTTTCATCTTAATTGAACTATAATTTTAATTTGTAATTAATATTTTAATGTAGACTATTGATTGGTCAAGATAAGTTCAGAAGCATAGTTATGCTTATGTATTAGTTAATAATTTTTATAATAGTTCTTACGTATTATAGTAGGAAAATAGTTATTAACATGAAATATTTAGTTTTTTATACGTATATAGATATAGTTTAATTTCAAAATAAAGTAGTATACATATTATGTCTAGTATATCTTTACATCCTGAATGTTGATATTAGTTGAATTATTGTGTTATTCTATAATAATAATAATAATGATTTTGTTTCTTTTTGTTTTAGAAACCAAAACCAAGTTGTTAAACACGGTATCCGTGAAATTTGAAAAGGATTTAACACCTAAAGCTAAAACAATGTACCGAAGTGCATTGTATTGGAAGAGAACTGCCAATCGTGCACGGAAAGAAAAAAAGATTTTCATGCAAAGGTTAGCAGACGCCGAAAAATTTCAAGAAACGGATAAGTTTACCAGAATGATGACAATGACGCCTGCCGCAACAACCATTTCTCAACATGCAGACACGAGAGACGCATAATAAGCTCAAAGCACGTCGATTCTCTAAACGTGAAAAGATCCCCAGCTTGACTTATGAAAAACAGTCAAAAAAATTATAATCTGCTCCATAAGCTCTTCACTTTGCCGTCGCCAAAAACATTAACAAGATTCCTAAGCCGATTAACAATAAAAACTGGCATTAATAAATATTTATTTAAAACATTAAAAAAATGTCCACAAATTGAAAAAAGACCATAGAAAATGTGTTCTAATGTTCGACGAAATAAGTCTGTCGCCGCACTTAGAGTACGACTCAAAGTTGGACTTCGTAGAAGGTTTTGTAGATGATGGCGATAATCGAGAGGCGGAATTCGCGGATCATGCAAAGGATTTACAAAAACCCATCAGCTGGCAAAACTTATAAAACAAGTTACGGGTGAACTGCTGGCAATCGAGTTGGATGTGGTTGCCACAGTATGCGACCAAGCCAGAAGCAACGAAGGTGCCATTAAACACCTGCGAAAGGAAACATAAATGTTATATGCGAAGGAAGGCAAGGAGTACAGAGTAGAGATTGTAATTAATGATCATGCGGTTGTTTCGTTGTTTGATGTCCCTCATATACTCAAGGGATTAAGAAACAACCTCATGAAAAAGGACTTAACATGCACAATTGGGGGTCGAAAGTTAACTGCGAAGTGGAAGCATGTGGAGGAATTGTATTCCTTCGACAAGGATAAAGCGGAGGAAGAATTGCGACTGCTGCTGAAGTTAACAGAGGCACACGTAAATCCAACGTCGCGACAGATCGACAGAAGATGAAAGTGAAGCTATGCACACCTGGTGTTTAGCCAGAGGGTCGCGGCAATTATGAGGCATGTTGCGTTACAAGGTACATATTTTTATTATTCATACATACATATCTTTTTCTTTTGCGCTTTTTATCCAACTTGGGTATGGCATCTTCAGAATTTCGATTTATATATTGTGTAATTGCTTACTTCCTGCTTATTAAGTCGATAGTAGTTCGTTTTTTGTCGAATGCTTTTACATATATTTTATTAATAATTGCAATATTTCTGGGATAATTTATTTATTGCTATTTTTAATTTTAGAATCTGAAGGTCTTCAAAAAGAAGCAGAGGAGACGGCAGTTATTTTGCTATTCCTCGATAAACTGTTCGACAGTTTGACGGCAGCACTTATCGAGGAATAGACGGGAAACCGTTAACTGCACCGTTGAAAGACGGGTCGGCGCACTTCGATTTTTGGGACGAAGCTATCAAAGTTTTACGTACAGCGAAATATATATGCGAGAAAACAAAGGAGGTAGAAGTGCCGCCATCAATTAAAAATTTAATAGAAACTATAATGTCGATAAAAATAATTTGGACCAAGATTAAACAAAATAAGACCATCAAATTCATCTACACGAGGAACCTGAATCAAGACCCTTTAGAAAATTACTTGGGGCTAAGGATCCCGGGGATTAGATATGTGAATCCCAGTTGTTTGCATTTCGTTCAACGGTTCAAAACCTTAATTATAAATAATTTTTCCGCAAAAGGCATTCGATGGGGGCGAACTGCGAAGAAGATTTCTCGGAAGAAACTTTAAACTATTTGGATAAACTGTTAGATTACAATACATGTGAAGACGAAACTGAGGCGTAAAAAGAATTTTTATAGAACAAGGAAAAGATTCCTACGAAGCATCCAGCGTTCAAGACATCGTCCTACTGTACTGGCTTTATTTTAAAAGATGTAAAGAAAAGAACAAAGAATTGTGATACATGCAGAAACGATAGCTTGCAGAGAATATGATAATATCCAGAGATTAAACTATGCAACAACGGGGTGCTTCGTAGACCTGAAAAGAGAAATTTTGGACATTTTGCAACAACATTTCCATATTGCTAATATAAAGAAAACTATTTATAAACAATGTACTTGTTGAAAATTATGACTTTCAATTTATTAAATGTGAAGAACATAAAGAGACTGTGAAAAACATTATTATAAACAAAACAATGTTAATAATTCATTATTATATTGAGGAAAAAAATGATATAATGTGCGGTAAAAAGATGTTAGATAGCGATAAGGTTTCTTTGGATAAGTACCAATTGTTAAGTCGTAATAATTATTAAACTAAATATGTCTCTAAAAAATAAATATTATTTTGTTTAATTTTTTTGTTTTATTTGTCATTTTTCTAATAATTTTTAAAGTTTTAAATATTTACCTGGCTGCAAAAGCCTGAACCAGTGTATGGTAACTCTATAGGACCCGGCCTGACACTGGCTTTAGTAGGTACTTTTGCAGATCAAGAGATATCACCCCCAGTTCATGTTACTTCAAATAAAGAGTATAGATAATTAGCTAGTCATTTTCTATTGGTCCTTACGTCCTTACCAAAATGGCCAAAGACTTGTATTGCCACTACCATAGCCACTTCTCTTTGTATATAGCTACTCTAAGCAAACAAAAAGTGACAGCAAAGCCAGTTTGTGCATGTGAAGAAGATAATTAATAATGTTATAATTGAATGTAATATTATTTACATGGTTTGAAAATAGTATTATACATGTATACAAGTAAGTGGGGAACCGTTAGAGTTATTTTACCTGAGTATAATAACTTCTAACCTTGTACCGTGCTTCTAACCAACCCATGTTATTTCCAATTTATAACATGTGAAGAACATAAAGAGATTGTTAAACACATAATTATTAACAAAACAATCATGTTAATTATCCATTATTATGTAAAAGAAAAAATTATATAATGTTTGGAAAAAAATTATAAATAGCGATAGGATATATCAGTAGTTACTTCAAAATAAATATTTGACTAAATATGTACCATGAAATAAATATTATTTTGTTTAATTTTTTTGTTTTATTTGTATTTTTCTATTAATTTTAAAATATCACTTAAATATTTACCGGGCTGCAAAAGCCACGGCCGTCTCTATTTATCAGGCCGGAGTCTTCACACTGGCAACAGCGCACCGAGTCCTACGCGCGCTATACGTTGTATGGGAAATTTCAAAAATATGCAGTAAAAACATGTTTAATTATAGAATTTTCAAGCGTATAATTAAACAATGTATAAAATAAATAAGTTTGCACAACATAATAACTTTTCATCTTTTGGAAATTTGAAAGTTGTTACGTAACCATCCTTAATTTTGGAATCGTAATTACTTTTGCACCCTGGCGCAGAGCAACGACGTGGCATCTGATATATACAAAAATTACAAATTAAATAGTACAATATTCATTAACAGTTTTTTCTTCTTCTATTACACATAACATTATTTTAATTTTGATAGAAACGTTTATTTTAAACGGTATGATGACAACAATCAACTTACTTTAAAATTTAGTTTTGTTTCATTGTGTTCACAAAAATGAAAAATAATTACGATAATGGGACTAATAATAAGTTTTTATTAATATTTATTTCCTTCAATTTTAAATATGATTTAGTATTTGACTAAATTATAAACAAGAAGTGACGACTGAACCTAAACACGACTACCGGGAACAGCGGTCTTGCGCGCTTATAATAATGGAGCGTGAACGCATTAAATTTTAGTTTCTAAGATAAATATCTCACGATACAATTAAGATATCGTTATAATTCTTTTAACAGAATAAAATTTGAACATTTCTCAACACTTCGTACGCTTATACTATATGTCTATTTTAACAAATACAAAAGTTAGCAGCATACTACTTTTTTACATTATTTATGAACATAGCATCTTTTAAATAATTATTACAATTTTATTATAAACAATTTCCAATTAAAAACTTATATTTCTTAAGAACATTGTTATGAAAATAACTGGTAAAAATTTCATTACGATATCTGCAGTAGTTTCTGAGTAATTTAAAGAAAAGTTGAAAAAGTAATGTATTCATTTTCGTTCGTTTTGTGAAAATAGGACCGCTAGTCTTGTTGCCATAATGTGCACACTCCGGCCTGATAAATAGAGACGGCATTCGAGCATATACTGACTAGAGGCCGCCTTACGGCGTTTGTTGTGATCGGAAGATATGCGGGAGGGGAGATTTGCGGGGTCGGAAGCCGTGATGTATTGAGGGATGCGTAATTTCTTAGTATTATTCCACAAAGTAAAATAACACTCACAAAACCTCATAAAACTTTTCACAAAGTAAACGCAGAACTTAGGGTTATAGTAAAATGACACGTGTGACCAGAAGTAACAAAGAATAACAGCAAAACGCTGCCCGCAATACACCATGACTTCCAGCCCCGCAAGTCCTCCCTACTGCATATCTTCCGATCACAACAAGCTATGCATTGGTATAGGGTATTACTTCTCTAGTCAGTATATGCTCGAAGGAGACGGCCGTGGCAAAAGCCTGGACCTTGCGTTAGTACCGTTGCAGATCAAGAGATGGCGCAACCAACAATGTTAGGTCTGTTAACATGGGAGTGAGTTATCTATAGACTCTTATATGGTTTCTGGCCTGAACCTTGCGTTAGTACCGTTGCAGATCAAGAGATGGCGCCACCAACAATTTCAAGGTCTGTTAACATGGCAGTCTATAGACTCTTATATGGTTTGTGATGGATAGGAAACGTGTATACTTTAACATTATAGTGGGGTTAAAAGGCTGACGCCATAGAACTGTCATGGAGGTAATGTTCTCATTTTCTTTCGTATATTGTTTTTCTTTCTAAGAAAAAATGTGCGCATGACTAAAAATATGAAGTTGTCATTGCAGCCTATTAAGGTGGGAACAGACTAAGCAAACATTGTTGAACAACAGTTGAGCAGCTGTTGGGCAACATACGAGTTCGCTCAATGTGGACGTATTGCTCAACAATTGGTTCGCTATTCAGGGTTGCCAGATTTAATTTCATCAATGTCGCCAATATTAAAAAGTAAAGTAGCCCAAAGTAGCCAACTATCAATATAAAAAATCCGATGTGGCCAACACATGACCTCTCGCCATACTCTACAATTTTACTAAGTGTGTATGAAGGTACTTACTTACAAATATACCATTATAGAAGGGAATTCGGGAATTGTAGTTTTTATAATACCTATTATTAAAGTTTATTATCACCTTATAAATAATAAATGACATTTCATATTTTCCATTTCAATTTGTCAAAAAGTCAAAAATTTATAGGACATTAACACTCAAATATTTTATTTTTTGTTTTCATAGGTAGGCAAATAAATCAAAATTGTAACAAATTTGTAGAATTTTTAACTTCTTGTAATTGGAAAATGGTGCTAGATAGAAACAACGTTTTGAATACATATTGTAGACAGTAACATTTGGTATACAATGTTATTAAAAAAATTCCTATTAATTTATAAATTTTGAGGATATATAACTCTTCAGATCTTCAAGAAACTACCACTTCCGGTTGCACGATCAACACCAAAATCTAATCAGATGTAATTTAGGGTATCAGAATATTATATACAAAATTTAAAAAAAATTTATTCAGTGGTATTTGAGTTATCGTACCTCCAACATCCATCCACACATCCATCCATCCACATAGATGGCAGCACGCACCACGCAACAGCGGCAGTCGACATGATGCGAGATGCGCATGGCAAACTTACTTCAAAATTTGAAATAGATTTAGAATTAGGTACAATTTTAAACATTATTTCATTATAATTGCAAAAATATTAAATGTAGCCAATAAATAGCCTATATTTTGTTACAGTTAGATAGCTCAAATTTTGTTGTAGGGAAAAATAGTAGCTTTTACTGACTTTCTTATAGTTTTAGTTTATTCTATCATTCATCAATCATTTCATATTCATGCCCCACACCTCCCTCGTTTAACGCGTGTGGTCAGTGTTTGAATCAGACAGGTAACATTCGGTGAGCAGTGACAAAGGTGAGAGGTCGGTGAAAAGTGTGACTAGTGCTACTGGTGCAACGAATTATCGCCCTGTGCGGATTTATTTAACCAGATAATAATTATTTTCATTATCGTTTTGTCGGAGAGATTCTCACAGTTATTTTGTCAGTGCTTAAAATAAGTAAAGTCAAAAGTTTACGGCTCGAGCCACGAGCTCCGAGCATCTTTACCTGCGAATTTAAGTTACGGTGCCGTTAACCGCGCCACCCTTTGGTTGCACCCTTCACCAGTACCAGCATCATCCTCGTAGTCATCATCTTCAAGGCAACTCCACCAGCCAACATCGACAACACCTCGCTACGCGAGGTCACCGCTCATCGCTACTACAGTACCGGGCTGGCCCATCAGCCCCTCGTCGTTAACGCAAGTACTTGCACTACAATTTTTCTTTCTGTGGCCACAGCCCCTTTATTTTGTATCATCCTCATTTATGGTTTTCATCATAGGCTCAGCCTTATTTTCTGCTACATTAGATTTCATCATAGGATTAAGTAATTGGAATGATAGTTGTAGATTATTGAATATCGATATTAACTTTGATAGGTTCTTAATTTTGAATATAATTATTATTGACGGCCTTATATTGCGTTTGTGTAAATATTGCACCCCATTTCCTCCATTTCAGGGAAACGTATGCGCGCCTCTGCCCGCGTATCTTTCTGGCAGAGTGGCGCCCATTAAAGTTAAGTATAAATTGTTTATTTATGACATATTTAATTAAAGTAACTGACTCCGACCCTGCCTCACTGGGTCTAGCCGCGTGCCCGCGCACTATCTCCGAGAAGATAGTAACAAAATTGACGCCCGAACGTGGGGCCACAAGAAAAATTTACATTTGCTAGTTTCCAATAGTTTAATTATATTTTGTTCGTTGGTTGCTGTAAATTTTGATATTTTGTTGATCAGTTGGATTGAACGAAGGTCGCTTCCAATCTCGTGATAAATAGTCACTTACTTCTTTTTTTTCTGCTTGACATTTTAAATTAAAAAATTCTCTGCTCTATACTCATATGCTTTGAAACTATTTTACGTTTTATGTATCTTACAAATTTTGGAAAACTAAGATGGAACCAGTACGATTAGTTCGCGATGAACTGGAGTACGAATTAAAAATTCGAGGTGTCGAGAACACGGATCAAATAACTGTAGCAAACATGCGTAAACTATTACATATTAAATTAAAAACAGAAATTCCCGGCAGCGTTCAAATTCCGCCAAATATTGTGCTAGATGCAGAATCTGAGATTAATTTTTGCAACCAAAAAATGATTGAATTAGAAGCAATTGTAAATAACTTCTCTAGTACAGAAAATAGTTCGGATCATAGACTCATCGAAACAAAAATTCAGCATTACTTAGGTCGAGTTAAAAGAATTAATACTGTAGATGAACATTTAGTAGCTGCAAAAGATAATTTAATAAGTCAACTGCACTATTTCGAGCGAGAAATGGACGATAAATTAATTGTTTACCATACGCCGCAAATCACGGAGCAAGAATTAATTAACAATAAAGTACCGGCCAATATCATTAGGAAATCGGTTCCAGTTTATCAATGGGGTATTTCTTTCAGTGGTGACGGGAAAGGACTTAGTGTTAATGCGTTTATTGAGAGAATTGAGGAATATAGCGTATCACGTAATGTTTCGCAGGAAGAAGTATTCAATTCGTTTAGTGATCTACTTTCCGGAAACGCTCTAATATGGTATCGCTCAGTTAGGTCAAAGCTTAATAACTGGCAACAACTTATTTCATTATTAAAATCAGAATATCAGCCTTTTGATTACGAAAATGAGTTAAAGAAGGAAATCGACGAACGTGTACAGGGTCCGCGGGAAAGTATAGGAAATTACATTGCTTGTATGCTAAATCTTTTTAATCGATTGCCTACTGCACCTACCGAGAGTGAGAAATTAAGTGTATTGCGTAGAAATATCGCCCCTTATTTTAATCACACAATAGGTACAAATTCTATAACTACGGTCGATGAATTGTTGATTATTGCGAAGCGGCTTGAAAATAATAAAAGAATGGCCGACAATTTTAATTCCTGACCTTCTAGTCGTGCACTTCTCGAACCAGACTTAGCTATGCCGATGCCGATAGAAAGAGAACGCCGTCGTTTCAATCAACCGCGTGCCGCGCCAGTAGCGCCGTCAAGTAATTTTCAATGTTGGAACTGTCATGGTCGCGATCATGTTTATAGGAATTGTAACAAGCCTCGATTTCATAAATTCTGTTTTGGATGTGGGCAGCCCAATACGATTAAATCAAATTGTCAAAAATGTAATGCGGGAAACCAAAGGCCGAGTACGTTGCTAGCCGACCAGCGCCTCGGAAAATCATGCAGTCGGTGTCTCAGAATACAGATTGGCAGAATTGGATAGACGTTGTTAAAAATCATTTTTCTGAAATTAATGCAAATTTTCTATTAGCTAATTGTAACGATGAAGAACGCCCGGTTTTGGATGTATCAGTTTATGGAATAAAAGTTAAAGGTTTATTAGACTTTGGTTCTTCTCGGACGTTAATTAGTGGGAAATTTTGGAAAAATTTAAAAGCATTAAACATTAATTTTCAAAAATCAGATATTCGTTCAGTTACAGTCGCTGATGGGAGTAAATGTTCAGTTATCGGTTCTGTAGAATTACCCTTTGTATTAGAAAATAAAGTTAAAGTTATACGAACCCTTATCATACCGCAACTTAATTGTGACTTAATCCTAGGAATAGATTTCTGGAAGGGAATGGATATTATTGCAAATTTTAAAATTCATTCGTGGAATTTCTCATCACCATGCATTTATGCCGCGCTTGATGACATTACAACCGATCAACTTGATTCACAAGAACGCGAAGATTTGTATGCGATTACGTCTGAGTATTTTTCTAAAATGGGTAGCGGACTGGGATGTGCTCGCGGAGTAGAACACGTCATAGACACGGAAAATGCAACCCCAATTAAACAACGGTATTACCAGGTTTCGCCGTTTGTCCAAGAAAAAATAAACTCAGAACTTGACAAAATGTTACAACTTGGTGTAGTTGAGCCCTCACAAAGCCCTTGGTCGTCGCCTGTTGTTTTGGTTAAAAAGTCAAATGGAGAAACGCGATTTTGCGTCGACTATAGACAACTGAATAAAGTGACAAAACGAGACGCGTATCCTCTCCCTTACGTTAATATGATTTTAGATAGGTTGCGTGATGCAAAATTTCTTTCATCTCTAGACTTGAAAAGCGCATATTGGCAGGTGCCACTTGCGAAGAAGAGCCGTGAGAAAACAGCGTTTACAGTGCCTGGGCGCGGACTTTTTCAATTTGTTCGTCTCCCGTTCGGCTTGTCTAATGCTCCTGCTACGTGGCAACGACTCATTGATCATGTCCTAGGGCCTGAGTTAGAACCATTTGTATTTGTATATCTTGACGATATCATTATCGCCACACCGGACTTTAAAACGCACCTAGAAATCCTTCAGAAAACTTTTGCGAAATTATTAAATGCAGGACTCACACTCAACCGCGAAAAATGTGAATTTGTTCGCCCGTCTCTTAAATATTTAGGTTATATAATTGACCGGAAAGGATTGAAAGTAGACCCAGATAAAGTAACGGCGATATTACAATATCCTACACCGACATCACCAACCGAAGTAAGACGATTTACAGGACTCGCGTCATGGTATCGACGTTCCGTACCTAATTTTGCAAAACGTATCGCGCCCTTAACAAAATTAACTCGTAAATCGAAAAGATTTTTCTGGTGTCAGGAGGCTGAAGACGCCTTTTTAGATTTAAAGCAATGTGTAGTTAGCGCGCCTATACTTACTTGCCCTGATTTTACAAGGCCCTTTATTTTGCAGACCGATGCGTCACAAATTGGTTTAGGAGCGGTCTTATCACAACAATTCGATGACGGAGAAAAAGTAATAGCATATGCGAGCCGAGATTTGAAACCAAATAAAACAAAATTTTGTGTAACGGAATTAGAGTGCTTGTGCGTCCTTTGGGCAGTGGATAAGTTTAGGGCTTATCTGGAAGGTAGTTTTTTCACCGTAATTACTGATCACGCTAGTTTTTTGTGGCTTCAGAATTTAAAAGATCCTCACGGTAGACTTGCCCGATGGGCACTACGATTACAAGCTTATGATTTCGAAATGAAACATCGTCAAGGTTCACTTCACGCGGTACCGGATGCCCTTTCACGCGCTATACCAAAAATTAATATGATAGATGTCAGCGAACCTGATCACGATCCCTGGTATGCAAAAATGATTCAAAATATATCACAATTTCCCGACAAATACCCGCGTTGGCGTGTAGACACTGAAAAGATTTATAAATTAGTTCCAACATCATTGGGCGATTTTGAAGATTCAGATGGGTGGAAATTAGTTGTGCCAAAGTCATTAAGGTTGCCTGTTTTGCAAGAGATGCATGATGCGCCCACAGCCGGTCATCTAGGGGTGTTCAAAACGAAAAATCGAATTTCGCGTTTATACTATTGGCCTGGGATGAATTCAGACGTGATGAAATACGTACTAAAATGTCCCGTGTGTTTAGCTCATAAAGCAGATCAAAAACGTTCAGCAGGTAATATGGGAACAAGAATCGCCACGCGACCCTGGCAAATAATTTGCACTGATCTCATGGGTCCATTTCCTCTCTCATCTAAACGAAACAGATTCCTGTTAGTTGTTGCTGATACTTTTACAAAATTTGTTCTTTTATTTCCACTCTCGACTGCTACTAGCTCAGCCGTTGTACGTCATCTCGAAGATGACGTGTTTTTAATGTTCGGGGTTCCACAGTTTGTTATCTGCGATAATGGTAAGCAATATATTAGTGAATCGTTTCGAAAAATGGTTGCAAGTTATGATAGTAAAATTATCTTTAATGCAAATTATCACCCTCAAGCTAATCCGACCGAGCGCATAAATAGAGTCATCAAAACAATGATCGCTTCATATGTGAATGAAAATCAAAGAAAATGGGATGTCAATTTAGCTAAATTTGGTTGTGCTATTCGTACTTGTATTCATGAAGTTACAGGGTTTAGTCCTGTGTTTCTAAATTTCGGAAGGGAAATTTTCTTATCGGAAAAACAATATCGTGTTAATGCACCAAAGAATAACGACAATGTAGCGCTAGGAATAGAAAATCGTGAAAAATGGGCGGAACACTTGTCATTATTACTGGAATACTTTAAAACCGTGCAGAATAAATTAAATAATGCATATGAGAAAAGCGCAGCTCGATACAATTTGCGACACCGCCCTGTGGAATTGAAAGACAATCAGATCGTTTGGAAGCGAAATTTTACACTCTCTGATACAACAAAATATTACTCGGCGAAATTAGGGCCGAAATATATCCAATGTAGAGTTTTAAAGAAGGTTTCACCGAACGTTTACGAGCTTCAAAGGGTTGTAGATAACATAAATATTGAAAATTTTACAACATTAAGACAGTCGCGGAGTAAATTAATTTAAACTTAGATTTTGTTTTTTTGTTTTTTTTCTAGTTAGTATAAAATATAATCTTTCTATAAATTTTGATATTGTTGTTTTACAAGGGTTGTAAAGGAAGATTATATTTTTTGGAGGAAACGGGGGAATTATGTTACAGTTAGATAGCTCAAATTTTGTTGTAGGGAAAAATAGTAGCTTTTACTGACTTTCTTATAGTTTTAGTTTATTCTATCATTCATCAATCATTTCATATTCATGCCCCGCACTTCCCTCGTTTAACGCGTGTGGTCAGTGTTTGAATCAGACAGGTAACATTCGGTGAGCAGTGACAAAGGTGAGAGGTCGGTGAAAAGTGTGACTAGTGCTACTGGTGCAACGAATTATCGCCCTGTGCGGATTTATTTAACCAGATAATAATTCATTATCGTTTTGTCGGAGAGATTCTCACAGTTATTTTGTCAGTGCTTAAAATAAGTAAAGTCAAAAGTTTACGGCTCGAGCCACGAGCTCCGAGCATCTTTACCTGCGAATTTAAGTTACGGTGCCGTTAACCGCGCCACCCTTTGGTTGCACCCTTCACCAGTACCAGCATCATCCTCGTAGTCATCATCTTCAACGCAACTCCACCAGCCAACATCGACAACACCTCGCTACGCGAGGTCACCGCTCATCGCTACTACAGTACCGGGCTGGCCCATCAGCCCCTCGTCGTTAACGCAAGTACTTGCACTACAATTTTTCTTTCTGTGGCCACAGCCCCTTTATTTTGTATCATCCTCATTTATGGTTTTCATCATAGGCTCAGCCTTATTTTCTGCTACATTAGATTTCATCATAGGATTAAGTAATTGGAATGATAGTTGTAGATTATTGAATATCGATATTAACTTTGATAGGTTCTTAATTTTGAATATAATTATTATTGACGGCCTTATTTATTGCGTTTGTGTAAATATTGCACCCCATTTCAGGGAAACGTATGCGCGCCTCTGCCCGCGTATCTTTCTGGCAGAGTGGCGCCCATTAAAGTTAAGTATAAATTGTTTATTTATGAAATATTTAATTAAAGTAACTGACTCCCACCCTGCCTCACTGGGTCTAGCCGCGTGCCCGCGCGCTATCTCCGAGAAGATAGTAACAATTTTTTTTAGTAGCCCAATTAGTAGCCGGGCGCAAGACTTTAAATTTCATTAGCCAGCAGGCTTAAAAGACAGCGAAATTTGCGAAAAGTAGCCCAATCTGGCAACCCTGCCGCTATTAACGATATGTTGCACTATACTATGTTCGCTCCAGAGGCGGTACTTCAAAAGGAATGTGGTTCAACAATGCGTCAACAGTATCCCTCTATACTATACAGGATGTTCATGTTCATTTTAAGTGGCGCACCATTGCTATCTCGAGAAGTATACGAGCTACGAAGTTGGTTAAATTAGCAAACAATTTTATATGACTACTTTAATGAACGAAACAACTTCTTTTTAGACCAGTGGTTCTCAAATAACGGGGTGCAACTTTCTTATTTCAAATGGGGACCAATTTTTTTTATTCTCTTAAGGCTGGTTTATATAAGTTGTAACTTTATGCATTTACCCTAACATTAGCATTATTAGGTTTTCAAGCATACGGAAACACATGTTTAAGGTGGATTTATAATGAAGTAACGTAAACAGTAACGTAACACAGTAAAGTAAGACGTAACGCAAGCAAAAATATCTGATTTATATTAAACGCACAAGTTCATACTGCTAACCAATCAGAGCATAAAGAATTTCGGTATTTTTCGTTTAACTTCGGCATTTCGAAGTTTAATTTTTTCCGCATTTATTTCTGTCAAATCGTGCAAAGTTTTGTTAGGTTATACGGTTATAGTTTGTTTTATTCTAACAAGTGTATTAATATTTACCACCATGGATGATGGTGACATGGAAATAGCTGCAATTATGTTACCTTTGTTGTTAATAAAGAAAAAGCTACAAAAAAAGAAACGGAAACAAAGAAAATATTCAGTTAGGCCAATAAATAGAAACAGAAAAGAATATGGCTTTTTTGTTACAATGTATTTGCCAATGAAAGAAATAGACCACGAACAATTTTTTCGTTATACAAGAATGGATATTCATCTGTATGAAAAGCTGATGGAGATGATTGAACATTCACTGATAAAGAAAAGCAACAGGGAGCCTTTATCGCCAGAGCATCGACTAGCTATAACATTACAGTTAGTATACAAGTTAAAAAATTAATAAATAAATTATTTAATTACAATTATTGTTTTTAGCTACTTGTCACAAGGCGTGTCAATGCAAAGTGTAGCCTGGAGTTACCACGTTGGTTTAACGACTGTGCATTGCGTTATAAAAGAAACTTTTGTCCAAAGAATATCTGAAACGTCCAACATCAACAGAAGAGTGGCTAGATATTGCACATAATTTTGAACAAAAGTGGAATTTTGTACATTGTGTTGGAGCTTTGGATATTCAGCATTGCAACCTGAATGAATTACTATGGAAAAACAAAAAATCTACACGGATCGCCAGTATCCTATTTTCGTTTTCCTAAAGATTCGGATATACGACAAATTTGGATAAACAAATGTGAAAGAAAAGATCTATTAAGGCCGGATACAGAAAGAATTTGCTCTGATCATTTTACTTGCAATCAATTTGAAGACGATGTGGAAGCCCGAATAATGGGCATACAGCGACCAAGAAAGTTAAAAACCGGAGCTATTCCGACACAAAAATTGAGTAAAACTCCAATTCCTGAGAAAAAGAGGAAACATAATGCGTCTAGAAAAGCAAGGGCTAGATCAGTTCGACAAAATTTAATGAATGTATTAACAAGTAAAGAAAATGTACTCGAAGAAATTATAGATGAAACTTCGATGGATGTCAGTCTTGATGGCTTTGATTCTCCATTTATTTCTGCAAACAGTCAACCTAACTTCAACGACCACATTCACCTGTTTTATTTGATGATTGCGAACCATCTGACACATTTGTATGTGATACTTATCAGAATTTAAGTGTCGGTTTTATTTTACAAGAAAATAAACTTTTGAAGACCAAAGTTGAATCGCTACAAGCTGAACTTCACGAACAGTTAAGAATATCAAAAGAATTTGAAGAAAAAAGAGTTAAATTAGAAGATGATCGTTATCAGGCATTGAAAAAAAATATGGATAGTATTACTAGCGAAAAAGAAGAACTTAATACTATTTTAAAGACTGTTTTCTCTCCAAGTCAGTTGCAGATTTTACTTCACAAAAAGAGAAAAGTGAATTGGACTGTTGATGACATTAAAAAATCATTCACACTCAGGTATCTCAGTAAACGACCATACTTATATGCACGAAACAATTTAAAATATCCACTTCCCGCTTTATCATCTCTGCAACGTTGGGCTTCCAATATTAACGTAAAACAAGGAATTTTCGATGAAATCATTCAGCTAATGGAAGTAGCAGGAACTCACAAAACTGAGAAAGATAGACTTTGTACCTTGTCTTTTGACGAAGTCAAAGTGAAAGAAATCATATAATACGATCCTGTAAGGCACTCAATCATTGGCCCTCATAGACAAATGCAAGTAGTAATTGTTCGAGGTATATTTTTCGTTATAAAATTTTTTATATTTAGTTCTCATAATTTAGGAAATAATGTTGAATATATTTTCACCATAAGATTTAAAAAATATACCTACAATTTACAAGTAATTTCTATTGTGATATCAATATCATATTTTGTTATAATTCAACTTTAATTTTTGTATATAAATTGATTTTTATTTCAATTTTTGAGTACCTACATCCAAAATAGATTTATCCAAGTCTAATTTTCTATTTTTCATTAAGATTGTCAATTTACCAATAAGTATCGCTGAAACTACCTGAAAGCTGTGAAATCTGTTCCACCATCAGTTAGTAAGGTCGCTGACGTACGGCGCAAACTCTGTCCAATGTAAAACTCCGCATTTACAAGGTGTAAATATTTGGCAATTTTCTTTGGCATGTTTGAGAACTTTGCCGCTCGTCTGGATAGTACTTTCCATCTGTTGAGACTTTAGCTGGACGCAGCGATTCATATTTTGCAACATACAATTTGGCGGTACTAGTCATGAATTGAGAATGATCGAGGAACATCAACAGTACGGAATGCACCCAACATACCAAAAATCAGTAAGTTAGTGAAGCCATTAATCTCATCACATTTCCTTATCGGAGATTAACTGCCTCAGAATGATCTAACATATATCAGTTAAGAGATTATCTAGCTGGGAGCATCTTCAACAAGTCAAACAACATGTTTGGCAAAAGTCAATAATGGCACGAGTAAGAAACAAATATCAAGATCGGCGATCTCGTAATCTTGATGCAAGACAACACACCGTCAATGAAATGGTCAACCGGCAAAGTCATCGAGGTTCATCCTGGAGAAGACAACGTAATTCGTGTTGTAAGTGTAAAGTGTGTATCCGAGTTTTGTAAAAGGCCTGTCCGAAAGTTATGTGTGTTACCAGTTAGTAATACAATGCTATAATAGGGCACTTGCAAGAGGCGTGGCCAATGTGGCGGGAATCAGATTGTGAACAACGTCGCTTCATATTACCATTGCGTCTTATGGGAGATTTTTACATTACTGCATATTTTTTACTTTACCGTGATTGTATTGTGTTTTAGACAAATATCATGATTATGTACAAGAAAGGTCAGTTAATATTATGTACTCATACCAGATTAATGTATGTATAGGCAGCAAAATTTAAATGTAATGAATTTTAGTAACACACAAAACTGGTATTGGTTAGATGATATATTGAATATTGAACATTTTCCTTATTATTTTGTATATTTTATATACTAAAGTGTTAAATATTAATGAAAATGTTTAATTAAATGCAATTAAAATATTTATTTCTTGAAATATGTTAAAATAACCTAACATCTGAAAAGGTATGAAATGTATGGAATTAATTTCATTCATAAATATGTGTATATTATAGAATATAACTAGTTCAAAACATTCTTAATCTGCAAAAAATAACCCAAATTTTATCATTTTTTTGTATTTTATGATAGAAAATTATCATAGTTTACTTTGGCCTCTAATATTTTAAAGCTGCTAAACATTTATAATAATTTCATGTTACCAACGTAAAGTATGAACTTCCTTTAATCTATTCCAGAAGTTTACTTTCTCTTAAACAACGTAAAACGCAAATAATACACGTTTTTAAAAAAGTTGACACGAATTCTCCATAAGATTCAATGTTAAATTTCTGACAGTCGCTCCACAATCAGCTGATCTTGGTGACCTACTTGCAAGTGCCCTATTGAGAGAGCATTTTTAAGTTCAAGCAATCTAAGGTTATATGTTACTTTAAAATTTACAATGTATATGTTAATCATAAGTTAGTTTAATTGTTAAAAGTTATATCTTTCAAGGAGAGCAGAACGTATTGTATCCACCATTTTAAATTGCCTGCGCTTCTCATTACGATGAGAAATTAATCATTGTCGCTAGGGTGCAGCTTTGAATCAAGAAAAGGAAGATGTTTTTATAATTTATATGGACCAAGTAATAAAGAAGGTCAAAGACAAAACACAAAAGTGGAGGTTAGAAAGAGTGATGATAGGAGAATGTGCTTTCGCAGATGATCTGACAATATTGGCCAAGAATGAAGAATATCTACGCCATAACCTTAATATGTGGAACGTGGAACTCAAAAAGCACAACATGGCGATAAATGAAGGAAAAACAAAAATAATGGTCGTATCAAAGGAGGAAACGATAACAAACACAAGACTAAATGGCAAAGAAATAGAGCAAGTGGAAACATTCACATATCTAGGAGCAACATTAAATAATAAAGGTAGGCTAGATCAAGAAATAAATAAAATACAAGCAGCAAACAAAAGCTATTTTGGAATAAACAAAATAATAAATAATAAACAAGTGAAGAAACACACAAAACTTACACTATATAAGACAATATACAGGCCAACACTAACATATGGAAGTGAAACTTGGGTTATGAACCAAAGAATGAAAAGTAAAGTACAAGCAGCAGAAATGAAATTTTTAAGAAAAATAGAAGGATGCACGAAGATAGACAGAATACGAAACGAGCAGATAAGAAACAACCTACAAATAGATAGTGTACAAAATATAATAGAGAAAAAACAGTTAGCCTGGTACGGTCATTTAATAAGGATGCCGGAAGAGAAACAAACTAAAATGATATGGAACACAAGAATTATAAAAAAGAGGAAAATAGGTAGACCGCAGAAAATCTGGGAGCAAAACATAGAAGAAATTTTAAGAAGAAACAACTTTAGCTGGCAAGAGGCAAAAAGAAAGGCAACAAACAGAAAAGAGTGGAAAGACAAATAAAACAATACAGTAAAATAAGAAGGTGAAAACAATCTCGACACCCGAAAGGGTAAAAGAGATTTAAATGATAATAATAATAATATAGTCCACTTAATGTTTTATTTCAAATATGAAAAACAACTGATCATCCAATACAGTAATAATGTACAAGTTGTTACGGGTCAATTTTCACCGTGAACTTTTTATACGCCCCCTGCGTTACTACCAGGTAAGGTAATTCAGTGCTCCTGGTCAAACTTTTAGTAGTTCCGAAAGTCACTCTTCTAATAATTAAGATTTCGCTTGACTGTGGTTGCCTTCGCTTGACTGTGGTTGCCTTCGCTTGCAATTTTGGCATTGCTAGTTGCTGTGAAGGTGTGCGGAGGTGTGAAGTGGTTGTAGTGGTCATTTTAGGAATCTGGAATTCTGTACTGGCCATTGTGCATTTTTTTTGAGGATTCAGATTCGCCAATTTTGAGATTGCTTGGCTCTACAATTTTGGTTATTAAGTTTCTACGAGAGTTTCCCAGATTTGTTGCTTCACTCCGCCACCTGAGTAACTAGAAAACTTTAAGCCGCTTAACATATCAGGTATGCTAGCAACTCTGTCACGACTGGACAAAGTTGATCTTCTTTGACCAGTGAGGTAATCCATATTTTATTTCAAAGTTTTTTATGTTTTATCCGTAACGTTGTGATGTCGTCATTTTCATCATTGTAAATTTCGTTTGCCGTTGGATGTCCTGACTCCCGCCTCACGGATGAAGATATTTTTGACGGACGTTGGAGCGAGTTAAGAAACCGATAAATTTCCATTTCGTTTGCCATGTGCTTCGGCTATTCGCCAGTCAGCCCGGACACGACGCCATTTTGTTTTGGGAGTTCTTGTCCACGGTTCGACATACCGGAAATCGAACACAAATAGCCACCTGAAGTCTCGGTTATGCCTGTGGACATCATTTTATCGCACATTCCTTTATTTAATGTATTTCTGTTAGACAAGCTCTGGATTTTGGACTCCTGACTTTTTAGTGACTTCGTATTTTTGCTTCGAGATTTATAGCGTACTATTTATTTTTATACGATTTAATCTAACGTAATTCTGTTTCACATGATTGTATTATACACCATTTTGATATTTATTTATTGTAATTCTGAGTAGTCTAGTACTGCGTAATGTTAGTAGTTGTTTAGCGTGGTTCAGTCGCTAGGACGAACTAGTTTTATTTAAATTATCATCTGCATTTTTGTGCACGCCGACGCGAACGCTGGTCGACCAATTATTCTCACGTAGGGCTTATTTTTAAAAGGTTATAACATTATTTGACTTCGTTATCGTCCTATACGCTGTTTTTGCCGATAGACTACACTTTACGTGTCGTATTTAGATTTTTGTTAAATAATTGTTCAATTAAATAGTGTCACTGTGTTCTCCAACGACTTTCTTTTATTTGCTTTTGCGATTATGTAATTTTTCTGTTTTCAGGATATTTAGAGTGTCGGTTGTTCTAAATATTGTTGTGGTTAAACCAGTCATGACCGACTGGCGCCCATGGTATGTACAGTATTGTTCAGAAATAATGCCCACACGCCCCTCTCCAGTGCCAACGATTTATGAAAAATACTTTCCTATTGAATCACTTATATTGTCATCAGAATTCTGCATTAAAATTGGGACTCATTCATTCATATCTATTTAATAATGAAACATATTGTAGTGAAGTTACTCAATTAAAATTAGTAGATCATGAAATTATGCATTAAGATTTATCATTAAAACATAATTAAATGATGCTTCTTATATTTGCATCCAGAGATGCACACGATATTTTTTTTCAATACCTGGCACCGAAAAGAAAGTTGAAGAAGTGGATGAACCGGATGAAGATAACATTGGAAAAATTTATAATAATTAGAGTTGCAACGAATATTAGGCAACTATACGGTATTCTGCCTATTCGGCAGGTTTTTCATTATTCGGCCGAACAAAGAATATTAGTTTACCATTCGACCGAATACCGAATAGTTTGACGTCACATAACATACAATACTTGAACTAGGATTGATTAATCTACAGCTACACAGACAAAAAATATTTTTAATCTAGAGTTTAAAATAACTTTTCTTCCCTAGGAAGGAAATATTCAGTGGATTTCCGCATAAAGCGGGAGGAAATACCTCACTTTCGTCCCTAATAATAGAGACAAAAGGTGGCGTTTTCGGTGCAGGTATTGATAAAAATAAGATTCTCTGCATTCAATGTAAGTTTATCTTTTTCTTTTGGCGCCAGAAGGGTGCAGAATATTTGCTAAATATTCGGTTGTTCGACAGACAGCTACGCATAATATTCGTTATTCGGCACATCTCTAATAATAATTCCATAATGTAAATAAAAATAATTGTAGCAGTGACCATGATAGAATGAATTGTTTTCAATATTGTTTAAATAGGCTGGGCCAAACACAAGTTTTTTTTTGAAAATGCAATAAAATGAACAAAATTAATTTTTTCCATGTATTATGGCTTCATTAGTAAGAGCAAACATTCCCATTTATTATAAAATACAACTTCGTTCAAGTGGCTGCCTCGGCTGGCTTCGCAGTAGCGCATTCTGTCACCCAATTTTCCAAGACCTGGTTGATTGTTTCGGGCTGTAGCTCACGGATTGCTTGGATGATATTGGCCTGAATCGTTTCTGGATTGTTAGGATAACATCGGTCCTTCACGGTTCCCCACAAAAAAGGGGTCAAATCGCAGCTCCGAGGCAGCCAATTGACATCGCCAAGATGGATGATAACATGATTTGGGAATTTGGTGCCGAAAAGATCGATTGTGGCATGGGCTGTGTGGCATGGCGCGCCATCCTGCATGAACCAGAGGTAGTCCAAATCCATGTCTTCAATTTCAGTAAAAAAAAGTCGGATACCATGGCTCTGTAAAAATCTTCTTTTCAACAAACGCACTGTTTGGGCTACACAGCACTCACTTTGGAAATAAGTTTGCAATATTTCCCAACGTGGCTCAAGCGTAAAGCGACTCATTTCGTACCGCGGAGGTATGATACTTACTTTCTATCAAGATTTCGAGTGGGAAAAAGCTGTCAGTGTCAAAATAACCCACCCACCCTATATATATATATATATATATATATATATATATATATATATATATATATATATATATATATATATATATATATATATATATTTTGTCAGATAATAAAATTTTCACATAAAAAAAGCAAACTCGACTCATTTTATATTACTTCACGTAATAATTGGCGCCCCAACGTTGTGAGGCCAGAGAGTGCAAACTGTGAAAATTAAATAATCACATATACGTGTTTCTTGCTGCGTCTTATGATATTTTCAGCTAAAATATAGAAACATGCCTCCAAAAGTAGATAAAATAGAACAGGAAGCTCAAGTTCCTGCTCCAATAATGATGTCAAACCAGCAGTTTTCTGAATTAATTAAACAAATAAGACTAAATACTGAAGAATTAAGTAATGTTAATGTAAGCTCGGTAACTAATACAGGAAATTTTGCGAAATGTTCTGCACGATTTAATGGAAGTAAGACCGCTGATTTAGATGCATTCTTAGACGCAGTCATCACGTACAAAGACTGTACGTTAGTGAGTGATGCAAATGCACTTAAAGGTTTATCCATGTTATTGGAAGGTCTAGCAGCTACATGGTGGAAAGGAGTTAAATGTAGTATTCTTAGTTGGGATTTGGCTGTCGAATCCTTGCGTAAAACATATTCGCGTAAATTACCTCCGTATCTCTTATTTCGTGAACTTTTTCAACGCGAACAACGTGATGGGGAACCGACTGATGTCATGTTCGAGAGATTTTTTCACAACTTAAGTATACTATTTCGAATATTATGCAGTTAGATATGATTTATGGTTTGTTGCGTTACAACATTCGTAAAATACTAAGTCGTAATGATTTTTATTCGTACGATACTTTACTTATGCGTGCCCGAGAAATTGAACTGTCACAGCGTGAACATGTTCATACTGCAGGTAGTGCTGATTTAGCAAAATCAACAAAAGATGTTGAGAAGAAACTACGACCTAAATGCTCATTTTGCAAGAATTTTGGTCATATTGACAGCGATTGCAGAAAAATACAAAGAAATAAGCAAAATGAATCTTTATCTCTAAATTTGTCAACCAGTATTCCTACAAGGACTGTAAATGATGTTAAAACAAAACATCAATTAACTTGTTTTGGCTGTGGTACTCCAGGGTATATTCGTAGTAATTGTCCTAGTTGTTCCCTTCGTAAAGAACCTTCTGAACCTTTAACTGCTGATTCGTTTAGTTTTAGCGCACTAACTACTCTATCTTTGAACAAGAAAATGAGTCGTCCTATGATTGAAATCCAGATAAAAGGATTTAAAGGAGTTGGATGCATAGATACCGGTTCCAAACGATGTATTGCGGGTGCTCAACTTTATCAACTATTATCTTCTTTAGATTGCCCATTTGTTGAAAATAAAATGGAAATAAATTTAGTAGATGGAAAGCTCAGGCAAGTTTGTGCTAAAATCTTCACTGTTGACGTAACTATTTATAAACGTACAGTAGAAATTAAGTTAGTAGCCATACCTGAATTTGTTGAATGTAGAACATTACTTGGTATTGATTTTATTCAGAAAGCGCAAATGATTTTAGACCTGCCAAATTATGAATGGTATTTTGCTGACTATGAAAAACAACGGAATAAATTTTTGACAGAAGATGTCACTGTCACTTCTGCTATTCCAATCCAGTTTACAGATTTGTCGCTCAAAGAAACGGAAGGAAAACATTTAAATGATGCAGAACGACAACAGGTGAATTCTTTATTGAATGAAAACGCTGATGCCTCAGCAAGGCCGAAACGTTGACGTAATAATAAATATAAAGTTTTTTGACTGAAAATCCAACAATTCTCCTTTTTATTCATCTCTCTTACCAGTCACGAGTTCAACTTATCATTATTTAGGTCATGTTATTACTTCTGACGGAATATTGCCTAATCCGAAGAAAGTCACTCCTATCACAGAGATGGCGAAACCGAAGAATGTTAAACAGTTGCTGACGTTCATCCAGACTGCATCATGGTTCAGAAAATTTATACCTGGATACGCTGCACTTACTAAACTTCTGACGAATTTAAATCGGAAAAACTCTGTGTGGTCATGGGGGACCGAAGAATCACAAGTATTTATGAAAATAAAAACTCTTCTGACGACGGCGCCTGTGTTACGACAAGCATATCCTACACAACCATTTATTTTACGTACGGATGCTAGCTCCTACGCCATCGGCGCAGCTTTGTTCATTGATGAGCATCCTGTGGAATAGGCTAGTCACTTACTTACTTCAGCAGAGCGTAACTACAGCACTACTAAGCGCGAGGCTCTTGCTGTGCGAAATTCCGTGGATATATTGAATCATCACAAATTCACGTCTTGAGTGACCATCAACCTCTTCGATGGTTAATGTCCCTTAAATCACCGACTGGTAGGCTTGCCAGGTGGGCACTTTCATTACAAGGTTATAATTTAAATATTGAATATGCACCAGGCAAAAATAATGTAGTCGCAGATACCTTATCTCGACCTGCAATATCGGATGAAATAATGAATGTGTGTAAAGTAACTGTAAATTTACCCGTTTCCCAAGCAGAAGATATCCGAGTTCAACAATTGGCTGACGAGGATTTAAATAAAATAATTAAGGCTTTAGAATCATCTAATGCAAACCAAGATGCTACAAGATGGTCAGAACGAGGTTATTTTATGTTGAATGGAATTCTTTTTCGTTACCCTTGTGACGGTGATGAAGATGAAGCTCGACAAATTGTACCAAAAGCCAATATTTTGAAAATTTTGTATGAATACCAAGATTCTCCATTGGCTGGACACTATGGTTTAGACAAAACTTTGAAGAAAATTCAACAACGATATTATTGGACTGGAATGAGACGTTCAATCGCTGAACATATTAAAGAATGCATCGAATGTCAACGTTTCAAGCCTACAAATCTCAAACCAGCCTGTTTGCTACAAACCTCAGTGCAAAATCAGAGATTTGAGGTACTTTCCATGGATCTTTTTGGTCCATTGCCTCAGACAGAATGCGGACATCGTTGGATATTTGTCGTTCAAGACACATCTACACGGTGGATCGAATTATTACCACTAAAGAACGCTACTGCAGAATCATGCGCGCGAAGCTTAATTGATGAAGTTATTTTGCGATATGGAACACCAAGACGAATAATAAGTGATAATGGGCCTCAATTTGTAAGTAATGTTATGAAAAAAGTTGCATACTGCCTTGGTTTTCAACAAAATCTCATCCCCGTTTACTATCCAGAAGCAAATCCTGTTGAACGCAGGAATCGCGATTTAAAAATACAAATAGCAATTTTATAACACACAAATGTCATAATCAATGGATTCATTTCTTGCCTAATATTAGATTTGAAATGAATAGTACAACAAATCTTAGTACAGGTCATACTCCTGCTTATTTTTGTTTTGCAAGAGAAATGCGGAGCCCCGATGAGGTACAACGAGACTTGAAAGGCATAATTGAAAACTCTACTTTTGTACCACAAATCACACTCTTCGAACATTTTGGAATAAATTAGCTGAAACAAGGGAACTTTGTGAAAAACAACAGGATAGTGCAAAAGAATATGCAGATGCCAAGCGACGGCAAGGACCGGTTTACAAAGTTGGAGATAAAGTACTAGTTGAAATTCATGCATTAATCATTTATCTTCCTTGACTCCATTTGTAGAACGTACCTGGGCATTTGATCCAGAACCAATTCACCCTGTTCATCGAACTCTACAATTTCTTGCCTGACACACGAGGTCGTACGTGCCATGCAAAGGGGGAGAATGTAGCAGTGGCCATGATAGAATGAATTGTTTTCAATATTGTTTATATATATTTTGTCAGATAATAAAATTTTCACATAAAAAAAGCAAACTCGACTATATATATATATATATATATATATATATATATATATATATATATATATATATATATATATATATATATATATATATATATATATATATATATATATATATATATATATATATATATATATATATATATATATAAATGAGTGTACATGGCTTAACCACAGCTTCCTGGGCTCAAAATAAGACGATTTAACCAAACTTACCTATATCCAAAAGTGTACCGTTAAGCCGGAATTCTGCTTCAAAGTTCTTGCAAAAAAACGAATTTTGCTTATAACTAAAAATTGATTAGGCAGATTTAGATGAAATTTTGTATGACATGAAACATGGCTATAAGTCAGTTTTTGAAATGATATTTGTTATTTTTAGTGCACTGCTAGTGCGTAAAACTTTAGTGCTAGTCCCTTAATTAGGCTGTAACTTTTTAATGATTTTAGAAAGAGACTTTCATAAGTAAACTTTAATTTCTTCGTTCAATTTTTAATATCTCTTACGGTTTAGACATAAAAAAAACAAATCCGTGTGCTTGCACCGTGTATTTCACAAAAATACAATTTTATCTAGCGTTTTTACCTTCCGCTTACCTGTAAAGGAAGGTATTGGAATCATGCAAAAAATCGGGTAGTGAGTTTTTAGTGGATGAGCACGAATTAGGGTCCTTACAACTCATTTTTGATAGTTTCACGATGATGTCTGTGTGTATGTGTGTGTGTATGTATGTATGTATGTATGTGTGTGTATGTGTATGTGGTCAAGGCCGGGTGTTAGTCGCATAACTCAAATACGAATTACCCGAAAATTTCGATATTTGGTATTTAACATTTGTATATAAATTGGAAGAGCTCCTTAGATTTTGGTACAAATATCTTCATCGGAAGTGATATTTTTTGAAGTTTTAAAAGGTTAATTGTCAAAATTCTATATAAATTTGGAAAAATATAGTATTTATTTGTAATAGGAATAAGAGGAAAAGTTTTTTTCAACTTACGTTATAAAAAAATTGTCTTTATCTGGTAGCATTAAAGAACTGCAGTAAAATTTAAAAAATAAATTTATCAAATAAAACATTGATATCTTGTAATCCTTGATCGGTTGATTTTTGTTTCTGCGTAAAAAATATTGACAGGTGAAACGGGTGACAAGTTGGCATACTAGCGCTATATAAGTCGTAAGTAAGATATTAAATGTAGTAATTGAACGGAGGATGGCTTCAGCACAGCAGAGTTTTCCTGTGAATGAATCTTTTTATTCAGGTGATGCAAATTTGTGTTTGAATATTTTAGATTTTTATTTGTATATTTTAAATGGGCACCGGATTGTAGGTATACATTTGTGTTTATAAGTCTAGATATGGCGGAAGGTTGTGTGATGGCCACGCCAGATTTTTTTTCTGAGGAACGTTGAAAAGTAAAGTTTACAGTCAGCCCAACACTGAAAATGAACTTTTAGCATGAATTCAAAATGTTTCTCTATCAATAAAGAATAATGTACAATGTTGCAAATGACACAATACAATTTTTTGCGAAGAATTGACCTTTGCATTCACATTGTGGTCACATTGAGCATTTATTGTAATTTTAACAATAAACTTATTTTTTTCTTATTTATTATTGTTTGTTAGACAGATAACTAGATAAAATTGTATTTTTGAAAAATACACGATGCAAGCACACGGATTTGATTTTTTTCTGTCTAAACCGTAAGAGATATTAAAAATTGAACTAAGAAATTAAAGTTTACTTATGAAAGTCTCTTTCTAAAAATTTTTTTTTTAAAGTTCGCAGCCTGGCCATTAAAAAGTTACAGCCTAATTAAGGGACTAGCACTAAAGTTTTACGCACTAGCAGTGCACTAAAAATAACAAATATCATTTTAAAAGATGACTTATAGCCATGTTTCATGTCATACAAAATTTCATCTAAATCTGCCTAATCAATTTTTAGTTATAAGCAAAATTCGTTATTTTTGCAAGAACTTTGAAGCAGATTCCTGCTTAACGGTACACTTTTGGATATAGGTAAGTTTGGTTAAATCGTCTTATTTTGGGCCCAGGAAGCTGTGGTTACGCCATGTATACTCATTTTAGAGACATCCTGTATAATTTCAAAAGAGGGAGTATACGGCATAGAGGGGCCCGATGGTGTCACCCTGGAGAGCGATATACTTGGAACTTATTATGTACCCGTACCGTCGACATCAGCTGCTGCTGATGCCTCCAAATCAGGATCATGGGTGTCCATTGTAGAGGCAGGCGAGGCGATCGAAACGGACTACGGTGCAGATTTTTCAGCTGTAAGTTGCAAATATTCAAATTTAGTAAATATCGAACATTCATATAACGTTTTTTACAGGCCGAAGAAGAACCAACACCAACACCAAATTAATCGCGAGCCAGGACAAAGAGATCAAACAAAGTGACCGATGCTATTGGTGACTTTATGCAGCAAAGTGCAGCGACAAATTTTGAAATTTAAAAACTTTCTAATCAAGTTGAAAATATCAGTAATGTTTTGAACAAATTGTTAGACGAGCATAAAAAAACTAATACAGCTCTAGAACGCATCGCGTGTGCATTGGAGAATTTATCATAATAAATTGTATATGTTTTAAATATAAGTTGTGATATGGTATAGTATCCGTTTTTTTTTTTTCACTAACTTAAATAAATACAGTTTTGTTTAATAAATCAAGTGTTTTATTATTATTAAATTGTTCCATTAAGTACCTTTTCTAATTCATAGTGACAGTCGCTAGCGAAGTTCAGTTGATAACTTCGTGACGTCATTCTGTTTGTAACTCTATCAAGGGTTAGGGATATTTGGACTCCAGTTGATAACGACTGATAGAGATTTTACATTTATTGTGTTGGTAACTTGGAAATTTGACAAGAAAACTGCTAAGCCACCATTTTACTTATCACTTATTTTAAAAGAAGCCATTTTTTATTTTGAAATTACATTATTGTTTCAACAAAGATGTCAATTTCTTATTTCTACAATTTGTAATTTAAATTATTTAATAATCAAAAATATTGAATACATAAATGAACCCATAATTTATTGGTATTTTATGTTTATACAAATTTACGTACAGAAATTGACTTTTAGCTTTCTGTAAGAAAAATATTTAGGTACAAAAATAACATAAAAGTACAATACTAAAAACAGAATTGTTGACTCTTCTGTATTAATAAAATTAACATACATATTTATGAAATAAATATTTTAACCTCACAACGAACAAAAATCAACTTGATAACGAAGTTAGCAAGCAAAGCGAAACGCGCAAGTGTACCGCAGCGAGGGTTTCTATGTCGTAGCGACAGTCTCTTGGCTACTATGTCACACATGGTGGGGTGTTATTAAGACAACCCAAGTTATCAACGTTGATAAGTGAAATAGAAAACAGGTCCTGGTAATTTAAATTATTTTAATCTATTTTGTGATAATATTACAATGATTCTCGATTTAGTTTTTTCAACTGACAAAAATATTATTTTTGGAGGGGATTTATATATTGATCCAGAACGAGACATGCGTGAATATAGTCAACTCTGTAATATCTTTATGACTTACAACTTAGTTAATATAATTAATAGTAAAACAAGAGGCAACAATATGTTACTCCTTAAAGAGAAAAAAAGGAACTTTTTTCAGCACATTGTTAATTCCAATAACATGTGCCGTGCCGCATGGTCAGTAATAAATGCAAACCGGGATAACAAACTGCAAAGTAATATCAGCTTAAATATTAACGGAGCCACTGTAGTTAATACTTTTTTCAAAGATGCACCCTTGCAGGTTATCAATAATATACAAGGTAATGTAAACAGCAATTAACCCAGTATTTAAAAGTTTATTCTTAAAACCATTTGACGAAAGTGAACTGAAAATTTTAATAACAACTAAGCTTAAAAATAAAATGTCCGCTGGACCGGATGATATTCATAGGTTTCTAATAAAGTCAATTACTGATTATATTGTAAGCCGTCTCACATATATTTATAATTAACCTATCTTTTTCAAAGGGAAATTTCTCGGAGGTTCTGAAAATAAATAAAGTACTAATTCCTAATCACAAAAAGGAGGATAGGTCTAATTTAAAAAATTATAGACCAGCATCGTTAGCATCGGTATACCCTTAAAATTTAGATATTGTTATCTGTCTAGATTAGAAATTTTTGTTGAAAAAATGGAAATAATCCAAAATAATCAATTTGGTTTCAGACCCCTAAGCTCAACAATCACAGCGCTAAATAGTTTTTTTTGAGAGTTTGATGAACTGTCTAGAAAACGGCGAACAACCAATAGGAATATTCTGCGACTTCAGTCGAGCGTTCGACTGTATTCTTCATAACAAACTCTTACAAAATTTAGAGCTTTATGGTATTCGCGGATTAACACTAAGCTGGATTGAAAGCTATCTAACGAATAGACGGCAGTATGCATCTTTATCGCATAATTGTAACGACAGAGAAACCAAAACATTTCAGATAATATAAGCAAAGACATTGGCTTGCCTTAAGGCGAGTATTCTCGACGATATTGTTCATTTTATGTGTTAACGATCTGATTTCATGTTTTAATAACGGCTGTACTAGTGTATTATACGCGTACGACACTTTCCTTATTATTTCTGATAAAAATTCAAGCGTTCTTGAAACTAAATGTAATGAAACCCTTAGTACTCTTTCAGAATGGTTTGTTGAAAACGGACTGCATTTAAACGAGTCAAAAACAAAATTCGTTAGATTTCACTCTCCAATGGACCACTAATGTCGACATATTGATGACAAGTCGTTAATTCAAACAGACTGCATCACAACACTGGGTATGACTATGGATGAATTATTGTGTTGGAAAAATCAATGCACCGTTCTAACTAATAAATTGAGTACTTTATGTTTTCTCATTAGACATTTAAGAAATATTTTAAATTTTAAAAATCAGCTTGTGATCTTTTATCACGCGAAAATAGGATCATTATTACGGTACGGCATAGTGCTCTGACGACACATATATATATATATATATATATATATATATATATATATATATATATATATATATATATATATATATATATATACATATATACATATATACTGGATGTTCATTTGAAGTGGCGCACCATTGCTAACTCGAGAACTATAAGAGCTACGAAGTTGGTTAAATTAGCAAACAATTTCTATATTATATTTATGACTATTTTAATGAACGAAACCAATTTTTTTTAGACCAGTGATTCTGAAACTACGGGGTGCAACTTTCTTTCAAACGGGGACCTATTTTTTTTAGTTGCTTATTCGATTCAGTATTTTTTTCTGAATTCAACGAGATATTAGTTTTATACCCTTGCATAACAAAAACATAAGAAAAACGCAATTGAAAATTATGATAATTTAATTAAAATCTAATTGTTAGTTAGTGTTATGGAAGAAAACAATTGAATATTTTGTTTTATATTAATTGTTAGTGAAAAATATTCTAGTATACTACATTGATCAGACCAAATAAGGTCGAAACACGTGTCCGTATAGTTACCGCCACCTTATACCCTACTGAGTAACTTTAGTACCCTGAACTCATACACTCAGTAGCGGTCCTGATCTCCTGATAATCAAAGAATGTTTTTCATTAACAAATAACAATTAATATGAAACAAATATTCAATTGTTTTCTTCCATATCACTCTTGTAACAAACAGATTTTAATTAAATTATCATAATTTTCAATATCGTTTTTCTCATGTTTTTGTTATGACAGGGTATGAAACTAATATCTCGTTGCATTCAGAAAAAAATACTGAATCGGATAAGCAAATAAAAAAATAGGTCCCCATTTAAAATAAGAAAGTTGGACCCCGTAGTTTGGGAACCACTGGTTTAATTATTTTTTTGCTTCGTTCATTAAAGTAGTCATATAAAATAGAAATTGTTTGCTAATTTAACCAACTTCGTAGCTCTTATACTTCTCGAGATAGCAATGGTGCGCCACTTAAAATGAACACCCTGTATATATATATATATATATATATATATATATATATATATATATATATATATATATATATATATATATATATATATATATATATATATATACAGGGTGTTCATTTTAAGTGGCGCACCATTGCTATCTCGAGAAGTATAAGAGCTACGAAGTATATATATATAAATAATTTGTAAGTAATAGCGACTTCCACGATTTAATACACGGCACAAAAATCTCTTCCGGATACCGTTTCGAAGGCATCAGTTAACTTCACTTAGTCCTAATGTTATACGAGTAAAAAAATTTAATAAAATTCCACAAAAAATAAGGGATGCTAAACCACTAGCAATCTTTAAAAATCGTCATTGTCCGTTGTACTATACGCTAAACCTATATTTTACAAATGAGAACTAGCTGTGTATAATTTCATAGTTTATGAAGTTGCAACTAAAAAAAAATTTTGTTTTCTTTGGGACGAAAAAGAGGTGCCAATGAAATTTCAACATGTGTTGAAAAATACATCTCAAACATAAGTGAAAATAAAACGCATGTTACCATGTTTTGTGATAACTGCCCGGGACAAAATCGCAATTATATAATTGCAAGCATGCTATATGTTTAAACATCCATCATTAGAAGTTATTGAAATAAAGTTTTTAGAAGTCACATCCACATGGAATGTGACTCAATGCATGCAACTATTAAAACAGCTTCCAAGCATGCTAAAATATTTTTACCAACTGATTGGTACAACATTATTACTTTGACCAAACAAAAAGGGACACCATACAACGTAAAACAATTAACATTCTCCGATTTTAAAAACTATATCAATTATCGGGAAATAATGTCGAACTAATAAAGCTAAAGATGAAACTACATTAAATTGGAAAATGATTCGTTGCATAAAATTCAATAAGGCAAACCCAGATACATTATTTTTTAAATACGAATATTGGGATGAAGAATACCAAGAGCTGGATATTAAATACCGTAAAAGGGGTGGTCGTAGAAAACATAATGTGTCATCACCTGAAAGCTTGGTAAACTTGTATGAAAGTGCCCAAAAAATTTCAATCGCAAAATACAAAGACTTAACTAATATGTGTTCTAATAAAGTAATCCCTTCAGTTTATCACGAATTCTATTTAACATTACCTCATTATAAAAATGCCAATGAAGCAAATAATTCTTCATCCGAAGATAATAATAATAATAAAATACTTTATTGACAACTAGTCAATTGCGAGTTTCAGCTAGAAGCTGTTCTTCCACCAAACCAATACAAAATAAGAATAATAATACAGAGAGTTATTAACAAATGCATCAACAATGCTAAACAAAGTAAATAATTATTGACGTGTAAGATAGTCAAATTATAGCAAAATGTTTACAGGCAGGATTAAATACATTTGAAAATTATATAACAAGATTAATAAAATAATATAATAAGAATGATAAAATTAACAACATTCACAGCATATTATTTATTAGATTTGTTAATAAACAGTATTTACTCTTGTACACATTTATTTATTTATTAGAAGATATACTGACAGAAAATACATTAACCTAACATATACATACTACAGTGAGTGAAGTAGCAAGAATATACTGTTCGGTTGCTTTTACTTGGCGAGGCTTAAGAATGTAACGCCTAACCAGTTTGCCTACAGTGCGTTATGTCAAATTGCAAATGTGCCGCTCGACGTTTAGCGAGTAAAATAGTGAACTCAAGTTTTACAGCCATTCCGAGCTAAACTTGTGGGATAGCGGGATGGTGCGGTAGGGGGAAGGAAGCCCAATATATCATAGGGATGTATTTAAGTTTCTCTGTCCATTGGCGTAGTCAATATAAAAATATTTCTTGTAAAATATTTCATGTAAAAATATTATTTTACACTAAAACGTACAAATTATTAACTGTTGGTTAGTACATTACCGGTAGGTACTTTGTACCCTTACCTAGTAAATCCCACAGGATAATTATGATGTATAATTAGTATAAGTCCGGCATATTTAATATACTATTTAACACAAAAAAGATTAAAACTGGAATACTTCAAAGCTAATTAACGGTAGGTACTTTACTTTGTACCTTTACTTCACAGGTAAGTTGTTTAGTATAAGTCCGGCATATGTAATATACTATTTAAGTCTTGTAAATTAAAAAAAAAATTACTGCAGAAGCAATTGCAAGAATTAGTGATGAAAATTGGAAGAGCTATATAAAACATACGACGGAGCTCGAAAATCACTATTGGGAGACTGATGAACAAGTTGAGGCAATTATCGATTCATTTGTTATAAATTTTGACGATGATTCCAGTACAGATATACAGAATCCAAATCGAGTTCCGACGACGATGAAGAGATTGAGGAGTTTTGTTTATTATAGAATGACGAGTTTTGGTAACAATATGTTTATTTTTTTAAATATTTTTATGACTGACTGATTTATCCAGTGTAAATTATTATTGCTTAAGTTGTATAAAGATTTTTTTTACAAATATAACATCCAGTGCAATTATTTATATGTTTATTTATATATTTTTCCGTAAATAATAAATAAATCCTCAAAATTCATTAAATTTTTTTATTTGTGTACGTAATGTTTGCCCATTTATTGAAAATAATTTTTTTTCGCGCGCCTATGATTTTTGTTGATTTTACTTCCATAATCCCTAACTCGCCACGCCCCTGCCTCGCCAAGTAAAAGCAACCGAACAGTACTCTCGCGCAACACACGCGCAACTAAGTTCATCATTTGTTCATAGGTAGCTCCATCTGGATGACATTTTGATCTAAATATAACACCCCCATTAGATCAAAATATTTCGATCCAGCCTTTTAATAAATTTACAATGTTTTATACTTGTTAGGCATTTGGTAAAGACATCTGCAGGCATGTCTGCTGTCGATAAAAATTTAAGTGTAATAATTTTATTAGATACAACCTCTCTAATAAAATGGTGGCGCACATCTATGTGCTTGGAATGTTTGTGAAATATAGGATTAATAGCCAGCTTTTGTGCTCCTTGGTTATCATTAAATAATGTAACACTTTGAAGTTTTCCTATTATTTCATGTAACAAATTTCTTAGGTAAATGGTTTCCTTAGCAGCCTCGAATATGGCCATACGAGTATACTCCGCCTCCGTGCTGGATAAGGCAACTGTTTTTTGTTTAGTACTGGCCCAAGGGATTGTTGAGCCTGATAATTTGAAACAGAAACCTGTATATGATTTTCTATCAAAGGAATTGCTCGGCCAGTCGGCATCAACAAAACCTTCCAGCTCCAAATTATTCTTTTCGAAACTTAGACAATAATTTTTAGTGCCTTGCAAATATCTTAATATTCGCTTTGCTGCCTTCCTTAATTGCCTTAACAATTGTTAAATTGGCTCAAATAACTAACGGCATAAGAAATGTTTGGTCTAGTCATTACCGCAAGATACATCAGGCTACCAATTAATTTTTGATACGGTATTGGAAGAATGCAATTTTGGTTCAAATTTGCTTCCATGGGTGTATTCACAGCATTACATTCGCTCATATTAAATTGTTTTAATAGATTTTCTATATATTGTTCCTGATCCAGAGTAATGATACTTTTTTCTTGGTCTATTAAGATTCTCATACCAAGACACTGTTTTGCTCTGCCTAAGTTTTTAATTTGGAAAACTGAATCCAGTATTTCTTTCAAAATTTTAGTTTCATCGTCTTGATTGGAAAAAATGAAAAAATCATCCACGTAAAGTGCAATTAATGGTCAAACCACCATTTTGTCCCAATTTTAAAAAAAGACACGGTTCGTATTTCAATTTTTGATACCCCAATTCGGATAAAACTGTTTCAACTTTTTGGTACCATACCCTAGAAGATTGCTTTAACACATAAATAGCTTTATTTAGTTTTAAAACTTTATTTTCTTGGCCAGGAATAATAAATTCTTCTGGTTGTTGCATGTAAACTTTCTCACTCAATTTACCATTAAGAAATGCGGTGACTACATCCAAGTGCGTTATATCTAATCCTAAGTCAACTGATATAGCAATTAAAATTCTTAATGTTGAATGTCTTACAACTGGACTAAATGTTTCATCAAAGTCTATTACATATTTCTATATATCTAACATTGTTCTTAGCGTTCCCACGCACTATATTCTTCAAAAGCATCAATTTCTTCCTGCATGGCCTGTCTCCACTGAGCTGAATCAGATCTAGACATTGCTTCTGCCACGGTCACTGGATCTGGATCATCTGAATTTATAGGTCACATGTCACATAGTCTTTCATATCTTTTGGCTTCGGTGCTCTTTGACTTCTTCTTACTGGTTCATTTTCTTCTGGTTCTGTAATTTTTTCTTCTAACAAATAATCACCTTCGTCGCTTTCTCCGTCGAGAATACTGTTGACGTCTGTTGTTGAAGTATTGGCCTCGGTATCATTATCAGTCAAATCTGGCTGAATGTCATTTTCCTTCTCTTCCTGTGCAATTTCCATTCCCGTAGGTGGGTCTTCTCTCACTGAAACTAGTATTTCTTCATTTTCTTCTTCTTTACTTTTATCGGTTTTTTCTATTATTATTACGTCTCTACTAGTGGATATATTTTTCTTCACGGGATCGAACACTCTATAGCCTTTGCCATTTCACTGTAGCCTACTAGGATTATTCTTTTGGATTTCTTGTCCCACTTTAATCGTCTTTCCTTCGGGACATGTACCATTGCTGTACTTCCAAAAATTTTTAAGTGGCTTACATTCGGTTTTTTCTTGAACCACACTTCAAATAGCGTTTTACTGTTTGTTAAACCTGTTGCAGGTGATCTATTGCGAAAATACACTGCAGTATTTACTGCTTCTGCCCAAAAACTTTTATCTAGTTCGGCATCGAATATTAGACATTTTGCTCTTTCGACCACTGTGCGGTTTAGCTTCTCGGACATGCCATTCTGTTCCGGCGTATATGAATTTGTTTTTTGGTGAGTGATTCCATTTTTCTTGAGATAATTTTCTAATTCATTGTTTATGAATTTCCCGCCGTTGTCAGATCTTAGGCTTTTAATTTTTTTCTCCTGCTGATTTTCTATCAGGCTTTTAAAATTCTTGAAGCACTCAGTAACCTCATTTTTCGAAAGAATAAAAAAATGCATATCTCGAATGATCATCTTCGAAAATAAGAAAATATTTGCAGCCTTCTATGGACTTGGTTTCCATTGGTCCGCATACATCACTGTGTATAATATCTAGAACATTGTCTGCTCGTTTTGCGTCTTTCGGGAACGGTTATCTATGTTGTTTACCCTCGCAACATACTGCACAATTGTATTTTCCAATGTCTATTTTCTTTGTACACTCCAGACCTTCTACAACACCGTTTTTCATTTTGGTGAAATCTACACTGTTCAAGTGCCCGAACCTTCTGTGCCACGTTTCTGCTGTAATTTCTCTGCTACTTGCTAAATAACATTGTTTTGTTAATTCTGATTTGATATTGAGCTTGTATACTCCGTTGATCAAGTCAGCTTTGGCTACTAATTGATTTTGTTTATTAAAAATCTTGCAACAATCAGCATCAAAACCTATGCTGTTACCGTTTTTGGATAGTTGACTTACTGATATCAAGTTTGTACTGTTATGTCGTGCAGTTTATTACCGACGACTGTCGTACTGTTGACATCACCACAATAAGTTACAGGAATAGTTGTTTTATTGGCAAGCATTATTTCTCTTGTTTAACTAGAATTTTTCTCGCCTTTCATTAGTTTTTCATCAGCAACTATAAATAAGCACTGGAACCACCTTTTTTATGGGCACCACTATCGATATACCAATCTGTTTTCTTGTATTCACCTTGCAGAAATACTACACTAAAGGTGGATTTATAACTGCGCACATTACATAATTTAGCACAACATAGTACAGCAAAGCGCACAGCATTTTCGTTACGGGGGGTTTTATAAGCCGCATACAAACACAGATTGCTATACAAAGTAAAAGAAGAAATCCTTGTCTTATACACTGCTCAAAACAATTAAAGGGTCAAGTTTATATATATATATATATATATATATATATATATATATATATATATATATATATATATATATATATATATATAAATAAAGTAAAAGAAGAAATCCTTGTCTTATACACTGCTCAAAACAATTAAAGGGTCAAGTATATATATATATATATATATATATATAATGGTTGCAAGATATCAGGAACACTTATATTAAGCATTTAAGTTGCCTTATGTATTGTTTAAGTGTCTGAACTTGTTTGATCTGTTTGTGTTATGTCCTTATTTATTCTTACTTCTATGAATAAATAATGAGCGGAACTGGAATGGAATTTTCCCTATTTAGATATTTTGTTAAGCATTTACTAAAGTATAACAGTTAAGTATCAGTGAAATTTTATGAAATGGATCAAAACAAAGGCCAAAGAAGACATTTAACAGAAGTTCAGATGTCTGAAGCAATAACTTTGCTACAGAATGATGAAAACAGCGATATGCAGCTCGACGTTTAGTAGTTACACAATCAGTTATCTGGATGGCATGGAAGAGACACTAGGGACCACGTTGTAACTAGACGTACTTTGCAAGTTCGAGGAAGAACAATAACTACCAATGAAGACTGATTTTTAATATTCCAAGGCCTACTTAAGCGGTTCACTTTTTTGATCAGACCGTACGAAATAGGCTGTGTGAATTCCTGCTAAAGTACCATCATTAACCAGGAAGCATAAAAGAGCCCGAATTCTATATGCTCGGCAACATCGAATATAGCAACTGAGACACTCGAGTTCTGCACTTCTAACTGATGAATTAAAATTCAATTTACACAAGCTTGATGGACCTCTTCGAGTCTGAAGAAGAACAAATGAGCACTATATCCAACACAATATGCTGCCACATATACCTTTTGGCGGAGGTTCAGTTATGGTCTGGGGTAGAATATCCATAAGTGGTAAAACCGAACTTGTCATCACTCGAAACGGCACTTTGATTGCACGGCGCTATGTAGATGATGTTCTAAATGTTCATGGGCAATCGCTCGCTCTTTTAGCGCCGAACAGACGTGACAGTTTTGTCTTAATTCAAGATGGAGCCCGCGCGCATTCAGGTAGGCTTCTCATACGGTACCTTGTGGACAACAATATTGAAAAAAATGGAATGGCCAGCATGTAGCCTGACCTCAATCATATTGAACACCTATGAGATCAATTTGGCCAACGCATCAGAAGTCGATTTAACCCGCTTTTGACAATACGGGAACTGAAAGATTATCTAATGGAGGAATGGCAACAGATTCCACAAGAAAACAAACGCAGGCTTATCCGCAGCATGCCACATCGCTGCCAAGCTGTATTTAATGCTAACATAGGGAATACACGTTATTAAAGTTGTAAATAAGAAATACATCTAATAAAAATTTACTGAATGTTCAATTTTTACACTTCATTTTTCGCAGGTTTTCGTTCTGACTGATTCTGTTCCGTGTTACGTATTAATTGAAATTGAAAATTAATAAAATTCTTTAAATAAAGGTCTAAGGTATATATAAATAATTTTTCATATGAATTCTACGTTTGAGAAAAAAGTTATTCAAAAAGAAAAACTCGACCCTTTAATTGTTTTGAGTAGTGTAGTACCTATTGTCTTATGATGTTATGACAGCTGTTTTGTTGGCTATGCTAGATTTGATTTGGTATTATTTGACTTAGTGATTTTGTTATTTTTATGACTATTTTATAAAAATTATTAATATTGAACAACGAATGCGCGTGCGTGTAAGAAGTTAACTAAAACGAACTGTCACGAATGCAACGAATAAACCCGAAGCACAGAACTGCACAGCACAGCGCATAGGAAAATGAACATTGATCAATTCGTGTGCTATGCTAAATGATTTTCTATGCGCTGTGCGTCTTATAAATGGATGTACTAATTTATAAATCCAGCTTTAAAGCTGTAGTTTTCTTTTTCTTGTTTGGACAATTTGATTTATAATGGCCAAATTTTTAACAACCATAACATTGGATGTTCTTCGTGTTCTTTTTGTCACTTCTGGCTGAATTGTTAAATTTTTCATTCTGTTTGCGTTGTACAAACATAGTGTAACAAGCAGCGCCTGGGTGGCGGCGGCCAAGCGACCAGCACGGACCAGTGCGCAAAGTCTAGCCGGCGCGCTATTGTGTTGATGGCGCCAGAGGGGGATGACTCATCGGGTCACGCGATACAGTAATAAAATTTAATGACTTTCTGGAAGGGATCTATGGAATCTTCTAGAATTACCGGCTGTGGATATATAAACGCTACCCGAGCGGACGGTGAGTCAGTCTACGTTAGAATGGGGACATAAATAGAAGTCTACGTTAGAATTGTGACATAAATAGAAGTCTATGTTAGAATGGTGACATAAATAGAAGTCTACGTTTGAATGGTGACATAAATAGAGTAAATACTGATGTATTGTGACATAAATAGAGTTTAATGTTATTTAGTGGTTAAATAAATAATTACAGTGTATAAATAAATAATCGTAATAGTGTTAAGTGTGTAAATAAATATTCTTAGTGTATAATTATTGTTTTAAGTTAATTAATAGTGCGTGTTTATTTAATTATCATTAACTTTTATGTTTTATTTTTCGTTAATAAACTTGTTATATAAATATTCGTGTTTTTCTGACTTTATACTTCACCTAAATAAATAAAACCGTTACAATAGAATGCAGAATCAACTTTGACATCACTTTCCATATCCAAAAGTTTCATTTTTATAGTATCTGTCGTTATGGCTATAAATCTCTCAGGTAATCTTGCAAGTATCAAGACCCTATCCACTCGTCATCAATGTTGAAACCCGTACCGCTTAGATGCTGGCTGGTTTATACAATTTGATTTATATAATAATAATAGATTCACAATTCTCCAGCTTTGTAGATATCAACATCCGCAACAAACTTATCCTTCTCGTGAAGCCGCTGTCGTCAAACATTGACTTCAACTTGATCCATAAAACTCTATCTGTTCCGGTTTCTTTTGTATGTACATATAGGGTTGGATCAATTGTTAGAACTAACTTGGCTCTAGCTTTGTCATTTTAAGCTTTGGCTGCGGCTGTTGCTGCAGTTCCACCAGGAGTTGTTGTTGCATTTGCCACTGTGCCCTCATTCTCGATGCAATGTTGCAATCCTTCGAGTATTAAGTAAATCTGCGCTGCAAATGTCCATTCGTCGTAATTTTCTCGGGCTTTTAACCTGGGCACGCCCAACGAATAATTGTTTGCCATTGTGTACACTCTTTATTATTTTAACTGTTTTTAACTGGCCTGACTAGTGTCTGGGCCCATAACTTATTGGATTTGTTAATAAGCAGTATTTACTCTTGTACACATTTATTTATTTATGTATTTTAAGATTACTGATGAAAATTACATTAACCTAACATATACATACTACATTGAGTGAAGTAAGAAGTACATACTCTCGCGCAACACACGCGCAACTAAGTTCATCATTTTGTTCATAGGTAGCGCCATTTGGATGACATTTTGATCTAAATATAACATTATTAATATTAATTTTAAAGGAATTTATTGATAAAGACTGCAAAGATTTTGGAATGTTATTGTAAAATGAAGGTATTAGGTGCAGGATAAGATAAGGAACTTTTAAATTTTGACTTGAAAAAATGAACCTGTAAAAACAAAGTTTTTGACTATAAATCCTTTATAAGTATATGAGACTCGATCGATATTAATTTATATTTTTGTTTTCATTGTAACTCTTTCTTAGATAGTGTGTTTCAAGAAAGAGTTAAAAAGAGTAGGGTATGGCGGGAGGTCTTGTGCTGGCCAAATCATATTTTTTCTTGTGCCAAAGTAAATGTTTGGTCACAACGAGTCTATGTACCAAATTTCAGATTGATTGGAAATGGGGAAATGAGTATGGCGGGAAGTCTTGTGATGACCACATCAGATTTTTTCTTGTGCCAAAGTAAATGTTTGGTCACAACGAATCTATGTACCAAATTTCAGATTGATTGGATATGGGGAAATGGGTATGGCGGCAGGTCTTGTGCTGGCCACATCATATTTTTTCTTGTGCCAAAGTAAATGTTTGGTTACAACGTATCTATGTACCAAATTTCAGATTGACTGGATATGGGGAAATGGGTATGGCGGGAGGTCTTGTGCTGGCCACATCAGATTTTTTCTTGTGCCAAATTAAATGTTTGGTCACAACGAGTCTATGTACCAAATTTCAGATTGATTGGATATGGGGAAATGGGTTTGGGGTATGGCGGGAGGTCTTGTGCTGGCCACATCAGATTTTTTCTTATGCCAAAGTGCATTGTTAGGTGACAAAAGTCTATTTGCAAAATTTTAGCTCGATAGGATCCCGGGAAGTGGGTCATTTTTGACATTTGTTTTTTTGCCGGACGTACGTACGCACGACGATGAAGTTAATATAAAGGATTTAAAAAGTAGGTACAGCATATATAAATCTTTTTCGCGCAATAAGTAATTATAATTTTTGTAGATAATTTTATCGAAAGAAATGTGGAGTGGTTGTAAGCCTGATTTTGTGTGAGACAGAGAAAGGAAAGCAGAAATAAAATATAAAATAAGGATTTTAAAAAAATGTTTAATTTTCAAATAAAATAAAATATATTTTCCAGATTATTTGACATCAACTATTAACGAAGAAGTGACAAACAGAACTTATAAATGTAACCATTGTCACAAATCCTTCAAGAGATCAGAACACCTAGCAATTCACACACGCACGCACACCGAAAAACCGTATCAATGTAAATTATGTCAAAAAAATTCGAATATCAAAAGAGCTTAAAGTTCCACATACGTCTGCACACGGGTGAAAAGCGCTTCAAATGCAACATATGCGAAGAAGCTTTCATCTGTACAGTGAAAATGGGTAGCCGCGTTGATGAAATTTGTGATGATTCGTCATTTAATTCCCGGTCTAGTTCTCTGCAAACGAATCCTCACATTCTCGTTTCTCGGTTTAGTTCTAGTATTTTGACAGCTTCGACTTTTTGCTTCACTCTGTTTCATTTTCTTCATGCTCACAAGACCTGTAACGTTTCAGAACACAAAGACAGCTGCATTGTACCTGTATTTTAGCTTACCATGTTACTCTGTGGATTGTAAATGCTTTATTTTGTTGGTTAGCAATGTATTTGTCATTTCATGCTACAACTGTTTCTCTGTACCTGCAATAGCAAATTATAAGACTGATTTATTTTACATAATGTAAAACTCACCTGTGATATGATTTAACAAATCACTGTAACCTCCATACTCGCAGAACTGTCAGCAGTGACAGCTGGTAGCGACACACACGCCACCTGGATTTAGTTCAGCAATGCGTTTTATTTGATTTAAATTCAAATTGTACATTTGTGATCTAGATTTGTAACTAAGTTGAATTATTGAATTTATTAGATATATTAGGAATTTTACAACAATGTAATTCTGCTATAAGACAGGGATGAAATGATGATTGTTCTAGAACAAGGGAATATCTTTGTCACTCAACAAACTTGTAAACTCGGATTAATTCACTATTTTGGATATAAATAGCGGCCCTCAGCCACAGTAAAAGGAGACTTTGATGCGAGTTCGTCCGTCAAAGTCAAACCGTCGAGTGACAACGATATCCTGGTGAGTGAATTTTTCTGTTTATATTTTGTATCTAAGTCCGTTGGCTTCAGGCACCTGGATTCAGATTTCAGTTATCCTCAGTATTTTCTAAGTTCTGTTCTGACGGCTTTAGCACCAGATCTGAACTCTAGTTTTTCTGAGTATTAGTTTATTTTGTTGTTCCGAGCCCGTTGGCGTTAAGCACTAGACTACGAACGTTAGTTTATTTTTGACAGTGATTTAATTCTGAGTTCTTATCTGTTGGCGTAAGCACTGGGTACGGAACTTTAGTTGAGAATTATTCTCCGTTCTTTCTGTTGGCCTCCGGCACCGGATACCAAACGATAGTTTGATTCTGACTCTGTCATTTTTCTGCAATTTATTTTACTGTGTTTTTGGCTTTTGCTCAGACAGCCAGCGGCAACACTGCGGCCATCTGAGTGAGAAAAGTGCTCTGAACTTCAGGGACCTATTTCGCAACGTTTCATATTTTTGTGTACTTTATTGTTTTATTGTTAATAAAACTGTGTTTAAACATTGCGACCGTTATTTCACGAACCACGAACCTGACCCGTCTCCACCGAGCTTTCCAGGCCCCACCCCTGTTGTGCTTTATTTTCAGGGAGGGAACAGCAGTGATGCGGTGCTCTCCACAAGGCAGCATCCGTCATCACAAATTAATAACTTGTTGATGATCCAGAATATATGTGATGATATAATTCAAAGAAATGAAGACGGAGAAAAAGAAGAACAAGATTATACTGCTTCCGAAGAGAATTTTAATCTTTTTGTCAATATTTGTGGAAGTATAATAGAATCTTCATGTATACCGCAAGCTGAGCAGGTCCAGTCTGCAGTAAATCAGACAGGCGGCGGTAGAGGAGTACTACCCTAGAAGAAGATGGGGCGAGTGATAATTCAGAAGCAGGCGAGACGGCCGATAGTTATAAAAAATATTTTTCTGTTATTTCTAACATACAAAATCATGTACGAAGATTTAATCTAAGAGGTATACGGACTACGTTTCATTTTGTCGACCCTCCAGCAAATGTGAATCCTGTAAAATGATTTAAACGCAGTTTGAAGAATCTGGTGAAATATGTAACCGAATCAGTTCCAGCATCCGACTTTGTAGGAATGATCTTACAAACACCACGTCTAGAAAATGGTTCAGTTTGGATAAGTTTCCGACGTACAGATCAGTTGCATATCGATGTAGTTTGGGATACACTTAGCATTATTATGAAAAGTATGCTGATATATTTACCGATGGAGAGTTTGAACTAGAATTAACAAGAGTATCTGGACCAGCTGGAAGTGGTAGAGGGCTAAATGGTTCCGGGTTAGGGTATGCTGAACTATGCCGTCGTAAACATGGAATAGTTGAAATAAAAAACGATGACAACTTATGTTTACCAAGAGCATTGATTGTTGCTGAATCATGGGTGAAGAATGAAACTGAATTTAAAAACATTGTAAAAAATCATCATAATATACAAACAATAAAAGCACGAGCCCTTTTCTTGAAAACAGGTGTGAAAATACCTATTGAGGGTGTGGTTTAGCTGAGCTAAAAGAATTTCAACGGTATTTACATTTATATAATATTGTTGTATACGAGTACGGAGGAAAGGGAAATGTTATTTTTGAAGGTTCTAAAAATTTGAGTTTACCTCGTGTTCAATACTGTACTGTGTAATATATTTGAAAAAGAATGTGTACTGAATAAGGTCCTGTTGTCGGTAATGTAGTTTACTGTTTGGTGGGAGTACATATACCGACCACTGTAGCGCCACTTGCTGGTGAGAAGTGACGAGGTTGAGGTCACGAGCAATGGCTGACAACACACAAGTCAAGTGTATGTAAGAGAAATAAATCATTTAGTTTGTAGAAATTAGACCATAGTTTATTTTCATAAACACAACCAAAACATGGTCCTTCGAGGTTCGGATTTCTGTTAAAGTTAAGTTAGCAGAACAAGTGTATAGAAGGCTGTTGTACAGCACATGCCAGTTTACTATCAAACAAAGAAACAGCTCGCAGCCATAGCAGTCAACCACGTGGAATGTGTAGCAACATCAATCAGAAAAGTGTGATCCTGTTCCATCAGACAAATAGACAGCAAAAACAACGAATCAACGTGGTTAGCAGTGGTCTGTTTGCTAATGTGAGTACATTTTTCCTGTATCTAGTAGTGTTTTAGCTTGGTTTATCATTTATCATGGGTGGTAAAAAGAAAAGCTCTACGTTATATGTGCATCGCGAATCTATAAAATATAAATTAAGTTCGTTTTTTACATTTATTCAAAATTTAAAAGACTCGTTAAAAACAAATTCGAAATTATCAGACGTACAAATAGCAGAATTGTCGTTAAGAATTGAAAAAACAAATGAATTATATTCCAAATTTGATAGTGCGCCAGATGAAATTGAAGCATGCGGACAAGATTTAAACGAGGAGTTAAAAATTAGAGAAGAATTAGAGAATGAATTTTGTACAGCAATTTCAGGTGCAAAGGTTTTACTAGAAACTTGTACGAAAATAGAAGTTGAAAGGTCAGATACATCTGCACAAAATTCAGTAGAGGTTATAAAATCTAGATCGGTAACTACAATGAATGGTTGGAATTTCGCGATACGTTTGTCTTAGTAGTACATAACAATAATACTATAGATGATGTATTGAAGTTTCAATACTTAAAATCTTCGCTACTGGGTGAGGCCGCAAAAGTTATACAATTTTTAGAAACGTCGCGAAGTAGTTATAGCGTAGCGTGGAAATTAATGTGCGACAGATACGACAAAAAGCGAATGGTGCTAAACTATCATATGAAAGCCTTGTTTAACATGAAAAATTTAGACAAAGAATCAGCAACAGGAATAAGAAGCATAATCAATGAAGCAACGCAGCATTTAAGGGCACTAGAAATTTTAGAACTTCCAATAAAACAATGGGATGCAATAATCATATTTTTAGTTACAAGTAAATTTGATTCTGTCACAGTTCGCGAGTGGGAAGGTCAAATAAAAGACAAACATTCTCTCCCTATCCGGTATCACGTTAAGTTTTTAACTGAAAAAGCAGACACTTTAGAAAGCATAGGTAGTAGTAACAATAAATATTTTAAACAGTCAAACTCGCACGAAAAGCAAAAGTTCGGTGATCAGTTTAATCGTAAAGTTAACGACTCAAACAATAAAGTGTTTCTTTCTACTAGTAGCGGAAAATGCGCCTGTTGTGACGGAGATCATATTATCGGATTATGTAAGGATTTCAACAAATTATCAGTGAACGAACGTAAAGAACTCGTAAAATCAAAATCGCTATGTTTAAATTGTATGCGCTTGGGACATTATGTTCGCGATTGTAAAGCAAGTTTCTGTAAGAAATGTAATCTTAAACACAACACATTATTGCATATAGATAATTCTAAATTAGAAACGCCAAACCAGTTGAATGACGCAAAATATTGTTAAACATGCAGCAAGTTCGAGAATCGACACATATACTTTTAGCAACTGTTCTTGTTGAAGTCGTAGACGCGGATGGTAACTTACAAATAGGTCGGGCGTTGCTAGATTCTGGTTCACAATCGAATCTAATTACAACAGAATTTTGTAAAAAATTAGGGGTTGCAACTACTGCAGTGAAAATATTGTTATCGGGAATCGGACAAGTAACGTCTTCAATAAATGCCAAATGCGAAATAACAATCAAATCACATAGTCAGAACTACACAAAGAAAATTGCATGTTTTGTCACTAAATATATATGCGGACAAATGTCACATGTTAGAATAAACACGGAACTCTTTAAAATACCAACTCACGTCAAATTAGCGGACCCTACATTTAATGTTCCTAATAAAATTAATATACTTCTCGGTGCTGATATTTTTTGGGAACTATTAGAATAGAATCAAATGAAATTAGGAAATTCATTGCATATTCTCTAGCAAACAAAGTTAGGTTGGATCGTAACCGGACCAACACCGCGAATTTCAAATACAATGTATTGAAATTTCGTTGAACTTAAAAGTGATGATGTGGAAAGTACGGTAGGTAGATATTCAACAACAATTAGCCAAATTTTGGGTTATAGAAGAATTTTCTTCCGAACCATTGCGCTCCCAGGAAGAAAAAGATTGCGAAACTCATTTCATAGAAAATACTATGCGAGATAGATCGGGAAGATTTGTTGTAGCCATACCGTTTAAGGAGTCTCTAGACAAATTAGGCGATTCTAAAGAAAAAGCACTAAATTAATTTCATTCGTTAGAAAGAAAATTAGACAAGAATCCGCGACTAAAACAGTATATGACGAATTTATGTTGGAGTACATAAATTTAGGTCATATAGCTGAAACTAGTTCTAATGATAATTCAGCTTCTTACTATATGCCCCATCACGGGGTATTAAGGGAAGATCACGTAACGACAAAACTAAGAGTAGTTTTTAATGCTTCGGCGACGTCAACTTCTGGCGTTTCGTTGAACAATTTGCAAATGGTCGGGCCAACTATACAGAATGATCTGTTGGCAATATTAATTAGATTTAGAGAACATACATATGTAGTTTGCGCCGATATATCAAAAATGTATAGGCAAGTGTTAGTGCAGTCGGATAAACGACAGTTACAAAAAATATTATGGCGTTTTACTTTAAATGACGAGGTAAAAGAATATTGCTTAAATACCGTTACCTACGGTACAGCTGCGACGCCATTCCTAGCAATTCGTTGCTTGTTTCAATTAGCTCTAGATAACGCGAACGACAACATTAATGCAAGTAACATAATCAAACATGATTTTAACGTTGACGACTTGCTTACGGGCGGAGATAACAAAGATGACAGCTAAACAATGCACTGAAGTATCAAACATTCTAAAAACAGGGTGCTTTGAGTTACGCAAATGGAAAACCAATGAACCAGAAATAATAAAAGATTTTACATTAGAACAAAATGAGTCAAAGGTTAAATTAGGACAGGACGAGAAGTCTAAAACTTAAGGAATTTATTGGTCAAGTAAAGATGACACTTTAACGTATCAAATTAATGTACATTGCGCTAACTCAATATTAACGAAACGTACAATGCTATCCACGATTTCACAGATTTTTGACCCACTAGGACTACTTAGTGCATGCACAATTATAGCAAAAATCACTTTACAGAATTTGTGGTTACAAAAATTAACTTGGGATGAACTCGTCAATGAGTAATGTATCCAGATTAGTGTATGGTGTAAGGTTTGATACAAAGATCGATAAAATGTATGATTCAATGCAAAAAACCAAACACAACACTAACTGGGATACAAGACTCGACACTAGGTTGATCACGACGCGTTTCGATCTTTCGATCATCATCAGGTGACTGGAGTTGGAGGATGGGAGGTAGGGTTTTATATTAGTAATTTTAACGGTTGAAAGATTACGTCCGATTGGCTATTAATTTGAATGTTTATTACCGGTTGACTGATTTTTTCTTTAAATATTTCTAAATTTTCGGCTATGTTTAATCTATTACTTTTACTTTGTTGTTTACAAATTGACATGATGTCTTCAATTTTACCTGCTGTATGTTTATGATTTAGTAAATGTGTCGCGTAATTTGAATCACTTTTAAGATTTTTAAAGGAATTAATGTGTTCTTTATACCGATCTTTAAATTTACGTCCCGTTTGTCCGATGTAGTTTAGGTTGCAAGTTAAACATTTAAGTTTGTATATACCGCTTTTATTATATTTATTGTTAATTTCAATATTATTATTTATTTGATTTTTAAGAACTAAAAACTATTCATCAAATCGCAACTAACAACGGTTACACTAAAAACACGGTAAACAAAATTCATAAAGACATAAAATATAAAATTAAATATAAAAATAACACACCTAAACCTGATACTGAAATTAAACAATGGAGTAAATTCACATACATCGGTAAATCAACCCACATGATAACCAAACTATTTAAAAATCATAACATTAAAATCGCCTTAAAAACTGAAGATAACCTTAAAAATCAAATAAATAATAATATTGAAATTAACAATAAATATAATAAAAGCGGTATATACAAACTTAAATGTTTAACTTGCAACCTAAACTACATCGGACAAACGGGACGTAAATTTAAAGATCGGTATAAAGAACACATTAATTCCTTTAAAAATCTTAAAAGTGATTCAAATTACGCGACACATTTACTAAATCATAAACATACAGCAGGTAAAATTGAAGACATCATGTCAATTTGTAAACAACAAAGTAAAAGTAATAGATTAAACATAGCCGAAAATTTAGAAATATTTAAAGAAAAAATCAGTCAACCGGTAATAAACATTCAAACTAATAGCCAATCGGACGTAATCTTTCAACCGTTAAAATTACTAATATAAAACCCTACCTCCCATCCTCCAACTCCAGTCACCTGATGATGATCGAAAGATCGAAACGCGTCGTGATCAACCTAGTGTCGAGTCTTGTATCCCAGTTAGTGTTGTGTTTGGTTTTTTGCATTAAATCATACATTTTATCGATCTTTGTATCAAACCTTACACCATACACTAATCTGGATACATTACTCATTGACGAGTTCATAAACGGAACGATTTTGTTTTATATTATTAAACATAATTGTTTAGCAAAAAAACAAGGAAACACGCGAATATCGGGAATTTTATCAAGTGACAAACTACAAAGCACACTAGATCAAATTATTAGAGTTGTACAAAGGGAAACATTTAGCACTGAATATGAGAATCTTTTAAACGGAAAGGATATTCCTCACAACAGTAAACTTTTAAGTCTAAACCCATTTTTAGTTTCAAACAATTTAATTCGTGTAGGTGGCAGATTAAAAGCATCATCTTTTAATTACGAAAAGAAATTCCCTATAATAGTGCCAGGTAGTCATCCATTTACCAAATTATTATTCGAATTTGAACATAACCGCTTGTTGCATGCTGGACCGCAGCAATTGTTATACTCTATCCGCGAATCGTATTGGCCTTTATCGGGAAGGAATGAAACAAGGGAAGTGGTACGAAAATGTGTCATATGTTTTAAAGTAAAACCAAAGTCTTTAACCCCTCTTATGGGAAACTTACCTGCCAGTCGAATAAATCAAATGCATCCATTCAGTGTTTGCGGCGTTGATTATGGCGGTCCTTTCATTTTAAAGGATAGAAAAGGAAGAGGTAGTAAACAATACAAGGCTTACATATCATTGTTTGTCTGTTTTATAACAAAAGCCATTCATATCGAACTTGTCACTGATTTGACAACAGACGCGTTTATAGCTGCCTTCCGACGTTTCGCATCTCGTCGCGGACAACCAGTAGAAGTAAATTCAGACAACGGAACGAACTTTGTAGGAGCGAATAATGAGCTCAAAGATTTGGCAAAGTTTATTGCGGACAACCAAACTAGTCTAGAAGAACATTTTAATTCTAACGGCATAAACTGGAAATTTATTTCTCCACATTCACCCCATATGGGTGGCCTGTGGGAAGCTGGAATCCGTTCAGCAAAACATCACATAAAACGAGTCACATCAAATGCACTGTTAACGTATGAGGAATTTGTAACATTATTCAACCAAGCTGAAGCAGTACTAAATTCCCGACCATTGACCCAGTTGTCATCCGATCCAACAGACCCAATTCCTCTCACACCTTCACACTTTTTGGTGGGCAGACCACTGACCTCGTTGCCAGATCCAGAGCTTACGCACATACATGAAACAAAACTATCAGTTTACCAGAAGGTTCAGCAGCTCAATCAACACTTCTGGTCACGGTGGGCGAAAGAGTTTCAAATGCGTAGTCGTTGGAAAACTAAAGCAAAGGACGTTGCTTTAGGCACCATTGTTATCCTGAAGGAAGACAACACGCCACCTTCGAGCTGGCTATTGGGTACCATCACCGCTTTGCACCCCGGCGATGACGGCATTACTAGAGTCGTCACGGTCAAGACACGGAAAGGGCTGAAACGGCGGGCACTCACTAAACTGTGTCCTTTGCCAATCGACGATGAAGAAAAGTGATAGTTCGTGCGTTAGTGACAAAGTGCTAGTTATTGCGCTAATTACAAGTGTAGGTTAAGATGTATAAATGTGGTTTTCAGAAATGAACGATTATTCTTATTTTTTCAAATTTTGTTGTTAAATAATATTACCTTCAAGGGCGGGGGCATGTTCAATACTGTACTGTGTAATCATGTGCAATACTGGGTACCTATTCTAATTCATAGCGACAGTCGCTAGCGAAGTTCAGTTGATAACTTCGTGACGTCATTCCGTTTGTAACTATATCAAGGGTTAGGGATATTTGGCCTCCAGTTGATAACGACTGATAGAGATTTTACATTTACTGTGAATTTTGGCAAGAAAAACTGCTAAACCACCATTTTACCTATCACTTATCATAAACGTATTATTTGTTTTAAAATAAGTAATTTTTTTTTATTTTCAAAGTAAATTATTTTTTCAAGAAAAATGTCAATTTCTTATTTCTACAATTTGTAAGTTGAATTATTTAATAAACTAATCAAAAATATTAAATACATATAATGAACCCATAATTTATTGGTATTTCATATTTATAAAATAAATATTTTAACCGCACAACGAACAAAAATCAACGCAACGCGCAAGTCTACCGTAGCGGAGGTTGATAAGTCGTAGCGACAGTCGCTTGGCTACTACGTCACACATGGTGCGGGGTTATCAAGACAACCCAAGTTATCAACGTTGATAAGTGAAATAGAATAGGACCCCTGTACTGTGTAATATATTTGAAAAAGAATGTGTACTGAATAAGGTCCTGTTGTCGGTAATGTAGTTTACTGTTTGGTGGGAGTACATATACCGACCACTGTAGCGCCACTTGCTGGTGAGAAGTGACGAGGTTGAGGTCACGAGCAATGGCTGACAACACACAAGTCAAGTGTATGTAAGAGAAATAAATCATTTAGTTTGTAGAAATTAGACCATAATTTATTTTCATCGACACAACCAAAACACCTCGTTTAAATTTATTATATTTTAATAACCACTATAATGTAATTAAAAGTTTGATTGCTGCTTTTTCGGCCCAATACTTTTGTGAACCGTGTCATAAACCGTATAAAAGTCGTGATAAATACCGCTGTACTAATATCTTTGCTTATTGCTGTCATTCACCTCAATGCTCACCTGCTAATGAATCACTTTTATGCAACGAGTGTAACAGACGTTTTCGCGGACAGAAATGTCCTGATAATCATAAAGGATTAGTATGTAATAATACAAAAAGATGTGTAACCTGTTTTAAGCTTTATAATAATACAGACAAAAGAAATCATATATGTGGCGAAATATTCTGTAAACTATGTGTTGGTTTTAAATCAGCAGGTCATAAATGTTACATAACTAAAGACAAAAAACAAAAAAACAATAAAAACAATCTATTTGTTTATTATGATTTTGAGACAAGGCAAGAGTCAGTTCAGGGTGATTATAAAGTACATGAAATAAATTTATGTGTGGCTCAACAATCATGTTCAGCCTGTTCTGATAGTTTTGATTTAAATCTACCATGTAATTTATGCGGGGTTCGTCAGCATGTTTTCAAAGAACATCCCCTTTCGTCTTTTGTACAGTATGTTTGCAATCCGCGTCCTATGTTTAACAAAATAACATGTATTGCTCATAATGCAAAAAGTTTCGATGCTCAATTTGTTCTTAAATATTTAACAGAGACACTTATGTTAAAACCAAAATTAATTTTAAATGGTACAAAAATTCTACTAATGGAAATTAATTACAAAATTCGATTTATCGATTCAATTAACTATTTACCAATGCCTCTGACTACTCTACCGAAAGCAATGGATTTATCAGACTCGTTTAAAAAAGGATACTTTCCGCATTTATTTAATACGAATGCAAATGAATTTTATATAGGACCTATACCTGATGCTAAATATTACGGTATTGATAGCATGACTAGTAGTGTACGAAAAGAATTCCTTAATTGGCATGATAACCAGATACGTAATAAAACCGTTTTTTGAATGAATCAAGAAATTATTGATTACTGTGTAAATGATGTTAACATATTACGGTTAGCGTGTGAAAAATTTAGAAAAACATTTGTTGAAGATTGTAAGGTATCTCCATTTACCGAGGCTGTGACAATTGCCTCAGCTTGTAATCGTGTTTTCCGAAGACAGTTTTTACTACCTGAAACTATAGGTATAATTCTTGTAAATGGTTATAGATTAACAGATAATCAGTCGAAAATAGCACTGCAATGGCTTATTAGAGAGGAAATCGTTAGAAAGATACGAATTGAACATGCAGGGCACGGGAAAGAAATTTCTTTAGGAATAGGTTTAAAAGTTGACGGTTATTATGCTCCAGATCGTTTAGTATTTGAGTTTATGGGATGTTTTTATCACGGATGTACGCTGTGTTATAAAACAAAACGCAATAATCAAACACTTTATAATAATTCTAAAGAAAGTTTAAACAATCGTTTTCAAAGAACAGAAGAAAAACTACATAGACTGCGTTTGTTGAATTACAATGCAATAGTAATGTGGGAATGTCAGTTTAGAAAACAATTAAAGAATATGGATAAAGAGGAACGTTTACATTTAGAAAATCATCCGCTAATACATAGCTTACCATTAAAACCACATAATGCATTTTTTGGAGGTAATGTGTCTCTCTATCGAAAAGTTAAAAATAATGAAAAAATTAAATATGTCGACGTATGCAGTCTATACCCGTATGTATGTAAATACGGAAAATTCCCAATTGGCCATCCGAAAATATTTGTAGGTGATGATTGTCAGAAAATATTACGCCCTAATAATAACATTGATAAAATAGAGGGTTTAATTAAATGTACAGTTCTACCACCAGATAATCTATTTTATCCGGTTCTGCCACGAAAAGTTCATGGTAAATTAATGTTTGCGCTATGCCGTACATGCTGTGACGGACTAAACCAGAATGACTGTTGACATAAAATTGAAGAAAGAAAATTTACTGGTACTTGGGTTGTAGATGAAGTACGGAGATCAGTACAGCATGGTTATAAAATTTTATATGTATTCGAGCTATGGCAGTATGATATAACAGTTTTCAATAGAGACAGTAAATCCGGAGGATTGTTCGTAAACTATATCGAAAATCGCATGACACAAATAACAGCCAATGAATGAATGGATTACAATAATAGTAACTATGGTTATATAAAAATTTTCTCGGAAATTTTTTACTAGTAGCTTGAGTAACTTAACTGAAATTAATAAGCGGAAATTTTTCGTCATCTGTCACTTTGACATTAAATTACAAATTGGTTAAAATGTCATTTTGAGTGTAAATAAGCAAATAATAAGGTAAATAATACATATGTATTAATGTTAAATATAACTTTAGTAAATATTTCAAGTTTCTATTATAAAAAGAATTCAAAAATAGAGCGGCCAAGTTATTGTGATTTTCTTACCGAATATGCACTCGTGCATTCATTCATGTCCAGGAAATTATTTATCGTGCATTCCAACAACGTAATTAGCTCTCGTGTACCACTCGAGCTAATTAAGACGTTGTTGGAAAGCTCTCAAAAAAATTCCCGGAAAGAATGAATGCACATGTGATATTACAAGTGATAATTTTTTAAAAATGAAACAGGAAGCCTCAGAATATCCATCTGAATGTATTGATGACGTCAGCAAGAGACATTATATTGAAGAGTATTTACAGAAGGAAGGAATTTCGTTAGATCCGCAGAACATTGAAAAAATTATGGAAAAAGATCCTTGGACAAACTAATGTTGAATTCATTTTGGGGTAATTAAAATTATTACATATTCTTATTGTTTTATAAACTATTATCTTGTTTATTTTGTTGTTAATTTTCTAAAAAATATGACTAATTTATGTGATACGTTTTTTTCTAAAATCACTTGGTATTATAGCACATGGCAAACTTTTATAATACAATACCTAATGTTAATTTTAAACAAGGATTACCCGATATGGATGATTTTGACGGAAATAATCCTCACTTAATTATCATTGATGATCTAATGCGCGAGGCTGATTCACATGTAGTGGATATTTTTACAAAAGGAAGCCATCATAAAAATCTTTGTTTTTTTCATTACTCAAAATATATTTAATCAGGGGAAAGGTCAACGTGATGTCTCTCTTAATGCTCATTATATAATTTATTTTAAAAACCCTCGGGATAAAGCACAAATATTACATTTATCAAGACAGGTATGTCCGGAAAATACAAAATTTATTCAAGATGCGTATAATGATGCAACTTCTGAACCCTACAATTATCTTATTTTTGATCTAAAACAATCTACACCGGGATGGAGTCGCTATAGAACAATACGTAATGATCAATTTTACGTGTATGTACCAAAGAAAACGTATAAATACAATGCAATAACGATGCCTGAAGTTATTATGTAATCATGTCTAAGACAGTTATCAACAATACTAGCTTTCTACGCGCATTACAAGGACTCTATATCTGTATATGTGGTCGTATTTACATACACCATAAACAAACCGTAGACAGGAATTTTGTGCAACTGTAATTTTATTTTTTATCAAATTGTGTTAAATTCGGAACGTATACAAGAGAACAGTAGTCTAAAATAGGTAGAACCAAAGATTTCACAAGACGCTTACGGAATTGATAAAGATGACGCAATTTTAACCTAACAGCTTTTAATTTAGAACATAGATCATCCTAAAGCTTAAGCGCTCATCAATGTATACACCCAAACTTTTAATGAATGTGCTACGAGTGAGTAGGACTCCATCAAGCACAATATTAGGAGTGTCCATGGTACCAAATACTAAAAGAGCTGACTTTTCTGCATTAATTTTTAGACCGTTATTATTTATCCATGAAACTAAGTTTTCAAGATCTGAATTAATAAGTCTGACCTTCTCGCACATTTCACTTTGAGATACCGATGCTAATATTTGAGTGTCATCAGCGTAGGAATGAATGGAACAAAAATTTAAAGATGATGGCATATCCGCAACATAAAGTTAAAAAAATAAAGGGCCTAGAATTGATCCTTGGGGTACACCACAGTTTAAAGAAAATCTAGCTAAATTAAGTGTAGTAGAGTTGGTTACCATACTGACACTAAAGTTTCTGCTGTTTCTAATGATGACATGAGTCTTCAAGTAATGAGAGACAAAATAAAAGAAAGAAAATAACCTGTTACACAAGATGTTTACTTTGCCGTCTTCAAAAACTTTAACAGAGTTCCTCCGTCATTTATCCATAAAAACTGGAATCAATAAACATTTATTTGCGACGTTGAAGAAAAATGTACTGAAATTAAAGATAGAGCATCGAAAATGCGTGATGATGTTTAATGAGATAAGCATGGTTCGGGGTCAGTTTCCTTTACATTTTCAGGCTCACGAAACTTATTAAAGAAATTGTGGTTGAACTGCAATCTATTGGATTGGATGTAGTCGCAACAGTTTGCGACCAGGCGAGGACAAATGAAGGTGCAATAAAACATTTAAAACAGGAGGCAGAAATAAAAGCAGAGCAAGACAAGAGAATAAGAGTGGAGAATTAAAGATAAATAGAAAGAAATTATTGCATTATTTGATGTTCCACATTTATTTAAAGGGCTAAGAAATAATCTTTTGAAAAAAGATTTAGTATGCACTATTGGAGGGCGACAGGTGACAGCAAGGTCGAGTCATGTTCAGGAACTATATAAGTTTGACAAAGAGAAAGCTGTGGAGGATTTGAGATTGCTACCAAAGATGAAAGTGAAGCTCTGCACACATGTGTTTAGCCAGCGAGTTGCAGCAGTTATGTTGCTTTACAAGGTAAATATTAATATTGGTAAATAAATACACATTTTTAGCTAATCTTCTTTTGTACTGCATTTTAATTGGATAGTAGATTATCATTGTTGATTATTTTAATTTTTCGTTTTCAAAAAACCGTCTTTAAAAATACTTACATTAATAATAAGAATAATAATAGTGAGAATAATAATAATAATAAATTGGCAAAAATAGAGAACATAATAATACTATAATATTGTTTATTTATTTATTATTTCTTTAATTTCAGAATCTGGGTGTTTGGAAAAAGAAGCCGAAGAAACGGCAGTTGTCCTACTATTCCTCGATAAGCTGTATGACTCTTTAAACGGCCGCAGTTGTCCTACTATTCCTCGACAAGCTGTTTGACATAAACGGCAGCACTTGTCGAGGAATAGATGGGAAATCGCTGACTGGATCAGTGAAAGACGGATCGGCACATTTTGCCTTTTGGGACGAGACCATCGACGTCCTACGGTCTGTAAAATTTATCTGTTCCAATACCAGCCGGGCAACCTAGGCCAGACTGCACAGCAAGATTCCAATTTTTTTCCCCTCCACTATGAAGTTTGATGTGCTACTTGCGCGCCACCAAGTTGTTTATAGTTTTCTTGGAGCGAAATTTTGAAGATGGTAAGCAGTTCGTTGTCGAATATTGAGTTGTTCACAACAAGTCTATTTTATTTTGTGCTTTTGTTTATTTTTTAAACATGTCGGTTTATTTCCAAGGTTTAGAAAGTGAAGTGAAAAGTCGTTACCTATTAGTTTAATAGGTAATATTGATCCATACGACTGCGATGAATCATGTTTTACCCAAGATGTAAAAGTTTTTCCTAAAATATCACCCGTTGATATTTTTTATTACTTTGTTCACTCCAAAAGTGCTTACACGCATGAGGAGTTTAAAGCGTATAAGAATTTGGAATCTTATAAATTTGTCGAATGCGGTTGGGTGCGTGATATTCGCGTACGGAAAATAGGTGACAAAGTTTTAGTTGTTGCCAGTGTAAGTAAATTTTATGTTATTAATAGTACAAATCAAATTTTTAACATTTTATAAGTAGCTGAAAAATGCATGTTAACAATAATAATAATAACAAAAAATTAATTGAACTATACACGGTAGAGATTTTATTATAAGTTTGTCTGCATGTTGCTGTTCAAAGTCTTGTAATCAATAATTCGGTCCTGTTTAGAATTTTCTTCAAAATATATCTTTATACATGAGTTACAATAATATAAAATATAACTCCAAGAAACAGCTTGGAGTAAAATTGAATAAAAAAACTATACTTCGCATATATATTAATCTAAACATTCATTACAATGAATGAAAAACAATGTGCAAATATGTTCCGCAGGACAGCAAGATCAGGCCTGAACTGAGTAATAAAATAGACTGAAGATATCGCTATATCCTACCAATATGAATTATATAGTCTTAAAACATTGTTGTATTTCAGGCGAGGCATTTGCAGAAGATTAAAGAAAAATGTTTAAAACCCTGGGCTATTGTGGAAAAGAACGGAGTAATTATCTCTGGGCATTGCGGTTGTGTCGCTGGCTTGGGTGAAGCATGTTCGCACCTTGCGGCAATTATATTTGCAATTTCGGAAGCAATTTCAAAATTGGAATCAGTATCCGTAACAGGGGAGAAGGCATATTGGGTTCCGCCAAGTAGTGAAATAGGAGAACCCATCGCATGGAGTGATATTCTGGGCAAGCAAGGGAGATCAAAAGAACGCAGCAAACATTATGAACGACTAACAAATGATGAGATGATCAATTTCTTGAAGTCTGCAAAAGAAACTGGTAAGTTTAATTTGTTTACTCCTACGCTATTATTATTAGTTTCTCAGTACATTATATAAACTGTTAATCCATTATTTGAGCGAAAATTTTAAAACGGTACATTTATAATGTAGGATGGTAGAAGGTATTAGATGGTTTAATGATCAATTTCTCAGTACATGCGATAAACCTTTAATCCGTTAAAGGAGGTAAAATTTTAAAACGGTATATTTAATGTAGGGTAGAGAAGGTATTAGCTGTTTAATGACCAATTTCTCAGTACATGCAATAAACCTTTAATCCGTTAAGGGAGAGAAAATTTTAAAACGATACATTTTTAATGTACGGTAGTAGAAGGTATTAGCTACTTAATGACCAATTTCTCAGAACATGCAATAAACCTTTAATCCGTTAAAGGAGGGGAAATTTTAAAACGGTATATTTGTAATGTAGATAGAAAAATGTATTTACTAGTAAGTAATTTACATGTTTTTTTAAATTTGTAGGTATAACTCCAGTGGTTTGTGATGTGAAAACGCCATTTTGCCTAGAGGAGGAAGAAAGTGCGGCTAATCAATTGCAGAATTTATTTGACGAGGCAAATACAGCATTATCCTTGAACGAACATTTCTTTCTGGTAGTCACTCCAGAGGAAGCAAAAATAATTGAAGAGAAAACCAGAGGACAGAGTGGTAAGACTATTAGATACAAAATCTAGCCAATGGTGTTGCTAACTTAAAATTATGTTTTAGATAATAAATTGTGGTTCGATCATCGAGTTGGGCGAATAACAGCGTCGAAATTTAAAAATGTTTGTGCCACAAAAATTGAAAAACCAGCCCTTTCAACAATAAAGGCTGTGTGCTATCCGGCCAAGAGAAAGTTTTTTTCAAAACAAACAGCATACGGATGCCGCCATGAAGCAGAGGCCCTTAAATCATATGCAGATTTGAAAAGTGTCAGGCATGATAATTTTGCAATTAGTAAGGTATGATTAATTGTATCGCCAGCATACCCGTACTTCGGCGCTACTCCAGATGCACTTATCAGTTGCGATTGTTGTGGCCGTGGTTGTGTTGAAGTTAAGTGTCCTTTTTGTGCGAAGGATACTTCTGTGGCCGAAGCACGTCCTGCATATATTGAAAATGTTGCACTGAAGGAAAATCACGTATATTTTTACCAAATACAAGTGCATTTGGCTGTTCCAAAAATAAATATTGTGATTTTGTTGTTTGGAGTGCGAAGGACGTTTTCGACCAACAAATAGAATTCGACGAAGAATTCTGGATGCGGGAAAGCACGAAAGCAACAACTTTTTGGACGCATGTTATCTTGCCTGAATTATATGGTAAGTGTAGGACTTTTTTAAATTTTTTTGTATATTTCTTTTTGCAGCCAAATATTATACATCGCGTTCGCCAGAAACTGCACCCCAACCGTCAGGATCGCGAGCTCTTACGCCGCAAATAACTACGTGGTGCATATGCAAGAAACCAGATACTGGGTCCCCAATGGTTCGGTGCGCCAAAGCAACATGTGTTTTTCAATGGTACCACATGTCTTGCATAAATATGAAAAGAGCACCGAAAATTTGGTTGTGCGATCAATGCAAATGAGTGTATTAGATTTAACAACAAAAAACCAACGGCCCTTTTCCGGGCCAACAATATTTAATTTAAAAAAAGAATTGATTTCTATGCAATAATTATTGCTCAAATTTGTTAACAATTATTATTATCTGTATAGGAGGTTTTGAGCATGCTTGCCGGGAAACACGGGAATATAGAGGGAATGGATTCAAAGGATTATAAAAAGCATTCTTGCCGGAAAGAAAGGAAACGAACTCAGTCGCTAATTCTTGGGTTTAAATTAACTAGTGCACTGCACACATAAACTATTTTATCTATTGCCGCTATATCTGTGTCGGCAGACATGTATAATAATAATGTTATCGGCAATTCATTGCGTAGTATCTTATATTTTCGGCGCAAAACACCTATTACCCGCTCTACTCGTATTCTGACGTTGGCCAGTTTCCGCGTCTGTTCCACACTAGCAGGATTGAGTTGCTTTTTGCCTGAAATGATTTTTTAATTTATATTTTTGCCATGCAGCACAAAAAAATTTACCTTTTAAAAAAGTTGGCTGTGCTAAAGTTGCCTATATATTTCCACCGAATCTTTTATTAGAAATCCTCTGTCTGCCAGGATAATGTCTCCTGGTAGCAGATTGTCCAATAAACCGCAACTTTCTGTTACAAACGTGTCACTTGACCGGCCAGTGTATGCTTTTGAAATGAAGGATATACATCCATGAGGAGTTATTCTTAAAAATTTAAGTTATGGAATAGAATCTAACATTCAATTATTATGAAATAGTACCAATTAAAAACTTCATGGTGTTTCCATGTTTATAATGGCACCACGTTTTTGAAGCCATTTCCGGAGACCCTGGAGTTTCAGTGGGCACCTCGAAACAATCCACTAAAACGGCAACTTTTTTGCCAAAAACAGCCGTGGCATTTTTGCTTGGAGCTCCTCTCCTGGATGGCCAAAAAACAAAACAATGAAGCCGGTCGTACAAAACATCTACGACTTTGTAAAAGATATGACGTTAGAGAAGCGAGCGAGAGTGGTTGCTATGTGGCAGAGTGGCATGGATGGAGGAAATTGCGGAGAGTTTAGATATGAAGGTAAGTAATAAAAAATATAATTATTTCATATTTTTTTATCGTATAAACTGTCATTCTTGCTATTTTTAGAAATATAGTGCCGTATACATTCAATGTATACTGCTAAAAAGTTAATCACTTAATTAGTATGTGTATGTATTGTTATTTTACTAAAATTGTACCTAATACATGTTTGATTTTCTTACAGATATCTACAGTATACTTCTGGAAAAGAAGATATCAGATCGGCGGGATTAGAAATTTGGAGGACAAACCTCGTTCTGGAGCATCGCGTAAGCTGCAAGATGCAGATAGAGTACGCGTTGGAAACGCAATCTCGGTAGCACCGTTTACCGCAGCTAGTTTTGACTCGGCAGTTGGAACGAACTTGTTGTCCAGTTACGGTCCGCGGACATCTTCACGCCGTCGGGGTGCATCACCGACGTCCTGCCAAAAAACCATGTGGCCGCCAGGCTCCAGTTCGCGCAGGACCACTTGAACCGCGACTGGGCAAATGTCATATTTAGTGACGAGAAGAAATATTTATGGCGGCCTAACAACACCAGGTTTGCGCCCGAAAATGTGTTAGGAACTAATAGAAGTGGTCGAATATCTTTGGCTAATTGGGGCTGGATGACCGGAGACGGTCCAGGAGAACTTGTCCATGTGGACACAAAAATGACAGCATTCCACTATATAAATATCCTGGAAAATATTTTGATGCCAAGTGCCAGGATATTCTATCCAGAAGGCCGGCTTACATTTGTGCAGGATAATTCCGCTGTCCATACTGCTCGAGCGGTTAAATCTTGGTTCGAAGAACATGCAGATGAAATAGAATTAATCCGGTGGCCCGCACGATCGCCGGATTTAAATCCCATCAAAACCTCGGGGCGGAAATGGTTCGTTGCTGGGACGGTCCTTGCCAAAGACAAAAAGAAGCTCTGGATGCCCATGTTCGACGAGTGTGGGATTCTCTACGCGGCAAGGATTTTTGCACCAAGTGTGTCAATTCAATGACTTAATTCCACTGGGAAACTTTACAGGTAGTTTCGAGGATTATCAGGGATGTATTAAAAAGTTTCTAACTTTTACTGTTAATAATGGTCAGTTTGTCTTAAATGGTATTTAATCCTTTGGTTAGAATTACCATTATTTTTGTAGAAATAAACATTTAGTTCATAGAAATACCAACCAAAATAGTTTAAAAGCTGAAGTACTAAATACGCGATCATCATTTCCGAAGTTTCGGGCAGAACGATAGTTTTTGTGTGCGTTTTTGTAATAGGTATTAAAAATGTGGCAACCGTGGGTTTCCAGTGATAATGACAAAATGAATATAATTCTTTCAAGCCATTTTTACAAGAACATGGACAAATAATGGTTTTAAACTGTTATACAACGTTAGTGACAGAAGGAGCTGATACATCATATGTCATATCTAGAACGTCTAATTTATTAAAGGTATGTGTAAAAAATTAAAATATATTTCTTAGTATAAAATTTTTTATACTCGATACAATGAAAAATATTCTGGAATACAAAAAATGAAAATATTCTTAATAGCACATAATACGAAATATCAACATTATCCATTTTTTAGTAAGTACAGTGCATAGTAGAATACTTGAATAACAATTTTTTGCATTTTCAAGTTTGAATGCTCCTCCAAACCGAGGAAAACGAATAATTATTTTGCATGCTGGCAGCGAAAATGGCTGGTTGAAAAATTGTCTGTTGATATCAGCCAAAAATATTAAAAAAATGTAATGCAGATTATCATGAAGATATGACATCCGCATTGTTCGAAGATTGGTTTAAGAATAAATTGATGCCCCAATTACCGCCGAATTCTGTAATCGTCATGGACAATGCACCTTATTATTCGCGACAGGAGGAAAAAATTCCGAATAAGTTTTCAAGAAAAACTGAAATGATATATTTTTTAGGGAAAATAATATCTCTATTCCCTCAAAACCAACGAAATAGATATTATACAACATAATAAAAGAAAATAGTTTCACTAAACAATATGTTGTAGATAACATCGCAGCATCGTTGGGGCATACAGTTTTGAGATTACCTCCGTACTATTGTAAAATCAACCCGATTTAATTAGTTTGGGGTATTTTGAAAAAGTCTGTTAGAAAACATAATATTTCACCCTCACTTAGTGACAGTGTTGTTAATTTAATAAAAGGTGAAACTGAAAAAACTGATGAATTAACGTGGAAGAATTGTGTGAAACATGTAAAAGAAATAGAATTTGAATATTTAAGTGCTGAAAGTAGGACAATTAATCCGTTAATAATAAATTTAAATTCCGACGATTCTTGTAGCCATGATTCAGATATAGATGTATAAAAATTGTTCAAGCTCTGGTTAGACTATACCGACCAGCCTTGTCACCGACCGGTGCATCGAAAAATCCGATTCTATTCCGTTTATCTATTATTAATCTCTTATTTGACATTTCGAATTATTATTTATTTTTATACTTTAACGTAAATAAATCTTTTTCGTATTGGTTAATTTCAGCTGTAATTCTTCGTTTCATGTATTATTATTACAATTATTAACCACCTTGTCCCATATCCGCTGTAGCTACCCGAACAAACTGTATGGCGCCCGAGAAATCCGACGCCAGGGTGACGACTCCTGGCCATCAAAAGGTAGGTGCGTCACAAAATGGCGCCCGAGCAGGGACCCGGTTAATTTCTCCCCCCCCCCCCCCCTTCGCTAAACACGGACACTCTGACCGGAATGGCTCCGTCGACCCGACTCGCCGACCCGCCCGCATGGACACCACCCCCCGTTCAACAATACGTGGTGTTCAGTAGCGAAAACTGGGACAACGTGGACGAACCGGGATACGTCCCCAACCCCCAGCTCCGCCGCATGTTACTACCGCCGCCAGGCTATAAAATGAGCCCCACAGAGAAGAAGAGTTTCTACGCCTAGGAGCGCAGACGCTGGGCTCAGCTGAAGCCGTAAGGTTACTTCTGCCTCGCCCCCAGGTACTCGGGGCCGTGGACCGCGTCCAAGTCCACGACCTGAGGGGCATACTTCGGCTTCGGCGCCGGCTCTGTCGGATAGATTTCACAGACCTAAAACCCGGCATCCATTTGTTTTAGAGATGTCCGGCAAGTGGCCGCCCCGACCACGAGGGTTAGGACTGTACCGCAGCGTTTCCGGCGAAGGAAGACCGTGATCCGCCCCGTCTCATCACCGCTGAGGCATGCCCGACGACCAAACCCAACCGCGCCATCGACCCAGCTGATACCGCAGTTGAGGTCGATGCCGAGCCTGGGAGAAAGCCCACCAAAAGCGACGCCGACATCTACGATGGCCGCACCGACCGTTTCTCCCAAGCTATCAGTGGGCCAGATTCTGCGACGCGCAGCCGTGCCACCACTTCTGTCGCGTCACCGGACCAGGACTGCCTAGAACTCGAGACGTCACCGATCAAGGAAGGGCTGGTGACACCACCGAGGTCGAGGTGCCCCCTGCAGGACGCGTTAGAACGCATTCTTGGTCCAGAGGTAAGCCCGATCTCGGCTAATTCCGTAGGCCCGTCACCATGTCCGACGACCCCCGACCGAGTGGTGACGCCGCGCACGCCTTGCTGTATGTTCCAGGCCCTGATAGAAGCCCGAACCCGGTTACACCTAATCCCCGGACACCGCATCGAAAATGTGTGTTGATGTTTAATGAGATAAGCAATCACCACACTTAGAGTACGATCCTAAGCTGGACCTTGTGCAAAGATTCGTAGACAATGGAGACACCCGCGACGTGGAATTTGCTGACCATACACTGGTCTTCATTGCACGGGGTCTTATCAAACAGTGGAAGCAGCCGGTTTCCTTTACAATCTATTGGATTCGATGTAGTCGCAACAGTTTGCGACCAGGTGAGGACAAATGAAGGCGCAATAAAACATTTAAAACTGGAGGCAGAAATAAAAGCAGGACAAGAGAATAAAGAGTATCGTGGAGAATTGAAGATAAATAAGAAAGAAATTATTCCATTGTTTGATGTTCCACATTTATTTAAAGGGCTAAGAAATAATCGTTTGAAAAAGATTTAGTGTGCACTATTGGAGGGCGACAGGTGACAGCAGGGTGGAGCCATGTTGAGGAACTATATACGTTTGACAAAGAGAAAGCTGTGGACGATTTGAGATTGCTATACCAAAGTTGACCGAGGCGCATGTTCTACCCACATCAAGACAAAAAATGAAAGTGAAGCTCTGCACACAGGTGTTTAGCCAGCGAGATGCAGCAGTTATGTTGCTTTATAGGGTAAATATTAATATTGGTAAATAAATACACATTTTATGCTAATCTTCTTTTCTACTACGTTTTAATTGGATAGTAGATTATCATTGTTAATTATTTTTATTTTTCGTTTTCAAAAAAACGTCTTTAAAAATACTTACATTAATAATATTAATAATAGCGAGAATAATAATAATTAATTGGCAAAATAGAGAAAATAATAATACTATAATATTGTTTATTTATTCATTATTTCTTTAATTTCAGAATCTGGGTGTTTGGAAAAAGAAGCCGAAGAAACGGCAGTTGTCCTACTATTCCCCGATAAGCTGTATGACAGTTTAAACGGCGGCAGTTGTCCTACTATTCCCCGATAAGCTGTATGACAGTTTAAACGGCGGCAGTTGTCCTACTATTCCTCGATAAGTTGTTTGACAGTTTAAACGGCAGCACTTGTCGAGGAATAAATGGGAAACCGCTGACTGGAGCAGTGAAAGACGGATCGGAACATTTTGCCTTTTGGGACGAGGCCATCGACGTCCTACGGTCTGTAAAATTTATCTGTTCCAATTCTAAGAAGAAGAAATTCCACCTTCAATAAAAATTTTGCACAATTCAGGGGGTGAATAAAATTTGGGCTCACGTTAAATCAAAAAACAAACTTTATTAACAAGGAACTTGAATCAGGATCCCCTGGAAAATTATTTTGGACTGATAAGAAGCGTACGATGTGTTAATCCAACCCCAACAAGTTTCATTCAAAGATTCAAAACTTTAACTATAAACAATTTCACTGCGAAGCACTCTATAGGTGCGAATTGTGAAGACGACTTCACAAAGGGAGTTCTCAACAAACTGGAAGAGTTACTTGATTATGAGATTGCTGAGAATGAAGAACAGAATCCGATATCACCGGTATAAATCGAGAGCGTGTACGAATCTTCCCTGGCATTTAAGACGTCTTTCTACTGTACTGGTTTTATTTTAAAACATGTAAAAAGGCAGTCAAAAACTGTGTATGTAAGGAAGACTTGTTGACCAGTACAGTAGGAACACAACATGGAATTATAGCCGCTAGGGAATTCGACAACGTGCAAAGATTTAATTTATCCCAATTATGGAATGACAGGGTGCTTCATAGAAATTAAGAAATTAACAGTGAGTATTTTAAGTAGGTAACCAATTACATATTGAAAATGTTTATAAATTGTTACATCAACAAGTAGTTCATAACGTTAATTTTGACTTCATCACATGCGAAGAGCATAATTCTATTGTTTAAAAAATATTATAAAAAAAGACAATTATGCTAATATTAGGTACATTATTATATAAAAGAAAAAAACGACATAATGTGTGGGCGGAAAATTGTCATATATACGCCGGTGGGAAGAATACAAGAAGTTGGGGTACGAAATTGACGAAACAGAAGGACCTACTTCATTTGTACGAAGCCGCGCACCTCTTGAAAGGCGTCAGAAATAACATGCTAACAAAAAATGTAATTTTCTATGAGGGCGGTATCAAAAAAGTGTGATCATGTGCAGCAACTATATGATCTAGACAAAAATACTTTGGAGGCTGACTTCAAATTATGCCCGAAATGGACGGAGTACCACATAGACTGAACATAAATAAAAAAGATGAAAGTCAGCAACGCCGCTCAAGTGATGAGCCAACGCGTGTCAGCAGTCATGAGGAAATTGGTTTAATTATCTGGTAAGATTTTTATAATTTTGATTTCTTAATTAAATTTTGTATTACATTTCCTTATTTAATTTTATTTCTTTGTAGCTCAATATGGAAACAATATGATGGTCCACAAAGCGACTGACACCGCAGACTTTCTCTTGTTCATCGACAGACCTTTTGACAATGTAAACGGCTCGTCTATACTTCCACAGAATGGAAAGCTCCTTCGGTGTGCGGTGACGAAAAAATAAAAGCATGTAGAGTTTTGGAATGATGCTCTAAAATTATTAGCAACCGTTAAATTTGTTTGCCTATTAACAAATAAAACAACAATTATTCCTAGTATAAATAATTTGGTACAAATTTAAAAGTGTTGAAATATTTAACAGATAAATTAATAAACAGTGGATTTAAATTTATTTGTCTTCGTAATCTCAATCAAGATCTAGAACATTATGTTGGCCAAATAATTCAGCAGAACTATACAATTCGATTATAGCCAAATTTGTAGAAGGAAAAAGAGTGAATTTTTCTTTGAAAAACTCATATGAAACTCTACTCAATGCTGCTGACATTTCAATGAATTCAAAAGAGAACTTTCATGAAAAGATTCATAAAAACTTGGGAATTCCATCCGTTGGGAGACATACATATAAATTTTATTCAAGAAATAGAAATAACTTGCAAAGAAGACGACTTCAAGGTTACAAGCTGAAAAAAAGATATACTGCGTCGACTGATATGGAATATGGTACGAATGCAGGCAGCCTAATAGAAGATTTACATTCCGACGAACACGAAAAACTCAAACAAGAATTTTTGAACAAATTAGAAGACGCTAATCTTGATGAAATACAAAATGAAACAAAAGAGCAGTACAAATAACAAAGATGGCAAAAAGAGAGAAGAAAGCGAATAACAGCATCACATTTTGGGTCAATTTGTAAGAAAAAGAAAAATACTGCCACCGCAGCGAAAGTATTAGCCATTACAAAATCGAATTTTACAGGCAATGAGAGTACAAAACATGGTCTGAAACACGAAAAAACAGCAAAAGCTATTTTAACTGCAAAAATTGAAGAAGAAATAGATGACTGTGGTTTGTTTTGTAGATCAAGATTTTAAATTTTTAGGAGCTTCGCCTGATGGATTAATAGGTGTAGACACATGCAAATAAGAGAAGCCATTGACAAAAAGCTTATAAAATATTTAAGAAGACGGAAAAATATATTTAAAAGAGAATAGTGACTTACCTAGTCATGTTTCAAATTCAAGGCCAATTGCACATCACAAAGAGAAACATGTGTTATTTTGTGCATTGGCCAGAAATTGACGTTTTTATATCAGATATTATTGTAGATCTTGATTTTTGGAAAAATAACATGGAACAACAGCTTCACACATTTTATTATAATTCATTATTACCTGAACTAATTGAATCCAGACATGCGCGAAACATGCCTTTTTCTACATTTGATTATTTGTTTGTAATGTTCAGACCAAATGTATAATAGTAGTAATTATAATAATTTTATATATTGCAACATGTACTTCATGTTTTTGTTCATATTTTAATGTCGATGAAATATGTATTATATTAGATTGCATTTTTTTGTATTTTAATTTTTTTGTTTTCTTATAACGAAAATATAGATTATATTATTTCATGTGTTTTAACTTTTTTTTAGAAATTTCATAATGTATCATAATTGTATTTTATAAAAATTTTACGAAAATAATATTTCTGAGTAAAATTATCATTTTCATTTCTAACTTTCGTTTCCAGATGTTTGTGTTTGCTTAAATTTTATGACTGTCTTTACAATGTCAACAGTCGAACCTTTTCAAGTGGGATTATTAGAACAGGCAAAGCGTAACTTGGGTATGCAACCCAAGATGCACTGCCGCGTTGTTGAGCGAATAATTTTCAGTCATCTTTCGCTTGGGAATCCAACGGCCTTAAGCGGGTTAGTCTGTGATTCAGACTTCCGAAATCACAAGTTTGAAATAATTATAAATCCAATCTAATCCAAACGAATGAACAAGATATTATTTTCAAGTATATACAACAAATTCACGTCATTTACTACATCTGATCATTCTTTTAATCAAAATTAACTTAGAAATTTTTGAGAATTATAGTCTCCGGTGTGCCTGTTATTAGAATTTAGAAAATCATACCATAAGATACAATTTGTTTCATATAATAATTAGGGTTGATCGCATTTTAAGATTAGACATTTATATGTTATTGCTTAATTAATAAAATATTATTTAAACCCCGTAATGTTCTTTGGAATTCCCGTGCTTCTATTTGTTTTTTGAACTGTGTTCTAATTGTTTTCTTTGTTACAGAAAATTCTGGAAAGTGTGGGTTATTGAATTCAGTGAAAGTGACGCAGGAAAAATTTCTGACTCCAAAATGCAAAAGCATATAGGTATCGCAGTGCACTGCATTGGAAGAGAGTGGCACATCAAAACAAAATGAGAAAGCGGTGGTTTCAACAACGGTTCGCCGCCGCTGAGAAATATGCGGATGCTCCCAGTTTAATTCATGTACTGATCCCAGCGGCACAAACTTTCATAGAAATACAGACAAGAAAGACAGGAAGAAAACTAAGAGCAGGAAAATTTACTCACCGGGAAAAAAAAATTAAGTTTGACTTTATTTAAACAAAATAATGCGACGATATTATTGGCCCGGCATGAACCAAGACGTGGTGAAATACATCAGAGCATGTAAAAAGTGTCAACAATACAAATTCGACCAAAATAAACAAGCCGGGAACATGTCAAATCCGAACGTCCGTAGCGCATGGGAAACGGTATCCACCGTTATCGTAGGACCACTACCACGCTCGAAGAAAGGAAACGCATACCTGATCGCATTCCAAGACCGCCTCACGAAGTTCGTAAAATGTCGAGCACTCCGAAGAGCGACAGCAGAAACCATCTTGTAATCAACCGATACGGCTGTCCGAAAGTCGTAATGACCGACAATGGCACCGAATTTAACAACAAAAAGTTCAAAGGATTGTTAGAAGCCTTGGGCATTCAAGCCACACACCACAAGCCAATCCGGCGGAACGTGTAAACCGGGTGTTGAAACCCATGCTAGTAATATACTGCGACGGTGACTAACGAACTTGGAACGAATTCCTGCCAGAACTTACATACGCGATAAACACAAGCCGACATGATTCCACGGGGTTTACACCAGCGTATTTAAACTTCGGCCGAGAGCTGAGGATGCCAAGATGCCGACACCGTGACTGTACACCACGCGTTGGAGACAAGGTGAACGAGAACATCCGTTGTCCGTCGCCACCAATGGAATCGCTGCGAAACTTACCCCCAGGTACTCGGGGCCATGGACAGTGGCGCGCAAGCGCTCGCCACAAGTCTGTGACCTGAGGGACACAACGAGCCGGCAACTGAAGAGGATCCACGTCAAGAACCTTAAACCCTTCCACCCCTGATCCTCTTCCTTTTGTCGGCAGGGCAGCCTCGGCCCAAAAGTCGGGTTTCCGATGAAGCTAATAAATAAATGTTTCAGTTACCGACCGTCTTGTTTCCGACCGTTTTGTTTCCGACCATGGCACCATCAAAGAAGAACGTCGGAATCTCCACCGAGGAGGTGGCCCAGAAGACGTCTTTTCCGACCAAAACAGTGGAGCGACCAGTCCAACAACCACGAGAACCACCCACAACGACAGGGCCACTCGTTCAGCCTTACGAAGTGGCCAGTTCCGGGAACTGGGACGACGTGGAAGAAGTGGGCTACATACCGACCCCGGAGAAGCATCTAGTTCTCCTACCGGTGTCGGACTACAAAATGTCAAAGAAGGAAAAGCAAAAGTTCTCCGCATCCGAGCGTAAGCGGTGGGCCGACCTTAAGGCCCAACGCTAAAATCGGTGGGAAACCGACAAGCCCGGTCACAACCACCACCACCAAGGATCCTGCGAGCGACCACCCCCGAGCCGTACCGACCGTTAGCAGCATGCCCGTTACCGTCACCAGAGGAGCATGCTGCAGCAAAACGGGTGAGTGATGCGCTTAGGGTTCGACACCTCTACAGCGTCTGCGACCCCCCGGAGCACCTCCAGGATGGCACCACGAGATGGATCACCATCCCCCCAGACTCTGAGTTCGGTGTTTAGTGTTGTGTGTGATCCCCCAAAGACAGCTGAGACTGATTATTAGTATATAGTTTTTCTTAGTTAGTTTTTTTTACATTTTTTAGTCATATGCTTTTTCGCTACACTCGACGATTGTATCATCAGCACATGAATAAAGATTACTTAGTTATACCGTCACCGAATCTTTTATTTGTGGACATCAATTCCTGAAGAATTTTCGAACCCTTTTAGACAGAGCAACCCGTGTTTTTGGCACGTCGCCAACGACTTCGTGACGCTAACCGACGTCACTCTACATCCTCCAGTCGTGCAGCCGCAACCGTATTGGCGCCCGAGGACCGTTTACCGTGACCGCAGCGGCAGGAGGCCATCACCACCACACGAGCGACGTCGCGGCTATCTTAGCGCCGAAAGTAGCGTCACAAAAAGTAGACCGAAAAATTATAATTTGTTACACAAGTTATTCACACTACCATCGGCTAAAACGTTGATAGAATTTCTTCGCCGATTAAGTTTAAAACCTGGTATTACTAAACAATTATTATTGAGGATACTTAAAACCCTAATCGCAAAATTAAGATCCGTAGACAAACATTGTGTTTTAATGTTTGATGAAGTGAGCTTGTCACTTCATTTGGATTATGATGCAAAACTGGATTCTGTGTCAACAGAACGGCAAAGTTTGCTGATCATGCCTTAGTTTTTATTGTCCAACGAATGTTTAAAGCATGGAAACAGCCAGTGTGCTTTAAATTTTGCAAGGGCTTTACAAAATCCGCTAAATTAGCGGAGTTAATAGTTCTGGTAGTGACTGAACTACAGAAAATTGGTTTGTACGTGGACCCCACTGTATGCGACCAAGCGCAGTGCAATGTATCCGCCATCAAAATATTAAAGGAGTCTTCGAAAACAAACTACCTACAGCAAGGGAAAGAATGGTGAGGGGACAATATTTTGTATTAACAACAAAGCAGTAGTGCCCTTATTTGACATCCCACATTTATTTAAAGGTCTTCGCAACAATTTACTGTGAAAGGATTTAAAATGCAAAATACAGGGACGTGACTTACTTACAAAGTGGGATCACCAGAAAAAATTGTTCGAGCTGGATAAAAATGAGGAAATCAATGAGTTGAGGCTGTTACCTCATATAAACGAGGGACATGTGAATCCCACTTCAAAACAAAAAAAATGAGAATGAAATTATGCACTCAAGCTTTCAGCCGACTAGTAGCATCGGCGATGAAGTTCATGGCTGTTCACGGTAATGTATTTATATATTTATTTTTGTTGCATGTCTAACGTGGATATTGCTGTTACACATTAAAATATAGTTGATTACAAGAATTATTTAAACAATATTTGACAACTTCAATTCAACTTCCATAATTGCAATGAATTCAAATAGCTATATTTTATTTTTCTATTTTTTCATCATTAATATTGATCTTAAAATATGTGCAGTAATGAATATTTATTTGATTGCAGGCTCCGGGCAAATAGAAGCAGAACAGATTGCGATGGTATTTTTGTTCGTTGACAATTTCTTCGACAGTTTAATAATTGTCTAAAAGGAGTAGATGGCAAACCATACACCAGGCATTGTCGGATAATTCAGCACATATATCTTTTTGGGACGAGGCCATAGAAGTGTTGAGGTCTATGAAATATGTGTGCGCTACGACAAAACAAGAAGTACCTCCTTCCATTAGGAATTTAATCACCACTATCAAAGGAGTTAAATATCTGTGGAAGAAATTCGAAAAATTAAACATAAAATATTTATGTTTGAGGAATCTGAATCAAGATCCTATTGAATATTACTTTACAGTCACAAATTTCAGCAACACATTTAAAACTTTAACAATCAATAATTTCACTGCCAGGAGAGACATCGGAACAAATTGCGAGTTGAATTACTTAGAGGGAGTGCTCAGCAATTTGGAAGAGCTATTGGATGTTCCAAGCAGTGAAGATGAAGATATTGACCTGGTCCCGATTGTGGACAACATATCAAATGCCAGCGAGGCACCACTGGCATATCAAAAATATAATTATTGCGCGGGGTACACTTTAAAACTTAAACTTAAATAACTTAAAGGCCAGTAGTGTTGGCAAGCAACATGCATTAATACAAGCAAGGGAATATGATGAAATTGAAAGATTAAATTATCCTACATTTTCAATAACAGGGTGTATTAACTTAAAAAAATTTGTTTAAACATATTTAAAGAAAAACTAGAAATGAAAAAAAAATGAAATTTACCACATCACAGGTAAAAGAAAAAGTTGACTTTGGTTTCTTAACGTACGAAGACCACAAGGAAGAGGTTAAAAACATAATATTATTATATCAAGGAAAAAATGACAACATGAAGGGAAAGAAAAAAAAATCAAAAAGAAGATGTTAAAAATTTAGATGTATATCAATTAAAAGCATACAACAAATATTTAACAAAATATAATAAATAAATAAATAAAAGTTAAACATTGTATTTTATTTACATCCCATTTTTAAATTTATTTGCAGGACAGTCGTAAGATATTTTAAAATAGATAAAATAACAAATTAATTGTTTTTTAAAAATAATTAGCGAGTATTTTCATTTGTTATTTTACTTACATTAAAAACTTGTTAATTTGAACAAATTACAAAACAATACATGATGTCAGGTATTTTTCAAGTTAAGTAAAAAAAACGAAAACGAACCAGTACCACGTGTGCAATGACTGAAGCGGAAGCAAAAATCCAAGCGTTGGAGAACCAACTGAAGGATCTACAAACGCTAGTTGCATATGCAAGAGTTCTAGGACCTTCACCAAGCAGACAGGCAAGTCAAAATGTCATAATTCATCAAAACTTGTCCCAAACTCCACATGAGACTCAAATAAATCACCTTCTACTGTACATCGAACCGAAAGTTAACAAACCTTTTGAAAGAATGCAAAAGAAGCAAGAAGATTTTTCAACATATGACGAATTGAAGAAGGCTTTCAACATGCATTACCAGAAGAAAACCAATGTTATATATGAACGAGCAAAATTCAACGTGCGAAAACAGAAGGCAAATGAAACTAAGGTGAACTAATCCGGGACAAGCTAATTTGGGGCATTAGAGACTAGACTCTATCAGAAATACTGTAACTTGACAAAACGCTAACATTGCCGAAAACAATTGACCAGATTAAGCAAGCAGAAACAATCAAGAGTCAAAACCAAGAAATTCGTAAAAACGAATCACAATATAATGTGGATCGCGTCCAGCAACAATATAGAGCGAAACAGGAATTAAAAAGAACACAACGAAGCCTAAAGTCTACGAGCAATGTGGTAGGTGTGGACATAAATCAAGACACAAGCTAAAAGAATGTCCTGCTATTAAGGCGAAGTGCAATAAATGTGGAATTATTGGACATTACCAAAAATACTAGAGAACGAAAAAGACACATTGTGTATACAAGGAAAATAAAGGTTTAACATCCGGTTCGGAGGAAGATTGCTAAGAAATAAGAATTATCAACAAAATCAGTAAGCAAGAAGAACCCTGGTTAGTACAACTGAAAATCGGTAATGAAACAATACAATTCAAAATCGATACGGGCGCAGATGCTACTGTACTATCAAAAGATTCGTACGAACTTATCAAGAAAAATTACCGTCTGAAATCAACTACGGCAGAACTAGTTGGACCAGGTAAAGAAAATATTCAAAAGCTGGAAACCTTCGGAAGAGTTAAGATTCCAGTTCATTACAAAAGTAAACATCAACAGCTAAAATGTACGTAGTGAATACTAAAGATAATTTACTGGAAAGACCATAACCGTTGTGACTTGGAAAGAAGAAATACTGGAAATCAAAGATGTAGACCTTAAAAATCTACAAACAGAACCAGAAATAAAAAGGGAACAATGCGATCACGCAAGCTATTACAAACTCTTAGTTACAGAAAAAATCAAAAACATATTCGAGGTACTGGGAAAAATAAAAAATGTAGAATACAAAATAAGGCTAGAAGAAAACGCAAAACAATTTGTAACTACTGCTTCACGAAGAGTACCAATTCCACTCCTGAAAGACGTGAGAAAAGAACTACAACACATGACAGAACAAGATGTCATTGAGAAAATAAACGAGGTAGTGTTGACAGATGGTAGTGACACGAAAAAGAAACAATAAGATTAGAATCTGCACAGACTACACAAAATTAAAGCCGTACGTCAAACGGGAACGATATCAATTACCAGCAGTAGAGGAAACTTTAGCACCAATCCAAGATGGTAAAGTTTTTTCTAAACTGGACTGTTCTTCAGGATTTTGGCAAATCCCATTGACAAAAGAATGCCAGAAGTTAACCGCATTTATCATTCCTTACGGTAGATTTATTTACAAACGCGCTTTATTCGGAATAACAAGTCTACTGGAAGTTTTATTAAAACAAATTAGTCAAATTATTGACACGTGCGGATTGAATGGAATAATACCACATTCTGACGACATAATTATTAGTGGAAAAGACAGTGCGGAAGACGACAAAAACTTAGAAATTGTATTAAAAACATTAGAGAAGAATGGCATAACACTATATTCAAAAAAATGTGTTAGGCGTATCAGACAAAGGAATCAGGCCAGATCCGGATTACGTCAAATCTATAGAGGAATATCCAGAACCAAAGACAACAACTGAAGTCAGAAGATTTTTGGGTATGCTTGCTTACTTATCTTGCACGATTCATAGATAATTATTCAACTAAAACTGTTGCCTTAAGAGAACTGCTGCAGAACGACAAACAATTCGTGTGGGGGACGCAACAAAAACAATGTTTCGAAGAATGGAAGAAAACAATCAGCAGCGTTCCAGTTTTATAATTATGTTATCCTAGTCAAAAACACAATTTCTGGCAGTATGGCAAAGATAGGCAATGTTATTATTATGAAGATAAACTCGGCCTGGTTGCCAGTTTTACACTTACATTGTTTCATGGTACACCATTCAGTTTTCATGCTTTAATACATTTAGTTTACAGCGTAAAATTTCATAATGAAATGTTAGTATAGGGTTGTAAATCTTATAGCGGTGGAGTGATACCGATGGGTTCCGATGAGAAAGGAAGCCAGCAGTTATGAAACAGTTTGCAAATATTATAAGCTTGATTTCACATTACTTAAGAAATGATATAATAACTATACTCCTGTAATCTCATTTCAAGAAATATACTAATTACATTTCTTGTAATGTAACTACCAGCTAATGTAATCCCAACTAACATAGTGCCATAATAGGATTATACGATTTAAATTGTTGTAACGAACATGCACTGCACATGCACATGATCTGCACTGAGTTAGCTAATACTGATATTTTAAAGATACCTGTGTATTTTTGCTAATTACAGTTAACTCGTATGGTAGGTATAAATAGTGGTATTGTTGATAATATAAAGTTAGTAATCAATTTTACTTTGGCAAGAAGAGTTTCTTATCTTGTGAACTAAAATGTATTCTGTGGGAGAAAAACGTATTATAATTAATATAATAATGTATCATATTACGTAATTTAAAAACAAGATCTTTAAATGACATAATGTGTCTTGTATCAGAAATGACAAGTGTCAGTGTACGTCAGTTGTATAGAATTAAAAAGGAGTTTGAAAGAACATCAGAATCTGTGATTAACAATAAATCTGTTAAGGAGCCTCTAAAACGCAAAAGAGCTTTTTCAAATAATCGCGAAATGAAGTACAGTGAAGCAGATCGTGGTTTAATTAGGCGCATAGTTCATGTTTTTTAAAAAGTAATATACCTCCAACAGTAAAGAAATGCATGCAACTATAAAAAATTCAACAAATTTACCTGAATTTTCACATTCAACACTTTATAGACTGCTAAGGGAATTTGGTTTTGTATATTTCTGGAACGAGAAGATTTAATTAGGTAGCGTCATGACTACTTACGTACTATTAAAAAATATCGGGTCGAAAATTACAATATAGTGTAATTTAGACGAAACGTGGGTGAATATAGGGCACACAACATCGATGGCTTGGACAGATACGACCATAAATTCTCATCGTGATGCGTTTCTATCAGATTTGACAACTGGATTAAAAACGCCAACTCTTCGTGGTCCAAGATTTATTATGTTACATGCAGGCTCAAAGGAAGGTTTTATTAAGAATGCTGAGTTAACATTTTTGGCTAAGAAGAACTGTGCCGACTAACATGACGAAATGGATGCTGTATTATTTGAATGTGGCCGAGCGCGCTTAGTACATCTCCTAGCTCGCTATGACGTCACGCGAACCACGCATCAGTGGTTCGAGTCCCAGCGCTGCCGATCGACAATGTGTGATTTGTCGTAAAATAAAAAGAATACGGCTACATGTATTCATCACACTCGGATGCCACAAAGCCAGCCACTTGTGCATCTTAAATATGTAGCAAATGACTACGAAACCCCGTACCGGCAGTACGGCAGTGTTAAAGCTGCGGCTCGGTGATACCGGTGCATTAAGGGGAGGCCAGGGCCCGATTTGGGCTGTAGAGCCATTGGAATGAAATGAATTATTTGAATATTGGTTTGAAAATACATTAATTCCCAATCTTCCTTCAAAAAGTGTTGTGGTTTTGGACAACGCGAGTTATCACAGCAGAAAAGTAGAACCGTTACCAAAAGTGTACTAAAAAATATCGACTTCATAGCATATGCCGACGACATATCCTTATTCTTCTTTGAGAAAGACTTAATACAAATGGAACAAACAATTAACAATTCTCTCAAATAAATACAAATTAGTATGAAATACAGAAAAATCTGTAATTATTACCTTCTCCATATGTTGTAGCAATAGTCAATCATTAAGTATAAATTATAATTCAAGAGATTGTTGTAACCTGTTAATATTAAAATCATGTTATTTTGCTAAATTCATATCAATATGCTCTTACGGTATAATAATTTGGGGTTCGTCATCTTACGCGGAGAGGTTGTTTGTTCTACAAAAGCGCATTATAAGAACTAGGTTCAGGCTTTCTTTTAATGAATCCTGTAAAAAAACATTCTCATGTAACAACTTACTAACTATTCCCAGTTTATTTATATACGAAACATTAAAATTTGTGAAAATTAATATTACAAAATTTACTCGTTTAAATGATATTCATAATTTTAACACTAGAAATAAACATAACTTATTACCGCCAAAACACAAAACTGTATTTTATGAACAAAACGTTTTCAACATAGGAGGTAAATTGTATAACTGTATTTCAGATGAGCTTAAAAATATAAGTAATATCTCTAAATTTAAGAGCAAGCTGAAATGTAAATTGATTGAACAATGTTACTATAGTGTCAATGAATTTTATGAAAACCCATGATAATTTTGTATTCATATTTTTTGTATTTACTTATTTCTGTTGTTGTACACAAATGAATGACATATCTTATATCATAAGTATGGTCTTTTAGTTAAATAAATTATTATTATTATTTTATTAATTCATTGTGGAAAGAACAACGTATCAAAGACTGGTTATATTCTAAACAAATTTATTATGAAGATGATTATTTAAAAAACGAATTAATAGAAGTAGCAAACAAATTTAAAAACTTGTATAAAAAATATGTGGTGGATGAATTAGCTACCAAATGTGGCATTAAAATTCTTAGGTTTCCTCCTTATCACTGCGAATTAAACGCAATAGAACTCGTTTGGAGTGAAACAAAAAGATATATTGCTTTCAATAATACGACTTTTAAAGAAACGTTGTAAAAAAATTGATATGTGAAGCATATCCAAAAATTTCCGGGGAAAAATGGACAAATTATGATAGGCACATTGATACTGAAAGCGATGAAGATGTAACTCATGAGTTGCATGTTTGAGTACCGCTGCTACGCTTAGCTACCTGACTCCAAGTTTAAATGTAAACAGGTCCATGACCTTACTTCAAATTTTCAATGTACTTAGTACGTGATATATTTCTTTAAGTTTGTAATTTGTAATGAAAGTGGTGCAGGAGACCGCACATGCTGAAGCTAGAAAAACAAAGAGTCGAGGGCTGTGCTCACTTGTCACCATTGCCATCCAAAAAGGCATTTAATTCGGTCCCCTGGCACCACATCATCGAGGCCATGAGGAATATAAAGATCCCACATCCTATTTACACAATAGATGGATAACGTACGAAGATAAAGAATATATGATGACAGCACGGGTCTCACAAGAATCCAAACTGGGTCCCAGGCTTTGGAACATTTTTTACGATGAACTCCTTAGGATGCCAGTACCATCAGGCATAAAATTAATTACATTCGCAGACGACTTGGCTGTACTGGCAATAGACAAAGACAAGGAAAACCTGGTTTCCAAGGTTAACATCACACTCATGACCATCCAGGAATGGGTAGAAGAAAAAGAAATGCAAATGGCAGCAGAAAAAACAGAAGCAGTGATGCTCTCAGGCAGGAAAAGATGCACGGGTATTGTCTTCGAAATGAACGAAATTACCATAACACCAAAACCCAGCGTGAAGTACTTAGGGGTTCTTTTCGATAAAAATAGGACGTACCTGGTGCATCTAGCTTATGCGACGCAAAAGGTCAATAAAACGGTGCTGGCAATAAGAGAATTGTTCCCACGGATAAATGGCCCGAGCGAAAAAAAGACTCCTCCTGGTATCTACCGCACAGGCGGTGGTTTTATACGCTGCACCCATCTAGGGTAAAGCACTCCAGTTCAATAAAGCAAAGGGAAAAGTCCAAAACCTGAATAGAAAACTAGCTAGCGGGATATGCAGGGGATATAGGACTATATCAACAGAAGTCGCGGAAGTTTTAGCCAGACTAATACCGATGGAAATCTTAGTAGAGGAAAGCGTCCTTAGCTATAAGGCGCCTAAACCACCAAAAGACGTAACCCGTAAAGAAAGAATTGATAAATGGCAAAGAAAATGGTCTGCGGACGTGGGAAACCGCTGGCTACACCAGGTCATGCCGGATATATCTACATGGGTGGCCAGAGAACATGGCGAAGTAAATTACCACATTGCCCAGTGTCTAAGCGCCCATGGGTGCTTCAGCGCATATCTGTTCAGGATCGGTAAAATAAACTGCGATAAATGTTGTTATTGTTACAACTCAGATAAGGCGGAACATACTATGTTCGAATGTAACCGATGGAAGGAAATAAGAGAGAAAGTTAAAGAGGAAGTAGGAGAGGACATGAATCAACATAATGCAGTGAACCTCATGCTCCAAAGTGAAGATAAATGGAGATCAATAAGTGAGGCACTTACCGATATCATGAAGCAGAAAGAAGAAGACGAAAGAAATAGACAGAGAATAAACAGATAAAGAACTTAAGAAAGGCAACGGTAAGATGGAGAAGTAATGCTTAGGCGGTATCACATCTTATACGGGATAAAGGGACGGGAGAGTTTAGTGCGTGCGAGTTCCACACTACCCTATCCGTACGCGGGGCGTCCGCTGCTTGCAAGACGTTGGGTGTGCATTAGCATTCTCTCCTACCCTAATAAAAAAGTTTGTAATTCTATTTTATGCTATGTATATCATTAATTGTTATATCTTTTAAACAACATGTATATATTTGTATTACTCGCCATTTGTTATTTTGACTTGGCCGTCTTTGGCTGTGTTTATTTTATGTTATCAATTTTTTGTCATCGAAAAAATAAAATAAAATTGTATATTTATATTAATTTAATATTTTACTTAATTATGTATCCTTCATATTAAACGAGAAAAATTATCAGTAAAGAGGGTGAGAATAAATTGAAACACTGGAGAATTATTGTCTAATTTATCGAATTCTCGAATTATATTTAAATAGACTATTTTTTGACTTGCAAATTTAATTCAGAGGAACCAGAGTTTAATAGTAATAGATTTTAAATTGGATGCATATCAATTGATTACTTATTAATGTATTCAATGAATTAAACATTTTATTGGTTTTGAGAAACGTAAAAAAAATTCAGCATAATTTATTAAAAGTACAAGTAAGCGAAAAACAAACAATCCGGTTCTGGATTCTCCATCTTTGTCTAACACATTACTCTTATGGGATACATTTAGCAACACTGTATTGCCATCTCTGCCATACAGCCAGAAACAACTCAAAACAATTAAAATAATATTAGTTCAAACGGAGTACTATGATACCACGGAATATTTTAATGATTGTCTTAACAATAATTTGTTATAAGGTATTTGTACGAAATGTTTTTTATGTATAAAATTTTATTTATCATCATTTTTTGTATGTTTGCTATTACGTTTTACTTCTAGTCTGTTTTATAAATATTTTGTATATCATGTAATTTTTTGTATTTTAACAGTATAGCAGGATGAAAGATCAGCATGCTGAATCCTTGCTAATATAGAGGAGGTAGCACTAAAGACTGCTCTACGCCTCTCACATTCAGGTTTCCTACCAAAATCAGGAGTAAGCTGCAAACACAGCTCTATACTGCAAGAAGCATTTCGTTCTGCTCCTCCTTTGCAGATGAATGCGGACTGCATACCTCCCAAATTTAACTTCGATAAACCCTATCGTGTTATACTAGATGGTCAGGGAGCCTCCAGACCTGACATCTTCATCTTTACAGATGGCTCCAAAACGTCAACAGGCTCAGGCTCGGGAATCTTCTCCGAAGAACTGAACCTTAACGTTAGCATACCCCTTGGTGTCCACACCACTGTCTTCCAGGCTGAGATTATGGGGATTATGCAGAGCGCAATACTTGTGAATGAACTTCAGGTTCAAAGCAAGTCAATTAGGATAACAACAGACAGCAAGGCAACTCTTCAAGCTCTCAATGGCTGCAAAGTCACGTCAAAGCTTGTCGAGCTATGTCAACAAGCACTGTCCGTCATATCCAAGAACAATGCCGTAGAACTCATTTGGGTTAAAGGGCATAGCGGTAATGAAGGTAACGCTAAGGCTGATGAACTTGCTAGGCAAGGCTCGTCTTCCCTGCCTTGTGGCCCGGAACCAATACTTCCGTTGGCAACTTCAACTCTTCATGACTTTGTCAAAAACTTAAGCTTTGAAAAATTTTCAGTCCACTGGACTACCACACCTCAATGCAGACATGCAAAGAGACTAATTGCGAGGCCAACTATTAAACTGGCAAACTATCTCACTCGACTCTCTCGGAATAACCTTCAACTTCTTGTCGGCATTTTGACGGGACACAGTCGTTTAAACAAACACATGCACCGCATGAAAATCGTCAACAGTCCTTTATGTAGAGGCTGCGAAGAAGAAGATGAAACTGTGGAGCACATCCTATGTGAATGCACTGCTTTGTCTTCAAAAAGAGGATCCATGCTAGGGGAATTCTGGCCGGACATGGCCACCCTAAGCACAACTCCCGCTGCTGACCTGTTGGCTTTCTTCCTGAGTGTGGAATGGCTTCAGGATCTGTAGCAAGGAGCTGTGCTACCCGGAGGATGTACAATGGGCCCGTCTGAGCGGCCTAAGTGCATGTGGAGTTTCTACTCCACCCTCCCTTTTATATCCAAGATCCAAGATCCTTGCTAATTGATCTACGTATCAATAAACGCTATTTTATTCTATTCATATGAAGACAGAATAATAATACCACATACATTACGAGGAATATGCCTACAGGATATACACACGGGTCATTTAGGCATCGCCAAATGTAAAGCAAGAGCACGGCAAAGTGTCAGATAGAAGATTTGGTAACAAATTGCGAGATGTCTGAAAAACAAACCACCACATATTGAACCGTTGCTACAGCTAGAAACGCCATCACTACCATGGCATACTGTGGGACACAGATTTATTTGAAATAGCAGGCGAGACATACCTAGTAGTAAAGGACTACTACAGTTTGTACTTAGAAGTAGTAAAATTAAGGAAACTAGATAGTCACGAAATTAAACAAGATTTTTTCTTTATTCGGAATCCCAAACGTCGTAAGAAGCGACAACGGTAAACAGTATGACAGCGCAGAATTTAAAGAATTCGCAAAATCTCATGGATTTAAATGGCAGCGCAGCAGTCCAAAACACTCACAATCAAATGGGTTAGCGGAAAGCGCCGTGAAAACTGCAAAGAAGATCGCTGTGTTTTCATCAAGTATTTTATATTTCGATATGTCTTCCAACAAAATAATTATTTTGAGTAATGTTGTAATCAAATCCGGGCTTTCGCTTTCGAGTATCAGCCTTATGTTGAAGAAGAAGAAGAAGAAACTTACGGGCCGCGAATGGAAGATTGCTATGTGGAGGAGCCCTGAACATATGAAACAGAGGACTAATTTGTTATTTCGCAGCACGACATGAAAAAATTAGATCTGATTTCAGGTGCTGCAAAAATAACAAGTTTTGCGTTTCCATACAACAAGAGCCTGAGGGACAATAATGATCGGCTTCTTGATGTTTACCCGATACCGCTGGATCAAGAAAGATGAGTATTCATCACGGTTGGAATTAATCCCGTGCCCGAGTGACAGCGCGGCTTGTAGGATCCGTGTAAAATAAAAATTTATAGACATTTGCGATTTTACGAATATGGTAAAATATTTAAAAACAAAGCAACTTAAAGCTATATGCACCGAAATGGACTTGCAAAGGATACATCAGGTAAAAGATGAACAGCTTAGTCTGCTACACATAGAAAAAATTAGGTGTAGAACAAGCAGTCAGCATATAGTTTTAAATAGAGAACAAATTTGCAATTTAATAAAATTTGAGTCTCATATTTTAGAAACAGTGGAAAAATATTTTAAAAAATATGCAAATTTGTTCTCAGCTTATAAACAAGTTCTACAAAGTGTGCATATTGATAGTCTTAGATGTACGAGTAATACAGATTTAGATAATAGTTTACATAAGTTTATTTATTTAGAAAATGAGATTTTTGAAAATATTTTTAAGGAGATGTATATATACTATAATTATAAGTTTATGGAGGATTTACAATGTGTAGGAACATTTATACTAAGAAGGAAAATATATAATATAATTTTTTTAAAAATACATGTATCATTATTGTTATTTACCTAAATAATTACTTTACAGGTGTTTCAAAACATTTACGAATGAACAATAGAAGGTAATTTGGAAAGCTTAAATTTTTGAAAGAAACGGTCTCTGGATTATTCAGGTAATTTTCTGGTACCTATATAATGGAAGTGGAGTAAGAACATTTGGTTCTAGCATTTGCGAAAATAAGTGTTTAAATATGGCTAGTAATAATAACAGTGACTCACAGCGAGTTGAGATAGGGCAGGCTGAAAATTTTACAAGTTTTAAAAATTTTTGCACCAACATTATAGACGAAAGTTTAAGAAATTGTGACCGGGCTGTCTACCGGTCAAGGTGCGCATGTGCGTGAAGTGGGGCGTTTTATATAAATGTGAACCGGAACGAGGATTCTACCATGTTCTACCAAGTTGACGACGGTAAGCATTCTTAAGGGCTGTGTTGAGAGGGGACGAATTGTGTACGAGGTGATCTAATTCACGAATCCTAAAGTTAAGTACAGTTTGTTTGGTTTGCTGAAGTGGTTTTTTTTGTAGCACCAAGATACTTAATTTTATTTCTGAAGGACAGTGGTGATTTGAGTTTGTGCTAGTGGCTGAAGCCACGTGTGGCCGCGACCACATGGCCAAATTTTGTCGCATACTTTTGTACATTGGGCTTTTTGGGGCTATCCTGAACTTTGAAGTTTTGCCTCTCAACAATTTTTGCCAGATTTTGTGACCTAGTTTATACTATGGAATTTGGAAGGTGCGTTGGCTGAGCAAGCACGGCTATCCTGAACTTTGAAGTTTTGCTTCTCAACAATTTTTGCCAGATTTTGTGACCTAGTTTATACTGTGGAATTTGGAAGCTGCGTTGGCTGAGCAAGCACGGCTGATGCTTGAGTTTATTCTGATCAATTGCGGAAGAGCTTATTTTGAGGAACATCTTGTCATCTTGCAACTAGACAACATTATTATGTACTCAGCTTCGGCTGTTTAACCTACTTTTAAGGCTTTATATAGGTATTTGTTATATTTAAGATTTGTGTGGTTCCATTTACTTGTATGCTATGCTACATTCAACTTTGTTTCGTGCGCACGTAGTATGGCTTGCCAAGTCCTCGGAGACTTGTAGCAGCCCTGTTTAAGCTTTGCTATCTCTCTGTAAGATGGTATTTGCTTGTGTAAGTTTATATATTATTTATTGCTACCAGCTTTGCTACCTCTCTGTAGTTAGTATTTGCTATTTATATTGTTGATTATATTATTGTTTTACCATCAGCTTTGCCAGCCCTCTGCGGATGGTATTTGCTACTGCTTATTTATTGCTAGCACGCTATTCACTTGCTTTGATGTTCCTAGTTTATGCCGCTTTGCGTGCACTGCATTTCTTGCTTGCTGCTGTGATACTGCATGGAGAGTGTGACCTAAAGCTGAAGCTGCTGCCAGCCGGTGAACGTCAATTCACCTGTCGCCCAGGATTCTGATGCTCGACCACCATGTACAGTCAGAATTCTAACAAATCAAGCTGGCCGCAGAATCTGTTACCGCCTTCAGCCGGAAGCTATTCCATACATCCGGAGCAGCTGTATTCAGGTCTTATGCACTTAATTATTAAGTATTACATTTCTTATTGGCTCTCCAAGCCCAGCAAGTAGAGATTATAGTTAATTTATTACCGTATTTGTAACTGGGTTCAGCTGAAGATGCAGCGCTATTGTAGCTAACCGTTTAAACTGGTATTTGAGTTTAGAAATTGGATTAATAATTCGCTTTCAATTTCGAAGTCGGTTTGCGTTAGGCAGCCATTGTTGACTGCGATTTGTGTTCTTGCTTTAGCTATTTTAGTTTTGTGAAGTAAACTTTATTTCCACCGTGTGAAGTGGTTATTTCCACCGTGTGAAGTGGCTCGTGGTTAGGCAGCCTTGATGTAGGCATAGATGTTTTTTTTGAGTCCCCCAGGTACATTTGCATTGCATAAAAATTTTACTGTGTCAATTATTCTATTGGTTTATTGTGTTTGATGATTTGGAGTTTTGGAACAATTGTGTATAGCTTTAAGGCAGATTGTTCGTTGTCGTTCATTGGCTAGGGTCGTGTAGGCCATTTACTCAGTACTGAGATTCTTGTCAATATAAGCAGTTAAATTGGATTTTGCATTTTTGGTATTTATTTCACGTATACCTACCCACTTCCCACTCTACCAGTGTGAGCAGCTGTGGCATAAAGGTAATTATCTTGTGACAAAATGATAACGTGGAAAATCAAATAACGGAATATGAAAATCTAAATAATATTTTACAAATATGTAATAATATTATATGTGATACTGAAAATGGACAAAGCGGTAGTGATTATGTACAACACACAAGTAGTGATGAAAATGAAAATTTAAATAATATTGTAATAATATTATAGGTGAAAGTGATTCTGAAAATGTACAAAGCGGCAGTGGTTATGTATAAGAGACAATAAGTAGTGGTGAAAATGAATTTCCGCAGTTCGAGATCTTCAATTCCAGATCATATAATTTACACCGAAGATTTAGTGAATGATATTGATACAATGGCTATATTTGGAACTAGCGTAACCAGCGATCATCTGCCGGTCCTAGTTGCGGCTGAATTTTTCAATCGGCCAATAATTAAAGAAATTATAGACTGGGATAGGGCTAACTGGGACGAATTCGCTACGCACGTAGACCGCTTCCTGCCAGAAGCACCTCAATTGCACCAGACACCAGCAGAAGTTGAGGAAGCCATCAACTTAATTACCAACAAAATCAGTGAAGCCACACAAGTGTAATATGTTCCCACCAAAAGTATTTTTTTCTGACAGAAGTGAAATTCCACGACATATTCAACATGATTCGTTACAAACGGCAGCTCTACCGTGAGTTCTGCCGCACGAGAAAACGGCATGGAATAAATATAATGCGAGAATACGGCGTGACCTTGCGCGGTTCAGAGAAAATAGATGGAAAAATATATGTGCAGAGCTAGACTATACTGCCCTCCTAAGCACAGCGGGGGTATCTACATTTGTTTAGTTTCGAGATAATCGATGTTTCTCACTTAATACTGTAGTAATTTTGTAGTGGCTTGTACATACCCCTAAGTTAAAAGAACGTTTTAGACTCTTTCGAGCGTAGATACGGCTTCAAAACCTTAGTTTTACATATATTATAACCTCTATAGTTACTAATCATTTTTCAAAAAAATTGCAGATACCCCCTCTGTGCTTAGGAGGGCAGTATAGAAATTGATCAAAGTACTGGCACAAGTTCAAGGTCCTTACAGGCCAGAAGCGACGTGTGTCGCACCAACTAGTAATAGACGGCAACGTCGTAACCACAGAAGCAGAGAAGGCGCAACACCTCGCCAACACGCTGGAGGAAATCCATGAGAATCCTGAAGATCCACTCTTTGACGAGAACTTCCGGCAGGAGGTAGACGAATTCCTATCAAGAAGGCACGAAATAAACACGCTGCACCCAGAAGCTCTAGGCCAAGCAAATGTGACTTCTGAGCAAGTACACACGTACATCAAACTAAACAGGAAAAAAGCACCAGGAGAAGACAAAATCACGGGAAGAGTACTCAAAAAACTACCCCTCTCAGCCTTTAACTTCCTTGCTACAATCTTTAATTTATGCTTAATCCTTGGCTACTATCCTACAGCCTGAAAACGTGCCAATATCATAATGTTGCCTAAACCTGGAAAAAATCCATCTAATCCGTCCTCCTATCGACCGATATCTTTACTTAATGTTTTAGGAAAAGACATTTGACCCTATCATACACGAGACGCTGAACGAGCACTGCGCCCTCAACAACATTCTGCCTGACACGTAGTTCGGCTTCAGAGCAGCCAGATCCACCCAGGACTGCCTGCTCCAAGTCACCACCACGGTCACAAAGGCCCTCAACAACGGGAACGTGGCTACCGGTTTAATCCTGGAAATAAACCGAGCCTTTGACACCGTGTGGCATGCAGGGCTAACATACGCGCTCATAACCATGGGCGTCCCCATCAGCTTAGTGCGGCTACTTCGGAGCTACCTACAACACAGAGAAGCGCGTGTCGTAGTGCGACAAAAACATTCCCAGCCGTTCACACCACGGGCTGGCTCACCGCAGGGGTCAGTGCTATCTTCACTGCTTTTCATAATGTTCTGCTCCACTATTCCACAAACACAGGGGACAAAATGTAAACTAATACAGTATGCAGATGATACGGCCATCGTCTCCACCGGACGGACAAGTATACAGGCGGCGCGTCATCTACAGCGCCAGACAACAGCTCTCGTGACGTGGATGCGGAGATGGAGAATGAAGGTCAACCCAGCAAAATCACAGCTAGTGTTGTTCAAGCACCACCATCTTACACGCCGTGCCGACCTACCACCTCAAATCCGCCTCTGGGACGCCGACATCACTCCATCGCCGCGCGCATTGTACCGGTGCTATACAACCACCATGTGGCCGCCAGGCCCCAGTTCGCGCAGGATCACTTGAACCGCGACTGGACAAATGTCATATTTAGTGACGATAAGGTCTTCTCTTCTGATTGTGATGGGAAAAAATATTTATGGCGGCCTAACAACACCAGGTTTGCGCCCGAAAATGTGTTAAAAAGTGATCGAATATCTTTGGCTTATTGGGGCTGGATGACCGGAGACGGTCCAGGAGAACTTGTTCGTGTGGACACAAAAATGACAGCACTCCACTATGTAGATATCCTGGAAAATATTTTGATGCCAAGTGCCAGGATATTCTATCCAGAAGGCCGGCTTACATTTGTGCAGGATAATTCCGCTGTTCATACTGCTCGAGCGGTTAAATCTTGGTTCGAAGAACATGCCGATGAAATAAAATTAATCCGGTGGCCCGCACGATCGCCGGATTTAAATCCCTACGAAAATCTCTGGGCGGAAATGGTTCGTTGCTGGGACGGTCCTTGCCAAAGACAAAAAGAAGCTCTGGATGCCCATTAGGGTGAAGCGAAATTTTTTTTTGAAAAAATTTATAAAGCCTGTGGTGCCAAAAGGTGTCTCTTATGGTACTTAGTAAGTACCCAAAAATTGGTTTTTTTAAATTTTTATCTTTGGCTGCCGAAATTTTCCAAAATTATTATTTCTTAAAATATATGTTATTTTTGTTTTTTTTTCTCCAAATTATCTAATTAAATAGTTTTAATTAAAACTAACTTGCCTTTATACCGTTTTTGTCAGTAGAACAAAAGGGCACCCTGAAAAATGTCCCATTCCAGATGGCTCACAACGGCAAATAGAATATTAAGACTATATGTAGCAACCACTAAGCCATCACAGAACCTTAAAACTATAACTGATTTGATTGTTAAAGTTTACGCTGTGTGTTGGTTTCAAATTAAATGCAATCCGTCTTGTAAAAACGGATTCAAACATTTATTTAACTTAATAAAGAGATCTTGCTACCTTCCAAACAATCTAAAGGAAGTAATTGATCCGGTGATACAGCGAAACGGATATTTCGGCCACTCAGAAAATATTTTACTAGCAAAGTTGGCGGACGAAAAAAAAAACATATTCGAGAATTGGCATTAAGAAGAATTTTAAAATGTAGAAAGTCAACCCAGAAAGCAGAAGGCGTCCGAATATTTCAACTGCAGAAACTAAATTTTAATATTCTAATGACTACACTGAACTTATATCTTGGCAGAGTGGCAACATAAGGGAACCGTCACTTACAATAGATATTTCTGATGAGGAAATATCTCATATGATTTCTTTAGTTCCGGAGCAGGATGAAATTCCAGTACTTAATTTTCCATGTCATTTACAAACTGTGGAACGGTGTATGAAATTGAAATGGAACTCGATATGTAGCCACCTCCACGTAGTGAGTTTTGGGTAGTTTAAGAAAAACTATCAAAGAGCTGCACTTTTTAACTATATTAGTATTTTATGTATATTTCAAAAATTTTAAATATTCAAAGTAATTTCGGCAGCCAAAGATGACGTCATAGAAAAGTAAAATTTTGCAGGTTTGTTAAGCAACACAAAAGGCACCAATTGTATACCCAGGCATTATCACTTTCGAACATTGGTTAAATTTTGTCCGTTTTTGCTCCACCCTAATGCCCATGAGTGTGGGATTCTCTACGCGGCAAGGATTTTTACACCAAGTGTGCCAATTAAATGATGCAACGATTAAATAACGTTATTGCGAAGAATGGGAACTGGCATTAAAAAATGATTGACTTATTAATTAATTTATGTAGAGTATTTTTAATCGACTGGAAAATTTTTTGAATTGTTACAACTACTCGGCAATCAGTCGGGAGAAATTTAGGAATGAATTAAAGTTTTTTTTTTACCATTGTAAAATGTTAAAAAAATGTCGTTATATTTCACCAAAGAATTTGTACTTTTTATACTTTTGTGCATTGTAAAAATTAAAAGTTTTGAGCATCTGATGATGACCGTTGTGCGGTCGAAACGTTATGTGAATAAAACAAACATCAAAATGTGAGTGAAAACTTTAATTCATTCCTAAATTTCTCCCGACTGATTGCCGAGTAGTTGTTAACAATTCAATAATTAATTTATGTTGACTTGAAGCACTGCTTCCAATTTATAAGAAGTTGTTTTTTTACTTATAGTTGTTTTTTTTAATCATGAAGAAGAAGCAATGCAACATTAACGTACCGTTAATGTTGTTATTGAAGCCTACACTACATCTCAAGCCCGATTGCGTCTGCATGAATTTATGGTTCCACTGGATCGTAGAGTTTTGTATTACGATACAGATTCTCTTATTTACTATCATGTTCCTGGTGATTACGAACCTCCGACGGGTAATTTATTAGGAGATCTTACAGATAAATTATCCGATTATGGAGCAGATAGTTTTATAAGCGAATTTGTTTGCGGGGGACCAAATAATTATGCATACAAGGTATATTCACCGGCGTCTAAGAAAACCATCAAGTGTGTAAAGTTAAAGGCTTTACTCTTAACTAAAAAAATTCGTTAACTATATTCGTTAAGTGTATAGGGAAAGAAATTTAAAAATTGGTTACAACTATTTAAATAATGAGCTTTTAATTACTACATTAAATAAGAGTGGGGTATATTGAAAAGTTGTTATAAATACCTACCGAAATATTTCCTTCTGTATTGTGAAGTCTTATAGCGCTGTGTTAATCGCAACTGAAATATTTTTATAAGATTCGTTTAAATTTCTACATACAATGCAAAACTACGTTGTAGAGACAACAGAATCTTGGGACCACATCGACGATGCAACTTATAATCCAATGGAAGGGATTAAAAATAAACTCATTTTAATTCCTCCACACGGTTATAATGTTATAAACTGACTAAAAGTCAGAAGAGAGCCCATATCGAACAGCCGAAAGAATAAGATGGCAGAATCTGCTGCATCGCAAAAAGGAGGATACAAAAACAACAACGACACAATCTAAAGACGTGGTTGAAGCGGAATGGGTCAACTCGCCGCGGCCGACTCGCCGCGGCCGTCTCGCCGCGGCCGACTCGCCGCCGGGCCAGCTCGCCGCCAGGCCAACTCGCCGCCAGGCCAACTGGCCGCCAGGCCAACTGGCCGCCAGGCTTACTCGCCGCCAGGCCAACTCGCCGCGCGGTCTATGGGATCGTTTATTAACGTGTAAAATCTAATAAATTGCAGAGAGTAACATTATCTTGGCTTCCTATTGGAATCTCGAGAACTGTTAGAGCTGCAAAGTTGGTTAAATTATCAAAGTAATGCATTTTTATGTATTCTGGTGTTGCGGTCACCATTTTGTCTATAAAATAGTCCACAAAACAATACTAGTAATTAAGTTAAAATTCATGAAAACCTTGTATATATTGTATCTGCAAGATTAACAACCACTTATCCAGAAGGCTTATATGTCTTTAATCTCTAGCAGCCCTATTTACGGTTAATGCGCGGCTCTGTCTGTACAGAGTAGTAGAGATACTCTCTATAATACTGTTATATTATTATAATACTTTAATCTTATTAAGTAGAAATGTTGCAGTTTTCATATGAACAATTATGTGAGCTAATTACAACATATTCCAGGAATTATAGCAGAAGGTCTTATGGAAAACAAAATCGAACAGCGGAGAAGGGGTTGTTAATCCCACAGGTACAATATGTCCAACTATAAATAGAGATGTTCGCTTTGTTTTTAAGTCATTACATCCACAGTCCTAAATCAAATAATTGTGAGCAAGAAAATGGAGTCTCGTATTGAATCACAACGTAGAAAAGAAAAGTTTTATAGTGGTGGTTATATATACGTGTACGACAAGAAATCTGCGGATGGAGTTACTGAATTTTGGCGTTGTGAGAGAAGAGGGGAGTGTAAAGCCAGAATTCACGTTCTAAATGGTGAAATTGTGAAATCATTAAATTTGCATTCGCACGAAGCATCCGCGTCTAAAATTGAAAAAAGCATAGTTATAACAAACATTAAACGTCGTGCTAAAGAAACAGTGGAGTTAACATCTCAAGTGATAAACGAAAGTGTGTGTAATTTGACAGAAGCCTGTCAAGGGACTTTACCTACACAGAATGCGCTTCGGAAATTAGTAAGAAGAGTAAGAAATGAAGTTCATTCCGCACCGGTGAATCCAAGTTCCTTGGATACCTTGGAAATACCGGAAAATTATCAAGTTTATAATTCAAATGAATCACAAGAAAAATTTTTGCTTGCTGACAGTGGTGCTGGTCCAAACAGAATTATCATTTTTGGGAGAGAAAGGAATCTTCAGATATTTAAAGATTCAAAAGCGTGGTTCGTTGATGGCACCTTTAGTATCGCACCACAGTTGTTTTCACAAGTGTATGTTATCCTTGGAGAGAAACATGGAGGTGTACATCCAATGTTTTATGCTCTACTGCCTAATAAACAGCGTGTGACATATGATAAAATGTTTGAATTAATTCAAGGTCTTCAGCCAGAATTTCGCCCTCAATCAATTTCGTGTGATTTTGAAATAGCTGCGTTTAAGAGTATGAGTGAACATTACCCGGGTGTACAAATAAGAGGCTGTTTCTTCCACTTGACGCATAATATGAAGAAACATTTATGTTCCTTGGGATTGCTTCAGGAATATAATAATAATGCACAATTCGCTCTAAAATCAAAAATGGTTAGTGCTCTAGCTTTCATTCCAACTGAAGATTTAAATGATGCAATTGAAACATTATCTGAAGACTTACCGGAAGAATTGCAACCTCTGCTGGAATGGTTTGAAGATAACTACGTTGGGAGAATGAATAGGCGAGGAAACGGGCGTCGTACTCCATTGTTTCCACACGATATGTGGAATTTGTACAACAGGGTGTTGAATAAAGAAGATCGAACGAACAATCACGCAGAAGCGGCCCACAGACGTCTTCAATGCGAACTTGGAATGGATCACCCTACTATTTGGAAGTTTATTGAGGGACTACGCAAAGTTCAACGTGGAAGAGATCTCTTTTATGAACAACTAATAGCTGGACAAAACCCACCTTTAAAATTAAAAAAATATAGGGATGCTGATGAAAGAATTATTTCAATCGTAGAGAATTATGAAAATAGGAACACTATTGAATATTTAAGAGGTATTGCTCATAATTTTGAAATGGATGCTTAGCATATAAATAAGTGCATATGTTATTATGTATATATATTTTTTCATTATTGACTTGTATTTTCACTAACATGTAAATATGTATATAACATAAGTTGTATATAGTTGTATATATGATATGATATATTTTTTTGTTTAATTACTGACTAGTATTTTTATTAACATGTAAATACTTTTGTAAATATGTATAATTAATAGTTGTATATATTTTTTGTTTAATTACTTCACTGACTAGTATTTTCACTTATGTAAACATGTAAATATTTTCGTATATATATAAGTAATTATATATTTTTTGTTTGATTACTCTATTGGTTAGTATTTTACTCAAAATATAAAATTTCAGGAGATTCCGAAATTTTCAAGGTAAATATTATACAAAATCCAGGATATTTTATAACATAATATAATTTATATACTCAGCGTTTGAAAAAGTGATAACAAATAATTTTACTGGAATCCTTTGCATAGCTTCAAAATTTAAAAATTGTTTTTTATACATAGGCGACTAGAAAGCATAAAATTTAAAAAGTTTCGCAAGAGTAAAGTAAATTGTTTAGTACAGCACTCTGGACTCTAATATGAGATATACATTTGATCGGATTTTTTTAAATAATAATCACTAAAAATGTACGTTTTTTTATTGTTTTGCTACAGTGAAATTTATTAGATTTTACACGTTAATAAACGATCCCATAGACCGCGCGGCGAGTTGGCCTGGCGGCGAGTAAGCCTGGCGGCCAGTTGGCCTGGCGGCGAGTTGGCCTGGCGGCGAGCTGGCCCGGCGGCGAGTCGGCCGCGGCGAGACGGCCGCGGCGAGTCGGCCGCGGCGAGTTGTCCTAGACCGTGGTTGAAGGACCATCTTGTAAGTTAACATCTCCAATGAGGAACAATACGAAGGAAAATACGGAAAGGAAGAGCGAGAATAAATACAGCACAATTTTATATAACGTTATATGTATTATGTACTTAGTGCTGTAGTGTAAGTACATGTAAAAGAAATAGACTCACCAATGACGCAGTCCCTACTTTATTTCTAAGAGGTGAAGCTGAAGAACAAGATACTGTGGCTGATGAACAGCATGGAGATGTTATCGAGGAATTGTAGCATCTACTTAATTTGCAGGAGGTAATGTTAATAATATAATAATTGATGAATATATTGTAGATGCTGAAGAACACCACACAGCTGAAAAGTCTTCACAAACTCCAGCAATATTGTCCGCTAATACTCCAAGGAAAACTCGTTTGCATGAGCAGATTAAAAATTTAAAACAAGTAATTAGACGAGCAGAAAATAAAGAGTCTCAGGAAATAGTAGCACGCGATATTGTATCTGATGAGGAATTTATTAAATTTTGTGAAAGGAGTTTTAATGAGGGTACAGCAAATTTGTTTAAAATGCAGCTGGAATTATCTAAGAAGGCACATGGTCACAGGTATACAGAGAACTTTAAGCAATATTCTTTAAATATTTTCTTCTTAGGCTCTAAAGTGTATAGATTCTTGTCTAAAACTTTACATTTACCATCTAAAGCCACTTTGTGTAGAATAACAAGTAACTGGCAGGTATTAACGATTTTCTTTTTTCCGCAATTAAAATGAAATTTAATAGGATGAATGATGAAGCCAAAGACTGTGTTTTATGTGTAGATGAAATGTCTTTAAAAACATTTTTATTTTATAATAGGCAGAGGGATGAGGTACTCGGCTTTCATGAATCAACAGAAAAATTATATGTTCCCGCAACTAATGCATTGGTATTAATGGCTAGAGGAGTTCACTCTAATTGGAAGCAGCCAGTGGCATATTTTTTTGTTAGCAATTCGTGTCCTGCAAATGATTTGCAATCAATCATTTTCAATAGTATTAAAAGATTATTTGATGTAGGTTTAAATGTTTTAGCTTTAATTTCTGACCAGGGAGCTAATTTTATAAAATTTGCACTGTTGGTGTATCGCCAGAAACACCTTATTTTGAAGTAGATACTAAATTATTTTTTTATATTTTCGATACACCACATCTTTTAAAGTCTACTAGAAATAATCTATTTGCACATAGGTTTGTTATTGAGGAAGGTGTAACAGACAAATGTTATTTAACGGATTTTTACAACAAAGACAAACAACAGTCATTCAGACAAGCGCCACGTCTTTCAGATATTCATATGCAACCAAATAATTTTCAAAAAATGAAAGTAAAATACGCCTCACAAGTTTTAGTGCATCAGTTGCTGCAGGTTTAAACACTTATATCGCCCTAAATTTTTTTCCCCAATCTGCAATGACAACTGCTTCATTTATTTCTAAAATGGATAATTTATTTGATGTTCTAAATTCACATACTTTTAATTGTAGAAAAATTCTCAATAAACCTTTTACTGGAAAAGCAAAGCAAATTAAAGTTTTGAATGATATGTTAGAATTGTTTAACAAGTTGAAAGTAATTAATTCAAAAGTGAAGATATTACAAAAACTTTTAATTTTATTAATGGGTGGAAAATTACTATTCAATCAATTTTAGGAATCTGGGACATAACAAAAAATAAAGGTATAACAAGTTTGTGCACAAGGAGGTTAAATCAGGATTGCTTAGAGAATTTCTACGGCACAGTGCGACAACAGGGCGGTAATTCAACTAACCCTACCCCTATTCAATTCGCCAGAGCGTTCCGAAAGCTATTTTCACTAAATTATTTTCAATTTGCTGAAGGTTCCAATTGTATAGAAGATTTAGATTCAGTTCTTATTGATTTTCAGCCTGAACAAGTCAAAGAATTAGATTTGTTGTTTCCAACACAGACAGTTTTTAACAACGTCTTGCCAGTTGATACGACAGATTATCAAATTTTAGATTTGCCAGAGCAGAATGAGTTAGTTTTTGTCGCTGGATATTTTATTAGAAAGTGCCTAGATAAACACACGTGTGATAAATGTCAGTCATATTCTAAAAGTAACATATAGTTAAACCAGTCAATTTAGAGCGTACCAAAACAAAAATAACGATACATTTGGAAACTTAATGATGCCATCACAATGCTTTAGTGAATATCTTCAAGAGTTAGAAAGGATTTTTTCTTCAAATTTTCCTCGACTATCTATAGGTCCAAATGTAGGAGCTCAGATCAAATTAAAATTAAAATCAGTTCCATTTGTAAAGCCTTGCCCTGATTTTCAAGTTGTTGTAAATGTAGAGATATAATCATATTGGCAACACGTAAGCGGGACCAACAGGGATTTTTGATATGACAGGGGTAGGGAACGTAAATTGAATAATAAGGTTATTTATGTCTTGTAACAATAAAGTATTCAATAAAACATATTCAGTAATCTGTGTGCAAACTGTTGTTATCATTTAAAATACACAACAGAAATTGGCGACGAGGATAAAAAGTACCAGTGTCAAAACTACAGTCAAATAAGACGAACGAAAGTAGTAGAAAAAAATACACGTGGCAGGTCAAATCAACGTGTGTAAAATACGTAGTGTAAGTCAAGCAAAGTCAGCAAAATGTCCTTAATAGGAAGTATTGAACATTTTAATGTTAAAAACGGTGACTTAGAAGCATATCTGGAGCGCATGGAACAATATTTTAAGGTTAACAAAGTGGAAGAAAATCTTAAAACGTCGCTGTTCATTACATTGATAGGCCCAGACGCATACAGTGTATTGAAAAATATCTTAATACCAGACAGTCCATGCAATAAAACGTATAAACAACTAACGGATGCACTAAAATCTCGATATTCACCAAAAAGAGTAATCATAGCGGAACGATATAAATTCAATAAGAGAGACCAAATGGAAGGAGAATCTATAAGTGAATATGTGGTACAGTTAAAAAACTTGGCAAAAACTTGCAAATTCAATGCATTCCTCGACGATGCATTGCGTGATAGACTTGTATGTGGGTTACGTAGTACCGCAGTTCAAAGAAAACTCCTTAGTGAAGCTGAATTGTCATTTCAAGAAGCATATGAACTTGCTCTCAGCATGGAAACTGCCAGTGACCAGGCTAGATTATTGCAACATTCAGCAGAGGTCAATGTACTTAAAAGATGTCAGTCAAATCGTCAAGGTCAGCAGTCAAATTGTGGTCGTTGTGGTCGTAAACACGATCCGAAAACATGTCCGGCAAAGAATTGGCAGTGCTATATCTGCAACAGAAAGGGTCATACCTCAAAAGTCTGCAGGAACCGAAGGGTTCACAATGTTCAAGGAGAAGCTGCCGAAGAAGAAGAAAAAACAGCGCATGAAGTATTCGATGAAGAAGAAGTTGAATATAGGTTAGATAGATTAGAGACAGTGCAGGTAAAATCTTTACAATCGGTTCCTAGTGTATATACTGTATTAATTGATAATAAAGTACATAAAATGGAATTAGACACAGGTGCCAGTATAACAGTAGTCCCAAAACAGTATTATGAAAAGTATTTTAAGAATAAAACATTAAAACCTAGTTCATTAAAAGTTAGAACTGTGTCAAATCAACAAATTTTTGTTAAAGGAGAACTAGATGTAAATGTAAAATTAAGTAAAGAAATCCCTAGTTGTAAGTTAACAATGTATGTGTTAAACTCTGATGCTGTGTTTATGCCCTTATTAGGTCGAGATTGGGTCGATAAGCTTAATCCAGATTGGAGAAACATTCTTAAACCTCAACCCATCCCTAAGTCTGAGCCGGTATGCGCAATTCAAGAAGAAAACGTCACGTCGATAATCCAAGGATTAAAAGAAGAATTCCCGAATGTGTTCACTAGTGGAAGAGCAGGCAGCATATCAAACTATAAGGCTAATCTAGTTCAAAAGAAAAACAGTATTCCAGTTTTTCACCGAGCGTATTCAGTTCCGTATTCAGTCAAAGAGAAGGTGGAACAGGAAATAAATGAATTAGTCAAAAATAACGTCCTAGTGCCGGTCAATCACAGCGAATACGTCAGCCCTGTGATAACCGTACCAAAGAAGAACGGAGGGATTCGCCTCTGTGGAGATTTCAAAAAGACTTTAAACCCAAACTTGGAGACAGACCATTACCCACTTCCAAGGTTGGAAGATGTATTTCAAGCGGTCAGTGGAGCAACTGTATTCACTGTATTAGACTTAACAAATGCGTATCTACAACTTCAAGTAATATAATATTTTATTTGCCAAAAAGACCAGTACATTGGTATATGGTACGTCATATAAGTTACATAGTTCATAGTAGTACAATATTTAATTACAGAGAAGAATCTTGCATATATTCATTTATGGAATAATAACATTTATTTATAAGTATAGTTTTTAGTGTGTTTTTAAATATCTTAAAACTATTTACATTTTTTATATTATCGGGCAAGTGATTGTACATTTTAACACCAACTAAAAAAGGATTATGTAATGTCAAACTTAGTCTATGTTTGGGCATCACAAAATTATTTTTTCCTCTCGTATTATAACTATGATTATTATCATGTGTTTGAAGTTGATCTTTTTGTTGTCTAATAAATAAAATTACATTAAAAATATACAGACATGGTAGCGTCAAGATTTTTTCTTTTATAAAAGTATCTTTACATGAAGAATGGAAACTTAACTTAAACATATTTCTAAGAGCACGCTTTTGTAGAATAAAAATACGTTGTACAGTGGGTGATCTTCCCCAAAAAATAATTCCATAAGACATAAGGCTAAAAAATTTGGCATAATAAAAAGTTTTTACTGTATGTACATTAGTGATCTGTGCGAGCCATTTGATAGCATAACATAAAGGTGCAAGCTTTTTACAGATTTCATCAATTTCGAAGTCCCATTTTAAATTTTCAGTAATATTCAAACCTAAAACTTTTTGTGTTTGAACTTGTGGAATTAAATTATTATTACATCTAACGAGAATACTTGAATCCCTTTTAGTTGTAGAAAATTTAACTATTGCTGATTTACTTGCATTGAGAGTCAAATTCAGATTCGCACACCAGTTAGACAATTTTTGAGAGAGTTCAGACATAAAATTTTTTGAATTTAATTCGTTATCAGGTATTATTATTGATGTGTCATCCGCATAAGAAATAAATTTATGATCCTTTATGACAGTTTTAACATCATTTACATAAAGTATAAATAAAATAGGACCAAGGATTGATCCTTGAGGTACGCCCATTTCGACAGATTTGGGATCAGATTTGTAATTGTTATAGTAAACAACTTGCTTTCTTTCAATAAGGTAAGATTGAAGCCAATTTTTGCAAGTGCCACGCAAACCGTAATGAGATAATTTATCCAATAGTTTATTGTGATCTACACAGTCGAAAGCTTTGGATAAATCAATAAAAATACTATAAGTACTCGTATTATTGTCCAAATTGGTATAGATACTATTTAAAAAGTTAGCTAATGCAGTAAAAGTGCTACATCCCTTGCGAAAGCCATGCTGCTCTTTATTAATTATAGTATTCTTATCTAGAAATGATATTATTCTGTTTAGCATTATTTTTTCAAAAAGTTTATGAAATGTAGATACTAAACTGATTGGTCGATAGTTAGCAACTTGTTCTTTCGAACCTTTTTTATGCAATGCGACAACTTTTACAGTTTTTAGTGCATTAGGAAACACACCTTCGGATAAAGATTCATTAATGCAGTGTAATAAAGGTTCCACTATTAAACTATAACAACATTTTAATAAGTTAGCGGGAAATTCATCAGTTCCTGTTGCAGATGAACTATTTAAGGATAATATCGCAGAAATTAGTTCATTTTCAGACGCAGGATATAGATAAATAGAACTGTTGCAGTTGGAAGGATTACTATTTGGCATGTTTTGATTTAAACTTAGTTCCTCGACAAGCTTTCGTGGAGTATCGACAAAGAAATTGTTGAATAAATTGGCAATATCAAGTGAATCAGTAGCAATATCCGATTCATGACATAATTGTTTAAGTTTATCATGACCACAACTTGACTTTACATTTAAATTGTTGTTAATTATGTTCCATACTTTCTTACCTGAGTTAATACAATTGTTTATTAAATGATCGTTATAATTTTTCTTTGCGTCTTGAATTGCTTTACGGTAATTGTTTTTCGAAATTAAATAATGTTCTTTACTTACAATACCTGACTTATGTAAATGAAATATATGTTTTTGTTGTTGAGAAAGTAATTTAATATTATCTGTAATCCAATTTTTGTTTAATTTACTTGATGTAATTTTTATTTTTGGAAATGACATTTCAAAGAAATGTAACAATGTTTCTAGTAGATACTGAAATTTATGATTTATGTCATTTAAAACATAAATATGATTCCAGTTAATCTGTTCTAAATAATAATGAAATAACTCAATATTTTTACCAGAAAAAAGTCTCTTTTCACATTTGAAGCTGTTGTTATTACATTCACCAGATAGAGTGGTACATAGTTTAATATTTTGAGCCGAATGATCTGATATTGAATTGGAAATAATATTAGAAACATAAGAGTCTTTATCAATGTTGGTAAATATATTGTCAATGCAGGTTTTGCTAGTATTTGTTATTCTAGTAGGCTGTACAAAAGATGGATGAAGATTAAATGATGACATTAAATCTAATAATAATTTTGTCTCTGAACTATCATTTAAAATATTTATATTGAAATCTCCGCAAACGAAAATTTTTATATATTTATCATGGTTGAATACTTTAGTTAGACAATAGTTTAACTGATTTATGAAATCATTAATTTTACATGTAGGTGAACGATACAAAGATAGTACGTACGTAACAATATTGTTTAACTTAATTTTTATACCGCAGCATTCGAAAACCTGCTCTATATTACATTCCTCAATTAAATCAATTTTCTCAAACGAGATATGTGGTTTACAGAAGATAGCTACACCTCCATGTGAGAATTGTTGTCTATGAAAACTAGTTGCCAGTCTAAAGGTATTAATATGAACGGTAAGCTGCTCTTCTTTCTTCAGCCAATGCTCGCATATACAGAAAATGTCACAGGGATAAGAGTTGAGAAAAATCTCAACTTCTTCAAGCTTATTACGCAGACATTGGATGTTCAAGTGTGTGATACTGAAATTATAAATATTAGTATAACTGTTGGTTAATGATTCACAGTGTAAAAGTGAAGGATCATTTTCATCATAATTTTGCACTATTTGTGATTGTTTGTTGGGGGTCTCTTTTGAAAAAACCGAGTGACATAGGTACCACATGGCCACATGTCAGCACTAAACGCTTTGTCAAAATTGTTTGAATTTATAGTTATTTTAAATGATGAGTAGTTGTCAGGAAATTTGGAAGTTACACTCTCACAAATCACTTCTGGAAAGTCCTTTTTTAAATAATCCGTTAAAGCTTCTGACTTCGTATTTGGTTTCAATCGAGACACAAATAATGATATTGTTTTTGGTACAACTTTGATGGTAGAGATATCTTTTAATTCGCCATATATAGCTTTTTTGTTGGTTTTCCTCTTTTTTATTACGTCACTCCAAGTTGCATTGTTGTTATTGGAGATCTCATTTTCATTTGCAACACTTTTGTTTACATTCTGAGCCGTATTGTTAGGTTAGGTGAGTCTTCTAAACCATTACTAACAATAAACACTCACAAGGGATTATTTCGTTACCAAAGATTACCGTTTGGTGTTTCAAGTGCACCAGCAATTTTTCAGAGTGTTATGGATGATATTTTGAAAGATATGCCTATGGTTGCAGTTTATATAGATGACTGCGTAATAGGTGGAGTTGATATAACAGATTGCATACAACGAACAAAGAGGTTTATGCAAAGACTAAATGAGTTCAATGTGCGGATAAATGAGAATAAAAGTACATTTTTTGACACAAGAGTAGAACTTTTAGGACATAAAATTGACAAATCAGGCATAAAACCAATTCAATCAAAAGTAGATGCGATTGTAAAATGTCCCACACTCAAGAATGTGTCACAGCTTAAAACTTATGTAGGCATGTTAAATTTTTACTCAAGATTTATACCAATGTTATCAAGTACCTTACAACCATTGTACGAATTAACAAAAAAAAATAACTTATTTAACTGGACAAATAAGTGTCAAGCCGCATTTGAAAGTAGTAAAACATTATTGTTGGAAAGTAAGGCACTTTGTCTTTATGATCCGGATAAACCAATTATCATATCAAGCGATGCTTCAAATTATGGAATAGGGGGTGTGCTCAGTCAAGAAATTGATGGAGTGGAAAGACCAGTAATGTTTGTGAGTTCCACATTAACTAAAGCAGAACAAAACTATGCACAAACACATAAAGAAGCACTAGCAATAATATTTGCAATTAAACGTTTCCATAAATACATTTATGGCAAAAGATTTAAAATTATTACTGATCATTTACCACTGAATACTATTTTAGGTCGAAACCAAGGACTACCAGTGCTAGCTCATGCAAGAATACAAAGGTGGGCACTAATACTCTCAGCCTATGATTATGATATACAGTACCGAAAGGGGAGCGAACTTATTCATGCAGACTGTATGTCACGATTACCACTACCAGAAACAACCGGTGAAGTATTTTCATTTACTGACATTAGAGAACTACCGTTGAGCCCAGAAGATATTGTAGCTGAAACAAAGAAAGATCGAGTACTTATGAAGGTAATAGAATTTACCAAACTAGGTTGGCCTAATACTCACGTCTCAGAAGACGTATTGAAACCATTTATGAGAAGACGACACGAGCTTAGTGTAGAGAATGAATGTTTAACGCGGGGAAACCGCCTAGTTATACCACTATCGTTAAGAAGTGTTGTAATGGATCTTTTACACGATCAACATCCAGGGATAGTGAGAATGAAGATGAGAGCACGAGCGGATGTTTGGTGGCCCAATATGGACATGGAAATTGAAGAGAAAGTTAGAACATGTGAAGCATGTCAAATTTACGCGGCGAAAAGTCAAGAGAAGCCATTGACCAGTTGGCCCAAGACTGATAGAAATTTTAAACGGGTACACATTGATTTTTTCAAAAAACATGGTAATTATTTTCTGTTATTGGTAGATGTTACATCAAAATGGTTGGAAATATTTATTATGCATGGATCAAATACCAATAAAACTATTGAAAAACTACGACATGTATTTGCAACATTTGGTATCCCAGAAGAATTAGTTGCAGATAATGGACCGCCATTCAATGCGGAAGAATTTCATGTATTTTGTAGAAGCAACGGAATTAAGTTAACTCATAGTCCACCATATCACCCAACTTCTAATGGTGCAGCAGAACGAAACGTCGGCATAATAAAACGAAATTTAGAGAAACAATTATATGAAACAAATAAATATAATTCAAACATTAGCATGCAACATAAATTAGATCATTTTCTTTTCAATTACAGAAATACACCAAGTAGTGTAACTGGATTTTCTCCAGCACAAATTATATTTAAACAAATACCACGCCATAAGCTAAACATGATGAAACCAAAATTTCTTAAAGGAAAAAGAGAAGATGAAAGAAGAGTTAAGATAAAAGAATACGAAGATAAGAAAAGAATGAAAGCAATCTATTTTGTAGAGGGAGAAACCGTATATACTTATTCGGCTAGAGATCACCATTGGTACTTAGGAAAAATAATGAAGGTATTAAGTAATAGTACTTATTTGATATTAGTGAATGGAAAGGTTAGATTTATGCATGCGGATGACATTAAAAGAGCAGTGACAGAAACCCCAGAAACTACGCAAATTAGATCGGAAAATTTAGGACTGGAGCCACGCAAACCAGAAGTGGAAGTTGTCGATAAGGAAGGAACGAACATCGAACGGAACATTGAAATAACAGATCAAGAAGTAGGGACCGAATGCGTATCTAAGGAAGAAACGAACATCGAAAAGAACACTGAAATAACAGAGCAAGAAGTAATGACCGAATGCGTATCTAATCAGACTCCCTTTTCTAATCCAGTATCCAATACCACACCAGATCAGACCCAAACCCTAAGAAGATCCACTCGAGCAATAAGACCACCCGACCGTCTAAACCTATAAATGTAGAGGGAGAAAGGTGTTGTAAATGTAGAGATATAATCATATTGGCAACACGTAAGCGGGACCAACAGGGATTTTTGATATGACAGGGGTAGGGAACGTAAATTGAATAATAAGGTTATTTATGTCTTGTAACAATAAAGTATTCAATAAAACATATTCAGTAATCTGTGTGCAAACTGTTGTTATCATTTAAAATACACAACACAAGTAAATTATTATTTTGCAACATTTGTAACAACGCAATCAAGGGTGAACAAGTCAAAGAATTAGATTTGTTGTTTCCAACACAGACAGTTTTTAACAACGTCTTGCCAGTTGATACGACAGATTATCAAATTTTAGATTTGCCAGAGCAGAATGCGTTAGTTTTTGTCGCTGGATATTTTATTAGACAGTACCTAGATAAACACACGTGTGATAAATGTCAGTCATATTCTAAAAGTAATATAGAGTTAAGCCAGTCAATTTAGAGCGTACCAAAACAAAAATAACGATACATTTGGAAACTTAATGATGCCATCACAATGCTTTAGTGAATATCTTCAAGAGTTAGAAAGGATTTTTTCTTCAAATTTTCCTCGACTATCTATAGGTCCAAATGTAGGAGCTCAGATCAAATTAAAATCAAAATCAGACCCATTTGTAAATCCTTGCCCTGATTTTCCTATAGATTGTTTACTGTCTTTATTTGTAAGAGTTCGCATTTATTTTACTATAAAATTTGTAAATAGAAATTTCAAAACGCAGAAAAAAAGCAAGTAGATTATTATTTTGCAACATTTGTAACAACGCAATCAAGGGTGAACAAGTCAAAGAATTAGATTTGTTGTTTCCAACACAGACAGTTTTTAACAACGTCTTGCCAGTTGATACGACAGATTATCAAATTTTAGATTTGCCAGAGCAGAATGCGTTAGTTTTTGTCGCTGGATATTTTATTAGACAGTGCCTAGATAAACACACGTGTGATAAATGTCAGTCATATTCTAAAAGTAATATAGAGTTAAACCAGTCAATTTAGAGCGTACCAAAACAAAAATAACGATACATTTGGAAACTTAATGATGCCATCACAATGCTTTAGTGAATATCTTCAAGAGTTAGAAAGGATTTTTTCTTCAAATTTTCCTCGACTATCTATAGGTCCAAATGTAGGAGCTCAGATCAAATTAAAATTAAAATCAGTCCCATTTGTAAAGCCTTGCCCTGATTTTCCTATAGATTATTTACTGTCTTTATGTGTAAGAGTTCGCATTTATTTTACTATAAAATTTGTAAATAGAAATTTCAAAACGCAGAAAAAAAGCAAGTTAATTATTATTTTGCAACATTTGTAACAACGCAATCAAGGGTGCATCGCTTCTTCAAATAATGTGTTTGTATGCATTTTAATCTCTCTATATTTTTGAAACCTTATTATTTATATATACACGCAGAAATTAACATCAATGTATGTCAGCTAGATCAGTTTTGGAAGTTTGGCCACGCAAGAATTTGCGTGGTTCTTGTTGTTTAAAATTAGTGAGTCTTTTGTGCCTTATTTAAATTTAGTATTTAGGATTGTATCTACGTCGTTACTAATTTGAATTCTGGGCAGATTCTAGATTCATTAATTTTAGCATAAACTTCTGCAGGTTTTGTATTAGGGAAATGATGTGATTTTATGTATGTATCTTTATTGTAATATTTTTAGATCATAGTTGCAACTTGTATAAAATAATTGACACGTGGTTATAATAGGCCTTCTGGGGAAACCTTCCACATAAAGTAAAAAATGGTTAACGGGCTGAAAACAGTACCTCTTGGATAGTCATGGAAACCTGTTTTTTTGTGCAATTTTAAAATGATCTTATTAGAAAATAATGTAATGTTAGTTATAATATGAATTTCTATATAAGTATATGTGTAATACAATTATATTTTTGTCTATTTTTTATGAATATGCATTTATTAACATTATTACAACAATAAATATAAAAAAAACTATTTTCAACTATATTTTTGTCAAATAAACACGCAGCAAAACCAAAATTAATCTTAATCTTATTTGAAAAATTTCCAGTTTCACTGCTAATGAGTTTTCACTTTTAATAAGATTATACATTTTGTATGTTCTAAATTTAAGTAAACGATCTTATTAGAAGTTTCACAGAAAATATATCTCTAATACTATAGGTAGATTAGTGTTTATGAATTTGTAAATGGGTTTTTCTGAGTAAATTTTAGTCACGTAGGCACTTACACATTATTGATATTCATAACATAATGCAAATTAGTAAAATCAAATGTCTATTACCTAACGAAAGTAGAAAAATAATTTCTTTAAAGTTCCGAAAATTTGTATCAATCTTTTTTTCTCGTTCAATAAATAAATACATTTATTTTCTGTAATATTATTCTATCCTGCAAATGGTGTATCTCCTCTAGAATAATAATAAATTAATACATAAATGGTTGGAGGTTGTTTTAATTTCATTTCAATCAAAAATACATAATATGAGGTTAAGTGTCAAAATTTCTATCTGTCAGTGTACATTTCAATTTCGCCGCGGATGAGGTTAGTTCTTTTAAATCCCGATATGCGCACCTGCGCTTCGTAACTGCGCGAGGAAAATTTTGCTTCAAGAGATCAAAGGCGCAGACACGGAGTGAAACTACTGTATTACCTTATACTGTCACTGTACCTCCGCCAAAAGGAACATTTCGCACAGCATTTATTGTGCTGGATGTAGTATACTTATTTATTCTTCTTCGGACCCGAAGACAAGTTCATCAAGTTTGTGTAAATTTTAATTCATCGGTAAAGAGAGTCTCAGTTTCTATATATTCGCGATGTTGCCGAGTATACAGAATATGGACTCTTTATTGTTGTTCCTGATTAATTAAGGTACTTGAACAAGAATTATAGAAGATAAAGAATGTCCTTCACAAAGCCTATTACGTACGGTATGATCTAAAATGCTTTTACCATTTGATGTTATTGCTTCGGACATCTGATGAACTTCCGTTAAATGTCTTCTATGGCCTTTGTTTTGATTCATTATTTAAAATTTCACAGATACTTAACTGCTATACTTTCATAAATGCTAAACAAAATATCGAAATAGAACAATTATCATTCCAGTTTAGTTTCATTTTTTATTTATAGAAGTCGGAATAAAAAAAATGAACCCGTAAAAACAAAGTTTTTGACTACAAATCCGGTATATATGAAACTCTATCAATATTTATTTATATTTTTGTTTTCATTGTAAATCTTTCTTAGATAGTGTGTTTCAAGAAAGAGTTAAAAAGAGTAGGGTATAACGGGAGGTCTTATGCTGGCCAAATCAGATTTTTTCTTGTGCCAAAGTAAATGTTTGGTCACAACGAGTCTATGTACCAAATTTCAGAGTTAAAAAGCTTAGGGTATGGCGGGAGGTCTTGTAGTGGCCCATCAGATTTTTTCTTGTGCCAAAGTAAATGTTTGGTCACAACGAGTCTATGTACCAAATTTCAGATTGATTGGATATGGGGAAATGGGTATATCGGGAGGTCTTGTGCTGGCCACATCAGATTTTTTTCTTGTGCCAAAGTAAATGTTTGGCCACAACGAGTCTATGTACCAAATTTCAGATTGATTGGATATGGGGAAATGGGTTTGGGGTATGGCGGGAGGTCTTGTGCTGGCCACATCAGATTTTTTCTTGTGCCAAAGTGCATTGTTAGGTGACAAAAGTCTATTTGCAAAATTTCAGCTTGATAGGATCACGGGAAGTGGGTCATTTTTTACTTTTAAAAATAAAAACATAACAAACAGATAAAACAAGTTCTGGAACATAAACAATACATAAGGCAACTTAAATTCACAATATAGGTGTTCCTGATATCTTACGAACATTATTTTTATTTACAAAAATAAAACTTTACTCTTTACTTGTATTGAGCAGTGTTGTATTTGCAAGAAGCGAAACACTTGAATTTTTAATTTTACAACATGCGATAAAAAATTAATATTTAGAAGCTTAACACAGCGCAGTATTCTTCGAAAGGGATAAAACACTAACAGTTCATTATAATTACAAAATATATTGTTTTAAAGACAAACAATATTCTATGATTTAAGGGATTAACAGAATATTATTCTAAACTGTTGGAATGTTTAGCCTTTGCAAGTTACAACGAGACCTTGATTTAATTTTAACTTTTTCTTAGTCATCCAGCCATATGGCGTGGTTGTTTAAATAAAATATTTATATAGTGTTATATGGACACAATAATTTCATTATTGTTTTTATTATTTCTTTATTGTTAGAGTACAAATTGTGTTTACGCAAGGCTTTTATTATTAGCCAATAATTAATTGTGTTTTTGTATAGCAGCCTACCGAATTATAGAAGTATTGGATAACAATCTTATTAACGAGAATATTACTTGATCATTTTATTTCAGTTGTTGGTGTGATCTGTAAGCGAGCGGATCAGCAGTTATTTAGTTATGAATTGTGACAGTTATTAAAACGTGTGATACAGACTATATTGGTGAGTAGAGACTATTATCATTGCTATTCTTTGTATGTTATGTGTTGTTTCCTGAGAGAGACCACCATAACGATGATTCTCAAGTGTACGTCAGTGTATGTTATGTGTTGTGCCTGAGAGAGACCACCAAAGCGATGACTCTCAGAAGGCTTGAGAGAGACCACCAAAGCGATGACTCTCAGAAGGCTTGAGAGAGACCACCATAGCGATGACTCTCAAGCGTGCGTCGAGTTTCCTGAGAGAGACCACCAAAGCGATGACTCTCAGAAGGCTTGAGAGAGACCACCATAGCGATGACTCTCAAGCGTGCGTCGATAACACATGTTATGTGTTGTTTCCTGAGAGAGACCACCATAGCGATGACTCTCAGAAGGCTTGAGAGAGACCACCGTAGCGATGACTCTCAAGTGTGCGTCGATAACACATGTTATGTGTTATGTCCTGAGAGAGACCACCAAAGCGATGACTCTCAAGTGTATGTTTCTGATTTAATAGTATAACGTTAATGTTTCCAGGATTTGATATATAGATATATATGTTCCATCTGTGCATTCATATGTGAATGTCTCGTTTCCTCACTGAGTATTTTCTCATGTTAGTTCTCTTTTCCAGTCAGTACCTGCGCACCGTTGAGGGTATCGTCGGACGTTCCTCTATTCGGTCTTTTGGGATACTACATTTTTAATTATTTTCGTCCTACTAAAAAGGTATTTAACATTATTTATTATTTTAATTCAACTTTAAGATGAGTTCCATTTTTTCCACTGTTTTGTAATATGTACGTGGTTGTTAATACACATGTTTGTAATCTCATCTTAATTTACACGTAAGTTTATTATATTATTATATTCAACTCCTGAAGAAGACGCATGTGGCATCGAAACCGGTCGAAACAGTAAAATAAAAACCGTTTGACTGATATCCAATAACTTTCATTCTCATTAATTTCTTACCTTATTACCCAAAATTAATACATTTTCACCAAAATACTTCAGTTTAACATCGCGCATCTAACCACACGAAAAATGTATAAGCATCCAAGCTTTTAAATGCTTTTAATTCATCATCGATGAGCAACCAACAACGGCGCGAACCAAAAGCCAGCGACGTATCAGAAGACCACGCTGTCTTCAAAACTACGTTAAATAATTATACATTATGCTGTCTGTATTGCTTTTCATATAAAATAATAATAATAATAATAGTATTGTATAAATCCCTAAAGGGAGGCCAAAGAAACGCTTTATGGATGAAATAGAACAAGACCTAAGAATTCTTAAAATCAGTAGATGGAAGGAAAGAGCGAGGAACAGAGAAGCATGGAGGAACATTTTGAAGGAGGCCAAGACTCACCCTGAGTTGTAGAGCCAGAATGATGATGATAAATCCCCAAAAGAAAAAAGGAGAGATGTTATATCCTGTACTGTGGTAACACTGAGGTAATACGTACGACGCAAAAAGTGTAATCAAGTGTGTTGAATAAATAGTTTACAGTTCACATAAAAAAATAATGCGTTATTTATTAGTTAAGCCATGTGTACTTATTTTAGAGACATCCTGTTTATCTCCGAAATGATGTCCGTGGAATATCATCTCATACCGCTGCCGGTTTTACTGATAACAATTTTTCTTTCATATCGAATAACGCTTGCTTCACAGTCTTCACTTGTTTGGCCGATGCCAGTTTTCTTTGGTTTCTGACGAGACATATATAGAAAAATTTACCATAAACACAGAATTGAACACTTAGTAAAAAACAGTGGCCACTCCTTTAATAATTAAAAAAGCAGTGGCCACTGTACCTTAGACAAGCTATGGTCACTGTACCTTAGACAAGCTATGGCCACTGTACCTTAGACAAGCTATGGCCACTGTACCTTAGACAAGCTATGGCCACTGTACCTTAGACAAGCTATTGCCACTGTTGCAAGTGCGCCCACTTTTCGTATTACCATATCAACAAAATTTGGAAAAGATTTACAGTAACCGGTCAGCCCGTACAGCGAAGATCAAAATTTTACCCCCATCACTGCGAAATTGGAAATGGAATCAGTTGGTTGTCGAATATTTTGTTGTTCACTACAAACTTATTTTATTTCGTGCTTGGAAGGGAAAAGTCGTTATCTATCAAAAATTAGTTTGATAGGTAACATTGTTCCACATGACTGCGACGAATCTTTTTCAAACAAGATTTAAAAATTTTTCCGGAAATATCACGTATCGATATTTTTTATTATTTTGTTCACTCATACGGCAAATAGGTGACAAAGTTTTGGTTGTTGGCAATGTAAATAAATTTTGTTATAGATATTTTTTTATACATCAAATGAGATCAGAGTTTATTTAAGAGAAGAAATTTCGAGTGAATTAACATTCTTTTAATTCACGTAGTTTATACAATATTTTATTCCACTTCAAGCATTGGGCAAATTTACATTTCATAATCTTTAAAGTATATTAGATGAGCCGTTAATCCTTTAATAATGGAAAACTTTTAAAACGGTACATTTGAAAAGTAGAGTAGCAAAAGGTATTTAATCATACTGGGTACTGATACATTACATAAATTACATTATATTTAATTATTATCTACCAATATAATTTTCGAATTTATAGGGATAACTCCGGTTATTTGCGTAGTAAAAAGTCTATTTTGCTTAGAGGAGGAAAAAAGCACAGTGGGGAATAATCTGAAAAATTTGTACGATGAGGCAAATACTGTTTTATCTTTGTATCAATTGCGAAAAAACGCTGAACAGTTCTCTCTGGAGGTTACTCCAAAAAAAGCTAAAGTTATTGAACAGCACTTCTAGAGTGGTAAGAAAATTAGTTATTGAATTTTTTCAATGTAGTTACTTAAAATTATATTTCAGATAATAAACTGTGTTTCAGTCATCAGGTTGGGTGAATAGCAGCGTCCAAATTAAAAAATGCCTGTAATAAATTGATAAACCAGCCTTGTCAACTATAAAAGCCGTGTGTTATTCGGCAAAGGGAAAGTTTTTCTCAAAACAAACTGAATATGGATGCCGTCATGTAGCGGATGCCCTGAACGTGTGGCCTAAAATTTTCGCCAATGTATACCCATTTTGATGTTTCACCTGATAGCGTCGTCAGCTGCAGTTGCTGTGGTGATGGGTGACGGGTTGGATGAATAGCAGCGTACAAATTAAAAAATGCCTGTGTCACAAGAATTGATAAACCAGCCTTGTCAACTATAAAAGCCGTGTGTTATTCGGCAAAGGGAAAGTTTTTTTTTCAAAACAAACTGAATATGGATGCGGTCATATAGCGGATGCCCTGAACGTGTGGCCTAAAATTGTCGCCAATGTATACCCATTTTGATGCTTCACCTGATAGCGTCGTCAGCTGCAGTTGCTGTGGTGATGGGTAAGTCGAGGTTAAATGCCCGTATTGCATGAAGGATCAAGGGTGCGATGAAAAATTACCGCCAAACCTAAAAAAAAAGATGACAAAAAATACAGTTAAAAGAATGGCACGCATATTATTATCAGGTGCAAATTCAGATGGCTATATGCAATAAACAGTACTGCGATTTTGTAGTGTGAACGCCAAAAGACATTTTAGTACAAAGAATCCATTTGACGATAAATTCTGGCAACGGGAGAATGCGAAACCGACTGAATTTTCTGCTTGTATTCATTTTCAAAACATGTCGGTGTACTTTCAAGGATTAAAAAGTGAAGGGAAAAGTCGTTATCTATCAAAAATTAGTTTGATAGGTAACATTGATCCATATGACTGCGACGAATCTTTTTTCAAACAAGATTTAAAAAGTTTCCGGAAATATCACGTATCGATATTTTTTATTATTTTGTTCACTCATACGGCAAATAGGTGACAAAGTTTTGGTTGTTGGCAATGTAAATAAATTTTATTATAGATATTTTTTTATACATCAAGTGAGATACAGTTTATTTAAGAGAAGAAATTTCGAGTGAATTAACATTAGTTATTTAATTTTCTCAATGTAGTTACTTAAAATTATATTTAAGATATTAAACTGTGGTTCAATAATCGGGTTGGGTGAATAGCAGCGTCCAAATTAAAAAATGCCTGTGTCACAAAAATTGATAAACCAGCCATGTCAACTATAAAAGTCGTGTGTTATTCGACATAGGGAAAGTTTTTTTCAAAACAAACTGAATATGGATGCCGTCATGTAGCGGATGCCCTAAAGGATTATTCAGATTTGGAGAGCGTTTCACACGGAAATTTTGTAATAAACAAGGTGAGTTTAATTATCTCTCCAGAATACCCGCACTTCGGAGTATCTTCAGATGCAATCATTAAATTCAATTGCAAATGGCTATTTACAATAGAGAATATTGTGATTTTATTGTGTGCAGTTCGAACGACATTTTTATACAACAAATAGTGTTCGATAATTAATTTTGGATGCGAGATAGTACGAAGGCAACCACTTTCTGGACGCAAGTTATCTTGCTTGAATTATAAATAATAAATTCAATATTTTATTATTAATTACATTTTCCTTTGCAGTCACATACTATACATCACCATCTCCATCACCACCGACTGAACCCCAACCGTCAGGATAGACATCGCAAATCATTGTGTGGTGTAATTGTAGATAGCCTGAAAATGGGTTCAAGTTCAAGACTAAAAGATTAAGCAACATAAAACAACGGCCCTAATCAGGACCACAAATTTTATTTTTATAAAAAGAAACTAATTTTTACACGATATAAACATATAGTATTCTGATTACATATTGCTCAAATATGTTTACAATAATATTATTATTACATAAATAGTATCTGAATATATAATAATTATTGTTATTCAGCAAGACCACGTGGAGGTTTTGAGCATTCTTGTCGGAAAATGACGAGCATTATAGTGTCACGCAGTTACAGAAGAAATGCTGAAGACAAAGATAACTAATCCTCTTTTAAATATCTTTGCAGAGGAACATGTATCATTGAGTCTATATGAATTAAGAATATTGAGTAACAATTTTTATCTACCTTTATCTGAGGTAAATTGTACTCTTATTGAAGAAAAACCGCGAGGACAAAGTGGTAAGAATTATAATTAATAGCCACTTATTCTAAGTTGTTTTATAATTTGTGCCGATTTCAGATAATAAGACGGTTGGCGTCTTAACTGATCCGTCGGAACTCGTCTGCCAGAGATTTTTGTAGTAAATCGTCCGCGGGATTATTTCCTGGTATTAGCTATATCTTTTTCACAGCGGGGGGTCATAAAAGTAGCATGTTATTTTTTCCAAATATTTTAAAGGGCCATGGGCTACAAATAATAAATATTAGTGGGTTGTAAAGAAGAAACTTATGTGAAATTGTTATTAAAACTGAAAATTTTCCGGGGTGGCAACCCGCGACGTTTAATATAGATTATGAGAGCAGCTATAAGTGCAATAAAAAAAATCCCGTCAGTAAAATTAACAGGATGTAATTTTCACTTTAATCAAAGTTTGTGGAGAAAAATACAACAACTGGGATTAACAAACCAATATCGTGATGACATGGATATAAGGACAAATTTAGAATGTGTGGTTCTCTGTCATATTTGCCAGGATATTTAATTGCGGATGCATGGCTCACAATAATGGAAAATTCTCCAGTCTCTTCAGCGATTGAAGAATTTAATAATTATTTTGTGGAACAGTGGCTGGACAATCCAATTTTAAATGATATGTGGATTTGTTATAATCAGCAACACCGTACCACCAACGCGCTGGAAGGATGGCATAGTCGTATAATTGGGCGAAAATATTTTTCATCTCATTAATGAATTGAAAGAAGATGCCAGCAATAATTTTTTAACTAAACAAAAATTTGATATTTACATTTAACACCTCTTTTTTATTTTTACTATGCTGCTGTGATGTTTTATTGTTTTTGTTTGTTTTTATTAATGTGAAACATAAATGTTGTTTAATTTTTATTGCATTGATTCACATTTTAGTTTCTTTTTTTATTTATTTTTTCATACAGACGCAACAATTATTTGTATAGCTAATTATTTTTCATTTTGTGAATGTTGTCATATGTTGTGGTGTAATTTTTGACTTATACAAATATTAAACTACATATTTGTACACATTTGCTTAATTTATATTTCTTATAAACTACTACCTACTTCGTCATAGGATTCTAGTTACCTACAAATTCAAACAGACACAGATACATACATGTTCATATCTATCATGCCCTTTACCATACTTGGGTGTGGCAGCCTCAATAAGGAGTTGTCGCTATAGAGCAAATATATTCGAATTTGCCGACAATGTAGCAAATAACAGTAATTGAACTTGCGTTTACTTTGAGGGTAACGGTATTGTTCTTTGTTTTGCGGTTATTAAAAAATTTCCTAGAATCAACAGATCTAGTTAATAGCTTTTGCATAAGCAGTAACTTTAGGGCTAAAAACGATATTCTTTGTCCTTTATTTTGTAGTTATAGAGGAATTCCCTAAGTACCTATATAAGATATTGGGATAATTTCTTAGGAAGATGGATTCGCTAGTGGTTTCATAATAAATAAAGAATCGGTACAAATTCAGGGTTGAGATATTTAAATCAAATTGATTTAATTACCACCAAACCTAAAAAAAGATGACAAAAAATACAGTTAAAAGAATGGCACGCATATTATTATCAGGTGCAGATTCAGATGGCTATATGCAATAAACAGTACTGCGATTTTGTAGTGTGTACGTCAAAAGTCATTTTAGAACAAAGAATCAATTTGACGACGAATTCTGGCAACGGGAGAATGCAAAAGCGACTGAATTACGGAGAATTGTCGTATTGCTAGAGTTAATAGGTAAATTAAATTTGTTTTAAAATTTATGTTCCAGGAAAAATATACACTCGTTCATCTACGGCTGAAATACAACCATCGACATCATCTGCTGAAGTGCAACAATCCACATCTGTCGTAGTGACATCCGATACGATGTAATTGTATAAAACCCGATGATGGTACACAAATGATATCGTGTGACAATTCTGCATGCAGAATAAAACGGTTCCACATGAAATATATAGGAATGAAGAATACATCCAATTTTAAGAAAGCGTGCTGTACGAATCCCGAAAACCCAGTAATCTCCACAATAAAAACCATTTGGTTCCCAACGAAATTCTCTTTAAGGGCAACCGAATATGAATGCAAACATGAAAAGGATGTGTTAAAATGTTACACCGAGCGAATTCAAATAGAACATTGGGATTTTTATGTTACACGTGTAGGCCTAAAATTGTCGCCAATGTATACCCATTTTGATGTTTCACCTGATAGCGTCGTCAGCTGCAGTTGCTGTGGTGATGGGTAAGTCGAGGTTAAATGTCCGTATTGCATGAAGGATCAAGGGTGCGATGAAAAATTACCACCAAACCTAAAAAAAAAGATGACCAAAAATACAGTTAAAAGAATGGCACGCATATTATTATCAGGTGCAAATTCAGATGGCTATATGCAATAAACAGTACTGCGATTTTGTAGTGTGAACGTCAAAAGACATTTTAGTACAAAGAATCCATTTGACGACGAATTCTGGCAACGGGAGAATGCAAAAGCGACTGAATTACGGAGAATTGTCATATTTCTAGAGATAATATGTAAATTAAATTTGTTTCGAATATGATTTGTATGTATTAGTTATATAAAATTTATGTTCCAGGAAAAATATACACTTGTTCATCTACGGCGGAAATACAACCATCGACATCATCTGCTGAAGTGCAACAGTCAACATCTGTCGTAGTGACATCCGATACGATGTAATTGTATAAAACGATGATGGTACACGAATGATATCGTGTGACAATTTTGCAAACAGAATAAAACGGTTCCACATGAAATATTTAGGAATCAAGAATACAAGGAAGGTGTGGTTTTGTAATGTGTGAATCAGAAGTACAGAAATGGAAGAAAAAAACTACTTCCCAATAATGTATGCACTGGGCACCTCACTGTTTCAAATAGTATAAGTGGTTATTATATTTCAGGTAACCCTCTCATCGTGAAACCGGACTTTATAAATTTTCCTGATGTTTTTTATGGCCCATGGACTAAGTTGGTTTTGCCGTAATATTAAAAAAAATTGTAAATACTGTAATTTAATTATTTGTTTCAATTACTATTAAGAATGTCGGCTGTACGACATCGCTGCCATAAATGCGCACAGACGTTCCAGTGTAGAACCTGTGGTCTGCCAGGACAATATCTCCAGGCAAAGTGGTTTAGAAGGTACCAAGAACTTACATATTTTTTAACATATAAACTATCGCAAGATCATTTAAAACTGTATTTTTTCTGTAATTAGACAACGGGGTGGCTGGAATAATTAATTATAATTTATGTGGGCCTTAAGACAAATGCAATTTAATAGGACCGGGAAAAAAGTTAATTAATTAATTGTATAAACGTAAAATGTTTTTTCAGTAAATTAGATTGGGTTGTACCAAAACATTGTAATTTGGTTGTGGACTCAGACGAATTACACGAAATTCAATTTGTAAAAAATTAAAATATACGTTAATTTAAGAAACGCCTATGCAGCGCAAATTTCTTTGATAAAGCGTGGAAAGCACGCGTATTTGCGTTCCAAATCAAATAAAACAATTTTATATAGAAAATAATTGTAATAAACATCAATTAATATTTTGTATTAAATAAAAAAAATAATAATAAAAAAATAATGAGTTTTTCGCAATTGGTGTAGTGCGTGGTACTCCGGGATTGTAAAAAAATATAATAAGTTTTACTAACTTATTTGAATTGAAAACAAAAAAGGTAATGTACATTATATTCACTTAGATTTAGTTGTAAAATTCACAGTTTGTGTTTTTAGTTATTGGAAATGACGATTAAGAAAGCCGTGAAGAGAGCATATTTGATTCTTCATCTGATAGTAGATGAATTATGAAATGAAAATAATTTTACTCCAGCAAAGTAAGTGTCCCGAGTTCAAACCCCGGTAGTGGTCATGATTTTTAAAAATAATTTAGTAATTATTCACTGATCTTTACGTAGTTTGAAAATAATTTTGTTGCAATGAGCAATAAGTATAAAAATAATAAAAATGAGGAAATACAAGTTTGTGATACTATCTGGAAGTTCAACTCTTCAGTACCATATATACATCTTGGCAATTTACAAAATATGAAAGAATTAGATTTCTGAAAAACATTTTTCCATTAAAATAAAATGATCATATACTCCAGTGTACAAACGTGAATATACACGAAAAACGAAAAGCAATGGAACCGTTAGCGCAAAGCTTAGCATAGGTAGCAACAGGGAGCTAGTTTCCGAAGTACGTATTACACGATACATACTTACTTAAAAATAAGAAGACGAACGTATAATGTTACTGCGTGTAATTATATCTTCTCTGTTGAAGTTTATACAACAATACCTGTGACAATACTACAATTATAACCATGCCATATTATCAAAGTTGGAAAGTCGAAGAGTTAAAAAATGTATTGTTTCAAAGAGGTGCCAAAACATCGGGACGAAAAACAGAATTCATAGAAATTTAATTTGTATAAGGCGAGCTCATGCACCTGACGAACGCCATTTTAGGTCACGTGTTCTGTGGGCTCTGCGTCAGATTTTTTTAAAAGGTAAGCGCCATTTTCTATTTGAGTTTCGACTTGATAGTTTGATCTTGCGGCTTTTTTGTCAGTTTTGTGGTTTCCTTATTGTTTTGTTGTTGTTTGTTAATTGTTTTTGTTATTTCGTTTACTTGTGGTGTTTTTTATTATAATTTTTGTTATAATTTTGTGTTGTTTGTTGTTTTTGTTATTGACAATGCCCAGTTCTGGAAAGTGCTGTGTCGTGGGCTGTAAGACAGCGTTGAAGCATAGACGAAGGGTGTATATAATACCGGCAGAAACTGATCGAAGAGGTAAATTGTGTAAAAAGTAGTACTACAAACCCATATTACTTATCAAAATGTGACTTTGTTTAGGTCAATTTGATCCAGCGAAAGCTGATCGCCGACAGCGATGGTTGTCAGAATGCCCAAATTTGTTCGGAACATTTTGTGACGAGTAAGTTTCTAAAGGAATTATTATAGCATTTATTGTATATCGTGTATGTATTTCCATTACAGAACGACCTGTGAACGATTCCAACCATCCAGACTGGGTGCCTTCTGTTGGTCTGGGGTACACCACTTCATCTGAATCTCCGGCTCAACGACTTCAGCATTATCAACAAAAAAAGAAGAGGAGAGACAGGTATTTTTTTTAAATGAATTTTGAGAATACTAATCCAATTTTCTATCACATTTATTATAATGTACATTCTAAAACTGTAATTATTTTTCATAAACATCCACTATGTTTGTCAATGAAAATTAACCAACGGTTTATATATGCGTATATTTTAGTAAATGTGACAATTTGTGGACAAATATTATAAGTAGCAATTGACGAATGATTACCCGGTCATATTTACTACGATTTACATTCATGAACTATACAAACATAAATATATTTATGTGTACTCATGGGATGCTCGAGTAAATGTGACCCAATTGATTGTATATTAATTGATGGAATAAAATCAATTTACAGAATTTATTGTTTTCCTTACTTTATCCCATTTCCTAGAATTAATAAAATCTACGGTAGGTAAGTACACTTATGCATGACACGATATATATATATATATATATATATATATATATATATATATATATATATATATATATATATATATATATATATATATATATATATATATGAAAGTATGAAATTATTTCAATTTTATAAAATGGGGCTATCTACAGCTCCTGTTGCGGAGCCATTTACAGCTCCTGATGCACCTATTCGGGGCCATCAACTGCTCCCACAACTCCGCACAGACGATGAAATCCGGACCCGAGCATTTTGTCGACCCCAGAAGAAGCTTCTGGTTCCTTTCTTTTTGCATCAACAAAAGCAAACAAAACTGCTTATACATGCGTACAGGTCTCACCGAGACCAGCAACACATGTGCAGTGCCCGCAAAGAACTACACCATCCGGTTTGACTATAAGCCACGGTGCAATAAGTCTTCTGTGATTCTCTGTGTATGCATTACCTACAAATAATAAGAAACAGGATATGTTAACAATTAGTAATGTTATGAAGGACAGATGTAATTAGTAATGTTAAGAGAATAGCATCCAGTAACGAAATATATATTTGAAAAATCTCTGAATTAGCAATGTACCTAATGTTGGAAACCAAATATTCTCTACTATAATTAAATTTAAAAACTTTTTATAAAAACTGTAAAATTGATTAGGTACCTTTCCCAAAATCAGCACATTTTCTCCAATCTTCTTGACGAACAAAGCTCGCACCCAACCACACGTAAAATATTTGTACGCATCTAAACTTTTAAAAGCACGAAATTCTTCTCGAGTATACGCACTTTTAGTCAGCACTAAATAATCGTAGACATCACCATGCGAAACATTTGGAAACAAATGTAATTCCCTCGAAAAACTTTTCTGATCGCAGTCGTACGGATCTACATTGTCTATTAAACTAATCTTCGACAAATATCTGCCTTTCTGTTCAACACCCAAACTTTCGAAATAAACGGACATTTTATTTGCAGAATCCACTTCAGAAATTACACTAAAAAATAATTGTTTGTTGTGTACAAATCAATGTTCAACAACGAACTTACGAACTAAATATCCATATTTCAAAGGCCGCCTAAGAAAACTTTTAAATACCGCCCATTACGCAGGCCAATCACAGCGAGGGCCCACAGAACACGTGATCTTCGTCAGGTACATGAGCTCGCCTTATAATAGTTATGTTAAAACATAATTCAATTATTGTAGACAGCATCTTTTTTAAATATTAAGTTATTTTAAACCTTTACAATTTTAAGGAAGCCATGAGGAAAGAACTGTGGCCAAGTGGAACCTATGTTGCCAGGTTTTTTCAAAGGCCTCACAAAAATTCAGCGGACAAATAACCCCCAAAAATTGCTCAATTTATGATGTCCTATCACTAAATTATCAATCACTCACTCATAACAAAGTAGATGTACTTACTTCTGAGTACCAAACTAATAACAATTTAAAAGTTTTGTGCTTGAACGAAACTTAGTGAATGACACATCAATTAATAACATAAAGTTCCCTAATTTTGTACTATGTGCGTATTATAACAGAAGTACATACAGAGGCGGCGGTGTTGATATTTGGTGCCATGATAGCCTTACTGTCACCAGTATAGATCTCAACGAACTTTGCATTGACAAACAAATAGAAATATCCGGTGTAACATATAAATTAAAAACCAACACTGCATCTACAAACATTAATATAATTTTAACATGTTATCACACTATATTGTCTGTTCTAGAATCCTTGTTCAAACCAAACAAACTTCATACTAACGGACGACTTCAACCTTGATCCTCCCAGAGATGATAGGAACTTTAAGATGCTGACCTCCTCACTTCTATCATTTAATTTGAAAAGCATTGTTTACACGCCCACAAGAGGCCAATATACTTTAGATCATATCTTCACTACCTCGTCATCAGAAAATGTATAAATTGATCACAATTTTATATCCGACCACAGAACTCTACTTTTTAAACTTAAACCTGGAACAATCCTCTACTAAAGGTGGTATGAGCTGGAGATCCTTCAGCTCCAAAAACGTAAGCAATTTTATAAATTCACTTGAATCAGTTGAGTGGAGTGGTGCCTTTGCTCAATCTGACATAAATGCTGGCTTTGATATTTTCTACAATAAACTTCTTGCTTTATTTGAGGAATGTTTCCATTGCAAAAAATCTACCAATATGCCCCGTTCAAAAAAATGGGCCACACTGGAAATCAAACAGTCAGCTGTAAATAAAAATCGCTCTATATTTTACAAAAATCTTACCTATAAATAAAACCTTTTTATTGTAGGGAAAAAAGCACATATTAAATTAGTCAGCAATATAAAAAGAAATTTCATTCAAAAGGATCTAACACAGCGAAAGGCCTGTGGTCTTTTATAAACCACTCCAAATTGAACAATGTACCGGATAATATAAATCTAAAGGTAAATAATGATAATGTCAATGATCCTAGAGAAATTGATAATAATTTTAACACTCACTTTAGAGACTCTCCGTATAATACTTTAAATATGATACCTAATACTAAACCCATCGAATCAGGTATCACACACAATCCAAAAAGCCTCTTTCTGTTACCATATGACGAATCGGAATTATTTTCCCTGATTAACTCTAAACTCAAGAACAAAATCTCTTCAGGTTCAGACGGAGTGCCACTTAACGTTATTTAAAAAAATCCTAGGTACAATCATTGTACCAATTACTTTCTTGATAAATCTATCCTTCATCTGCGGTGAATTCCCTGAGAGCCTCAAAGTAAGTAAAATTGCGCCAATACATAAAAAGGATGATAGGTATAACATGAGCAACTACAGACCGGTATCCCAAACGTCCGTCTTCTTAAAAATCTTTAAATACTGTTTTCTTCAAAGACTAGAGCATTTCATTTGTAAATACAAGGTCTTAAATAGTAATCAATATGGTTTCAGGCCTAATATTTCTACAAAGAATGCTATGCAGGACCTATACAGTAGGATTGTTTCTGAAATTGAAAATGGTAAGATAGTCGTGGGTTTGTTCAGTGATATTTCTAAAGCTTTTGATTGTTTTAGATCATGGAAAGCTTTTATATAAACTAAACTTTTATGGAATTCGTGGACTGGCTCTTAAATGGATTAAGAGCTTTCTGAGCAATCGCACGCATTTCGTATCATTAAAATTTAAAAATGACAACAATTTCTATTATTATGTTAATTCTGACACAATGGAAACGGACATTGGAACTCCGCAAGGGTCGGTGTTTGATCCGGTCTTGTTCCTTTTTTATGTAAACGACTTACGCTGATAACTCATCAGTAGTTATTTCAAGTACTAATCTGAATGAGGTTAAACACAAATGTGAAAGCATTCTCACGTCTTTTTCACAGTGGTTTAACTCAAACAACCTGTTTCTTAATGGATCAAAAACTATCTTCATGCAATTTAGGAACTATCAAAATCCGCATATCATAAACAGCGATATCAACATCAATGGCCAATATCTGAAAAAATCTGAAAAAAACATGTTTCTCGGAGCAATCCTTGATGAATTTGGCACCTGGCATCCTCATTGCGAAAAAATCATTTCGTCCGTGAACCGGGCATGCTATCTACTACGATACTTAAAAAACTATCTCAACATCAGCCAGTTGAGAACAGTGTACATTGAGAGCAGAGCTTGAAAGTTGACCTTTAAATCATTTTATGGATGTGGTTTCTTTTCAAAATTTAACTTAAATTTGAAAGAAATCTGACCTTTATGTATTGTGATCTAGAGGAGCAAAATTGTGAGAAACTAAGATACGAAGAGTTTGTGCAAGTACCCATTGAAATAGTGGATTTAGAAATACCAGAAAAGCATTAATATATCTTTTTCAAAATAGATGGATCACTTTAGTATCTGCAAAATTAATTAAGAAGTATTTTTTCACCCAATTAATGCGTATTTTGTTCAGTATCTGATTTCTTTATCAAAATTAGCATGCATTATATTTCGTTAATACAACCTACTAGTGAAAACTGTCGAACTGTATTTATTTATTTATTTAATATTTCTTCTGTCCAACAGACGAATCCAATTATTGGACAGGAACAACGTACATAATAATAATACATAATAGCTTAATATAAATAATTAATACATGATAATATAGTAATAATAAGTAGAGTAGTAAATTTAAATAGGTATAATATAGTATATTACATTCATTACCTACATACTAAATACATCAACATAATTTTGATTATTATTGAAATTAAGACACATTCTGTTTATTGGCGATTTTGAGGCAATATTGGTAAAACCAAATTCAGGATAGAATGGGCTTATATTTCGTGTTTTACGTGTAGGTGCATGGAAATTTATATGACTAAGGGATATTGGGTCATCAATACGATTTTGTAGCGAAATCTTTTCGCCGATCCGAAATTCCACAGTTTGCGGGTAAGTCAACGGTTTTGGCCACTAACGCACGGTTTATATGTGGCAGATCTAAAATGGGAGGTTTCTACCACGGTTTTCTTTACATATTAGTGGAGAGCAACAGTTTTGATCCGTGGCGGTCCAAATCTGCGGACTTTGTCTGTGATAGTTAAAATCTACAGATAAAACTGTACGCGTATGGCCAGCTAACGACAGCTCATTCCGAATAGGTATACCATAAAAATATTAAAATAATGTAGCTAATAATACGTATGCGTAAAATACTGTAACTGTACTGGGGGATATAAACAAATGGACCATTTTTCGCCGACTTCAAATAGTCAATGAATCAATTATGTTATTATTTCACAATGTTTAGAGGATATTTCTGAATACGGTTCTATTTTTTAAAAAGTTTTTATTGAAGAAGATTATGCGACTGATAAAAAATTTGGATACTCATGCATTCCAGAAAAATTTTGAAAATAGATGCTGTTCCAAGAAAACTCAAATATGAACATGGAAAAAAAGAAAAGGGCTTCGACTTCGGATTTCAAACAGAAGAAAATATTAGTAGAAGTCTAATATCTGAGTATGAAGATATTATGAATGAAAATATTTGTAATACTATCGAGATTTATGCATCACATAATAATAATAAAGAACATACTTCAATTAACGATTTTGAAATAAAGCAGACTAAATATGTTAATGACGACGTTGCAATTCTTTTTTACCCTTATTAAGTTAAGAAAAGAAATAAAACTAACTTCGAATTAGTCAGACTCTAAGCATAAGCAATATGAGCAATATATTCATTGCTTCTATTAATTTTAAAGCATTGCAGTGAGGTGAATTCAATTTATGGCCGAATAGAAACTTATGGAATATTTTATGCCACAGGGATTTAATTATAATCAAAAGAAGAGTGATAATTGATGGTACAGAATTTCCAATTCTTAAACTAATAGAACCCATCTTACAATTACAGCAAGCTACATTTTTGTCATATAAGAACAACAACATTCCAAAATTGTTAGTAGGTACTATACCAGGAAGTTTAATTTCTTATTGCTCTGAAACATACGGTGGATATACAAGCGATAGACAAATTGTAGAAAGAAGTGAACTGCAAAACAAATTTGAGTCTGGTGATTCAATTATGGCGGACAAAGGGTTCCATATTTATTCAAAACCATTTTTGCAATAATGACTTGGAGATAAATATGCAAACATTTTTTTAGTCATAACTACCAGGTATTTATGTGTTAACAGATCGGAAATTACAAAACAACGAATACATATTGAACGTTTGATAGATTTAACAAAAACTTGCAAAATGTTGTGTAACCCGTTACCTAAGAATTATGTAACATTAGGTGGTCGTATTTTTTTGTGTGGCATGTATGCTTTGCAATTTTCGCAAAAATATTGTAGGATGTTGTTAAGAACGGAAACCAAAATAATAAGTTATATATTTATATTACAAATATATTAACTAATACACTGCTCAAAACAATTAAAGGATCAATTTTTTTATAAAAATAATGTTAAGATATCAGTAACACCTATATCGAAAATTTAAGTTGCCTTGTGTGTTGTTTCAATATCTGAACTTGTTTTATCTGTTTGTGTTAAGCCCTTATTTATTCATTTTTCTATGAATAAAAAATAGCAGTATAGCAGTTAAGTCTCAGTGAAATTTTAAGTAACGGATCAAAATAGGGGTCACAGAAAACATTCAGTTGTCTATAGCAATAACTTTGCTACAAAAAGGATGAAAATAGCGGTATGCAACTCGACGTCTAGGAGTTACACATTTAGTTATCTGGATGGGCATGGAAGAGACACCAGGAGACCAGGCTATAACCAGACTGTTGTGTATTAGGTAATAGACAGACTTCAAATACTTTAATATATAAATTATATTATTGGGGCTAACATATTTTAATACTTAATTAGATACTGACGTTTTACATATGAATTCTGAATTCTTACTAACCAAACTAAAAACACTACATCTTTTTAAAGTTAATCGGCAAACATAAACCTTTTTGGTGGCTTGCTAACTCGATCTGACCGTCTTATAATAACATGGTGCAAGATTATACTTCTCGGTAGTTACTGATGGTGACGGTGAAACAATAGCACTCGCTGACAGCGAAGCTGCACTTTCACAAGTACTGTCAGTTAGCACTTTTGGTACCTCGCCAGTTTTAGGTAAAAATATTCATCCACTAGGTATGAATGTTTCATTTGGTTTTTATAAACTAATTTTACCATATTATTAACATTTACTAGGTAAGTATTCGTATTAACTATCTTTAGTATTCTTCCAGGTGTTCACTTATCTAACATGCAGCTTAAGTATCTTATCACCAACCAAAAACAATATTTTCTTACTACTTTCTTCCTTCTTAAAAGAATTAGAGTTTTTGTGAGAATATTTACAATCACTAAATTGGGATTTCAAGTGGGTGAACAAGATTCATCTGTTTAAACATTGCTTCTGGCGGAGATATACCCGTTACAGAACATGGAGTATTTCTATATTTAAATAAAATATTGAGCACTAAATTTTTCAAATTTATTGAATTACTATATTTAATTTGATTGCCCTGAGGTACTATTTTTAACATAGCTCCATTTCAGGCAGGGTAATATGGCGGTCTTTTAATAAAAGTGATGCCGTTAGCTTGACAAAATTTGTTGAATTGATTCGAATTAAATGGCGGCCATTATCAGAAATCAACTGTTTTGGTAATCCAAATATTGAAAATGACTGTTTTAATTTGGTAATAGTGTTCGTAGCGTTTATAGAACTTATAATGAAAGCATAAATCCATTTTGGATTTGCATCTATAATTATGATAATAGTTTTCTTGTTGAAAAATATTTATGAAATTTCAAGGATTTAATGTTTGTTTGAGTGTATTAGAAGATTAAAACAAATTTTTTTTGATACCGTATCAACTTTTTCAAACGATTTTATTACTTCATAATTGAAATATAATATTTAACATTAATTTAAATACAACATCTCTACATAAAAACAGGCCTTTCTTAAACTTGGTTCTTGTTAGTTGTGTTTGCAACTTTGGAGCGTCGATATTGGGTATTACTAGGATTTGTTCGTAAAGGAATAGAATCGCGTGTTGCAATGTCGGGTTGTACTCCTTTATTTCATAAAAAAAACTCCTAATTGATCATTATTTCAATGAAATATCGGGGAGTAAACTACCGTCAAATATACTTGTGTTGCGTACTTTATTTTTAAATCTCCGTATGGTTAAGTTGAATTTACGAGAAAGTAAAAGACTGGGTGAAAGAAGTTGCAATGTTTTGTGAAAAGGCACGAATGCCGACGCGACTGGAAAAACATTGTATTTCTAAAGTGGATTCGGTACGAGAAATTGTGAAAATTGCAAACAACACAACATAAGGACAAAAGAAATGAATTCAATTCAACATTTGATGATCTTTTCGATATCAGGACAAAAGAAACGAATTCAATTAAACATTTGATGATCTTTTCGATATAGCGCACGCCGATGCTTTGCAAATGATAAAAATTCAAACTGATAAGCAGTTTCTAATCAATCAGAGAAAAAAAGGAAGGCCAGGGTCAATGTATGCTGTTGAAAATGAAACTATATCATCAGGAAAGAAGAGCGGAAGAAAGAGATGAGAAAGCTATAGCAAAACAAGTGAAAAATGCTCGTTAAGTTAAAGAACAATGTAAGTATACTGTAATGTAATAAGCTAGTATACTGTCAAATATTTTAAGAATACCTACACCACTCTTATAGTTTTTTTAATGCATATTTATTATCAGAATGTTAGGATACTTAACACCAAGCTAGAAACCTTTTATAATAATTCAACTGTTTCAGATTATAATATAATTGCAATAACAGAAAATTGGTTAAATGACAACATAAACGACTCTGAGTTATTTGATGATAACTACACAATTTATAGAAAAGACAGGAACGTATCCATTACCGCTCCAGCTGTACCTTTATATGTTTTTGTAGTATATTCTCCCCCACCAATTTCCTTAGAACAAATTTCTTCAAATTTCTAACTCAAATTCTTATTGTATAATTATTGGAGATCTAAATATCACGAGGTTAATTGATTTTATTAATTATAAATATACAAATAATTTGATATCACGATTTAACAACTTTCTAAATGCGTCTCAATATAACTTGGTTACTAATTCAGTTGGTAGACTACTTGATATCGTTTGTGATCTGCCATGTTCTGTGACTCGTATTTCTGAATCCATGATTGTCGAGGATTCTCATCACCCAGCTCTTAATGTGACTCTACAATGTTCTTTCATTAATAAAAATTCATATTCAAGTTTCAATTATTCACCTACATATAATTTTCGTCTAGCCAACTTTGATTTATTTTATGAATTATTGTCAGATACCAATTGGGAATTTCTCAGTGAATTTGAAAATGTTGACGATGCATTTGATAAATTTTATGAAGTGTTGTATAATATTATGAATAAGTCTATCCCTCGTACTAAACGAAAGTTATCCAGTTTTCCACCTTGGTTTAATAGAGATATTATAAAATTAAAAGAACAATATCGTAATTTATACAAGTGTCATAAAATAGAATTATATAATGAAGAATATAAATGCCTTCGTCGCTATCTTAAAAAAGATATTAAAACATCATATGCATATTATTTATCTTAAATTGAAGATAATATTAGCTCAGATCCAGCAAAACTGTGGTTCTTTATAAATAACAAGAATCGAACATCCCGCATTCCTGATACAATGCATATTGGTGATCAAACTTTGACAAACACATATGAAATTGTACAAGGATTCGATGAGTATTTTTCAAGTGTTTATAACAATAACAATTCACAATCTACTCAACCAGTTAATAACACTATGAACAATAATGATTTCCGTACACTGCAGGCTTTGGAATCTTATATGGGAACAGCTGAGACTTCGAAAATAGTTTAGATTCCCAACTAGGGTGGCTCTGCTGTTTGATTTTGGACAAGTTTAAATTATTTTGAATTTGGCGCATATTTGGTGCAAAGAAAATCATGATTCACAATTCACATCGAAACGTCAAACTGCGTCGAACGTCAAAGTATCTTAATGTTCATATTGTGTCGTATTATAATTAATAGAAATGATTAAGTTTTTTCTTCTAACAACATAACTTATATTGATTTATGTTAGTGAATATTTGAATAGTTTAGGTATAAATAATGCAAATGCAAGTTTATTATTTTTATCAAAATTGAAAGAAGTTAACTGCTATTTGTTTATTCTTTCAAAGTTATATCCTATAACGTAAAACAATACTTACAAGAAGAAAGGATAGAAAACAGAAAATATTGTATGATATACCGCCTCATTTTGTAAAATAACCAATAATACTCCAGATACCTGCCCTAATGAGGGGTGACTGTGGGGGCGACTTAAGGGATAAGAAAAGAAGGGGTTGTATGCCTAAGTATAAAATGCGCGAACGTATTGCAAAATTACTATATTTCATTTTGACCTCTGCGTTTGTCGTAAGTGTTTTGGCGAATATAATGTTGTAAAGACTAGAATATAATTAAATGTATACCGTGTCCTAGATTGGCATTATAATAAAAAGTGTTATTAAAAACTTGATTACATTATTTACCTTTCTATTTCTTTTGTTTCAGAATTATTGCGATCTGTAGGAGTGAAAAGAAAGACAGACTTGACTCCAAAGGCAAGAACGATGTTCGACACCGCTCTCATGTTTAAGAGAAGAGGAGCGCAAAACCGCAAACGTTGTTTAAGTTTCAAACAACGTTTGTCAGCAGCTGAAACGTATTCGAAATCAAAATCGTTTCAGAACGTAGCGAAGAATTTGACGCCGACAGCGGAAAGATTTCTTTGGCTGCAAATCCAACATCCAAAAAACCAAAAGATCGACGATTTACAATCGACGAAAAAACGATGGCATTATCACTCTTCAAGCGTAGTCCAAAGGGCTAAGATCTTTTGCCGGAGATGTTTACGTTACCAGGCAGGAGAACTCTGAACAATTTCCTACGGAAGTTAAGGCTTAAACCGGGAATTAATACCAAATTGTTTAAGATTTTGAAGAGACAGGGAGAAAAAATGCCACAACATCACCGTATCTGTACTCTTTTGTTTGATGAAATGAGTCTTTCTCCATCATTAAACTACTCACAACAAAATGACTGTATAGATGGACTTGTTGATGATGGTTACTGTAAACGTGTTGCATTTGCGGATCACGCACTTGTTTTTATGGCCAGAGGTGTTATAAAAAAGGGGAAGCAACCGGTGTGTTTCTCATTTTGCGAAGGTGCTACCAAAAGCGACAATTTGCGGGTGCAAATTAAAACAATAATAGCTGTTTTACAAGAAGCTGGACTGGTTGTTGTAGCCACGGTTTGTGACCAGGGTATACCAAATCAGAAGGCCATCAAGGACTTGACACCGAAGAAGAGTATTCGGACCATCGGGAGCTACCAAATTTAACAGAGGCTCACATCAACCCACAGCATCGAAAGAAAATGAAAGTGAGCTTCTGCTCACAAGTTTTATTTTATTTTGTTTTATTTGTACAGTAAATAGTCAACTGAGAAATTATTATGCTCGATAATATTAAATTAAATTAACAAATTGTTCGAATTTCATATTGTTCTGCATATTATAATACATATTATTGTTTCAGATCCGGAAAAGTCAGAAATGACTTCCACGGCGTTGCTATTTGTGTTCATGGACAAACTATTTGACAGCGTCAATAGCAGTTCACTCTACACAAACAACGGGAAGACCTTGAGAGGAGCTCTGAAGGAAGGATCTGAACACGAGGCCTTCTGGATCCATGCTCTGGAAGTCCTGGAAACTATGGAGTTCATAGACAAGAACAATCCATCTAAAAAATCGAAGCTCGATTGTTTAGAAAATTGGATTTTCACAATCCGTGGCATCCAGTTGATCTGGAAAAGTTTGAAGGGGATGGGGATAAAAAAAGCATATTTGCGTAATTTTAACTAAGATTCCCTGGGAATTTTTTTCGGATCCATTAGGAGCCACGGATTGCGTAATATAAATCCAAACACTCAATCGTTCGTGGATGCGTATAAAACGCTCATCGTTAATAATTTTATGGCTCCGCATTCGGTGGGTGCCAACTGCCAAGCAGATATGTCCGAAGGCGCGCTAACCACTTTGAAAGAAATTTTTGTGGAACAAGAGGAAGAAATGGACAGCGAACCCATGTGGTTTAAAAATGTAACTATAGATGTTAATATAAATGAAACCGCTGATGCAAATCAGAAATCAAACTTCTGATGCGGTTATGTAATTAAGAAACTGAAAAAACTGATTCAATCATGCAAAGAATCGGCCTACAACACACCCTAATAGCTGAAAGAGAATATACAGACCACCAAGCTCTACAATACCCGTCATTTTCTGCAGTTAGTGCATTTGTAACTGTGAAACAAATTTATTATATTTTAGAGAATTATATTATAAATTGTAATATTGTTAAAAATACAGAAATTTTGTGTAGGGAAAATGTGGATTTCTCGTTTTTAACTTGTGAAGTTCAGAAAAAAGGTTCTAAAAAAATAATAATACACGAAACAGTCATGTTAATTTTATACGGGTATATCAAAGAAACAAATATAATATTAACGGGCAAAAAATTAACAAGTAATCTTGTTGGTGATCAAATAAAAAAGATGGCAAAAAATAAGTATGAGAAATATCTAAGAAACAAAAACTGTAAAAATTAAATGTAAATATTTTAAATGTACAATACATTTTTTATTTTGTATTCTAATTGTAATTCTTTATTTACATTGATTATAAAAGTTTATGTTAAATATATTGTTATTGTAAATTATGATAAAGATTGACTATTTGACTAACAAAATAGTAAATATATACGTAATTTATAATAACAGTATATTTAACATAAACTTTTATATCGACAATTCAAACAATTTCAGTCCTTTTCATTCCTATTGGATTTGTTCTGCGGGTTGCGCAATTAGTACGATTCCTGTTCGAAGGCGGCGCTGAACGCAGTATCAAATCGTAGCATTACAGATACCTGTCTAAACTCCTGTCTTGTCTATGGTACACTGAATATATCAACTATATCAGAAGAACACATTTTAACTCAGGGTTGTTAAAAAAGGCATTGGACACTGGTCAATTTTGGTTTTAACCGTCCAAAAACGGTCAGAAGTGGTTAAAATTACTGAGAATTTGTTTAAATTTATGAGTTCTGTTGCTTTTGTAGTTTTCAATCATTAAATAAACTCTGAGTTTTTGTTTTTTGTACATTTGCAAAATTGCATTGCATCATCTGCAAGTAGTATAGAAAGAATTCTCAAATTTTAGTTACATTCAAAACAGAATCAGAAATCGATTAGGAGTAGATAGTGCTTATAAACTAGTTACTACCTACATATCGAACGCTCAATACCATTGCAAAAGACAAAGTAGATATGGATGACGAAGATATTTATTAATAAAAAGAGAGTACACAGGAATGCAGTCAAAATTGAATCTTTATTAATCTAAGGCCAACGTTTCACCACCTCTTGTGGCATCATCAGGGCAAACTACGAAAACAAAAAATATCACATACACAATTTGTAAGAAATATACAATGTAACACTTACAGATTTAAAAATTAAACAAAAATTAATCATCAAAGAGATGTTGTCAAATATAAAACAAAAAATCGAGCACTTCTCTCCATGCACTCACAGAAAACAAGAACCATGAAAAGTGAGGAACAAGTGGAAACTAGTCATTACCAACAATCAGTTAATCATTTAAACAATTTGCAGATGTGACAATAGATGCTGTTGAGGTCTTCTACATCAGTCCTAAAATTTACATTATTTTTATTTTCCTGTATGTGAAGCATCTCAAGAAGAAGGCGTTTGTTGAGGAAAGAAGCACGATCCAGGACTTCAGCGTTTTCGAAATCGAATGTGTGGCCAGTGTTGATAGTGTGATGAGTAAGGGCGCATTTCCCAATGTTATTTTGTTTTGCAGAGTTCCTTTTATGCTCCGTTATCCTGGTTTTAAGGTAACGCTTTGACTGCCCCGTGTAAGTTTTGTCGCAATTATTACAATTTATTTTATACACAATATTTGATTGTTTTTCTACCTCGATTTTATCCTTAAGTTTGGAGAATAATTTTCCCACAGTCTTTACTGGCTTCAGAGAAATATTGGTGTTGGTTGACTCTTCAAGTAAATGTTTTAAATTTCGCGCCAAAGTTCCGACATTTGGAATTGAAAAATGCTTTCTGTCAGTGTTCAGGTTGTTGACATATGGAGTGGTATTGCCATTGTTGTAAAGTATTTTATTAACAATCCGTTTGGGATAAACATTCTCGTATAAAATCTGCCTGAGTGTGTTAGTAGCTTCAGCCCTGTATTCTGGTGAGGTGAGACTGTACGCTCTTTTTTTGAGGTTAGTAGCGACATTAATTTTTTGTGTAGTTGGATGACAAGAGTTAAAATTTATATACCTGGTGGACGATGTTGGTTTACGGTACCATTTGTGGATGATGCTCCCTCCATCTTTTCTGCAAAGAGTAATGTCCAGGTAAGGAATTTTCCGGTCTTTTTCTACCTCCATCGTGAACTGTAGATGATGATCGTAAGTATTGAAAATATTTAATATAGTTTCAGCTTGATCGGCAGGAATCGCAGTTATAAGATCATCTACATAACTGCGATTCCTGCCGATCAAGCTGAAACTATATTAAATATTTTCAATACTTACGATCATCATCTACAGTTCACGGTGGAGGTAGAAAAAGACCGGAAAATTCCTTACCTGGACATTACTCTTTGCAGAAAAGATGGAGGGAGCATCATCCACAAATGGTACCGTAAACCAACATCGTCCACCAGGTATATAAATTTTAACTCTTGTCATCCAACTACACAAAAAATTAATGTCGCTACTAACCTCAAAAAAAGAGCGTACAGTCTCACCTCACCAGAATACAGGGCTGAAGCTACTAACACACTCAGGCAGATTTTATACGAGAATGTTTATCCCAAACGGATTGTTAATAAAATACTTTACAACAATGGCAATACCACTCCATATGTCAACAACCTGAACACTGACAGAAAGCATTTTTCAATTCCAAATGTCGGAACTTTGGCGCGAAATTTAAAACATTTACTTGAAGAGTCAACCAACACCAATATTGCTCTGAAGCCAGTAAAGACTGTGGGAAAATTATTCTCCAAACTTAAGGATAAAATCGAGGTAGAAAAACAATCAAATATTGTGTATAAAATAAATTGTAATAATTGCGACAAAACTTACACGGGGCAGTCAAAGCGTTACCTTAAAACCAGGATAACGGAACATAAAAGGAACTCTGCAAAACAAAATAACATTGGGAAATGGGCCCTTACTCATCACACCATCAATACTGGCCACACATTCGATTTCGAGAACGCTGAAGTCCTGGATCGTGCTTCTTTCCTCAACAAACGCCTTCTTCTTGAGATGCTTCACATACAGGAAAATAAAAATAATGTAAATTTTAGGACTGATGTAGAAGACCTCAACAGCATCTATTGTCACATCTGCAAATTGTTTAAATGATTAACTGATTGTTGGTAATGACTAGTTTCCACTTGTTCCTCACTTTTCATGGTTCTTGTTTTCTGTGAGTGCATGGAGAGAAGTGCTCGATTTTTTGTTTTATATTTGACAACATCTCTTTGATGATTAATTTTTGTTTAATTTTTAAATCTGTAAGTGTTACATTGTATATTTCTTACAAATTGTGTATGTGATATTTTTTGTTTTCGTAGTTTGCCCTGATGATGCCACAAGAGGTGGTGAAACGTTGGCCTTAGATTAATAAAGATTCAATTTTGACTGCATTCCTGTGTACTCTCTTTTTACTACAACACGCACAGTCGCTTAACACTTTCCTTCATATTTATTAATACCTGTCATATCATAACATAACTTATAAACGAGTAAATATCAAATTTTAAAGACATTTTAACAAATTAATGAGTTTTATATATTTTTATAATACTACTACTAATGTAGGAAGTACTTAATTATGTTCGTGTTAAAGTTTCCAAAATTCAACTCCTTGTTAAATATCCTACAATTTGAGTGGTTGCATGTATTTTGACCAATGATCAAATTACATTTTCAACGAGACTGTTAACCATACCGGACAAAATACCTATAACCCTGTTTTAACTGCTATTAAAAGATTGAAATCATCGCGAAATCCCGGTCATGACAATTTACCTTCCTACATATTTAAAGGTTGTTGTAATTTACTGCTTAAACCATTATTCATACTGTCCAATTTGTTACTTTCAAAACATAAATTTTAATTTTAATGTTAAAAATTTATTTTCTGTTAATCAACATGGTTATATTGCTGGCAGATCGACGCTCTTAGAATAGTATGACGTCACAAACATAGATCTTACGTCATATTGACCGGTACCAACCTTGTAAAATTTAAATTACTAAGTAATTATGCTACATACTTTTTTAACATAAGATATGCATACTGGTATAGTAGTATTTTAGAGAAAAATATATTTAAGTTATTCCGCTATAATAAGAAATATTATATTATATAATATATTATCTTTAGAAAATCTTGTGTATACTATACAAATTACTAAATGAGTATGTAAATGATACTAGAAATTTAGGGCTCATTCCTTTTAATATTCCATGTAGAACAACCAGACAGAAACAAACTTTTAACTTTAAATCTGCTAGAACCAACTATGAATTAAAATCACCATTACGACAGTTGTGCACAATTTTTTATAAGTCTAAGCTTATTTCTAGTATTATATAACTTAATTAAATTTCTATGTACCTATGTTTATTAATATGTTTATCTTCATGGTATATCTTTATGGTTTGTTGTCATTATTAAATGTAAGTTAAATATTTAATTTTATTTAGTTTCAATTATATTTTTGTAAACACCTCTTTTTTTCATTTATTATTTTGTACTACTATATAATCGTTCTGTAATTGGGATTTTTTTTATCCTGTGGGATTGATTGCGATAATTCCACTCCTGTATAAAGTAAGCCATAAACAAAACGCAATTTTATCGTTTTGACAGCGGATAAAAAGGAAGGTAACTTTTTGCAAGTGATAAAACCTTATTTACCTTTTTCTTAGCAACCAAACAATAAGCAAAACATTAAAATGTCATTTGCATCATATTTCTAATATTTGTCAGTGAAATGATTAGAATTTGGGAATATTTGTGAATAAGAACCAAATGAGTCGTTAAATTATCTCATTGAATTACACTCGAGTATTTTATTTCCTGCGTATAAATTTCTGTTTGACATCTCAACCTTGTCACCTGACAGCAATTTGACTCGAAAAATTGTTTTTCTACTCCCATGCTTTAATTTACTTATTAAATATGCATTGTCTGTATTTGAATGACGTTCATTTCAATTCAGATTTTCATTTCGATACAGATTATCATTATGACATAACCAAATTAACCAATAGCAGCACAGAATTTTGTTTAGTAAGCAGTTTAGCAGTTGGCATCACTGCGCCTGCGTGCGTTCCTGTGTTCATGTGTTTTGATCAGAGTGGTTTGACAGTTCTTGTTCAGATCTCAAACCAATATAAATGGTGCGACACCATTAACTAATATTCGTGCACAAGTCCCACAATTGAACTTAAAATTGTACGATATTTAACGTAAATATAAGTATATAAAAATATAATTTAAAAATAATAATGTATAATTCATCCATGTGTATAATAATACCTACTGTAAATAAATTTCATGATTATAATTTTTTTAAATTATAGTTTGGAAGTAGAAAAAATAGTGTATGCAACTCGTGTATAATGGCTATTAATACACTCATATGAATTACGATACTCGCCATGGCTCGTATCGTAAATTCCATACTCGCCATGGCTCGTATCGTAATTCCATACTCGCGTATTAATAGCTATCATTATAAACTCATTGCATAATATACTATTTAAAATAAAATCACTCCATCTACGGTGTCGTGATTTTATTAAACAATTTTTCTTTTCAAATTGCTAGGCAACAAAGTTTCAATACATACAGAAATTTATCCGGCGAAATAAAAAGCTCTTGTGTAATTACAGTTGATAAATAAATAAGTAATACACGAAATATTTTATTTTCTTATCTACGAATTATTTAATGAGTTGAAGTGAGATTGACGCAATATCATATTTGTAATAAATGCTGCTTTTGTGTATGATGATTTTAGAATTATATATTATCTAATTTATGGAATGTTTATTACTTTATTCTGTCCTTAGTTCGACCCACAGCAATTGAATCATCTTCAAGTAGCAGCTGCGGTAGCATCTCCTCGAATCCGGAAGAAAACATAGAAGAACATCTCGATTTCCAAGGCACAGAGCCCAGACCATCGCATCCTAAACGAATGAGAGGACAGCAAAGTATAGTTTCACCAAAGCTCGTCGGCGCCTTAGATAAATGTAAAATAAGCGCCAGGGATGCAATTCATATTGTGACTGCGACGGCTGAAGCTTTAGGACACAATGTGAACAATTTAATAATTCAGCGGTCTCGACAACAGTTACGCCAAAAAGAGTAGATTTTCTTAAAGAATAATTCAAACAATATGATATCAAAGCTATTGGTTTACACTGGGCCGGAAAGCTATGTCCAAGTGGATAATAATAATATTCGAAAAATAAGAAATAACTGATATTTAATTAAATGAATTGAACGACGCAATTATTAAGGCGCTCGATTCACAGACAAAAATGAAGTTAATATTAATAAATGCGTATACATACACTTCAGTGTAGATGGAAAATACAAAATCAAAAATATTAAACGCACCTACGTCGATCGATTTCGGTTCCCAGTCAGAGTATAGCGCATACGACGTTTTTGAAATAGCAAACTGATTGAGTGACCGTAAACAACGCTTGTGATGATAATAAAAATATCAGCCTAAGCCTAAACATAAGAGTGCAAAATATAAGTGCACATTCCATGCACTAAGTAATACAACTAGATTCCAAATATACAGATAAACAAAATAATTAATATGTAGTTCTAAATCAAACAGTGTAAAAGTGTCAGAGCAAATTCTCAAATTAATAACTTCCACCAGAGTGAATGGATTGTGAAAACTAAGTCAACAACACTACTAAATCGTGATAGTACTTAGCTGGAAGTCCGGTGATCCTCGGAGATGTCCAAATACTCAATCTCGTCCTCTCTAATTCGGATTGATGCCTCCTACTGAACCTCAACAGTTATTCCAGTCTAGGACAAATGGTACTTTTAGGTGATCTGGTACCTCGTGTTTGGTGCGGCAATTGACAAAATCAATGTATGGTCGCAGATGATTGGCGATTTAGCTAAAAATTGAACTCACACCGACTACTTGATCCCCAACACTGCAAAATGCTCGCCAGACACAGACTCACGGGAACAACTTTTCCCACAAGTTCTTTCGAGCTTAACTATGGCGTATTTTATTAATTTCCGACTGGGTTTTTGTATCACACACAAAATATATAAAATATTTCTAACAATCGTCGAGATTTTCAATTTATTTTTAAAACGCTGTTCACTCTCAAGACACTAATTATCCAAATGACCGTTTTTTCACTGAGCGAAGTTTTGGAAGAATCGAGAGAGCAAGAGCTATATCAACGTGAAAGTGTGAGAGAGAAAGAGCTACATCTAAATTGGCGGGAACTAATAAAAGAAGAAATAACTAAAGGCGCGTCTACAATTCGCAATAATACATGGAGTAATTGTTTAGCTACTGTAAATTAAATGTTTAAATATGTGTGTGTAATGTAGAATATGTATCGTATTAAAGTAAAACAATAACATGCTAAAATAAATCCGTTTATTTCTATATTATTAAAATTAATACGCTACGCTGTGTCTGTACCTTTACGCGGGCCTCTATTTCAATAAACTAAACTTTTCACAACTAAACTTATAAACAAACGCAGCTTGTCAAAAGAGCATCAACAACAAAGCAAAACTAAATATTGTAAAATTAATAACTGAATCTAACTATTTATTTAATGGTAAGTATATAAAATGAAATATAACTAGTGTTTTTGTGAAGTTTAATATTGAATTTACTATTTTAGGTTAACCAATGCAAATGTCAATATAGGAATATAACAAGCTAAATATTTATGTAAGTAGACAACAAATATTTGTTTGTTCGTATCATTTTGAATTAATTAAGAAAAATATTATTTATAGATAAAAGTAAGTAATATATAGGATTGTTTCATTTATATCTCATTTAAATAGATTTTTGGTTCAGCCTACAAAAAACTTTAAATTTTAACATACACATATAGCCCTTCTAAATACTTTAATATCAAATACTTCCCTTGTATACACAAAATATGGTTTATATTTCATCTCAATATCTATTTTAAAAACAGTATAAATACACTAGAACTGTTCATTATTTTCAGAGCAATGAAAGCAGACAGCTATTTTTTGTTTATGCAACAAAGATTCATTGCGGCACTTTTAAAATTATTTCCAAATTTCCCGTTACCAGTAAAATGAAAATGACAGTATCAATTAGTCGTCGTGCCATCTACGCAGTGGTATAAATATGCCAATGCAGTCAATTGGGGCCCACGTTACAAAGGGACCCATTTGATTTGCGTTTACTGAACCTAAAATTTGAGTAGTGATAGTATGTTAATATTTTTCATTAAATTCAATAATTATTATCTGATATAATGACAAATATAAAACCTTTAAGAAAAACTTGTTTATATTTCTTATGATTATGGTAGATACTCAAAAAATATAAGTTTTGTGCTGACTTCATCAATTAAATAAATGGTCACTCTTACATCAGTTTTAATTTCACTACAATATAGAATAATAACTAATTTTAGGAAGTATTAAATAATGCGGTCATAGAAAAATTTAGAAAAAGGTATGAGAAAAATTCTGGAAAAAATAATTGTGATTTGACTTTTTGGAGGGCAGTAGGGGGGTCTCAAATCAAATTTTGGATTGAGACCTTTCATTTCTAGTTACGTCAATAATATTTGCCCGCCAACTCCTATTTAAAAGCGTAGCATTCCGGGCGACCTAAAACCACGCCGCCTAAAACCCACGCGGCCTAATTCCACTGCGCCTAAAATCCATAACGTCTAATTTTACACCCACCACAATAGAAGTTGACTACGACAAACCACGACGCCTAATACCACAACGTCTAATTCCATAACGCCTAATGTCCGTGTCGCCTAATACCACAACGCCTAATACCATAACGCCTAATTTCACGCCGCCTAATACCACGCCGTCTAACCCCACCGCACCTAATTCCACTCCGCCTAAAATCCACAACGTCTAATTTTACCCCCACCACTATGTCCACGCCGTATAAACTCGTAAGACATACAACACACAACGAGTGAATACGGTGTGGACATAGTGGTGGGAGTAAAATTAGACGTTGTGGATTTTAGGTGGCGTGGAATTAGGCGACGTGGGATTAGGCGGCGTGGTATTAGGCGGAATAGAATTAGACGTTATGGTATTAGGCGTTGTGGTATAAGGCGTCATGGACATTAGGCGTTGTGGAATTAGACGTTGTGGTATTAGGCGTGGTGGAATTAGGCGTGGTGGAATTAGACGTTGTGGTATTAGACGTTGTGGTATTAGACGTTGTGGTATTAGACGTTGTGGTATTAGACGTTGTGGTATTAGACGTTGTGGTATTAGGCGTTGTGGTATTAGGCGGCGTGGTTTATCGTAGTCAATTTCTATTGTGGTGGGAGTAAAATTAGACGTTATGGATTTTAGGATCGTAACAATATTATTGGCGACTACGTTACTCGCTTTTATAATAATGTGGATTCAAATTGTATCCAAATTTGATTTACTTGTTTGTAATATTACTCAAGCTAGTTAAATTCATTTTGACTTTTATGTTGCAATTAATTAACATACCTCTCAATAATTACAACTTGAATTTCTCACTCATTTTTATCGTAAATTTTCGTGGTTTTTAACCTACCTAAAAATTACGTGGCGCCCTAATTACCTAATCCTTATTAATTATTACAAATCGAACCACTTTTGTTTGTGTTTTCCCACCGACGTTCCGATTGTCCACCAAAGATAGATGGCAGTACATTCAACATTTGACAAGTTAGTATCTACATAAACTCATGTTAAATTTTGTTACAACGTCTTGAACGTATTTTTCTCCCTTATTTATTGCACATGCAAATCGGAATTCAGCGGATTCAAATAATCTAGCATATTTCTTTAGGTGCTTTTCTCGACATGACTGCGTTTGCCTGATTTGAAGATGCAAATGTATCTGCATTATTTATCAGTTTATTGATGACGGTCGTTAATTCTCCAAAAAGACGTTGGTTTAGGTTTAGGTTCAAATACCCACACCACTCTCCACAGTTGTTGTGTTGGTCGTAGGGAAGAGGTGGCATGAAAGGGACAGTGATCATATTTTAATTATGGTACGTATTGTAAATCTGCAGATTTTTTTATAAGATGCTACTACTGTAAGAGTTAATATTATAAAATATAAAGACATTTGCTACTATACTTCAAGAGATAAATGTGCATTTATTGTTTCATATAAAAAATTATAAAAATCCAATTGGACGACTTTTGAGTAATTTTTAATAATGAGTTATATATATATATATATATATATATATATATATATATATATATATATATATATATATATATATATATATATATATATATATATATATATATATATATATATTAACTACATTTTATTGTTATTAAGTAACTAGTCTAAGGGTATAATTAAGCTTGAGTATTTCTAAAAAGGTGCGTTCATTTTTGTTTTATAAAATATTATTAGTGTTTGTGCATACAAGTATTGAAAGGGACGATGCGTAAAGTTATGACAGGGACAAGTATACAGAACCAACTCGTATCACGAACACTAGAAAATCGCTAGTCGACAACATATTTACAAATTTCAATAAAAATAACTTTACATCAGCACTCAGCACAGTGTATTACAATATATGTAAAGAATCAATCTAATAATAATAGTAAGAGCAGTGTAACGTACAAAAGATCTTTTGCTCAACATAACCAAAATAACTTTGTATTTAGATTAAGTCAAGAAAATTGGTCTAATGTATATATTGAAAATGACACGAATTCCTGCTTTAATAATTTCACCGAAACCTTTTTGCATAACTTTAACATAACTCACCCTAAACTTAGGGCCCGTAATAAAAATTCATGTGAAAAGACTTGGGTTACCAATGAAATAAAACAAAAATCAATCTATATGAAAGAAATCTCAAACTTATATAAATCTCAACTCGTAACAAAGCAACACCATGATAAGGTAAAGAAAGAGTATCGGAATTTAATTCGAACTGCTTAATTAAATTATAACAAAAATATGGTACAAAATGCCAACAATAAAACACATCAAGTTTGGAATTTAATTAGTAATAGTTTTAATAATAATGAAAAGAAAGTATTAAATATAAATAAAGTAAAACATGAAAAATGCGAAATGGTCAACCCTGCGGACATATCCAACATGTTTAACAATTATTTTATAAACATCTCTCAGGATCTCATACATAAATTGCCTACCCAGTTGCGTACTGTAAGTAATAGTATCTCCCGCAATGCCTTAAATTACAATACAATCTTTTTAGAACCAATTACTGAATTCGAGCTGACGTCGCTAATAATGACCCTAAATAGTTCTTCAGCAATAGGAATTAATGAGATAGATTTCTTTTAGCATGATCAAAAATTGTCTTGACTGGATTATTGCTCCTCTTACATAATGTATTAATATGTCATTAAAGCAAGGAATTTTTCTCGGCCCCTTTAAATATGTAAAAGTAATCCCTCTTCATAAGAAAGGAGATAAAGAACTTATTTCTAATTACAGACCCATAACATTAGTGTCCACTTTTCATAAAATTCTTGAAAAAGTTCATCCTTCCTGGAGAAGAACGAGTTATTAATCGTCGCACAGTACGGATTTAGAAAGAATCACAGTACAACATCAGCTTTGGTAAATCTTATAGACCATATCTACAATTCACTAGACAATAGTAATAATATTTATGGTGCATTTATTGATCTATCCAAAGCATTTGACTGTGTCAAACACTCCATTCTGTTATAGATATTAAATTGTCATGGCATAAGAGGGGTTTGTAACAAATTGATTGAGTCCTATCTTACTGAAAGAAAACAGATAGTTTTTTTAAAAATAACATTGAATCTGATACGCAAACCATCACGTGTGGAGTCTCACAGGGGTCAATTCTTGGTCCTATACTGCTTATTTTATACATTAATAACATCATAAATATATTAAAACCATACGTTTTCGTAGCATATGCAGATAACGTGTCATTACTAATCCCTGGAGACCTCAATGCAGTTGATATTTCTAAGATAATTTCCGATTTGACAGTCTGGTTAGCATCTCTAAACCTAACATTAAATGTGAATAAATCCATAAAGATTAAGACAACTGTTTTTATCCAATTCTTAGTTACGGTATAATACTCTGGGGATTGTCACATATTTAAAAATGAACAAATTCTCAATTTTCTCTGTATCTATATTTTTAATGTAATCATTTACACTTGGAAAAAAAAGAAAATTTGTTAACTGTTGAAGATACCCATAACTACAACACTCGCGGCAAAGAAAATCTTGTAATCCCAAAATGTAAATTAAATAAATCGACTTATAATGCAAACCATATGGGAATTAAACTATTTAATCATTTACCAACTAATTTAAAAAATATAAAGATGAATACAAAAATTATATCTGAACTAAAAACTTTCTTATTAACAAAGAATTATTATAGTGTTACTGAATTTTTAAATGACAAATTCTAGTTATGTCAGATGACAAACTGTAAATATACTATGTACCTACCCTATATAAATATACCTACCTATGTATAATGTGTCAAATGACAATCTGTAACAAATCTGTTTTCTTGCAATTTATGTGATATTATGTTTGTTAAATTATGTGTATTAACTTTGTATTTTTTTCATGACGATTTCTATACCATGTATTTTTGTCTACACGAAATAAATAAATTTATTATTATTATTATTACCACGGGTAAAACAATAAGTTTAAAGGCGAAAGTGTGTGGCCTCATCTACCTCCCTCGTAAAATAACAACAGCTAAAACGGCAGCAGCGTAATCCAGATAGAAATTAGATAAACGTCTTTCAGTACGATATAGAGTTGTAGACGATATATACCGCATTCATTAATATTAAATATGGCCCTTGAAAATAAATGTCAAGATGAAATACTCACATAATTATAAAGAGAAATTCTGAACATAACTTAAGGATCTCAATTATTGCAAGTGTTGTTTGTTCTGCCGCATCTAATTTTTCAACAGATGTACACAACATCTTAAATCTTAAAAACAATAATCATAAAGCTATTACAGAAAATGCTACACTTTTACATTCCGAATCAAAATATCATAATTTAATCTTACTAGAAAAAATACGAAATACTTAAAATCAAAATTGGCACATCATTCTCTTCTTAACGAAAATACAATTTTTCCGGAACATAATACTTTTAAAAAAATCTCGCGCCAACCAAAAATTTTTAAAAAAACATGGTACATACTTCAAATTTTTCTCCCGGTATTTTCAGTTCATTTCATACTTTTGACAACAATAACAGACCTATTTCTGCTCAGTTAATGCTACATTTTGACAAATAATAAAACTTGATGTTTTAAACAAGCTAAATTTGAGACGGTTAGTATCTATTTTTAATTCCTTTATTATGTTTTCTAAATTTGTCTTGCAATGATTTATATCTACTACATAACCTCATTTTCAACATGTGCATTTAGTTCATGACTTTGTATCAGCGAACAACGGAATCGAGAAGAAGAATTCATTTCAATGAAGTAACAAAAAAGGCATCTTCTAGGTTTAAATAGAGAAATACGTTTATTACAGTTGGTTGTTGGTATCGGTTCTCGGCGGTATAGGGATTTATTTTTAAGATAGCAGCGCCACGGTGGCATTCTATGGAACTAGGCTAAGAGACATTACCTAGAAATTACTGTGGTGTGAATTGTGAGAATTGCTAGTGTGTTGCTAATTTGTTGGCATATTGTTATTGTAATAATTATTACTATAATATTGTATTGTAATTTTTGTTATTAGGTAAGTGCAACAGTGCAAGCTATAAACAGACATGTTATTTTTTTAAATCTTATTTTAAACTGCATTTTTAGGTTATTATTAGAAATTGAGTCGAAGCCAATATATTTTCCATTAATGGAATATTTTAAATATATAAATGGAACCGAAAATTCCAGAACGGTATATGAGGGAGAGCAAGTATTAAATGCAGGGCACATTATTTTATGCGGAGTGACAGCTCAAGATACAGACTGATTGAAAATATATAATAAAAGGAGAATTTAAAATAAATGGTGATAAGGAATATGTACATAATATGGTTTGTTCCTGTAAAACTGGGAACAGTGGCCGCTGTAAACATATATCAGCTGTCTTAATATTTTGCACAAAGTGTACACAAATTCTAATTAAAAAGGCGAAATCATGGCATGATGTTCATTGAATTTTTTGATATTGTACTTATTTAGTACTTTCTGTTGCTTGCTTGTTTTATTTTTTTGTTTCAGAACGTCAGTGTATAAACTTGAGAAAATATTTCAAACAGATATAAAATGTGCATGGTCTGCTCAAAAAGAAAATGCCAAAACAAAGTACACAGCTGTACCAGTAGACCAAATGCCGTGCATCGAGATAGAAAACAAAAATTTAATTATTGATGATGATACTGCAAAAAAAACGAATCAAGTTTTATTAATTTACAACCAAAATCTGCCTTAGCTCTGCACAGGTGCATTTCAAATACCTATACTAAATTTGGTTATATTACAAGTATGTATTTCAGGGTCGGAAGACAAGTACCTGTTATATCAGAAATAACTTTACATGACACAAGTATAACATAGACAATCAAATCATTCTTGATCACCATTGATGATGACTATATGTAATATGAACATAGGTACTATTGGTGACTGTTGTAAGGAATTTGTGGACAATCACTTAAAAGATGACACCGACAACATTTTAAATAAAACAAAAATTTCCAAAACCGAATGCTCAAAGAAAATATCGAGTGACGGGTTCTCGAACATACGAAATATTCACTTATAAAGGAAAAGAATGGAATCGAAAAGCAAAAAAATATTTCTGGCCTAAACATGTTTCTAACAAAGCAGCAAGAATCTATAGCCAGAGAAATTTGTATTAACAATACCGGTTTCAATGTAAATCAATTTGGTTTGATAGTATCAGAGTACAATCCATGGTTAGAATTTTCACCGGGTGGAATAATATTTGATGAAAATAATAAGCCAAAGGCACTTTTAGAAATAAAATGCCCATTTTTAGGTAATCATTATTGATTAATTATTATAATATTTATTTTTAATGCATCTACCAATTTACACACAGGTGCTACTGAAACTTTGAGGACAATAATAAATAAAATGGATTATTTAGAATATACAGATGGATACTACAAACTCAAAAACCGACACAAATATTTTAGAACTTAGATATGTGTTATTTTGTCATATTTTGTTCGTTTGATAAAAGCATGGCAATTATTGAAGTGCCATTTGAATATAATAAAGCAGACATATTAGTTTCAAAAGCGAAAGAAAATGATTTTCTATATATGTTACATGAAATATGTAAAACCAAAAGTAAATAAATTTATTTGCAACAGCACAATTTACTTGCATTTTATTACAAAACTCAAATAACTATTAAAAAATATATATTTATTGCAGCTAAAGTATCTACATACAGAAAAAATAGTTCATATTTATAATATTAATTAACTTACTGCTCATGATAATCATCCTAGGTAAAATTTATCCATAGCTAAAATAGGGGCGGACAGATTAGTTATTGCACAAGCAATAATATAAATGTCCTCTATATGTGGCACTAATGACCTCCTAAAATCTTAAATATTTTAATTCTTTGGTTACTGCGCTCAATATGTACCCGTGCGCCTGCTATTTTTATATTAAATAATGCCTCATCTTTGTCAAGTTGTTTTTCTGTCTTAAGAAAGTTGGCCGGAATAGTTTTAAATTTATTTATTTATATATTTATATACAAAGGTCAGCAATCATAAATCCTTTATCTACCATAATTGCACTATTTTCAGTTAAACAACTAATTAAACCACTATTTTCAAAAATAGCGCTAATATTGAATAACTCAAATTCCATTTTAATTTTACAAAAGTTAAAATTATTCTTTCTTTTATAGATAATTTATGCAATCTTGTATACTTATAAACTAAAGTTACAGCACTAAAAATTGCAACGTGTTCACAACAGTGCTCTGTGATTGGAACATTATTTACAACATTCTGTTGTAAGATATTATTTCTTCTGGTCAGCCGCTCGGTCCTGTTTGTTTTGGAGGTAGACAGTGCTAATGTACTGTTTGAACTTCCATGCTCAATTATCGGTAAATTAACCGATGGAATTGCAGACAGTTTCAACTTTTTCCTCTTGTTCGTAGGTGTCCCTAAATTAATATTATATAGATTTTTACAAATATAATATTTACTACTTGACTTGCCTTTGAAAAAGTCCTCTTCAACAAAATGTAGCGAACATACTACCATGTACGCACTTACCTTTTTCCCATTTTTAAATTATTTATCCAGGCTATCTTTCTATTAATTTTTTCGTAAATTCCAAAGCTATTTTTAACTCTCACAGTTTCATTTCCTGTTAGAAATTTATGGAAACTTAAATTTGGGTTGTTCTTTTTCCACGAATTACACTGAGGCACACAACAATAACTATTTGCCATTATTATGAATGAATGAATCAATGAATGCTTGAATCAGAAACCGCTTGAATGAATGTCTCTTAGGCTAGTTCACTATAAATACAGAAGAGATGTAATGTAGACAATTTAATAGGGATTTAGGTAAGCAAAATGCAATGTAGGTTGCGAACAGTTAGTTATCTTGTTATAGCTACTCCAACTCCACGGTTTCTCGCTACACCGTTGGCAATCTGACTAGAATTACTACAGCCCATAGCCATAGTATAGACTATGCTCGCTGCATCGTTGGCGGCCAGTCACGGTCCACTACAGCCCAAAGCTGCTCACTGCATTGTTGGCGGCCAACCACGGTCCGCGTACCCAACGTCTCAACTCTTATCACACTCTACGCATCATAGACACACACGGTTCAACTCACCATGCCAGATAAACACGGATATATTTCACATAACCATATACAACTTACTGATTTAGGATCTGTTTTTCTCGAACACTACCATTAGACTGAAATCTAAGAGGTTAGCTAATGAGTTTTATTGTCTCAAGAGTTATCTAATTTGTTTGTAGTACTCTTATTAAAATAACATCTCGTAACACATGATCATAACTTCATTGATTACTAACCCCGACATATAGATATGTTCTAAAAAAATTATTTGGATTTTAAAAAATTCATCAATTTGAATAGAATGCTCAGTTAATAAGTTTAGCCTATATATTAATGGCTTGATGGTTACAGTTCTTGTTTTTAATGTCAAACGAGTGAACAGATTAATGTGTGTTTTTATTTTCAAATATGTGCACACATAGTTCTAAAATATATAGACTGACTACCAGGGGCGGACTGGCCATGTGGACAATGTGGAAAATTCCACATGGGCCGTACACAAATTGGGCCGTTATTCTAAATATGTACATAATATATTTTTTTGTTCAGTTTTATTTAAAAAATCTTTCTCTTTTGTTTAATAAGTAAATTTCAATTTATAGGTGAAATATAAGAACACACAACTGCGAACTGTTTCTGTATCATACTCGATGCACCGCCCGTAACGTCCCCGCCTCGACAGTACCTAGTGTTTTGCCTGCAAAAGTGAACAGTCGTTTGTTGTCGTTCGTTTGTTTATTTATATGTATGTACATTCGTATGTGGTAAAGTTTAAAATTTGAGGTAAGTGAATCTATTTGTTAAATTATGTATATTAAATCAGAAATAAAGTAACTATGAAAACATAGTTTTTTAAACTCTCTATATTATTTGGTAGCAAAATTACACGTTAAATTACCACATGCACCTACGTAATTTGTGAGTTGTAGTTTGTATAAGAGTACCCGACGTCCGATTCTAGCTGTCTAGCTGAATATTGTAACGGATTTCTTGTTTTATTTATATTATTCTAAGTTTTATTCTTGTCCCGTTCGCAGTGGCGTAATTACACCCCCGCCAGCCCCCACAATGCGGGGTGGCCGAGCGTACAATCGCCCGGACAAAAAAATGCCCTGGTTATATTATTTTTATAATATAAATTATTTACATTTTCCTAGTTTGCAACAGTGTATTTTTCTTTGTTGTTATAGATTTCAACAATAAAATACAATGTATTTTTCTTTGTTTTCATAGATTTCAACAATGAAATACAATGTATTTTTCATTGTTGTCAGGGATTTCAACGATGAAATTGGTACATTGTAACAAATAATCAGTATTCAGTTGGTCAATACCTACTTTGTTGTTTGTTCCTTATATTCTTAGTATTTTAGTCGGATTATTATAAGTTAAAGTTACGCCACTGTCGTTCGACTCCACTGTTAGGCTGTATATCGTCCTTTGTTGTACATTCTTTTTTGGTTCTATTTGGTGTGGTTTGACCCCTTGTAATTTTTAATTTGTAGAATGGAACCACAACATAAGAAAAAAAAAAGTAAAGGGAGGTCAAGAAAAATTAAGACTAAAAAGAAAACGTGCTTTGGAGTCAGTAGCTGGTCAATGCTACAGCATAAAACAACTTGTGCGACCGAGAGGTCGTTTTGCGAGTAAATAAAATGCGGAATTACAAAAGAAAATAAAGTGCGTGCCGAAACACGACTTGTAGCGTGAAAAAATAGAATTTTAGAAAAGTGCAACAATGGACGGGAAAGGGTTGGACACTCTTCACTCTCAGGAGCTGTTCTGAGAGACTTAACACAACAATGTCGCTCTTTGATGATGGAAGATGGGAAGAAACAGGTAATGGGCCCACAAATAAGTTTAAGGAAATGCGTAAATCTAATAAGTTGACGCCCTACGCAACAAAGAGTTAGAAAATAAACAACAATGTGAGTTAGAATTAAACAAAGTGGCGCTGAATAAATGAAAAGTGCACGTGTGTATTTATATAAAAAATTAAACAAGTGTAATGTCAATAATGTTTGAACTAAATACTGAAACGTGTAGCAGAATAGCAAACTATGCAAGTGTAGTGCCAGAAGGGCTGAATAAACGATGCAAGATGGTGTAGGGATTGAAGTGATATTGCAAACACAGTACTTATACAATTTAATAATGAAATAAATTAAATCAGAGTACAACAAATAAATCCAAAGCATTAAACTTAAATATAGCAAAATTAATTACGTAAAAATTAATCAAAGAAAACTTAGTAAAATTTCAACCAATATTTAATTAATTAACACCAAATTTAGCGAAAAAACCATACAACAATAATACACCAAAATATAAACCAAATAGTAAAGAATAATAATTAATAAACTAAATAAAGCAGAAATACGAGAGCAAAATAAGTGTACAAATGAAATAAAATGTGCAGGTTACTTACAAGTATGCAGAATAAATATAAATGCGGTATATAAAATACAAACTTCGATTATTGAGAATTATTGTCCAATATCCAACAATGGAAAACCATGTGGTTTCAAAAAATACAAATGTGATGCGTTTTAACTCTAGTTTGTAGCTAAAAAGTAAAAGTATATGATTATGCAGCACTAAAAGTTAAATCAAGAATGCGAAAAAAGGTTTAGATTTATAAACTTTAAAAATTACTAAACTGTGAGACCATGTGGTCGTAAAAGCGTTAAGGTTAAAGCGGAGAAAAATGTGCAAAATCAAATACGTGCGATAGCGTTGAACAATAAACTAATAATGACTACAAACTAGAGAGAAAAATAATTAAATTATTAAAAACTAAGTCGTGACGCGCTCGATAGACTGCGCTAGCTGTCGGAGATGCTCCTTGGACCACAGCTGAAGACAGTGGCGTCCCAACACAACTGTTTAATAAAAACTTAGAATCCCAGTCTGAAAATATGCCTAACAACGACGATGCGAATTAGTGGGAAAATATAAATGAAGATATTAGTATTCAAGAATCTGAAAATATTATGCCTGCAACTTCAACCGACGTAGATAATGTTGATAATGTTCAAACTTATGAAAACAAATTCGAGGAAGAGAGCAATAAAGAATTTTTGCAAACAAAGGAAGTCAGTATTCCAATTCTAGAGAGCAACGAGCCTAATACATTTTTTATAAAGCCGCATTACAGTAATATAGATGATTACTTTAAGTATCATCCGAAGCAACCTACCGAAAAAATACCGTTTACTACAAAAATTTATAATAGAAAAATTGATTGTCAAAATCGTAAATGGTTAACATTTTGTAAAAATAACAAGTTATACTGTTCGATCTGCTTAGCATACGGAGGAGATTCAGAGAACAATATTTTTATCAAAGGTTTTGATAATTGGCAGTATGTTCATCAATATGTCGAAAGGCATGAGAAAACCAAGTTTCATGACGAAAATGCTGTTCACCATTTCATACGCACGAAAAATTCTTTAAACATTTCTGCACAATTGATATCTATACGAAAAGAAAAAATACTTTTTAATCGGAATATTTTAAAACGGATAATTGATATTATTAAATTGATTGGAAAAAGAGGTTTAAGTTATAGAAGCAAACGAAATGAAGGTCTTTATACATTGGACGATGACAATGTGGATCACGGAAACTTTTTAGAAATGATATTACTTATGAGCAAATATGACGCTATTTTGAAGCAGCATTTGGATAGTTGTATTAAGGTAAGTAAAAAATACACTAGTCAAATTTAGATGGAAGAACACAAGGACGTGGTAACTTAGTTACATTTTTATCTAAAACTACTGTCAACTACATACTTAAAGCAATATCTAAACTAATTAAAAACAAAATTTCGAAAGAAATAAATGATGCTGGAGTGTTTAGTATCCAGATAGACACCACGCAAGATATAAGTGTTTAAGATCAGTGTGCAATTATAGTGAGATACGTAAATAATTACATAAATGAGAGACTTCTAGCCATCGTCACAGTGGAATCTTCAACTGGCGAAGCCTTTTACAATATTATAGAAGAAATACTGAGAAAAAATAATTTGGATATTAACAAATGTATTGGCAATTCTACAGATGGCGCTAGCAATATGCAAGGAAAATATCGTGGGTTTTCTGCTCACATGCTAAAAGCTGTCCCTGAGCATGTTCACGTATGGTGCTATGCTCATATTTTGAATTTAGTTGTTTCTGACATTAAACAATCTTCAATTGCTGTAGCTTCGTTGTTTAGTCTATTAAATTTAATAGCAATTTTTATTCGAGAATCGTACATTCGAATGAATATGTGGATTTCTTTTAGTAAAGATACTAGGCGTAAAAAATTAAATGCGATAGGAGAAACGCGATGGTGGGCCAAGGATGCAGTCTTAAGAAAAGTGTTTGGTAATCCCAAAGATGGCTTATATGTCGAATTAATATTAACATTAGAACACATTGCTACATCAATAAAATTTCAACCAAACATACGAATAAAAGCAAAATCTTTTCTAGATTCCTTGATAAAATATGAAACAGTATTAACAGCTGAACTGTTCTTACAAATATTTGCTATTACAACACCAGTTTCAAAATATTTGCAAGAAAAGGGCATAGATTTCATCAAAGCTCATCGTATGGTTATGAATGCAACCAAATCATTAAAGGATATATCGCGAAAATTTAACGGTGTAAAGGACTCTGCTGATGTGTTTGTTAATTATGTAAATAATAAACTAGACGAAATGGAATGTGATGTCGAAGTTGAACACACATTACCGGATATAAGAAACTATGGACGAACCGGTAAGAGAATCATTTAAGCGGTATGAAATAAATATTTACAATTACACACTAGATACTGCAATTCAAAGCATAGAAAACCGTTTTTCCAAAAATCAATTACTTTATTATGACTTCGCATGTTTGGATCCAAAAAATTTTTCCGAAAATATTCCTGAAAACGCATTTCATAAATTAAGCAGTATTTTAATACAGTTTAATCCAGAAGCAACGCAAGACAATATTATTTCAGAATTACAACATTTTAAATCTTCATGGAATACTTTGAAGGAAAATGTCTGTGAAACTTTCAAAAAATTAAACGAAAATGAACATTCTACTGATGATGAAGTAGAAAATGATGAAGATGCTATTTTATCATCGTATTGCAAAGCTTGTAAAAATTGTCCTATTTGTTGTTATAATATATTATCCCGATATAACATGTTAAGTAGCGCTTATTCTGTACTTGGTCAAGCATACAAATATTTATTATCTATGTCTGTAACACAAGTGTCCTGTGAACGGAGTTTTTCCACATTAAAATTTATTAAAAATAGACTAAGATCAAGTATCTCACAAGACAATCTAGAAGCCTTCATGTTAATGTCAGTGGAGAAGGATATTTTAAGTGAAATAGATTCAGATGATATAATTAATATTGTTGCTCAACAGAGTAAACTTTTAAGTGAAAAATTAATATTATAGATTTGTGATAATTGTTTGTCATTATTGTATTTTGAATATATTTGAATATAAAACAAGACATTTTTTTATTTTTGGGTTGGGCCGGTAACATTTTTTTTCCACATACAAATTTTAGGGCCAGTCCGCCCCTGCTGACTACTGTTAGTATTTGATATTATCTAAAGTTATCTTTACCGCTTTCTCTAGATGAGATGCCAGCGATACAACGTATTATTCTCTTTTGACTGACAAGTGCTTTATTTAAGGATGATGTGGAGCCCCAGAAACAGATTCCACACTAGCTCTGTAAAACCAGATAACGTGTTTTATATCTAATTGTTTTTTTAATTGACTTGCGCTTGCAGCAAGCTTTCACCACTGAGATAGTACGCTTTAACTGCGTAGCCACGCTGTTCACCCGTCCAACGATACATTGTAAACTAAATGGTAGACCACACTGATAATGTTGAGTCGGCGATCTTCCTCCCCACCACACCTCCCTACGAGCTCTAAGCCCCACATCAAATCTTTCCATTTGACTGGCGAACCCTGTACTTTGATTCCCTTGTACTTTCTGTACTCAATTAACATGATGTAGTATACGGCCCGTGTCTAACTCTCAAGGATACAAAGAAAAATTGTATGTGTGTCAGCTCCTACGCACGACTGGAGTTTACTCCTTAAGTACGATTGTCTTTGAATATGTAATAGGCAAAGATGGTAAATAAACGCATCTCTTATAATACTGAAAGCATGTATGTATTTATATTCTATTTACATTTTTCATATTGATTCGGTAAAGTATTATACATCAATCATGTTACATACATATATATATTACTTATACTACATGCAAACATTGTTAGGAAGGTTGATTTTAATATTAATTACATCAATACTCTCGGCATTATTAATCACTGTGACAATAGGTTTGTGGTAACTAAAATACGATACATGAACGTCGGTAGATACGTGCTTTATGAATCGTGAAAACATCGCGTCAATGGTTGTACCATACCTAGTCGTCCCCAGTGTCCTTCCAGAAACAAAATCCAAATTAAGCTCTGATTTTAAAAATTGTACTAATCTCAATCCTTCATCTTTATCGAAATAATATTGAAATCGCCACCAAGTATGAGTGGGAAGTAAATGATATTGTTTCTTCAATAGTTTTGAACCACCTTCTGTATATGTTAACAATGTCTAGTCTATTATGTCAGTAACAATCTGATTGACAGAAATATAAACTGTGACTATAACAATATGTGTTTACCGTTAGGCAAAGTGCATCTCGCGGCACATATATCTCCCAAATTAGATTTCGTTTGATTGACGTGCTGGACATTTCTCCCCACGTAAGCATCATTATTGACAGCAAACTTATGTTGTGAATCGTCAACATGTTGGTAGATGCTGACCCCGCCCCCACGATTAATGCTTGGTCGTCTATACTGTGTTATGCGTTTCAAATTTTCAATTTCAACCAATTCCTCGTTACAAAACCATGTTTCTGATAACATTAAAATATGTGCTTTCTGTACAATATTACCACGGAGATCATGTACATGTGCCCGCAGACTTTGGCAATTGACAGAGAATCATATTCCCTCCATTCATTTTATCGAGTAAAATTCGATCAATTGTAGTAAGATGAACAGTAGAAAGCCTGGTAAACTCGTTTCGTAATGGAAGCATCGCTTCGTTGTTTCGTCTACCATGGTAAAAAAGTTGACGCTCATCAGTAGGTACAATATGAAGTCCTTTATCAATTCGCCACATCAATTCTATTATCTGAATGAATGCTTGACACAGCTACACAAGTATAAAGAACCTATCTTACATAAGTTATACATTAATTATCAATCTACTAAACATCATTCCGGGTGGGTTGTTACGTATTGTCCTCATTATCATTACTAATAATTAATAATAAAAATGTTACGCTTTTAGTTAACGTTTAACGTTTGATTTCACTCCTCATAAAATTTCAATACCGGGCGCCTTATATGAAAATCGATTCTTAAGGAGTAAACTCCAAAAAGAAAGTACAAAATTTCTGTGCTACGTTCATGATCGGCTTAAGTAAATACGATTCAATTACATAACGGTTTCATGAATTGGGTTGGCTAAATATGCTGAATCGTAGAATTCGTCATCTGACGTGTTCTAAATATCGACTGATAATTACAAATTCACCACAGTATCTAAGATGTCGAATTTATTTCAGATCTCACATAAGAGAAAGAAGCTTCAGAGATCGTTTCATGTTACATATCCCGAAACACCAAACCGCTCTTTTTAATCGTTGTTTTAGCTACAATGTTGTAACCTTCTTCCAGATCACAACAAGATATTGCCAATTCAGATTTTTTCGAAGAAAATGAAGAGTATAGAATTATATTGTCTGAAAGTTAAATCTAATATGCCTGAAACTAATATTCTTTGTTGTCTAAATTTATCACTTTGTTATGTTCATACATACTGTAAATATATTTTTTTGTGTATATAAATTTATTTTTCTCAAAATTTTGTAACATAAATAATTGCAAATAAGGTTAGGTGTAAGAACAGCTAATGCTGAACTTTGGCAATAAATGTATTTATTATTATTATATAAAAAGTATTGCTGAAATCGTTTAATTCATTGCCCTAAATGAGCTAGGTTTTCGAGAGGGATACAATTTAGAAATGCATGTTGAAGAAGATTTATTTATTTAACTATTTCAATACACTTAAAAATGATAAAGAATTAGCACAAATATATTCAACAATCCCAAAAAAATGCTTGCTAGTTGCTACACTTCACCAGATATTCAAAATGAAATTATTCACGTTCTGACAGAAAAGGTTAGAAAATATATTTGTTTAGAAATTCAAAATGCGAATATTAAGTACTTTACAATTTATTCTAGATGATGGACCGAGAAACAAAAATCAAAGAGAAAATATATTAATAGGAATAAGATATGTTATAGACGGGGAAGAAAAATATTCCATTTTGAAAATAATTACCACAAGCATATTTGATGCTGCCAGATTTACCGAAAAAACATTGGAAGTTCTTAAGTAGAATGGCTTAGATGCAAACAATATGCTTAGGCATTGCTATGACGGAGCAAGTGTAATGAGTGGAAAACTGGCGGTGTTGCCGCGAGAATTGAAATGTCGTTAAATAAAAAGATACCGTATGTGCAGTTTTAATCACAAGTTACATCTTATAGTAATAAAAGTAATGCTAATGAGCATCTACATCTGGCGCAGTTCGATGTAACATCTGCATATTTACATGGCATACTTCAAGTTGCGATATTTATGGAGCAACCTGAGGGATTTGCTGACGACACTGGAAGAGTATGTAAGCTCCAGAAATCGTTATATGGGTTGAAGCAGTCACCAATATGTTGGAATCAGCGAGTAAAGAATGTGCTAGTTAGTTTCGGACTTTCGGAGAGTAAAGCTTATCCTTGCTTATATTATTGAGGAGATAGCGACAAAAAGATGATGGTGGTCCTATATGTCGACGATAGATTAGTGACGGCAACTCGCAAATATGACATACAGGTTTATCTGCAGATACTTCAGGATACACCAGTTAGATATTTTTTGAATACTCAAATCATATGTCAAAACGATGGTTCCATTGAAATCATCCAGAAAAAATATGCTGAAGACGTGCACCAACGGTTCAAGCTGATGGAGGCAAATCCTGTCGCAACTCAAATTGAGCAGTAACTTCAACCTGATGAGATGAGATGATGAGAGCACCGTATCAAGATACAGTCGGATGTTTAATGTATTTAGCGATTGCTACCAGGCCTGACATTGCTTCGCTGTGGGCTACGCAACTTCATAGAGCATAAAGTTTGATACACCTAATAAAAATAAAAGAGTTGAAATATACACCCATGCTGACTATGCAAGTGATCCAGCGTCTCGGCGTTTGGTAAGCGGAATGGTCGCCATGTATAGTGTGGAGGTGTCATTACTTGGACAATAATCCAGATATTCACAATGTGAAACGATTTCACAGTACGCACGTGTTTTAGTTGTGTCTTAGCTAAATTCAGTTTTTCAGCGGTTTCTTTAATCAATTTTAATTACTAGTAATTGTTGTTATATTAATTCATATTGCATTAAACCATAGTGAAAATCTGTGTTCTTAATACACATCTAATAAAGTGTAATTTAAATAATATCACTCTAACTTAAAAGTGTTTCAGTACAATTCATCGTTTGTTACTTAGCCATTAAGAGTACGTTTGCCTGTCAGCGCCAATTGATTTGTACCGGTCTTACGTAGAACTACTTCCAAAAAGAAACAAATATTCCTAATAGATGGCCTAACACTCGAACACTGCATCATAGCACTGCTCGACAAGGGGAACAGGGGAGGTGATTCATAGTAACCATTCCGCTATTTTGCTTATCTCACTATCTGATCTCTGATCTGCTCGACTGGTTGGACTGAGTGAAGAAATTTTGCCGAAATGCGGAGACTGCTAACTTTTACACTTTTAGTCCGCATCGTATTATTTGTTCTTATCTTTATTCAAAAATTTAGAATAAGAACTTTGTATATCTTTATCCGTTCACGTAATTTTTAAGTTGAATTTCAACAAAAGAATGATTATAAACAAATAACTTTTTTTTTTTTTTAAAGGGGAAACCCCTATGGCTTTAGGTACCTTGCCTATCAGCCAGTAACATATGTGAAATGAGATTATACAAATTATATATAAATCAATGTTTAGACAATCACAACGCCCATGCTCTTCAGTGGGATTTGAACCCACAACCTCGCTGCCCGCTCGGTCCACAGTGAGTCTAGTCACGTTAGACCGCGCGGCCATCGTGGCCGGCTATAAATAACATTTTAATGTAAATGTATATAAATAATTTTTCTTCGTATACAGGTGTTTACTAAATTTGTCTCAATCGATTATGTAATTTTTGTTATTAGAATTTTTTTTTAAATGATAAATACAAATATTGTAGCGCCTAAAAAGTACTTTATTTTCAATCTTTTGAATAAGGAATATATAGGTAGTGAAATATATTTTCAATCAGAATTTTCGCAATTTTACTACAGTAGCAGATCAGAATTTTTTGCATAGTGTATTGAATTCGGTTTTGATTTGAAGTACTTTTTGGACGCTGCAATGTTTGTGGTTACCATTTCTTATTATTTCTAAAAACAAATGAGATAATCGAGTGAGATAAATATTAAAATTTTTGTGTTATGCTTTTATTATAAACAAACGACATGATAATAAAGAGTAAACTTGAGTGGTTGAGTGCCATGCACTTTTATGCAATGCAATGGTGACTTCAACATGATACTTTGTACCTGTTTATCTGTTAGGGTTAATTGCATCTTTAATACTATAAGAGGCTTACAGTAATTACAGTTAGTTAAGTTTTGAATTTTAGCCATTATATCATAGTACCGAATAATTTGGTATGCAGAAATTTATGCAAAATATACAAGGGTAATACCCCAAGAGGTGATATTTTCTAAGAAATTATTTAGTCGTATACACGGCAACAGTTTCACGACACGTATAGTTGCAGTTCCGAAGGCCTGAATCGTGCATTGTCAGTCACACTTCATCCCATGTGTAGGTTCTATTTTTAGTTTCTATGTTTTTTTTCAATTGTTGAAACGTATAAATATAATTAATACTTTTATCTACGACTGTTGTTAAAAGTGGACCTATTAACGGTTGCTTAGCAAGTTATAAAAGTGTTACTTTATGGCACAGTGTTAAAAGTAACATAGCAACGTGTTAAAAGTTATTTTATTTATACTTTTAACACGTTGCTAACGATTTGTATCAATAAATCAACAACTATAATATTACCTGTCGAAATATCATTCTTCAATTTTTAGTTTACACTAAGAAGGTCGTAGATAAAATATTGTATGATATATATGTGTTAAGCCTCATTTTCATGATGGCGTGGCGCGCGTGGCAGGCGTGGTGTGTGTTTTAAAATTTTTTAGCGTTTTCGATTGGCATGCTCTAAAAGTGCTCTCGATCTTTTGTGATGACGTCATAGCTCCAGAACAGAGCAGCGACAGAGCAGCATAAAATTTTCAGAGCGGTGAGAGCGCAGTGTTTTCAATCGAACAAGTAAACTGTAGAGAGCGATAAATTAAAATATAGCTGTCTGTGATATTTTTAGTTTTCACATGTTGTGCGAGATAATCGTAAATTTTTTCGAAACTGCAAGGAAAAGGGTCTATAGCTGCTTATTTATTTATTATTAGCGTATAATATCAAAACAACTAACCTGTAATTCACTGTAATTATCAACTATGTTAGAAATAAAATTTTCTACTTTCTTCCTTTTTATATTCCAATAATCCTTCATCTTCGCTACTTGAAGAAGATTCGATTAATATATCCAAAATTAACGATTTAGTTACTTTGTTCGCCGCCATATTTGCTCTAAAAATGTTGCTCGACCTCTTGACGTCGAGCAGTATTTTTTGATCGCCGAGCACTCTCCGAGCGGGCAACCGATACCAATCGAAAACAAATCGAGCAAATTTTGTGCTCTGAAATTCCCAATCGAAAACGACTGTTGCTCGCAGAGCACTCTGAGAGCATATGCGAGCATCCAATCGAAAACGCTATTTGTTTTCATGCAGGCGTATGAAGCGTTGCGTTCTCGGTGTTGACAGCTCAGTTCAGTACTTGGATAATTCAAAATCAAAACAGAAAATGTCTTCACTAAGTCGGAGAATACGTATTTTATAATTATATTTATATTATACATAAAAAACCATATCTTAAATTTTGTATAATGTCATTAATTCGTTTTAGCTGTCACAATGTTAATCAACATATTTACATATATACCAGGTACATATTTTGATTTTATAATTAGAATATAATATAATATTAGGAACTAATTAAATTACACAATTAAAATTGATACAGATTTTATAGGATTTAATACAAAATAATTTTGTAATTGACAGTATGTCAACTGGAACTTGTCAAGAGTCAAGATAAATAATATTTGTATTGGTGAAACGCTTCGAAACGCTACCGCAGATACGTTGTTATAAATCAAACAATATTTGGTTGCAATGCGTGTACGTTAAACAGAAATACTGATCTAGAAGACGCATGTGTTGCGCGGCGTGGACGGCGTTAAAACTTAAAATTTTTGAACTTCGCACACCGCGCCAGCCACGCCAGAGCGCGGCGTGGTGTTTGGCGAAAGCTGCACTGCTATTGGTTTATTTTTCAACACCATGCCAGCCACGCCATCATGAAAATGAGGCTTTAAAAGTGATTTTGTCATTCGTGGTGTTTCTTCCTCACTCATTCATAAAATATCACTTTTAACATTTATATCATAAATAACTATTATGACATCATCATGATAAGAATAGATACATGAATATAGCACAATAGTATTTTGTGTACCTAGGGAGGGAAGCGTGCTATTACTCCCGCGGGCGAAGCGGCGACCCGAGTCGAAGGCGAGTCCGAGCGAGGGCGCCGGCTTCGCTCAAGGGAGTAATAGCTATTAATCCCGCGGGCAAAGCGGCGGCCCGAGCGAGGGCGCCGGCTTCGCCCAAGGGAGGAATAGCCTTCCCTCCCGTGAGACAATATTTTACGTCACGAGGGTTGTATATCAGGCAGGCAACATTCAAACCACCAGCCCTATGAATATTACAATTACGAACTGCCCGAACATGCAGTTCATTGTTCAGAAATAAAAGATTTATATAATAATTTTTTAATTAAAAAATTTTTGTTTGAAATTTTTGAATTTTTCTTTAATTTTTAATTTATAAAGTCTCGAAATCACCTTTCTTGCAAGCGGGAGGAAAACACTGTTTCCGCCCTCGCTAGTACCTGATGAAGTAAATATTATAAAGAATGATTTATTTCGTCATGTGTTATACGATCGAATACTAGCACACGACATCCCGCTTCCTTACCTATGAAAAGTTCATACTCAAAAATTTTGACCTAGTACTAAAACCTCCCTTTGAGGCGGGAGGTAAAAGTTTGTTGAAAGTATGAAAACAAATTCAGAAACATTGAAATATGCGATATTCGGTGTATTGTTTAGAAACAATAATGGACCAATAATTAGCCAATAGGAAGCGGGTGGAGCGTGGAGATTAACCCTTTCGTAATTAGCAATGTGTACCGTTAATTTTAAGCAGTGTTATATTTTATTAGAAATTCAAAATTCTATCTGTTTTGTGTTTCCTAACAGTGTAGACGTGAATATTGAGTGTGGTTTTTAATAAAGAATATTTTCTATTTTATTTATATATATATATATATATATATATATATATATATATATATATATATATATATATATATATATATATATATATATATATTTATTTATTTTTTTATTTATTTCGAAAATATACGGACGTATGTCCACTTTACAGATTATACAACAATATTTCATAAATAAAACTACATACTAACAGTATGAAATTATAATAATAGTTACAATAACAAACAAGAAAATCTTGAACGAACAGGTTACATGGGCAGAATATGTTTTATTTTGGTTCTGAATGATTGTAAAGTTATATTATTCAGGTCTATTTCAAATGAAATGTTATTAAATTCTCTCATTAATCTATTTATAGGATAATTATAAGCATAATTTGTTTGACAATAATTTATGTAAAATAGGTACGTATTTCTATTGCCTGAAAATCGTGTATTAAAATTAATTAAAGATAATAGTTGGGGACAATCTATTATATTATTTATTAATTTGAACAAAAAAATCAGGTCACTTTGTACACGACGGTCTTCAAGTGTCGTTAATTGTAAATATTGTATCATTTCATTGGTTGATGGTCGCTGAGGAGTATTCTTAAGTTTATATTTCATTGATCTTACGAATTTTAGTTGAACATTTTCTACGATATTCTTGTGAGTTTCGTAATGCGGTGACCATACGACAGAGCAATATTCTAGTATAGGACGAACCAGTGAAATATACAATAATTTTACAGAATTGATATTTGTGAAGTCTTGAGTTGATCTACGAATGAAACCTAATATTCTTAAAGCTTTGGGCACAATATATTCAATATGATTGTTACATCCTAAATCGGGACTCTGAATAACACCCAAATCTTTTACCGAGGTAAGTCTGCATAGTGATTTGTTGTGTAAACTATAGGTGAACTGAATTGTGTTCTTAATTCTATGAAAAGTAATATAATTACATTTATTAATATTAAGGTTCATTCGATTTTCATTACACCATTGTGACAAATTGTCTAATGAATCTTGAAGAACACTACAGTCGTCTATTGAATGTATTTTTAAGAAGATCTTAAGATCATCAGCAAACAATAAATAGTTGACATTGTTGAGGTATTTTCCGATATCGTTGATAAAAATTAAAAACAGCAGAGGTCCTAGATGGGATCCTTGCGGAACTCCTGACTGAACTTCAAAACTATTAGACAATGTAGAATTTACTTTCACAATTTGAGTTCTATTTCTTATGTAACTTGCAAACCAATCAAACATAGGGCCACCTATACCCAGAGAGTATAGTTTTTTAAGAAGTATTACGTGGTTGACAGTGTCAAAGGCTTTAGCAAAGTCTGTATATACAGTATCAACTTGGAATTTTTCTGTAAATGCGTCTATAATATATTTATGAAAACATAACAAATTAGTTTCAGTAGACTTGCCTTTAACAAATCCATGTTGGTTTGGGTTTAATATGTTTTTTACAAGAGGTGTTAGATTATCAGTGACTAGGCTTTCCATTATTTTTGCTACAGTTGATTGAATAGAAATTGGTCTATAATTAACAATGTTACTTTTGTCGCCAGATTTAAAAATTGGCACGACGTAACTGGACTTTAAGAAGTCTGGAAAGTAACCCAGTTGAAAAGATTTATTGAATAATATAAAGAGCGGATACACAAGTGAAGATGAACAATTTTTTAGTATGCATGGAGGGACTTCATCAGGACCATTTCCTTTATGAACATCTAAATTTTCCAATTTTTTAAGAATTTCATCCACAGATACTTGCAAAGAGCAGAAGTTTATATCATTTTTTGAAAGTTGAATATTTTCATTACTACATATTACATCATTATTAATATTAGAATACACTGCGCTGAAATATTTGGCAAACAAGTTTGCAATATCATGACTATTTTCAGCAAACTCGTCGTTTAGGTAAAGACTACTTGGTAATTTGTTATTTTTGTTTATGTTGTTTACAAAAGCCCAAAAATTTTTTGTATTATTTGACATTAAACTAGATTCTGTATTTCTTACATATAATTTGTAACAGTCTTTGCTAATTTTTTTGCATTCTGAACGAATTTTAGCAAATTTATTGTAGTCTTCTAAAGAACCAGTTTGTTTAAATTGTCTGTGATAGACATGTTTAGATTTTATCAAAGATTTAAGTTCTTTAGAGTACCAGCAAGGAAATTTGTTATTTACATATTTAACAGGTGTATACATTTCAATTGCAGTATATAAAAAATTATAAAAATATGAGAACGCATCATTAAGAGACATAGCACTCAAAGTACACCAATTTATATTGTCTAAGTATTCATTTACCGCGAAATAATTGCAGTTTTTAAAATCGTATTTGACATGAGTAGTATTTAAGTATTTTATATTACATTGTAGAGGTACTTCGTATACTATTGGCGGGTGATAAACATCACTTAAAATTAGGGGATTGGCGTCTTCTCTTGTAGTTATCAATTGATTCCTAGAGAAAGCTAGATCAAGCATTTTGTTAAAAACATTATGTATTGAATTTACTTGAAAAAGTCCGAGATAACTAAAGGAATCATATACTATTTTAGTTTGTAATGTTGGTTGTTTTCTTATGTTTTCATCAGAGTCTGCAGTATGAAACCACACTGCGTCAGGTAGATTATAGTCACCGAACAAAATAATTTCATCAAAGTTTATGGAGTCTATGACTTCTTCAACACTATCACAATGTTGCTCATACATGTCTTTAGACATATTGGGGGGCAAGTATGCAGCACAGAGTAATATTTTTGTACTCCCGTTGGAGACTTGCACGAATAATTGTTCGATATTGTTACACAAAGTATTTACAATTCGCGATGTAAAGTTTGAGTTCACTGCGATTAAAACACCACCACCTCTGCTTTTATCACTTGTATTTGGGTCGCGATCTTTCCTAAAAATTGTAAAATTTGAGAGGGGAATTTCATTATCTGAAATGTCTGCGGAGAGCCAAGTTTCAGTGAAAATTATAACATCATAATCATAGTGAGAACCTGCCGTTGAGTGACGTAAATAATTTAGTTTAGTTCTCAAACCACGGACATTTTGGTAGTATATCTTTAAGGAAGAACTAATATTTACTTTTTTGAATCGATTTTAACAATTTTAGGCACATCATTTATGTATTTGATAGTTAAATTTGTATCTCCTTCGCCTTTTCTTTTATTTAATTCGGTAATTACTGTTTGTAAGTGATTTCTTTGCATTTGTGTTTTATCAGTTGTAACTTTGATGTCTCCGAATTTTGAACGATGTTTCATTACTTCTATTGCATCATTTTTGTTATTTAGAATTACTTTGACGGGTCTACGTTTATTATTTTGATTTTTACCTAAGCGGAAAATTCTAATATTGTCTGTGGATACATTCTGAACTTCCTGAAGTAAATCCTTAATTTTGGTTTCATCTTGTGATATACGGTCTTCAGTATTATCTGAAGTACTCTCTTGAACGTTGTGAAATATGATATTAGAAACTCTTTTTTGCCTGTCCTGGAGTTCTTCTACGATATTTTCTATAGGCAACGATGAAGATGCTTGACTAACATTTAAGGTGGATTTAATTTCTTCTAATTCAGCTTTAAGAGATGCAGTTAACTTAACCAAATCTTCAATCAAGTTATCTTTGTTTTTACAATTAACACATTTATATTGCAAAATTCTATTTTGCTGGAGTAGAATTGCTGCTTCTTGTCGGGATAAACCCGCGCAAGTATCGTGTATTGGATTACGACAAAAATCACATCTCACTGCTTTATCATTTTTTAGTTCTTTGCCACAATTTGTCATACAATTTATTGTTGACATAATTTGACAGCAGAATGTTATTTTACTGTATGCAACCCCTCGTGCTTTTTTGCAGTGTTGGATGCTTAGTTGAATTTTAGTCGTTGTTTATAAGTTGTAATAATTAGATGTCACTGCTTGTTCAAAACATTCGCAAATTATTAACAGATGATTACAAAATTTGCAAGTAATGTGATGATATTGATAACCCTAAAAAGAGAGAAACCGTACGACAGATCGTCTGGATTTTAATATATGCACATTACTAAACACTGAACTTTCAATTTACAATAACTGCACTTTTAGTTTTGTAATACAGTATGTGTTTTAGATATAAATAAGTTCGCGAACTAAGAAAAGTTAGTTGACATGACAGTATATATATATATATATATATATATATATATATATATATAATTGCTGTCTACATTCCACCTGATACCCACTCGTCGGTCTACCTTGAATTCTATGACTATTAGTACTATACCTTTTGTATTGAATTCAAATGTCTTATTTGTTGGCGATTTAAACCTTACGCGTCTAAATCATTATTATTTAGGCCATCCAGCAAATAATCATGTTACTAATTTTTTAATCTTTCTAAACTATAATTTTAGAAAGGGCAATTTTGCTCTCTTATACAAACTCCTTATAGAAACAGATTGGCAATTCTTAGAGACCTGTGCAGATGTAAATGATGCAGTCCACCAATTTTATTCCGTACTATACAGGATATTTGATATTTGCATCCCCAAGTCTATCTCACGCAGTAGTAAATACTCGGTATGGTTCACTCGTGAAATCATTTCAACAATAAAGCAGAAAGAACACCACCGGAAACTCTACAAAAGATTTGAGTCTGTCACGCACCTAAATAAATTTAAACTTTTACGGAGAAATGTTAAACTGTTAATTAGGGATGCTTATAATTCCTATATTAGTTCTGTCGAAGACAACATTGTAAATGATCCAAATAGTTTCTGGGAGTTCATTAATAAAAAGAAAGAAACTGGTAAAATTCTTTCAACATTACATCACAACAATGAATCGTTTGAAACTGGTCCAGAAATTGCTCAAGCTTTCGCTAATTTTTTCGAAAGCGCTTATAACCTCCCTGTAGATAATATTGATTTTTCTAATATTTTTATTGACTCTGGCATGGTGAATTCAGTTTCTGTCACCAACATCTCTTTAGCTGAAGTTTCTAATGCAATTAATTGTCAGAAAAATTCTAAATCTGTAGGTCCGGATGGAATTCCTGTGTATATTTTCAAAGGATGTAGTGATATTTTAAATTATCCTTTGTATTTACTTTTTAATTTAAGTATAAAAACTAAAACATTTCCAACTAAATGGAAATATTCTAAAATAATACCCTTATTGAAATCTGGTAATAAATCACAAATTAATAATTATAGGCCAATCTCTTGTTTAAACACAGTCGCTAAAATATATGAATTTATTTTATTTACACAGATTCAATCTCAAACTAGCTCTTATATTAGTACTTTTCAACATGGTTTCGTTCGTCGTCGCTCTACTGTCACAAATTTAACTAACTTTGTTCAATTCATTTTCGACGCTTTTGAAGCAAAGAAATAGGTTGATGTCATCTACACGGACTTTTCAAAAGCTTTCGATTCAGTTACTCATTCAATATTACTATATAAATTAAGCTCAATTGGTTTTACGAATAACTTGCTAAATTTATTTGAGTCTTACCTTCATAATCGAGTGCAGTACGTTTTCTGTAACGGTTTTAAATCTGCACTATTTACTGCGTACTCTGGAGTCCCTCAAGGTTCTGTATTAGGCCCTTTATTGTTTCTTTTGTTTGTAAACGACTTGACTAATGTAGTGCAACACTCAAAATATATCATGTATGCAGATGACTTCGAAATTTATCAAACTGTATCAGATATCAACGATTGCCTCACTTTGCAACATGATTTAAATTTAATTTTCAACTGGTCTGTAGTAAATAATCTACAATTCAATCTAGGTAAATGTCAAATTATAAGCTACAGCAGGCGAAACAGCACTATAAATTTTCATTATAAAATGAATAGGGTACCTCTGAACCGTGTCATTATTGTAAAAGATTTAGGGTTACTTCTCGATTCAAGGCTTACTTTTATTTTTTATATTGAATCTTTAATTACGTCTTGTTATAGAACTGTTGGTTTCATATTGCGATCAACTCAGAATTTTAATAATGTACAGTCCTATATATCTTTGTTCCAAGCTTTAGTTTTAAGCAAACATGATTATGATTCGGTCATTTGGAACCCAGCATAAAAATATTTGATAATTGCTTTTGAAAACATTCAAAAGAAATTCTGCTAGTCGGTATTCTACAGACTAAATCATTTTTGGCCTCAATTTGACAACTCTGTACTGCTCACTACATTTAATCTAGAACCCTTGGAATTTAGACGCATGAAATTCATGATCTTATTCTGTACAAAATTGTTAATAATATTGTAGATGATATTTATTTAGTAAGTAGGCTAAATTTTTATATCAACACTTGTAATACGCGGTGTGCTGACACATTTCATTCTAATTTCTCTCGCACTAATTATTATTATAATTCTCCTATTAATATGATGTGTCGTTTATATAATAGTTTTTGTTACAACTTGATTTTGCTTCAAATGGTACTGAATTTAAAAATAATTTAAATAATGTGGAATTTTTGTAACCATTATTTTCTTTCTCAATTATGCAGGTTATTATGGTTATTATTATGGTTATTACTATGTTTATTATTATGGTGCTTTATTATTTATGGTTATTCTTATATATTTTGGTAATTATCATTATTATTAAGGCATTTATTGTGTTATCTCACTCTTGAATACATAGTGTACATTATTCTGTAATTGGGACTTAGTCCTGTTGGATAATAAAGAATATTATTAATATTTCGAGCCGTCACGGGGATCCAGTGTAGCGCAGGTATTGGCCCATTGGTTTCCTCTGAATATTATCAACTCACGACGGATGCGCGATTTCTAGTAATTCCACTCTCTACGGAGAAGTGGATCGTGATTTCTCTTAATAGACGTGTAGAGGCTCTTCTTGTGGTTGATCATATTCAGGATAAAGCGTGGAATAGGTGGACGCGACGTATTTTTTCGCTTCTTCGGGACTGCTGCGACCCTGGCTGCGTGGATGACGGTGATGATGTTTCATTATTTCCACATCTTGGTTAATTCTAAAATATACAAGAATATTTAAATAAAGAATAAGTAAATTAAAAATACGTGTATACCCCTTCGTTAGCTGCATCTTTATAATCATCTTTATTTTCAACAATCGAAAATATACAAAGATATTTAAATTATTGTAAAATAAAGAATGATTTTCTCCAAAAGTGATATGTATAATTTAATGTTAATTTGTAAGAAAATTAATCTATTAGTTACTAAGAAAATCTTAAAGATACCAGAATATGTGCCTCTGTTTTTGTCTCATTATTGGTTGGGTTTATTTGATTTTCAATCGCATACGAGTAGAATCTAAAATAACATACAGATTTTAATAAAATAAAATATTTATTACTTTTTACTGTGTAAAAATATATTAATGCTATACCTACTCTCTAAAATTCTGGTGTGTTCAACAACAAATTAATCTACTCTTAACGGTAAATTGGGAATTTGTCTAGTTTTCAAATCATTGAAATAACGTTCAAAATTTGTGGAAATGGCCGTTAAATTTCTATACTCAAAATAAAATCATAATACCACTCCAGTATAGAAGGCTAAAATATATTATGAAATATGTCACAAACTATATTTGTTTATAAGAATTATTATTTTAAATTTAAATTTGTACCGTGAACTAGACGTTTCAAAGAATGTATAATTGAAGATAGATACATTAGTACATGACATTGTCTCTATCGCCTTCTTCATTAGCCATAGTATTCAGTACCTTCGTTATATATTTTTTTCCATGAGATCATGGAATATAATATTTTCATTATTATCTTCCGTATTAATAGGTTCATCTAAATGGGTTGATAGCAGTATTTACCCTACGTGGTGTAAGGCAAATATTACATTTGTGGTTATGTACAACTGACGTATTTTAGATCTGTTATTAATATTTTGACGAGTGAATTTCACGCTATTGACAAACCATTTTTATTGAATGGGCCAAATGAATGAAAATGAATCATTTTTGTGCAAAATAACTTTGGCACAATTATTTATATAAGTTGCAAGATCTGGACACCCAGAACATATTCGGCAAACTGCTCCTAACCAATGCCATTCGGACAGCCAGTAATGAATCGGGTTGCTATTATTTCTCTCCGATAGCATTTATTCGATCGATATCTTTCTGTCCTTCATTCTCAGTTGGTATTTTATTACACTAAATATAAGAAAATGCAAGCTTTCTAACTACACTACCAGTCGCATCTATGAATATTTTCAGATGTTTGTCTATTTTACAATATTCATTGTACATTCGAGTTTGATCGGGAAACCAATATTTTATATAAAAATTATAAATTGCAATTTCATGAATTATATATTTTAATAGATTCTTTTGTGCCATGATAAATAACGCCTGGATTGGATCTGTATGAATTCTGTTTTTATTGGTATTATGTATGTATGTATTATGTAAAATTGGTGGTTCTTTATAAAAAAAAAAAATAATCAAACTGGCAAGCCATTAGTTTACGAACTAATAAAGCAGGTTTATTCTTTTCAATCATATCAACACTTTCCAGTTGCCTATCGATTCCATACAAACGACGTTTTTTATGAGTTATATTTAAAACTCCACGAATTAATTAACACTTCCTTGTCATCTTCGTTAATATCATCAATATTATCTAAATGCAATGCAAGACAGCAGAACATTCCGTACAAGTTCCTTCGACTTTTACACATCTAGGTGTATATAATTCATTAGATATAATAATGTGAAGGAAATTTCCATACACGTTGCGCTTTAATTGTTATCCAAATTGCTTTAGAAAATATACTTCTCTTATGTTTTCTTTGTTCTCTCTGCCATTTTTCCATTAGGTTTACTAACATTATATGAAACTAACTAAGGTATAATTAAAGTTCATTGGTCAATAGGAATAAATATTTTAAAATATCTTATTTGATATTACTTTTATTAGTCTCGGAAATTTCGTTTAGAGTATGTACAGAAATTCTACTAGAATCATCCGAATTTGGTTCTTGATTTGTCTCGAAATTACTTATTTTAATTTCTGGTTCAATCTAATAATTTAAAAAAGAATTTAAGTGCATGAGTATACAAAGTTTTTGAATTAATTTTGATATTATAATTTGATATAATTTTTAACCAAACATCTATTTGGAAAAAAACCATCTTTATTCTTATCAAATATATCCCACAACACAAGTGTTTGGGGCGCGATTTTTTTTCCAGTCATATTATAAGTAGGTATCTATAAATAAATAAAATTATATTAATTCATGCTACATATGAATGAATAGATAATATAACAAGAGTTAAAAAAACAATAAGACATTTTACCTACGTGAAAATCTAGATATAGAATAAATATAAGCAAGTAAGTTTTTACACAGGTTATCTTTACTTTGTAGAAAGATGTAAATCTTGTGAAGAAGGTTTAACTTGTAAACCGAAACATCGGTTATGTAAGAAGAAGAATATATGTTGTACGACTGATATTTCGAGTAATTTTTCAACCTTACATATCACCACAGTCGATTACAGTCACTTTAATAAAATTATGTTATACAGCAATAGTCAGCAATAAATTAGTACTAAATTATGACGTAACAAAATATTGAATTTTACAACAGTTTTTCTTCAGCGTGAACTTGATGGTACTACACTTAGAAATTGTTGATTATCTCCATAACAACAATAGTAATAAATTTGTGTAATACGGCAATAATAAGCAATAAATTATTACGTACGAATATTTTGGATTTTAAAATGGTGTACCGCCAGCGTGAACTTGATGGTACACTTATAAATTGTTGATTTTATCTCTATAACAACAATAGCAATAAATTTGTGTTTTGGTATAATAAGTCTAGAAAAACGTAGATGTATATTAGACATATCTTTTATTTATAATATTATTCAAAATAATACTTTAGTACCTGAACTACTAAGTGAAATACCGTTCACAGCCCCGAATTTAAGACTGCGCAAGCAAGATGATACCTTTGCCTTAAAGAATTCATTTTCATCCTTTATACACTGTTTATTAAATCTTAATAATATGATCAAAATGTACTCTAGCATAGACGTTTTTTTGTGTGGGACATCAAATTGTAAATATTATTATTAGTGTGTTCATTAGTATAAGTTTTCAAATATTTTATACTGTGTGTATGTTCAAGGATACTTGTATCTGTATCTGACCTCTTGCTGTCCTAAGATGACTTATTTGCCTTTGTTTAATGTTTTCTCCATTGATAGAAAAAAATGCAACATCAAGCGGTTGACAAATATGAGTAGAATCAGGTAGTAGACAAGCGAAACAAAAATACTTGTGCAAACCAATCATGAAACTAGTTTGACTCCATCCAATCATGGCTTGTGCCCATAAATTTTCAGCTCGGTACACAATGTTAGGTAGTAACAGCACTTCTGATGCTGATGCACAAACCATAATAATTGTTGTTGCTCATTTGAAATGATTCATAACCTTGCCTGGATATTTTATTCATCGTCGGTATATGGCTTTAAGTTCTTCCAAATCATTCGATAAATATCTCTGGGGGTACGATTTCGAGAATATTTAATTACTAAATTTATAAATTTTATTGTTCGATGCATATTTTTTCTTGTATACATTGTCATTGGATGGACACAACGGTCACCCCCCACCTACTCCCACCTTGTTTGTAAGGGTAGTAACCTGAGGGGTTAAATCAGTGTCTTAAAATAGTCGCAGAATAAACACCACTTAAACCACTACAAGCTTTTATCATTTATGGTCCTTCGAGAACTAACAGTCTTATTTTATCTCAAACATTTATAATTCTCGATAGTTTTAGTTTTGGGTATGATATACCCCATCACACTAACGGAGGTTTAATCAAATTCAATCCAAAAATTATCAAAGTTACCCTACAATCTAAAACATTAAATAAAAACAATAACCATAAAGGTTTAATCTTCTATTTACATGAAGCAACTCTGCGCACTTAAAAGTATAACGCTATTGTTTTTCATGCAATGGATACTATTATTTTTAATAATGATTACCTACTTCGAAAACTATAAAACTTTCATTTATGCTGTCAAGCCAAAAAGAGAACTAAATGTCTATGTAATAAAGACAATCACTATCTAACACAACAGTGTTGTAAACAGCAAATAAACAACTTTCCTGGGAAAAATTAAAGTAGCTTCGCAAAATCAAAAAATCCCCGGTTAAATAATGGTCAAAACATAGTTCTTGCCTGTCACTTGATAAAAATTTAATATTCACCATGTTTTGCACATACATTTAATTTAACGGTAAATGATGGTTTAATTAAAAACGAAGAGCTGTCTAATTTGTTATCTAAATGTAGATCATTACTTAAATACAGTAAGAAGAGCTGATTGGCAATGAATATGTTTGGAACAAAGAAAAACGAATCACACTACAACCATAATAAAAAATTACGAAATAATAAACTCTCCCCAGCAAATCGCCGAATCCTTTGCAGATACATTCGAAGATAACTCCAACAACAGCCAATACCCACCGCAAGCCATAGAATATAAAAACACCATTGAAAATACCCGGATTAATATAAATCAAGAAAATATAAATGTAATAAATCTACCAATAACCAAAAATGAACTTAAAAACAACTATACAAGAACTAAAAACAAATAGCAGCCCTGGCCCGGGTGAAATACCATATATAATGATAAAAGACGTCCCAGAATCAACTATATCTTTACTACTAAAAATATTGTGACGTGCTTTGGGGTCACTATCGGGCCTCATGCCGATAGTGCGTCGTTCCTCTACCTGAGGGCCACGGATGCTCGGGCGCCATACGGTCGGACGGAGGTATCCCTCAGGTCGATGCGTAATCCTTATTGTCCCCTGTAAATCACTTCAAGAAAAGGGGCACAGGTAGCTCAAGGAGAAGGATTCAACGTGATAGGGGTTGTAAGCAAAAAAATAACGCTTTGACCGTAAACGGTTTATTCAACAGATAAAACTTAAACAGAATTAATAACTGAGAAAAATCAAACTGTTGTGAAAACTACAAAAAAATTACTGAAAATCTAGATATTGGTGAAATTAGATCAACACTCGGTGAAGTCAGTCGGTGACGGTGGTCGGTTAATTACGGTACGGCGGTCGGTTAATTACGGTACGGCGGTCGGTTAATTACGGTGCGGGCAACAATGGCAAGCACCACTGTTGCAACGGAACGGGTCGGTTCGGAACGGGTTTGATGTCTCGGGGTGGTATCAGCAAGCACTGACACCGGAACGGAACGGAGCTAATTATCGGCAATTACACTGTGCAAACTTACCGTATAGTGCAAACTTACCGTATAGTGCAAACGGACTCGGAAAAAAATAAACTAAAATAAACTCAAAAGTTAGTGCCTGAACTACGATAGACTTCTACACACGGCCGGCCTGGCGTGATGGCCTCCACGTGTGGTCCTCGGACTGGTCAAACAAAAGGTTCTCGAACCAGACCCGCCCCGTCTTCGGGTCCCGGTAAGCGGCTCTGACCTTCCGCCCCTTTCTCCTAATGTCTAGGACGATAGTCGGGGGGCTGGCGGATAGCTCTTCCGGCAGTCGGTGGGGAAGGTAGCGGTTGAGCTGTCGGCGGTCCGCCACGTTGAGTGGCGAGACCGTGTCTACGCCTTCACTCACCCGGGGCGGAGTCTCTGGCGGTGTCCTCGGCGGCGTCCTTTCCGACGTGCACTCCGGACTGGGCCCGAACAACTCTAGACACCGCTGTTCGTAGCGCCGGGCCTTCTCGACGGACGAGAACTTTGGTGCTCCGCGTTCCACGGGCCGGAAGCGGTTCCGTTCTTGTACGTTGGTCACGCAGGTCGGTGGTGGAGGCTGCGGTGATGCTGGCAGCGGGGAGGCGTCAAAAATGAAGTACGCCTCCGAGTTGGCCGTAGATTTCCAACAGCGCCTTGTGTAGTGGGTCCATTGGTGTAACGGCTGGCGTTTTCTCCGGCTCCGTGATTCGTGATGTCTCGATCTCGAGGCAATCACGGTCCGGAGTCGTGGCGAGCGGTGAGAGGAATGATGGCGGCACCGTCATCCGCCGCAAGATTTGTTCGACGGAGAGCGGTGGTGAGCCTAACGGGGCTACCATCTCCATTCTCGCTGGTTTCGGGCTATCTCCCAGGCTGGGCATTGACCGGGCCACTGGTTTCGGAGGGGAGGTTACCGGCGGAACCCCCTGTCGGTCGGTGGTCTTCGGGCGGCCGGCCAAGAAGCTGAGATTGGCCGTATTCGGACTTTGTCACGGCGGCGACGGCTTAGTCCGGCGATGGAGGGCCTGGGCGGGTTGGTCGGGGCAACCGGGTGCCTAACGTCGGCCATGTCTGAATACACAACTTCAGACGGCTGAATGGGCGCGACGTCTATGGCGGTCTTGCACGCCCCGCAGGTCGTGGACGACCAGGATGTCGCACTCAGCGCACACTGAGTGGACGACGTAGACGGAATCTACACGGTCGGTATGTCCACTCAGCACACACTGAGTGGACGGTCCACGGCCGCGAGGACCTGGGGGCGGCTTTCGTGGCAACGCTGAACGCGCAGAGCAGGGACCAACGGCGGCGTTCTGCTGCGTAGTGCGCCTTCTTCGCACTTGGTGACATGTTGTACCCCGTCACAGGGATGAGCACTAGGTGCTGGTGCGGCGTAGGGGTTTATCCAACTTCTTGGACGTCGTCCCAGTTCTCCTCACTTTCCACCACGGACGGTTGAATCGGGGGTGGTGTATATTGGTAGGGTGGAGTCGCTGGAGGATTTCTCCTTTTCTCGCTCATTTTTGCATGGTGTGTCTGCCCCTTCAACGGTCCCTGCTCGGGCGCCATTTTGTGACGTGCTTCGGGGTCACTATTGGGCCTCATGCCGATAGTGCGTCGTTCCTCTACCTGAGGGCCACGGATGCTCGGGCTTAAAACTTAAACAGAATTAATAAATAAGAGAAAATACTGAGAAAAATGAAACTGTTGTGAAAACTACAAAAAAATAACTGAAAATCTAGATATTGGTGAAATTAGATCAACACTCGGTGACGCTGGTCGGTTAATTACGGTGCGGGCAACAATGGCAAGCACCACTGTTGCAACGGTACGGGTCGGTACGGAACGGGTTTGATGTCTCGGGGTGGTATCAGCAAGCACTGACACCGGAACGGAGCTAATTAGCGGGGTGGTATCAGCAAGCACTGACACCCCAAGTAACATTTTTTGACTTGTTTGTCATAATAACTAAAACCTTGTTATGAAAACGTTCTTGTCACTACGAACTAGTTGTGAATCAGTTACGAACCAAAATTATAATATAGTCCGAACTTTTTGTCAGGAGAACGTTTTTATTACGTTAAAAATTAAGTGGTCAATACTATTTAGTAGGAAAACGTTTTTATAACTATGTGAAGATCCAAGTAGTTTTTAGTTATTTTTTAATAGCCAGCAAAACGTTATAGATTTTATAAATACGTCTCTAATATAACCAAAATTATTTAACATTATTAAGTTTATTTTACAGTCCAAATTGCTAAAATATAACCTTAAAGTATAACTATTGTTTTCCAGTTATAATAAAGATTTTGTTTTGTTTATGAATACCGAAAAATTTTTGACCATTTAAGAAATATAAAGTAGTATTTTTTATTTAGTTATAAAAACGTTGTCGTGCTCATAAGTTCGTTGCTTTATATTTTGGTTATTTTACATTGAAATATCTTTAAAATATAAACAGGGCGTTGACAGTGAAGTACAAACATGTCGCAGTATACGTTAGATATTCAATCACTAAAAAAAATTAAACAGTTCAAGTTATTACAGAAAAGTGCAGCAGCGTGTTAAAAGAAATAAAGAAGAGGTTCTTCTGCTGTTAAAACAATCTTACTTAAATATATATGTCTCAAATGGAAAACAAAATCCTCCCAAATTATTTTCTATAGTTAATATTAAATGTAAACTTGTATCAATTACATACAAAAATAAATTAATATTTTTACCTTTACTCCATACTTTAGATAATGTGTAATGTAGTGTAAATGATTACGTTTGCAATATATTTGTATATTATTTTTAATAAGTAAACATAGGTTATCTATTTAGATACATTTGTGTAAAAATATAAAAAATAACTGTAATTGTTAACATTTCATAAAGTTTATAGAAAAAAATAAAGGTATTTAAACTTTATCTTAAGATGTTAATGCGTGTCCTGGTTCTGGTCCTGGTCCTGGTTGTGGTTCCGCTTCCTCTGTCTGGGGCATTTCCAATTGCTCAATATTATTTTCATCCATAGTTTCAGTCGACGTTTGATCTCTGTAAATAAACAATTATATGAAATATGTGACAGAATGTTCGTATTAAATTATTTATACTTACAATTTTCTTTTCATGCAAATTTGATTGCTCCTACTCAAACTATTTTTTAAATTTTTCTGAAAAAATCTTCATTCTCACATATTGTGTATCTATTATCAGCAATGTGCACAATCTCGTAAAATACATTAATTATGCATTTAAATTTTAAAAAAGATATATTTTTTTCTTTATTTTTGGACGATCCTGTCCAGGAGTATATTTTAATAATAGAGTTCTTGTAAAAAAAATCATCTATAATTTTGTATGCAATTTTAATACCATTTTTGTCCCCAGTTTTGCCACCGATTCTTGATACATACTCAATCTAAAAGAAAATTTGCATACATTATTACGTTACGTTATAAAAAATTGTTTTCAACTAAAACATACCAGTAACAATTTAAAGTTCTTATCACTTTCTAGTTTACTTTTTAAAATATCGACTCCATTTTCAGTTTCTATTGGCAGTGTAATAATTTTGGTTATTGCATCTTTTATGTTAATTTTAGTATTAATTGTTTCTACATTCGACTCTGACGACATTTTAGTTAATATATCAATCATTCTATCAAACTTCACATGTAAACTTGAGATTTCTTTGGTTAAATTTTCAATTTTGGCATTGTTATCTTGCACATAGTTTTGAGTTGCAAGTAATAAAGAAACAGATCATAACATAAGTAAAAACGATACCATATTCATACTTACTTTCACTTATTTTTTGCACTATGACTGCAAAATCAATAACTTCGACGGAATCATTTGTTATTTCATTTGTAAATGTTTGTTCTGTCGTGTTATGTTCAATGTGTTCATCAATAAGAACAAAATTTGTCGATGGTTCGTGTGCCTTTCTGGTGGATAACGATGATGACTGAATTTCTGGAACTGGATCTCGAAGTGGAGGTCGTGCCAAATTGTTTTCTGTATTAATTACTGAATTTTCTTGAATCAAATAATTAAAATCTGTTTCTTGAGAACTATCTTGCTGACTTGGATGTAGTCTTTTACTTCTTTTCTGTTCTTCGTATCTAAAAAATAAGGTTAAGTCACTAATTACAAATAAACATATACAAACTAACATACTAACTGTTCCTCTGCTTCTGTATCAGTAAAATTATACAAGGTATTTTCCAGTCGTTTTGCCTCCAGTAAAGTTGATATATTTGATTTTTTAACTACGCATTGTTGTTTACTCCAGTTTAGCCCTGGAGAACTATTTACGTCTTTTATATATTTCGTTATATTTTTAGTTGGTGGCCAATATAATAAACCATCTATTTCCCATTGATGTGGTACCGTAGTTAAAAATTTTATCCCGTCTTCAACAGTTTCAACGATTTTATAATAAGCCATTTTTAATTTTTACGTCTGTTTCTAATATCTGCCGTTTGTAACTGAAGATTGTACACTCTGTCAAAAGTATTTACCTATATTTTAGTTACTTGTTGGTCACGAAAACTAAATTGCAACCAAAAAATAGACATTTTATAATATCATACATAATTTGTATGTTTTTAGTTATTTTTCACCTATAATAGCAACAAAAAATCAAACGTATAATTCCAACTAATACGACAATATTTAAGGAGCATTTAAGTTATTAATCAGCTATAAAACCATTAAAAAACTTGACTGAGAACAGAGACTGCTAAACTGAACGCGCTAAAATTCAAACTTGAAAATATTTCAGTTTAACACTTTTATATTATTCAAGACAAGAATAACTAAATTGGTGATAAGTGTAGTGGTTGTAAATAATTTGCAGGATTAAAATTAACCCTATATACTCATCTGGTAGTAATATTGTGAATTCGATTATGTATTCATTTTGCGCATTTTTGATACAGCAAGACGTAGTTTTGTGAGTTTATTTTTTGCTTGTATTGTATTATAAATGAAAACGGGATTTAATATCAAAATAGATACTATGTATAGGTACGTATATTTTATAAGAATGTTATTTCTTAACACAATATTATTTTAAGTTTCAAAATTTTCCTATCTATTTTGACGTCATCACGTTACCAAATTGAACTGTAATTTGGAACTAAAAACGAAATATTTGCTATCTCAAAACTTATTGATTTAAAAATGTGATTTGGAAATAAAATGGTTGTATCTTGGCTATTAGTTGCTCATCATAGCTATTTAGCTTTTTCATAATAACTCCATGATGGCCATATTTTTCAATGACACTAAAAGCATCCATTTTGTAACACAATACTTAAAGTTAAAATAAAACCGATTTTAGGAAGTTTATTGCGTTTAAATGACTTTGTTATTATTATATTTAAGCTATTATAGCATTAGAACGTAACTAAAACGTATAATAAAAAATAAAAAAAAATGTAAAAAATATAATTATTTATAAGACTACCAAGGAAAAGATTGAAAAAAGCGCTTAATTTTATTAAAAGTATCACAACAATGTTTACAATAAATATATACGCGTTAATACAATTTTCATATGGACCAACTTAGACTTTTACGAAAACCGTGTATTGGAAAATATACTTTTATAAAGAATACTATGCTTTATTGACGACATGTTGAACTTAGTAATTCTTTAAGGCTACCAGAGAACACAAATGCTAAAAATATTCTATTTTATAAACAACTAGCTGTAGATTGGTAATAATTGAGAATGTATGCACAAGTTGGACACATGGTCAATAAATAGCTATTCTTTGGCCATTTTAACTTTTGAATAACTATATAATGATAAATATCAATTGTTATAAATTAGCAATTAAGTGGTAATAACCAATCTAGGCCCATTATATAACTAAAACTTTTTTGTTATTTTAAAGCTATTAAAACTATATAGATTTTAAACCGCTGTGTTGTAGAAATATCGTGGCTAAAATAACAAATGAAATGACTATTTAGTTTTAACCTGGTTATACATCGGTAATAATTTCCAGCAAACAACCTATTAACTGATAAATTAGTTATTATTTGTAAGATTCTAAAACGTTTTAAAAACTAAAATATTATTCCCCATTTTCGTGAGTAAAACGTTTTTAAATGGTGCAAGAAAGGTTGTGTTTGATGGTTACCATTGCTAAAAAGTTTTAAAGTCGGTTTTAATAACGTCCTGACACTCCGAATACAGCTTGAAATGCTACTTGGGACCGGAACGGAACGGAGCTAATTAGCGGCAATTACACTGCGCAAACTTACCGTATAGTGCAAACCATGATATTATAACTAGAAAGATATGCTCACGCGCATGCAGTGCTCTGTCCTTGTCTTGCATGTGACGTCACCCCGTGACAAGATTGCATTGTCAGACTGTCAATACACAGAACGCGTGCTAAAAATAATCTCAGTTTTTATCTTGAAAATGGTGTTTTGTGCGGTAGTTGGTTGTAATAATAACAATAATAAAAGCAGCAAAGACTATAATGTGGAATGTAGGTATTTTTCATTTCCACAATGCAAATCTGTTTGTGCTAAATGGGTGCACAACAGCGCAAGTTTAACGTTAAAACAGCGCGAATATGCACTAAACATTTTATAGACAGTGATTTTTGTGAAAAGGAAAAACTATTAAAGTTGCCTTTTACGAAATGGAAATTAAAACCTGATGCTGTACCTTCAGTTAACCTAACAAAACAAAAAGATTCACATACCGAATCCCAACGAGAAAATAGGGTAAACAGAAGACATTTGATGCGAAATATTCATGTTGGGTAGGTACTGAATTTATTTTATACTCTACATGTGTGCATTAATTTGATTGTTTTATGCAGTCATGCCCCACAAATCCAGGAACAAGATTCACCTGCAATTGTTGAAACTGAAGAAATCGCTGTGTCAGAATCAAATACTGCTTGCGTTTCAACACAAACTGATGAATGGTAAGTTATTAATATTATGAACTCAATTATCAATGAGATATTTATACGTTTTCATTAGTTCACAAGAAAAAATCGCTACATTGGAACAAGAACTTTCTCGGTTGAAATCGGTTATTCAAAAACATGAAGTAGAATCACGTCAATTTGAAAAAGTTTTCACTAAAGGTCAACTTCGACAACTAAAATCTGGCCACCAAGTGAAATGGACTGCAGACGATATTGCATCTGCTTTATCATTGTATACAGGAGGTGCTCGGGCCTATCGCTTATTGAGAAGAAGAGGTTTTCCTCTGCCAGGGGTCTCAACCTTAAGAGGATGGGCTGGAAAAATTGACGTGCAACCAGGTACATCCCTTGCATTTACAGTATTTACATTTTTCCCACAAACCATGCACGGAGCCACGCAGATAACATGAATTTGTACACGTCTATACTTTATATTTATATATTGATTTTTTAATTTAGCTTAAACTTTGCAGGTGTTCAGAAGACTGTATTAATACTGATGAAAGATAGCCTATGTTCTAAATTGGAGAAAGCGTGCGTTCTACTCTTCGATGAAATGAAAATACAAAGTGTATATGATTACGAGAAAAAGAGTGATACAACTTTCAGCCCATCAAAATATGTGCAAGTCGTAATGGCTCGGGGGCTATGTTACCGTTGGAAGCAACCAATTTTTTACAATTACGATTGTAAAATAGATAAAAAACTATTATTTGAAATAATTGCAAAAATGGAAGGCATTGGATATCCAGTATACGCAATAAATTCTGATTTAGGGGGAAGCAATAGAGGGCTTTGGTCCGAATTAAATATTACAGAAGAGCAAACATGGTTTATAAATCCAGTTAGTGGGAAAAAGGTCTATGTTTTTGCAGATGCACCCACATATGATAAAATTATTGAGGAATCATTTCCTTGATTCTGGGTTTGTAGTAAATGGAAAAATTGTAAATTCAAAACCAATCATGGACCTTTTACAGAATACAAATAATTTAGACTTGAATATGGCTTATAAAATAAACGAATCTTTCTTAACTGTAAAGGGTGCAGAACGGCAAAAAGTTAAATATGCCACTAAATTGTTTTCCCATTCTATTTCTAAAGCTGTTTCTAGATTGGGATCTCTGGGCTTATATAACGATGACAATAATTGGGAGGAATGCTCAAAACTTCTTAAAATTGTAAACGATTGGTTCGATATCTTTAATTCTAAAGTTCCACAGTCCGATTCCCGAAGTACTATTAAAGCTTATGGTTTAGCATTAGAGGAACAGAACAAAATTTTAGACGAAACTTTTGAATATATAAAGTCTATCAGAAAAAAAAATTCAAAAAGTTTGCTGCCTTTCCAAAAGGGTATTTTAATTAGTATTAAATCATTAAAAGCACTTTTTCTCGACCTGAAAAATGATTTTAATATTAAATATTTGCTGACATATCATTTAAACCAGGATCCTTTAGAAGGATTCTTTTCAGTCATAAGGTCGATTGGTGGTTTGCATGACCATCCTACAGCTTTGCAGTTCAAGTACAGGTTTAGGAATTATATAATGGGGAGAAACGATGAGGTCATTTCTGAATCGGCGAATGTGCAAGCAACAGGCGAAGTTGCTAGTGTGGCGGTTGTTGGAAGTGACGGACATATCAACGACGAGAATGAACGTTGTAATGCAGAAGTTGTTACTGGACAAATATTCACCAGTTTAGAAATATCTGAATATGACGATGATATTTTGACTAACGATTTGAATGCTATTGAGTGGGATGGTCTAGAGAATCTGGCAGGGTTTGTCGCATTTAAGCTAAGGAAAACAGAAAAACTGGGATACATTCCTGATTCTACCGATTCCTCATATTCTTGGGTCAATCATGTATCTGAGGGAGGCTTAATGAAACCAACAGATGATTTTTTAAATAAATGTAAAAAGTTAGTTGACATTTTCAATAACTTTAATGGTTCTGGCTTGAAAATTACTCAAAATTTTATAAAAAATCTTCTAGAATTATCAGAAAATATAGATTTAAGGCTGTTCGACCCTGGCCTCAGAAAACTGTTATTTTGCACAACTTTAAGATGATTTTTCTTGTTACTGTACGTTTTGTTTCTTTTCAAAAAAAATGTGCATATTATTGAATACTTTATAAACTAAATGGCAGACTCAGAATTTTAAATAATGTTATTGTTAATAAGATATCGGTACTATTAGTGAAGGTGTAAAGATGCTCATATTTTCTGTAATAAATTTTTTATTTAAAATTGCTCTCTGCTATTTAATAGCATTAGTAAAATTATGCTGAGGATGCTCAAAAAATAAAAAATCCAATAACCCGTTCTTGAAAAATATTATTTGAAAAATTCGCAAACGCGAATTTTTCAAATAATATTCGTTCGTGTTTTTGCGCGTTGCGCCAATATTTAGACAACTTATTTCACATCCTTGTTTTCTGCTCCCAGGTTCGAGAACCTCAAAGCAATAAACTCGGTAGGGGGTAGGATAGGGCTCAGGTATAAAGTTGAAACCTCCAGCTTCTTGTTTCAAATATAAATTTGTGTGATACTGTTTCGTGTAATATAATAACAGAAAAATTTCAAAACATTATTGTTTAATTTAAATTGTAATAGATTTGTAATTACAAAAATTTGTTGCAGTTACAATATAACATTCAATTATTTAACTCAATAAAGCTGATATTAAATTGATACTTAAATTTTTGTACTTACCGAGCAAATTAATATTTGTAAACCATAAAAACACATATGAGTTGTGAATGAAGTACAAACCTTGATTATTATTACGAGTATCTACAAAACATAAAAGTATTGGATTGGAGTTTTGTAAATGGAATGAAAATTAATATAATTTATTGTTTTGCATAAATCATATCATTTACATTTTTATTAATAATTAGATACTATAAATTAATTTTCCTTGTTTAACAAATAAATCCACTATAAATAATTCGGCCATGCATAAGTACATGAAATAAAACACATATTGAAGTATGTTCAATATAATTAAAAAATTTAAAAAATTATAATTATTATATTTGATTATTTGTTAAAACTAAAATCTTAAAACAATAAAATATAATCAATGTTTCTCGGGGAGGTAAGTCCCGTATATACCTGGAATCTATTAATTCCGGCAAAATTCCATCGTGATAAAATTTGTTTAATTGATCTTCCATTTTTTCTTGCCAAAATAAATTATCACGATGAATTTCTTGCACAAATATGTCGTGTGGACACCACACAACAAAGTAGCATAATTTTCTTTTTGTTATATGTAGCTGACCCTGAACTTGATACATATAATTATGGTTGTCCTTGAGTGTTATCTCCCCGTTGTATATTTTCAAAAAGTTTATTTCTTTTTGTTCAATTGCACTTTTTATTGTTTGGGCTTTTAGTTTTGCTGGACATTTAATTTCGATTATTTTATCGAGGTCAATCAAGCCATCTGGAGAAGCAGCTAAAAATGGTAATTTTTCATCTATTACCAATCCACTTGGTTCAACTTTCAAATGAAATTTTTCTTCAAATTCATTAATAGCAACTTTTTCATTTTGAACACCTTACATTGTATTTACATTGCCTCTAAAATTGCTATACAACAAACCAAATACTTTTTTCCCCATCGGCGTCGTAGCCTTCTTCTTGCAAATACTTCCAAAGTTTGAAGCAGTTAATCTTTTTCTTCTTTCTTGATGCCAAATATCAGAGTGCCGCTGCTCTAGAGTTTTCTCGCAGTTTGCTCATTCGTCTTCTCCATGATTTTGTTTGAACCATGTTAACTGTTCACAACACTAATATAATGATAATGAATATAAAATAAAGAATATTCGCAAAAACGTTTTATATCAAGAACGACAACCAATATCACTTTACTATAATAAGACAAGCAATAGAGTAACAAAAAATACCTTAGGGCACGAATATATACGAATTTAACAGTCAATTCTCAGAATTTGGAAAAATTTGTGGATTAAGTAATTAGGTATAACTGTGTAATTACTGCCAAAGTACAGTTGCAATTTATAGGAATTTAACAGTCAATTCTTAGAACTTGGAAAAATTTGTGGATTAAGTATTAGGTTACAGTTACAAAAATATAAGCTTCGTAAGCCCAATTGTACAATTATGTTAATCTTGATATTATACATTTTTGAAGCTTGATATTACTATTGTTTGACTATGATTTTTGCGAAGATGATAGCCATTTGTGTTAAAAGTGTTTTTTGTTAATTAAAAATACTGCTAAATATATACATTTTTTTATACAACTTGATTTTTAGCAATTCTCAAATACCTTCCCAAGTAACATTTTTTGACTTGTTTGTTATAAAATCTTATTTCTAGTTATTAAAACGTTTTCATCACCAGCTTTTAGTTATAAATTGGTTATTCGAAATTAATTATATTATGGTGTGAAACATTTGTCACTAAAACGTTTTGAAAACGTTTAAAACTCATTGGCAATTATCATCAACAAGCAATAGGTTACTATGGCTAAAATATATCCAAATGACTTCTAGTTATTTCTTTTATTCCTACATAGCCACAAAAGCGTTTCTGAATCTCTAAATACATCCCTAAAATAACTAAAACTGTTTAGTTTTTTTCTTGTCAAAAATGCTAAAATAATGACAATTTTCAACCATCGTATGACCATGACCATTGCTCAGTGGATGTTGTCAATTATGTTTCATCTTTGCTAAAAATTGTTAGAAATTCTACTATATCATTTTATAATTCAAACCGTGTTTTTCTTTACTGTTTTTCTGCTTTGTCGCATAGTTGTGGGATTACAAACTTATAGCACATAGGTACTGTCAACTTTAAAACATTATTTTAATTACTAATTTATAAAAATATTTTTAAAATAAATAAATTTTAAAACAGATCTATACCAATAACAATACTGAAAAAATAATCGGTATTTGAATTGATGTAAAATAATATTTAAAAATATTTTTGTTATTAAGCAGATATTATATCATTACGAATTCGAAAAAAACTTTGGAAAATGAGAAGAAATGTAACAAATATATTATTTGGTCACAAGAACTTAAAATTAACTAGACCTTTATCTTGTTGGTTTCTAAAAGCCATTTGGAAAAACAATAGTTATATTTTAGCCACATTTTAGCTTTTAAATAGTCATCGCAATTGTTTAATTTTCCTGCGTTTTCGCCATCTTTTCCTTTATACGTGAAGGCATCCATTGTTTTACAAATACTACAAAATGAAGATTAAAAGGTTTTTAAAGAGATTTTCTTATTTAAATCAGTATTTAAACATTACTCATATCCTTTTTTAGCATCTATATACAACCTGGTATTAAATTTTTAAAAATATATTTTTACAATATATTTAATTGATAAATTAAACCATGTAAGTAAAGCAAATAGGACCGGCGCACATAATTTTTCAAAGTATCTTTATAAGTTCTGCAATAAATATGATTGGGCATGTAAAATTTCTATATCGATTAATTTGATATTTCGGCAAATAATATTCTTATAATTACTATCTGTAAAAAGTATTGCTAGCCATTTTTCACTTAGTTATATTACGGACATTAGAGAACTAAATTGCTAACTACAATCCAAATAATAACCAAACAGTCAAAATATGGCAATTTATTGGTAATAACCAGTTTAAGACTTAATTGTAGCTTTATGCTTTTTGGTAATATTGTAGTAAAATTTCTGTCAAAATAATTTATAAAATGGCTAAAAAATAAGACACAACAACGTTTTCACAACCAAAATATAATTCCCCATTTACGTAAATAAATTGCACAGTGTTGGACTCAGTGAGAATTTAATTATTTTTCTAGAAACTTATTTAACAAATAGACTACAGTATGTTCGTTTTAATAACATAAATTCAGACCATTTTACTGCCGAGTCCGGAGTTCCACAGGGATCTATTTTAGGCCCTTTGTTATTTGTAATATTCATTAATGACATATCTCATTATATCAAATATTGCAATTTTCTACTCTACGCTGATGATTTGAAACTATATAGAGAAATATGTACTAGTAATGATATTCATCTATTGCAAGTGGATCTCAATGAACTTAGTATGTATTGTAAAATTAACATGCTAAGTTTAAATATAAGCAAATGTAAAATATTGTCCATATGCAAAAGTAAAGCACCAATTGAATTTGATTACTCTGTAGAAAATACTAAATTAGATAGAGTGTGTAAATTTAAAGATTTAGGAATTTCAATATGTAATAACTTTACGTTTAACTTGCATACCGATGAAATAATCAATGATGGATATAGAATGTTAAGCTTTATACTCAGGTCTACTTCTGAATTTAGTGTAAATACATTAATTACTTTATATAATGCTTTTGTTAGATCCAAATTGGAATATGGGTCAGTTATATGGAATCCATTAACTAAGACAGGTACAAATAATTATAGAAAAGGTACAAAAGAAATTTGTAAGAGCATTACATTGTAAAAAATATGAAGCATACCCATTTAAAATTTCATATAGTGACCAACTAAAAGAAACTAGTTTATTAACGTTAGAGGATAGAAGAAGTATAATTGAAGTAGTTTTCATATATAACTTAATTAATAATAATCTGGATGTTGGTGACTTATTACAGGAAATCCCTTTTAGAGTTCCTTATCGGCAACTTAGAAAAAGGGATGAAATATTTTATGTGGACAATAATAACTTGTCTCCACTAAACAAATGTTTGCAGACAGTAAATAAGTTTATGTGTTTAGATAATACAATTGATTTATGGCATTCTAAAAAAAATGTTATTGTAGTTAAAATAAGGGAAATATGTAAAAATATGTAACATTAATTATTATTTAATTAGCATTATTGCATGACTGGAGACATGTAAAAGGATGTATATCTGTATGTTCTTTCAGTTTAAATAAATTATTATTATTATAAAGAAAACGTTTTCAAACTGTTTTAGAAAGGTCTTGATTTATGGTAATTATTGCCAAAAAGATATTCAAACTGTTCTCATGACGTTGTGATATTCAAAATACAGCAACAAATGCTACTTGGGTTCCTTCTAGGTATATGACGAGAAGTAAAAATATATTATGATCTTAAATTTGATATTTGTGTTATCAAAATAGTTATAAAATATCTAACACACAATTTATTAAAATAAGTATAAACAAAAAATAACTGGTGTTTTTGACTAGGTTATGGTATAGATATACTATCCTTATTAATATATTTAATAATTTCATATAGGTGGCTTATTTTAATTTTACATTCATATTCAATATTCGTCAGTCGCGTTGTTCATATCATAAGTAAAAGATTTTATTCTTGAGGAGTTTTCGTTTCAAAACATTGAATGTTAGAATTCTACCCAGAGGGATTAAGTTGTAAATGTTATGATTTATGATCCTTCTATGAAGAACATACCGACTGTGTTGTTCTGGTTGTATACCAAAAGGAGATTATTTGAAAACCCAGATGCGAAATTTTTGTTGAGGGTCGAAAAGCCTTAAGCAAAGATGCAAAGACATTGTTTTTGAGATGTAATATGTACTTTAGAATTAGATTGTTAAATAAACGTATTAAAGAAAATTTTAGAAAAAGAAAATTTGTAAAAATCAGTACTTAATAATAATAATTAAGTATGATATTTTTGTTGGAGATAAATAAAAAGCCTAATACAATTACCTTGTTTTCAATTATTTGCTCTCATGTTTTTATTAAGCGGTTTTCTGAGGTAAATGTTACTGCGAAACTCATTTACGTCCGTAGGGACTATGCAATAAAGACGAGAATAGCTTACGTTGTCACGGAGTGACGTCATGCGCAACGTATACTAAAATGAGTACTTCAACTGAGCATATCTTTCTAGTTATAATATCATGAGTGCAAACGGACTCGGACGGTCGACGGCGGGAGTAACGTGCTTTTGGGAGGCTTGGCACACACCAAGATAACCTCCAGCGGCTACTTCGAGGCACACACCTCTTGGAAGTAACTTTACTATTTGGTAGGCAAACACCTTCTCCTTAACTGCGAACCGGAGTCCGTATTTATAATAATAATAATAATAATCTTTATTACTTAACAGGTTTACACCCTAAACAAGTAAATGAATACAATATACAGATTTATACGCTAAAATAGAATAATGCTTATTCAAAAATACTAAATAAATCACAATTTTCATTATAAAGTGTACACATAACAAAAATAGGGGATTTACTTAACGCTACAGTTTTGAAAGGTGGCAAATAAAACGTTTTACGTGAGCGGGATGCAACTCTTGGGATATAAAAAGGAATTTTATTCAATAACAGAGGAGCATCAATCTAATTTTTAACAAATTATTTAAAGTGTTAAGTGCGATGTGATCATGTCTGCTACTTATGGACTCAATATTAAAATGAGTTAGTAGAATATGTTGATCAATACCTCTTTCGGGATAAGTACGACATTCCTTAAACCATAAGAATTTGAGAAATCGTCGCTGCACATTTTCTATCATGTTTGTGTAAGTAAATATTGGCGAGTACCAAATTAAAATGCCGTATTCTAACATGGATCTAATGTAGGCCAAGTACAGAATTTTAACACAGTGCAAACTATTAAACTGTCTACTGTTGCGAATTATGAAACCAAGCAATTTATTTGCTGACGCTACTAGTTCGGTAATATGTAAACAAAATGTCAGGTGAGGATCAAATATTATGCCTAAATCTTGCATGCGAGTACATCTTGACAACAATTCAGATTGAACGTAGTAGTCATAATATATTGGATTTTTTTTACGAGAATAGGTCATAATTTTACACTTTTTTATGTTCAATGGTAAGAAGTTAGTATTACACCATTGTTGAAGAGAATTGATGTTTTCTTGAAGTGTATGGCAATCTGAGATGGAATTTATTTCATGAAATATTTTGATATCATCAGCATAAAGTAGTATGTCACAGTTTATTGATTCGCAAATGTCATTTATAAATAATGTAAATAACAAAGGGCCTAAATTGGATCCCTGAGGTTCGCCTTGAAAACCATTGTATGTTACAATTTGCAAGCGATCGGACAAGTAAGATTTAAACAAATTTAATAAAACTTTGTTAAAACCGAAGTTCTCCAGTTTATGTAACAGAATTTCATGACTTAATTTGTCGAAAGCCTTGGAAAAATCAGTGTAAATAACATTAAGTTGACCATTTCCATCTAAAATTTCAGCGGCATGCTGTGTAAATATACTCAAATTAGAGACTGTGGAACGCATTGGCATGAAACCATGTTGGTGGTCAGAAATGTAATGTCGTATCTGAGGAAACAACTGGTTATATAGAATTATCTCCAGAAGTTTTGCAAAATTAGAAATAATGGATATCGGTCTGTAATTGACAATTAACGATGGGTCGCCTGACTTAAGCACTGGACAAACTTTTGTACGTTTCCAACAAGATGGAAAAGTGCCGTTGAAAATGCATTTTTCGTACAAAAATAATAAAGGTGTTGTCAGAGCACTGATACAATCCTTAAGTAAAAAACTCGGAATCTGATCTAGACCAGCCGTCATTGAGTTTTTCAATTTACGGGCCGCTTTTTGTAAATCATTCTCGCAAATATGAACATTTACGTTCTTAGAATGACTTAAGCTACAATTAGATGTCGTATTAATATTAAAAGATATAAATGAATTGTCAGTAAACACACTAGCAAAATGCTCACTAAACATTTTAAGAATAGCTTGCGGATCCTCACCGGTAACGTCATCTAATTTCATATTACCGGGAATTCTGGAAGCACCTTTTTTATTCTGGATAAAAGTCCAAAAAGTTTTGGGGTCATCGATGACGTACTCTTTATATAATAATTTGATAAGCTTTTTGGTATCTGCACGAATTTTCTTATATTCATTGAGATACTCAGTCGAGTTATGTTTTTTATATTTACAATAAAGTTTGGATTTTAATTTGATGTTATTAATTATTTCGAAAGTAAACCAAGGCGTATACGATTTTTGTCGTACTTTGCGAACAGGCACACATTGATCAAATATTGTATGTAATGATTGATAGAACATGTCACATGCTTCATTAACATCATCAAACTTTAGAACTACAGACCAGTCATTGTTTAATAATAAATCGTACAGCAAGTGAAAATTTGCTTTTTTAAAATTATACGTTTTGCAGTAATTATTACGATGAAAATTAGATACTAAATCACTAGTTAGATTTAGATTAATAAACAAAGTTGGATGATACAAATCTTCACGGATAAGTGGAGAATCATCACGTATAATTTCACAATCTACATTAGTAAAAATTAAATCTAAAAGTCGGTTATTATTATTGTAAACCAAATTGCGCTGATTAATTTGACAGAATACAGCAAAATTTGCAAGATGAGCAACTAAATTGTCATTTAAATTGCCAGAACAGTAGTTAGGAATATTAAAATCGCCCATAATTAGCACATGCTTATCGTTAATGCAATTACGTTCAATAAATGAAGTTACAATATTTAAATTTGAAATATTCGGTGTTGTGGGAATGTAAATGACAAAAATAACAATGCTATATTGTTGTAAGAAGATTCTACATGCAACGATATCCACTGAAGGAAGAGCTTCACGCACTTCCTGTACGTCGATAGTTTCAAATTTGAACACACTCTTGAAGGCCAGTAGAACACCCCCACCACGAGTGACATTCAGTGTGACGAAATCCCTGTCTTGGCGAAGCACAGAGAAGTATACAGATGGAAAAAGTTCAGAATTCGAGATTCCAGGATGCAGCCAAGTCTCCGTTAGACCGATTATATCAAAGTCACAGTTCATCACAGACAGATAGAATTCACTAATCTTGTTGTTCAAGCTGCGCACATTTTGATAGTAGCAGGTTACAGGTTTTATTGACCGTCCTGTCCGTTTAAGGTTCTCCTTCCTAAAAAATCTTCATTCCGTTTTTTCGGGAACCAGTATCTCCTAACTATGATCCCTTGGGGCCATACTTCTGGCTTCTGAAAGTCAGCGAGCCTATCGTATGGAACTCCAAGTTTGAAGGAGCTGTAGTCCTCATCGTGAGTTATTTTTTGACAGATACAATCCTTTTGAATATTGTGCAATACGAGATTTGTCCTTATATCTTCCGTAGTAGCATTTTTGTTCGCTACACGGCTAATATGAAGCCAAGCACGACGAGGTGCACCAGCCAAATTACTTTGCGTACTGCCCTGGGCCGTACCCACTGTGAAATTATTGCGCGTACTACGCTGTTGTTGTTGCGTTGGTTTAATTGCTGGTGCTGACGCTGGATTTTGTTTAGTGTCAGCTGATTTTGACACTACTGTTTTCGAAACAGCGGATTTCGACACAGCTGATTTTACTTCAACTGATTTCGACCTTGATGGCGTACCCGCTACTGCTAAATCCTGATTATTTGTAGCCCTTACAGGGACAGTTGCAGGATTAGGTTTAGTAGCTTTAACACTTGATGTCGGCGAAAGCTTTTTGATAATTTCAGATTGAATGCGGATTGTATCCTTACACTCCACAAGTTCACTTTTTAAAAAAACCAACTCAATTTTTAACTCTTCAAAACAATCATCAAACTTTTTCATAGCAATCTCCAGAGCACGTCTCAATGCCTCATCACTATTGCTATTACTAGTATCACTACGCGTTTGCATTTTATCAGGCATTTTGTAAGTATTGAAAACAATTATTGCAAGCAAACGAAACGAAAAACACGTCCGCACAGAACGACGACTAGGCGATATATCAATTTATACTAAAGTTCATAATTAACTAAATTAATCGATCAATTAAAAGCCCAAACAGACCGTTACTGAAGACAACTGACATTGGCTAAATGCTTTAATTGAATTAAGCAAGTAAATAAAAATAATAAAAACAATCATCTACCGCTGCGGTTTGAACCGCCGACCCTTGTCTCATCGACCGAACGCGCTAGCCACTGGACCAGCCAGTGTGATGAACTCAGTATCTTGTGGCCCGTACCATATTTATGAACTGACTCACTGGATCAGCTGGTTGTTGACAGCTCGGAAGATAGAAACTCGGTCTGCTGTTCGTCGCTGCATTGTGACTTCGTCACAATATATAATCACATTTCGACACAGGGAGTTTTCCCTTCAGAATTGCGGGAAGCCATAGTAATACCAATTCTCAAACCCAAGAAGAACAAATCCAATCCACAAAACTATCGTCCCATATCACTCTCCAACTGTTTAAGTAAACTCCTACAAAAAATAATAAATAAAAGACTTCTGTGGTATCTTGAATCACATAATATCCTAAACAATGTCCAAAGTGCATTCAGAAGAGGACGATCAACAATCGATCAGATCATAAACATAGAAAATGAAATACAAAAGGCCTTTATTAATAAACAACACGCCATATGTCTTTTTTTACACATAAACAAAGCTTACGATACAACATGGCGGCATTATATTATAAAAACACTAAAAGAGTACGGACTGGACGGAAACACCCTACAATTTGTAAAAAACTTTCTACAAGACAGGAAATTTAAAGTCAGATTCAACGGTCATGTTTCAACAGAGAGAAGTTTAGAGAATGGTGCCCCGCAAGGAGAAATACTTAACGTCACATTATTCCTAATAGCAATGAAAAAATTACTACTTATGTACAACTACCCATAAAAATCGGCCTATTTGCAGACGATATCACAGTAACACATAAAGGGAAAAATATAAACTCGGCAATACCATTACTGCAAAACTTGAAGACTGGGCTTACCACACAGGCTTTAATTTCTCCCCTAGCAATGCACTTTTGCAAACTACGCAAAGCCCACCAAAAACCGCAACTAAAAATCAACAACACAGAAATAGAATTTGTCAATACATTCAATCTACAAGGAATGATACAAAAAACTCGCATGGCAGCCACACATCAGAAAACTAAAATACCAATGCAATAATAGACTTAACATCTTAAAATGCCTGGCCCACCACAAATGGGGAGCTCAAAGAGAAACATTAATCAATATATCAAGCACTCATACAATCTAAACTAGACTATGGTTGCATAGTGTATGGAACCGCCAAACCAAGCACACTAAATATACCTGACCCAATTCAGCACACCGCAATAAAAATATCCACGGGAGCCTAAAGAATCCTACAACGTATAATATATTAGAAATAACTAACCAAAAATTAAACTTACGTAAAACAACGCCAATCCAAAAAACCATCCATAACACTATCCAAACACTCAATATAACGCACCCAAAAATATCAACACCACCTCTAAATAGAACCCCTCCATGGACTATAAAACAACCAAAATTCAATACCGACCTCTCACATCTAATCAACTCTACCTTACCAAATTCAAAGAAATAGTCGCAAAATACCAAAATCACAACTTCATATATACGGAAGGGTCGAAAACTGGACCTAAAACAGAAGCTGCCTATATGTCACCAATGGAACTACTGCAAAATTCCACCTACCAGAACTCTGCAGAAGCATATAGTATAAAGGAAGCAACCAAGTGGATTCTCGACTCAGAAGATCAAAACCATACTATATGTAGCGACTATCTCAGCATCATCCAAGACATTCAAAACAGCGATACAAAAAACCCGGTAGTCAACAGAATACAAGAACACTTACAACGTGCAATAGAAGAACAAAATAAGAATTTAATCATGATTTGGACACCATCACACATAGGCATACAAGGGAATGAACAGGCGGACAAAGCAGCCAAAGAAAGTATCTCAAACAGCTCCATAAACACGCCAATAACACCAACCGACATGAGCTTCTACTCTAAAAAACAAATATCCAATCACTGGAATACACTATGGCAACAAGAGACAACAAATAAACTTAAAAAATGCCACTAATAAATGCCAAACAAGAAAAAATCGAAGGAACCAAACAATTTTAACACGCCTAAGAATCGGACAAACCGCATATACTCACGAGCATATAATGCAAAAACAATATAAAAAAATAAGCCCTACATGCAACACCCAGATAACAGTGCAACACATCATTATCGAATGCCGAGCCTTTATTCACCAGAGAACCTACCACCGCATTCCAAACACACTGAAAGACGCCCTAGCCAACGATGAAACACACAGCACAAACCTTTTGAAATACCTAGACGCCATCAAACTTAAACACAAAATATAGACACACAACCCAAACAATGTAACAACCTCATAAATAACTATATTATTGAAAAAAATACTGTACCGGGTACTAATAACCTATGTAGTTGAAGTACCAATAAATAATTTAAAAAAAGAAACGCTAAAATATATTCAGATTATTGTGTTCTCTATAATGGTGAAACGTATAATTACTATTGGTGATTCTCTGGCACTAACTCTCGTAACATTTACCGAAAAAAAGCACATCGAGATTTATCCTACAATGATTGTTTAATTTTAAAGAAAATTGTTGCTTTATTAAAACCATCTGAGAATGCAACAAAATAAATTTCGGCGACGAATATTTTACAATATCTCTCGTACTAGGTACCTACTGTATTAGGCCTGTACACGGAAATGTCAAATGTACAAAATACATACAACTACTGATGTTGCAAAGCGCTTGTATATTGATTTGAAGAACTAAAGAACTCCATAGCAAAACATTTGTTTGCCTATGAAGCTAGAAGTGCGTTTTGTATAAGCACGCTTTTAAATCCTATATTTAAAAAATATGGATTTAGAATTGAGAAAAACTTTCAACAAGCTCAAGCTGCTTTCAGCAAGAAATTTGTTTTTTAAATCGTTCAAATTAATTAACAAACCAAGATGAAGGAAATTTGGTATAGGAAGATTACTTAGCCTATTAGTCAAGTCGAAGCCAAATCAGATGCCGTTATATCTATTCGATAATATTTAGAATTACTCACCAAAGAATTAAACTCCAGTCCTATTGAATATTGGCAAAATATCAAAGTTGCCAATAATCTTCGAATTGTGGCATTAAAATTTCAGTCAGTACCATCCGAAAGGATATTTTCTAAATTTTAATTTTGATTGTAATAGAAACTAAACATGGCCATTTATTATTTATATGGAATGTGACCGATGAATGAAACAACTAAATTATATTCATTTCTGAGCAATTACTCACAAAAATGTTTTATTTTAATTCAAAAAATAAACGAAAAGATTCGGTTAAGGACTTAATTTATTCAGAGCTACATACTTAGTAGAAACTCTATAATGGATACGACAGGCCTACCCAGCCAGGGTAAAGGGGCATACACACTTACAACCAATCTCACTCGTAACACGGCGCGGGCCAGATATACCCTGCGAAGCCATCTAGCCAATACTGTATAAGGACTTATTTTATTATTACTTTATTACTATAAAGGTAATAAAAGTATAATATTTATATTAAGCGAACCGATTTTGAGCAAGAGATTATTTCTCGAGATGATAAACATCAGTCTCAATAAGAACTGCTTAAATAATCGCGTTTACAATGACATTTCAAAACGTTTAAAATAATACTGTCTTCTTCTTCTTCTTCTTGGTTTTTGTTTATTTAATTAACAGATGTCACTTCTTACCTTGTAAGTGAAGGCGTGGCTGTTTCTCATCAGTCGTTCAACTGATCTCATAATAACAACTTAAATTATTGTACACAATAGAATATTTTCCTGTTTTCCAGTTACAAATGTTGCTGTTTTTATCAACATTATTTTATTACTAGCTACATTAAATTATGAATGTATACCTGACCATGTGTTGAAGATACTGATGGTATGTTATCTAGATTTTGAAAATTAATATTGTATTATAATTGTATGACAAAAAGAAAAATATATTTACTGTTTTTCGTACTTATTTCCAGCTTGATAATGATTTTACATAAATCGAGTAGTAATTTAAACATTGTCCACCTTCCGACAATTTTCTCTTCAATAATTTCGCTGCATGCCAATGTTGTAAATGTACATAGATGGACTACTGGCGGCAGTAGTACAATAATTGGCACCCATTTTTTCTAAATTTCACTATAAAATTATTTGTTACATATAAGCCGCGAGCAAGCACCTGACGAAGACGTCCCTGAAATCTGATGTTTGGGGAGAGGGGGGATTCCAATCACAGCGTCATCTCAGGAACTAATTTTCCTTGACGCTGTTTTTAAAATTATGTTTATATGAACTGTTATCAGTCATATTGTCTTAGTTGGCTTAGTTTAGCTTTACGAGGTTTTCGCGTTTTGACAGTTTTTTAATAGTAATTAGTATATTTGATGTAAATTTTAAGGACTTGTGGTGGGTATGATGTATATTTTTATAATTTTTGTGTGTGTGGCGTTTTGTTTTTGAGTGGTGTTAATACTTTTTTTGTGGTTATAAATATTTTACGTGCTTATGTTGTGTGTATATTTAAATTCACGTATTTTTAAAGTTAGTGTGGTGTATTGTATATATTTGTGCTGTTGTGGACTTTTACAAGCCAATTTGCTGAATAAGTCATATATCTGTTGTGTTTGCAAGTTAGGGTCGAAGGAAAAAATTGGATTGTATCGCATTCCATCAGCTACAGAAACAAGAGGTATTTAATATTCAAGTTATGTGAATGTGAAAATAGGTAGTATTGTTTTATTTATGTGGCTTGCTGCCAATGACATATAATAGATTTAGACGGAGCGCGCTCTATGCTACGTACAGATTGTTGTGATGTTGGAATATACCGCAGGGGAGTAAGCGGGTTGGCATTGCTTGCGTGTTGTGTTGCCTGCATTTTTGTTATGTTTTCGTTTGGAACAAAAGCGCGCAATTTGCAGGTGAATGCTAATAAATACTATTTTTATTCCGTGGTGAATACGGTGATTATTATAATTGTAGTTTGTTGGTGCCAGTATTTATAAAAATTAAAAATATTTTACGTTTGTGCTGTGTTAAACTGCCATGAGACATCAGCATCAAAAAAATCTGCTGTGGCCAGTACACGACCTCTCGCTTAATTCTGCTTATTCTACTAATATAATAAATAGTTTTACTTACATTTTAATAGTTTTATGTTCATATAATATGTAAACGATAATGTATACCAAGATGCAAGCAATAAATGTCAACTGTACTGTCACTGTCATAATAATTCAAAATGTAGAAACAAATTTCATATGTTCATGGACAATAAGATACTAGAATTTCAAAAAAGTAGAATATTAGTTGCACTTTATTTTATTGTTAAATACTATCAGATTCAACAAATTGTATTTAAAATTATCTGTACCCATAGATAACTATATTATCTTTAATTTTTAATTTAATTATTTAAGGAAAACTATATCAAGCTTCAAAAGGTACTACTTCCGGTTTGCGGATTTCTACCAAAATCTTATCCGTTGTTAAGATCCTTATTAAAATCTTAAATATGAAATTTGGTTATTATAGGTTTAATACTTTTTAAGTTATCGTGGACGAAAAATCGTCACATACGTCCATACATACATACGCACACACACACACACACACACAGACATCATCGTGAAAATATTAAATTCGTATTGTAGAGACCCTGAAACGTGCTTATCCACCAAAAACTCATACTCGAAAATTTTGACCCATTACAATACCTCTCTTATAGAATATGAGGCGAGAGGTAAAAAGTAAACATATCATTTCATAAGTTTCTTTTGAAAAATTTAATACTACGAGTACAATATAATAAATATATGCAATGCACTATTCCAGCTTTCCGAGAGATCCGATACGAAGGTAACAATGGATAAATGCTATCAATTTGAAGGATTTTGTCCCCAATAAAAATTATGCTTTGTTTATTTTAATTTAAGATTACACCATACTGTTGCAATTTCGAACTTTAGACAAAGAAAAAATAAAGAAGAAAATTAAATAAATCCATTCATTTTAAAAACCAGTAAATGTGTTTCAAATAAAATAATCTGCTTGTATTTGTATTGTATTCTGTTTAAATATTAAAAAATTATCTCAATATATTTAATAGTTGTTTTATTTTCAACGAATAAAAATATTTTTTCCCCGCCGTCATTTATTCATATTTCAAATAAGCATAGGTCCCGCGTTCCCGCCAAGAAAATAAGCGGTTTGTATGTAACCAGTTAATCAAACAATGCCAACATTCCCTTTCCCCTCTATATGTGTCAACATCACAACAAACGTGGCGCGCTCCGTCTAAATCTATTATATGTCATTGCTTGCTGCCATCCAGAAGGATGTTGAACATCTGGCGAATGCTCGTGTAATACGAAAAGCATTTCATCAAATGTAATATTTAAATAATCGATTATAAAATAAATAATTGACTTAAATTTGAACTATAGGACGTCCGTCAGACGACCCTAACCACCCTGATTGGATTTCATCCCTCAATGTGGGATACGAGACGGAGGTCGAGTCTCTGAACACAAAACTCGCAAAATACAGAGAGGATGAGACCTTGCGAAGACAAGTAAATATTATTTAAATTCCTTATCAAACACAATTGTATAATTCGGTCACAATTACTCGATCAAATTAATTAAAACATGTACCTTACCTCATGTGTACTTTTTTTAAAACTTTAGTTACATTTTAATTTTATTGTAATTTTAGAGAAAAAATATTTTCAAATATTGATTTAGGTGCTGTTTAGGTGCAGGGATACATTCCACCGAGCTTCAAAACCTAATTTGGCGACAAAGTCGCTATCATCATCGACTATTTTGAAGTGTTTGCTGAACGATCAGTAATACCTAGGGAATTAGTTCAAACGTGGAGCTATTACAAGCACCACAACACTTTAAAATTTCTTATTGGTTTGTAATACAGTACTTATTGAAAATAATACATTACTAACTAAGTAAATTATAGGAATAACACCACAGGGATTTGTGTCCTTTATATTAAAAGGATACGGAGGACAGGCGAGTGATACGCAAATAACAGAAACATGCGGCTTCTTAGAAAATCTGTTGCCTGGAGATATTGTCCTGGCTGACTGACACTCAGTGTTACATCAACCGCAATGGGCACTGACACTACTGATGACCCCAATATTACTTTTGTAGTAAGTCCTAGTATTTGGTAACATAAAGAAGTATCCCGAAAACGTACCCTATATCCAAATACATTTGAAACGCCGGAAGAGGCCCGAGAGAACATTGTAGTGAAAAACTAAAATTCAAAATTTTTTACCTCATGAACCGACTTTTTTATAAAATACTATACAGGACATCGAAGAAAAGAATGTAATTTAATTTTAGATAGAATGACTGAACATTTGACACCAGAAGCGCTAAACCCCACACAACAATTTTTACTATTAAGTTGCGGCATAATCTGCCCTATACCGACATGGGGTATAGATTTAATGTCCACCGTACCACAATAAGCCGTACGTTGCACAAAGTGTTGGACATTTTTTATTGCCTATTTCGAAAATTTGAATTTTGGCCAGAGTGAGGTGTTGCAGGGATAAATTCCACCGAGCTTCAAAACCTCATTTGGCGATTTGTGTCCTTTATATTGAAAGAATAGGAGTACGGGCGAGTAATACGCAAATAACAGAAACATGCAGCTTCTTAGAAAGTCTGTTGCCCGGAGATATTGTCCTGGCCGACCGCGGGTTCCACATTGGAACGTCTGTGCGCATTTATGTCGGCGATGTGGTACAGCCGACGTTTTAAAGAGGTACCGGTTTAATAGGATTATAACTAATAATTTACACTATTTTTTGTATTATTAGGGCAAAATCAACTTAGTCCGCAGGACGTAAGAAACACAAGAAAAATTGCAAATGTCCGCATTTACGTGGAGAGGGTCATCGAGCATATTAGAAGAACGTATACAATTTTAAACAGTAAAGTGTCCATGTATTTCTTGAGGGAAGTAGATGAAGATGGCAATCTAATCATGGAAATTATAAATTTATGCTACAAAATCGTATAGGTAAGAATAGATACACAAAAAACAATACAGTTACATGAACTAATGATACATTTTTCCAGCCTATGCATTATTGGAAACTAGTTTTTTTCTTCGGTTTCTTTCCTTCCGATTCGCACTCGATGGAAAACCACACCTTCTTTGTATTTTTCATACCCAAGCACTTCACGCGAAACCACTTTATTCTGCATGAAGAGTTATCACACGATATCATACGTGTACCGTCATCGGGTTTCTTACAATAATACCACAGCATTGTATCGGGCGTCACTACGACAGATGCGGACTGTTACACTGTCGATATCGATGATTGTACTGCATTCGTAGATGAACGAGTACATATTTTACCTGCAACATACATATTACATAAGTAAAACTTACAAATAATATTCGAAACAAATTTAATTCACCTAATAACTCTGGCAATATTACAACTCTCCAAAATTCAATCGCCTTTGCACTCTCCCGTTGCCAGAATTCGTCGTCAAAAGATATTATTTGCACTACAATGTCTTTAGACGTCCAAACTACAAAATCGCAGTATTGTTTATTGCAGATGGCCATCTGCATCTGCACCTGGTAGTAATATGCATGCGACTCTTTTAATTCTATTTTATTGCCATTTTAAAAAAATACGGTATCAATTTTTCATCTAATCTTTGATTTTTCATGCAGTACGGGCATTTCACCTCGACGCACCCATCACCACGGCAACTGCAGCTGACAACGCTGTCAGGTGAAGTACCAAAATGGGGATACATTGGTGACAATTGAAGGCCTGCACGTGTCACATAAAAATCTCAATGCTCTATTTTAGTTCGCTTTGTATACGATTTTAATGCATGCATTTCATGTATACTCCTATATCTGGTTGCCCTTGTAGAAAATTTAGTTGGATAGCAAATAGTTTTTATCGTGGAGATTGCTCGCTTTTCGGGATCCGTACTACACGCTTTCTTGAAATTGGAAGCCGTAATTCGTCCTGTCCGCTACTCATGCCACATCTTGTTGTCTGAAATTGACAAAAATTTTAAAACAACTTGGAATAAGTGGATGTTAATCATTATTCTTATCACTTTGTTCTCGCGTTTTTTCTTCAATCTAGTGTTGCCACAAGACTCAAGACCAGTCTTGGTCTCGTCTCGTCTTGTCTCGAAAAGTCGAGACGATACCATTATCTGGTCTTGTCTAAAATATTCGAGACGACTAGTATCGAGTCTCGACAAGACTTTCTTGAGTCTTGACAAGACTCTCGACTATTTTTTCATCAACTATTTATTTATGTTTTAATTCTATTTAATAATTTATAAAACGCCATGAGCATAAGTATAAATGCGACACGAAAATTACTTATAGTATGCGAGATATTAATTTTTGAAGTTTTTAAATGATCCTAGTTCCCAAAGCTCAAACAATTAATTTTTATGAGAATTATAATTATTTTACTCGTTCTATGTTCAAAATTACATCGTTTATATAATATATTTTGACAAAAAGATTTTGCTATTAACTTGTACGGAGTTAAGAGTATTAATTATAAATTAGTCATTGCAATAAGTTATGAACAAATTGAGACTATTTAGTATTTACTAATTAAATAACAATAGCTATAGTCGGTTTGTAAATTCATAAGATTTTTCTTAAAAGTTAGTCTACAATTTATTAAAATAAGTATAAACAAAAAATAACTGGGGTTTTGTACTGGGTTGTGGTAAAGTTATACTATCTTTACTATCCTAATTAATATATTGAATAATTTCATAGGTGGCTTATTTTAATTATTTAATTAAATTAATTTTACATGCATATTCAATATTCGCCAGTCGCGTTGTTCTAAGTAAAAGATTCTATTCTTGAGGAGTTTTCGTTTCAAAACATTGAATGGTAGAATTCTACCCAGAGGGATTAAGTTGTAAATGTTATGATTTATGATCCTTCTCTGAAGAACATACCGACTGTGTTGTTCTGGTTGTATACCAAAAGAAGATTATTTGAAAACCCAGATGCGAAATTTTTGTTGAGGGTCGAAAAGCCTTAATTTCCATTGTCTATTGTGATTTTATGATTATTGTTAATAAGTTGTTTGTCGAGTTTGTTTAATCTCTAGTAAGTGATTTGATTTTTAGATTTTAAAAGAATACAAATAAACTGAAACGTAAATAATAATTATGTATTGTATGAGTTTTGTACATAAAGTGACATTTGAATGTTTTTATATTTATATGTCATTTAATATAATGGAATCTTTTAATTGCAGTTGCACTGATACTTTTATATTGTCATGAAATCTTAAATACAAAAATTTAATAATTAATGTGGGGCCTATTACCAAGAGTCTTGTCGAGACTCAAGACCAAGACGAGACTTACTTTAAGTCTTGTCTTGTCAAGACCAAGACGAGACCCAAGTAGTCGAGACTAACTCAAGACCAAGACAAGACCAATGTCAAGTCTCGTCTCGTCTCGTCTTGTGGCAACACTACTTCAATCTGTGTACAATCTATCTTTAATGGTTAATGGATAATGGTAGCGAATAATTATAGCTCAATATTCTTAATTCATCTAAAGATAATGCTGTGTGATTCTCTGCGAAGATATTCAATAAAGGATTACTTATATGTGTCTTCATCATTTCTTCTATAACTTCCTGATTTAAAGGATTAACAATAAAAAATCCATGGAATTATTACAAATTACCGCTATGGTTTAAGTATTAGCTGTGAAATGACTAATGTTGGGAAAGAATGGAAATACTTTCATTTTAGCACAACACGATACCAGAAGATTATCCTTGGTCCAGGTATTAAATATTAAATGTTAACAATGTACAGAACTGAATATCTATTGGAATTACAAATTGAAATGACTAATTACGGTACTGGAAGTATTGGAATATGCAATTACTATAATAATTGGAAAATACAACTCCTGATAAAAGTATTACAGATAAAAAAGTTTTATGAATACAGTTTAAAATATAATTCAAATGCGTTAGTATCAAAAAATATATAAGTAAAACACTTATTTCAGTTTAAAACATATTGTGAAATAATTTTGGCGTAAGCACAAAACAAAATTCCGTTCTGGCCGCGGCGTACCGCTTAAGTGCGCATTTGCTTTGAAAGTACCTATGTGAATTATTCTAAATTCAAATGCATCATATGGTAAAGTTATCTAAATATTTACCATAACTTGAATGAGACACATGCAATTCTCAAATACCTACTTTTAAAAAAATTGAAAAATAATTGCAAATACTGTTTCCGGAGAAGTTATGTAATTAGTATTACTTTGTATTTGAATTAATACTCAGCTCCAATACAGCACGAACAATATTGCAAATTTATAAAACAACACTTTTGATGGGAAATTTGTAAAGAACCAAAAAAATCGTTAACATTATATTGTAAATAGCAGTAAATAACGTTTCTAAAAAAACCGAATCTGAATTTTATATTATTTATATTACCTGATTCTTTGTAGTACTTCATCAAACATTTGGTACGGTCTTTATCATCTATGACCTTTCTCTTTTTTCCCGAAAGAACTCTTGTTTTGGTTGCAATTTCACTAGAGTGTCCAATTTCATCCACTGGGCCATGGGGTACCGTCCAAGCTGCTCTAACCCCCGTAACGGACACTTTCGGCGCATGAATTTTAGCATCTTCGATACCAAAAAGGGCTGCTACTAAATGAGAGCACACTTCGCCTAGCCCTGCAATATCCGCAGAGAAACATTGCATTTTCTTATTATCCAGGGTTGCAACAACTTCTCATTCGGTTTCTGTGAATGCAAGACCTGCAAGCAAGCACATTGTTAATTTAAAAAAGTAAATGATCCTCCGTACAGGATGAAAATTTAGTAAAAATATTAATACAAAATATTATATGAAACTAATAATAAACTGTTAAATAAATTGCATAACAAAACTGAAATCAATAATTCGTACCTTGCCCAAAATTAATACATTTTCACCGAAATGCTTCACCTTCACATCACGCATTCAACCACATGAAAAGAACTTGTAAGCATCCAAGCTTTTAAATATTGTCAAATTATCACCGCTGTATACACTTTTTGTCAACACTAAATACCGATATTTATGTCGGCGTACACAATAGTGCAATATTATCTGAAAATCCGGATTTGTCACAATCGTACGGATCGACATTGTTTATTAATTGTATTTTCATTAAATAACGAGCTTTCACTTCGTCACTCAAACTACGAAAATTAGGAGACATATTTCAACACTGCAAAAAATATGGTACCAAAATATTTGCGACAATAAACAGCCACAGCCACAGCGGTCAACAACGAACTGAGCTGAACTGTTTTGAATGAGGGTTTCCAAGCCTACGGCTTTTAAAGAAATACTTATTGAATATCAATTTTTAGCATATACAGGTTGTTCCATACCTTAGGACAAAAAATTAAAGGGTATATGTGCTGATCACGAAACAAAAAGATTTTTTTTAAATTCGCAAAAAACAGCATCGTATTTCCAGCAAAAAATTTTTTGTCACTGGTCGGTAATTATTTTTAATATTTTATTTCAAATCTTCAACAATGAAAGTAATTGTTTATATAATATCTAATACTAATGTCAAATTATCAAAAATGCCATCAAAACAGTGATACTTAAAATGTACACACGTCAAGTATACTAGCCTTAATTTTGCGAATTTAAGAAAAAATATTTTTTTTCATGATCAGCACGTCGTACAGTATATATATCCTTTAATTTTTTGTCCTAAACTGTGGAACATCCTGTATGAGTTATAGAACACTGATAAAAATTGTAAATTTTGATAGATTTATTACATTTTTATCGAAATGAAAATATAACTCTTGAAACCGTGAGTACATTTGTTTGTGTAAGATCGTTTTTTGTTGTTTTAAATACGGAATGGACGATGGACCTGTGTTGAAATAAGGCATAAGGTCAACGTATCGTATTCGGTCCTTGTCAGCGCGGTGATCGTATGTTCTCAGGGCCGGTGACGTCACTCCGTTACACGGCATCGTTTTTCGCGGCATTTTTTTTAAATTTTATGAATTTTTTTCTGCATTATTAGCAACTTCTTGACAAAAAGAAAAATACGGGTCTAATATTTTATGTATAGATTAATATAAAAAAACAAAAAAAAATCGTGGAAACCCCATTATTGAAAACAGCGTCAAAGAAAATTAGTTCCTGAGATGGCGCTGTAGTCGGACCCTCCAAACATCTGATTTCAAGGACGCTTTCCTCAGGTGTTTGCTCGCGGCAAGTATAGGGGTGGTAACACGCTATACATTTTAATTTCGATTTTTCACCTATAACTCGTTTGTTTGAATTATTACAAGTTTCTAATTTGCAGATTTCGAGAAATTCAAACCAAGTTTCAATTTTCATATGAAGCTCATAGTAGGCTATGGCCCGTCTTAATAGAGATTTTTGAAGAAGTTCACGCTCGAGAAGTTCACGCTCGAGAAGCTCTCGAACTCACAAAAGCTCTCGCTCAAGGAGATCTCGTTCGTGGAAGAGATCGCGCTCGAGACGTTGTTCGTCGAGCATGGAGGCTTCCTCCTCGAGTTCATCTTCTCGGAGTCGCTCAGTGCGTTCCCATAGAGGAAGGTCGCAGCGAAGTCGGGATATTAAAGAGCAAGTGCGTACCCCACGTGGGACGTCCGCTGATCTTCCGACACTCCCGGGGCAGTCTCAGCAAGATTCGGTGCAGGAGGCGAACAAAGAGACAAAGGCTGAGGCGGTAGTCGACACAAAGTTAAGAGAACTCTTAGGTGAGACCATTGACAACACCGAAGTAGGAGCAGAGATTCACTCTTTTTGGCCGGAAAATGGTTAAATATTCTGCAGCACGGTCTAGATAAGGATAATAAGGATGCCCTGTTGAAAAAATACCCAAAGCATGCAAGCTGCACCCTGATGGCTGCACCTAAACTGAATCCCGAGGCAAAAGCTATTTTGAGACAGTCGGCAAATAGAAAAGATGATTATCAAAAATCTTTACAGACACAAGTTGCCACAGTGAACAACATTATTGCCTTAGCGTTGTCACATTCGATGGAGCTAAATACAGATCCAGAAGGCGGTTTAGACCTTGACGACCTGGGCCTCCATTCTAATTCATATAACAACTTGTTAAACCAGGGAGATCTTGTTATCCCTCTAGCGGATTTTGTCTGGAAGTATCATATGACGTCAGCGATGACGTAATTGTCTTGTTAAGCATAACGAGAGAGCTCTCTGTCTCGCTATCTTCAGATCAAGTTGTTAAGTTGATGTTGGACTTTTGTTGTGACAGTTAACAGTGATAAGTGAGGTTAGAAATATTGTTGTCAAATATACTTTTCTCGTCTTAGCAGGTATGTTACATAATTAGAGTGTATAAATATTACTTTACACAATAAGGAAGTGAAAACTTATTTTCTTCTTAAAATTTTGATATATTTATAAACATTGCTATATCTGGAAACCACTGATTTAAACATTACAATATGACTTATTCAAGGAAAGAAACACATGTTTTATAAAATTTATTTGTTACATGCTTCATGATATAGTACGAGTTTTCTCCTTCTTTAGAAAATGGCTTTTCGTGTGCCTCAAATAATGGTCCTAGAAGCTATCGAGTTGGAGGAACGAAGAGAAGAAGCTCGCATTGCGAGAAGAATGGTGCGAGATGCACAAGATCCCTTTCGGTTAGCCGAACCAGAATTCAGAGCAAATTTTCGGCTAAGTAAAGAAGCTTGTTTATATGTGGCAAATTGTATTAGCCCACATATGGAGGCAGGACAATATGGCAATCGTATACCAGTTATTTTAAGGGTACTATTGGCAAAGAAAGTATTTTTTTTCTTCTTAACACAGTGTAATTATTATTTCAGATACTTTGTGCAATCAATTTTTTTGCCGTTGGGAGCTACCAACGGAATGTAGGAAATAGTTTGTGGGCGTGTATGAGCCAGCCGATGGTAAGCCGAGCAATCAAAGATGTATCGAACAATATTGTAAGACATTTATTGACGAGATGGATACGGTTCCCCCGCAATGATGAAGAACGAGAATTAAATAAAAATAGGTATTACACTTCATTTAGAAACTCTAATTTTGAAATAATCCAAAACTATTATTTCAGATTTCGCGTAACTCATGGTATGAGGGAAATTGTCGGGGTTGTTGATGGTTCACACATCGCTATTGTGAAACCAATAGTGAATGAGCACGTTTACGTGAACCGAAAAGGGTACCACAGTATAAATGTGCAGATTGTAAGTTATTGTTATTGGTATAAGTTTTCAATTTATTAACTATTTTATTTTAGGTATGTGATGCTCGTCTAAGTATCATAAGTGTTATAGCTAGATGGCCAGGAAGCACACACGATGCTTTCATCTGGAGGAATTCGCGCATTGCACAAGCAATGCGAGCAAACTTTGAAAACGGTGATCGAGGCACAAAAATGATGGGTACTTATATGAAAATATATTTTTAATTACCAGTATAATCAATTAAAACTTATTTCAGGCGACTCTGGTTATCCATGCTTGCCATGGCTTTTGGTTCCGTTGCCAAATCCAGGTAATCAACACGAGTTGGAGTTCAACAATACTTTTAAACGAACGCGTTGTAGTATTGAAAGGTGCATCGGTGTTTTAAAAGGGCGATTTCGTTGTCTACTAAAAGACAGGACACTACATTATTCCCCTGAAAATGCAGGCAGGATAATTTTAGCTTGTGCAGTTTTGCATAATATTGCGATCCACCACCGCGATGACAACCCACAACCTATGTACGACGAGATAGATTTGGACATGCCAGTAGCGGAACCAGCAGCAGCTGCATATGATGCAGTGTACCGGCAACTTGGCCAAGCGGCACGGAGGCAATACATTAATGAATATTTTTAAATATTGTAAATAATTAAAACTATTATAAAAATTGAAAACAAATATACGCATTTTTATCCTTAATTTTCATTTAATTATTCATAGATTCTCAGAAAGATATTTTAATTCTCTAAATTTAGAAAATACAATTTAATAATCGAATATGCTTTGTTTTTTAAGTAGTCATATGAAATAGTGATATAAACAAAAAGATTTTTAAGAAAGAAACCAAGGAGGACAAAGAAACAATAGAAATACATAATGAAAATATATTTATTTGTTATTGTTACATAATATTTTAAGACTTTCGGCAATACTTGTTAAAATTACATTCGTAGTTTTTCTTTCTTGCACCAGCTCATCTAGCTTCTTGTTTATGTTGCCCAATTCCACGTTGAACTGCTGGTTCTGGTCGACGATAGTGTCATATGCCGATTCGGTTGCTGTCCGCCTTGAACGTTTCCGAGCTAAAATATAAATTTATTAATAATTATTATATACCTATTGAAAATATAAACTCACGCCGTGAAGATTCTTCTTCATCAGCCAATGAGCGGGTTGGAGTAGTGGGTGTTTGTGGAATCTCATTTTCAAAAGTAAAACGCCCACTGGCAGCATCTAATTCCAACGATGGACCGGCAGGATGTCGTGGAGAAAGTGCAGCATTAAACGTCCGAACGGAATGTTGTTCAGAAGAAGGTCCAGCAACTGCATGTTGGAGAGGTACCTCTTCACTTTCCAATGGCAGGCCATCTGGTCCTTGAAGGCCAAATACTGCCTCTACTGTTAATAGAGACAGACATCTTTCGTCAAATTCCGTCCAATTGCTGTCTACTTGTGGACCCCCTCCAGTTAAATTCTGATTTCTTTTGATGGTCGATGCCTTCTTTTTAACTCTGTTTTTCATGTCGGTCCATACCTAGTGAAAAAATATGATACATGTAATATTACTAATAAATAAAAACTGCAATTTATCTTACTCGTTGCCACTTAATGTTTATTTTTTGGGCCCATCCATGCTGTTTAATAAATCAGTTAGTTGGTCCCAGAGCGAGAGCCAAGTTTTTCGACCTTCATAGCCCAACAACTTCCCACGAGCAAAGTCTGGATGATCATCCATGAAGTCCAACATGATTTCCTTCTGGATTTGTGTAACCTTTTCTTCTCGTTCTCTTGTTCCACTCATTCTTACAGGCACCCATTTCTCAGTCACTCAAGAAGAATTAAGAAAAGAATACAAATATGAATCGAGTAAAAGAATAGAAAAGTTTGTTATACTATTATACACGAGCTATAAAAGTAAACAAGAAATGAAACACAAGGAAAAACACAACAGCACAAACTTATAGTACACTAAAGAGAAGAAAAGAATTTGTCTTCAAAAAGACAGTTTTTTATACTATTATACGAAATGTATAAAAGTAGAGAAGAAATTAAAAAAACAAAAGCACAAACTCACAATACACCAACTCAAACCAAAGAGAAGACGACAAATGACAGATGTCTAAATTTCTACTTCCAGATGACCAACATAATATCTAGAAAACCTCTATTATTTAATACCAACTGTTAACATATGTTCCTAGGCCTTGTTATAGTTACAAATTGTTATGACGTCATCAATTTTATCAGTAGATAGCGACATGAGACCTCGCTATGAATTAGAATAGGTACCCTGATTCTTTTAATGGGTGACGCTGGTTTTTTTGGTGAAAAATTGAAAACTGCGAAGGCATCGGAAAAGGCAGGAAAAGATATGCTAAAACCTGCTTACACACAGTCACAAAGAACGGCGTTCAAACCTCGAGTTTACAATACGTATAACTCTTCTAAGAATTTAAACTCCAAAGCCCCAGCCCGGAAGTTCCAGACATCGAAGTCAGACAAGCGGACTGGGGCCATGAAGAACCGAGACATCCCGATCGAATCAACAGAGGCGCCGGTAAAGGTAAAGCATGCTGGAAGACTTAAAGACTTTCTAAACGCTTGGAAAAATCTCACCACTGACAGGGTAATCCTACAGGCAGTGAAAGGTTACAAAATCCCTTTCTCAAAGACTCCAGTAAGTAAGGAAGGTTTTACTGAACAGTCCTTTTCAAATACAGAGAGGTTGGAGTATATAAACCAAATTGAATGGTTACAACAAAACGGTACAATCTCGTTGGCCAATCAATGTGATAGTCAGTTCATATCCCCTTTCTTTCTGGTAGACAAGCAAAATGGAGATAAAAGATTTATTTTAAATTTAAAAAAGATAAATGAATTCATTTCTACAGATCACTTCAAAATGGAGGACTGGAAAACAGTTTTACGTGTTCTGACGCCAAATTGCTTGCTACTACTATAGATTTGAAGGACGCGTACACGTTAGTCGTCATACATGCAGAATATAAAAAATATTTACGTTTTAAATTCCAAGGAAAAATTTATGAATTTAATGCACTCCCTTTTGGGTTATGTACAGCTCCTTATATTTTCACAAAATTAATGAAACCGGTTGTGTCCTCGCTGAAGTCAAAAGGTTTTGTTTCTGTAATTTATCTCGACGATTTTCTTCTTTTGGGGGACACGTCCAAAGAGTGCGCAATAAATTTTGAACAGACACAATTATTATTAGAGTCACTAGGATTAATAATTAATTACAAAAAATCAGTCATATCTCCAGCCACCACTTGTAAATTTTTAGGCTTTATTTTAGAAACGGATACTTTTAAAATTAGACTTCCCATATAAAAAAGAAAAAAGATTATTAACTTTGCCAAGGACCTTCACAATAGACAACATTGTAAGATTAGAACACTAGCTCAGTTTACAGGTACAGTAATTTCCGCTTGTCCAGCAGTGAAATATGACCAACTTTACACGAAGGGTTTGGAAATGCAAAAGTTCATTAGTCTTAGGGACAGCAATGATAATTTCGAGGCAAATATGAAGTTAACGAAAGAAGTTTTTCATGACTTGGATTGGTGGATTAAGACCTTGTTCAACCCTACAGTTTGTAACAGCTATTAGCTATATAAACAAAATGGGTGGAATTCAGCATATTCAATTAGCCGATAAGGCAAAGGAAATATGGCAATGGTGTGAAGAAAGGTATTTGTGGATAATTGCGTCCTACATAAAATCCGCTGATAATGTAGAAGCAGATAAAGAATCGCATTGTGTTTCAAAGGAAACGGAATGGGAACTTTCAGGAGAAGCTTTTGATAAAATAACCAGTCAGTTTGGCATGCTTGATGTAGATTTATTTGCCACGAATATTAATAAAAAATGTCAGAATTTTTTCTCCTGGTTCCCAGACCCAGAAGCAAAACAGATTGATGCTTTTACTGTCTCTTGGAACAGTCTATATTTCTATGCCTAAGAAGAAGAATATTTCTCCCTTGTATCCACCTATAAATCTAGTGATAGATTCTCTATCAGAATGCTTTAAGAACACTAAAAGTTACGGTACTATAAACTCGTACAGATCAGCAATCGCCCTGATTATTAAATATGAGATAGAGCACCTGCCTATCATAAAAAGATTTTGTAAGGGTGTGTCAGTACTGAAGCCTCAAAAACCAAGATATGAGTTCACTTGGGACCCAGTTCCAGTACTGACATACTTAGCATCGTTGTTCCCTAATAAACAATTGTCATTACAAATGATTACTTATAAACTAGTCACGTTAATAGCCTTAGTGACGGCACACAGACAACAAACGATTGCGGCAATGAAGTTAGGGAACGTTGTATACAAAAAAGAGTCAATCATTGTAAAAATTCAGGATAGGATAAAGACATCGGGTGTTATTAAACCCCAACCCTTATTAAATCTTCCATATTTTGTAGACAAGCCGGAGCTCTGTATTGCATCAACCTTCAAAATTTGAGACAAAAATGCGACCAAGAATCGATAATTCTGACTATTAAAAAGTCTCATAAGGCATGTTCGCCACAAACACTGAGTCGCTGGATAAAAGCAGTACTAAAAAAGAATGGAATTGATACAGATATATTTTCCTCATACTCTACTCGACATGCGTCTACTTCTGCTGCCCTGCGCAATGGAGCGACTCTGGAAATAATAAGGAAGACAGCAGGATAGACCAAAACATCAAATACCTTTGCGCGGTTTTATAATTGGCCATTAATCGAAGAAAAGACCTTTGCAACAACCGTCAATTTATAAAAGATTGAATAATAAAAAATTCCAAAAAATAGCGAATATGCTTATAAATCGTCAACTTTTAACAACTACCAATTGATCTCGAGGACGAGACATATTAGTATAATTGAACGATCAAACGAACTTACCTAAGTGATGTTCGATCGTAATTATCACTTAAGTAAGTTCGTTTGATCGTTCAATTATTTCATCTATACGTTTTTTGTATAGCAATCTAGTAATTCAGTTTTGTTTTGTTTTATAAACAAATGCTGTTGTATTGTTGGTGTTAATTTACGTATAGTTTGTAATTTGGTTGCGTTTGATTCTTTCTACTATTCTAATACTGTCTTATTGTGTCGAATTGTTTTGTTTATTTATTATCATGGAACGTTTTGAAAACCATGAAAAGTTTGATATGTTACGTTGCTACATTCGTTGTCATAGTAATGCTGTACTTGCAGCGCAGATGTATTTCGATTTATACCCCGAAAGAAGACAGCCAAGTTTGTTCTTATTTAGAAAATTGCGGAATAATTTAATTGAATACGGTGCTTTTACCAAGCCCAAACGTGATCTACGAGCTGTGGGCAACGAACAAAAAGAAAATATTGTTTTACAATCTGTAATCAAAGAGCATAGTATTTCAACAAGACAAATAGAATCCTACACTGGTATTTCAAAATCCTCGGTTCATTTAATTTTAAAAAAACATAAGTACTTTCCCTATAAAGATCATATAAGTCAGGCCCTTCAACCAGGAGACACTGAAAGAAGATCGCTATTTTGAGTGTGGTTTAATAATAAATGCAGAAATGGTCCACGTTTTCCATTAAAAATATTATGGTCTGATGAGTGTAAATTCACTAACAACGGTTTGTTTAACCGAAATAATCATCATTCATGGCTTATGGAAAATCCCAAGAACGTTAGACAAACACGACACCAAGTAAAATTTGGGTTTAATGTCTGGTGTGGAATTTTAGGGAAAAAAATTATTGGTCCCATAATTTACGCAGATTATTTTGCCCCTGGCGGAAACAATTATTGACGTATGGTTCCAACAAGACGGTGCACCTGCAGATAACGCAGGCATTGTTACAAATTATCTAAATAATCAATTCCCAAACCGATGGATAGGTACTCATGGACCAGTCCTGTGGCCGGCAAGATCGCCACATCTTACACCCTTACATTTTTATCTGTGGGGTTACGTAAAAAATAAAGTATATGAAAAAACATACGATAATGTAGCTGATTTACAAAGAGCTGTAATTAATACAATTAATAAAATACGGTATCGAACATTATTAAAAGTTACACGAAATACTCTAAAACGATCACAGTAGTGTCTGCAAGAAAACGGTCACCTATTTGAAAATTTATTGTAAATAGTGGGTTAAAAATTATCTTTCATTTATTTAAGCTAGAATATTATTAGTATTAACAAGTATTGATTTATATTTATAATGATTTCATGGATATTCGTAGTCTTCCTTAATAAAAACAATAAAAAAATTATTATTATGTAATTTCTGCATTAATTTTAATTTCAATGTACTTGTGTTTTATATCGTTGGAAAGAGAAAAAAATCTCTATTAAGACGGGTCATTGCCTACTATGAGCTTCATATGAAAATTGAAGCTTGGTTTCAATTTCTCGAAATCAGTATAAGATAAAAAAAATTTGAGAACTGCTTATAGGTGAAAAACGAAATTGGAAAAATGTACATTTTTGCGTATATCTAGCCACCTATGCATTTTTGTGAGAAAAAAAAAACATTTTTAAAATGGTCCCTTAAAGGGGCAACTTTTGTCTAATTTAACCAACTTCGTATCTCTTATGGTTCTCAAAATCCCCATGCATAATCAGTTTCATAGGACACCTGTATATAATTTCTGTTTGTTGATACTTAAATAAAGTTAGCTATTTTTTTTACAAACCCCGGATAAATATGAAACTAACCTGTAACAGTGGCGCAACAACGTGGACCGGTATCGTTTAATTAAGAAAATATTAAAAAAAAACAAGTGAAAATGCCGTCAGAAGACGAACAAAGTTAAACAGAAAAACCCGAACAGTTAGTGATGATGTCAGATGAGCAAATAACACAACTCTTAAGTGGAATCCAGAATCAAATGCTGAATTTTCAACGTGAACAGCGTGTCACAACCCCTTTACAACCGTAAGTGATGGAAATCATTCGAATAAAGGTAGTTTTGCGAAGTGCACTGCGCGTTTTGGAGGACAAGATGAAGATGTTGACGCATTTGTCGATTCAATTGTTACATATAAAGATTGTATGGGAATATCAGACGAAAATGCACTGCGAGGTTTAACCATGCATTTCGTAAGTCATGCAGCAACATGGTGGCAAGGTGTAAAAACTGATGTAAAAGACTGGAACTAAGCCATAAAATTAATCAAGAATGCAATATGGACCGCGGAAACCGAATTATCTGATTTATAGAAAACTTTTCGAGAAAGAACAAAACGATAGTACCATTATTGAGGTTTTCGTAAATAAGGCTAGAGCTATTATCTCAGAGTTGACAGAAATTCCGTTCGAACCTATTCTAATAGATATGGCATCGAAAAATAAGAAAGCGACTTCCACGAGAAGATGTATTAACTTTTCATGATATGATTACCTGAGCAAGAGTTGTTGAGCTAACAATGTTTGAAGCTGATCGAAGCAAGAAGCCCATATAGACTCAAGAGCGAGAACAACCTTGAAGTTAATAAAAATAGACCGAAATGTAAATTTTGTCAAATCATCTTGCATGTCATAGATGTGGAACGATTGGTGTAATAAGATCAAAATGTAGTAAATGAAATCTACCAAAGGATTATTCAAAATAAGTGAAACTAGCATTCTGTACTACCAGCATTGCTGATGAAAATACAAACAGACTGTGCCGGAGTCACTAGTTTCACACAACGCATCAACCCGCTGGTCTAGTGGCTAGGCCAGCGGCGTGACGCACGAAGGGTCGGAGGTTCGATTCTCAGCGACAAGATTCATTTTTTTATATTTTTCTAGTTTAAGGAATTAAATTAAAGTCAGGCAACTACAACGGTCATTTTGATAGTAATTGTTCGGTTCAATTAAAACAATTAATAATTCAAGTATAAATAGCGGTCCGGAGCCAGAGTAAGTAGACGGTGTGTGCCGTCTGTTTAGAGACAGTGAGTTCTGTCTTCTCCGAAGAAGTTGTTTGCCTTCTACGAGCGTCATTACTTCGCAGGGTGTGTGCCTTGAAGAGTAGAATCTTGGTCCTCAAGCGTGTGCTCGAGACCAAGGAGCAGGACACTCGTACCGATATTCAACCGACTCCGTTAAGTCACCGTGTGACCGTATTTCCGTTCCGTATGTGTCAGTGTTTTCTGACACAAAAACCTCCGTTCCGTGTGACAGTGTTTTCTGACACACAAAATCTTCCGTTTCGTGTGTCAGTGTTTGCTGTCACAAAACCCGTACCGTCTCGTACCGCTCCGTACCAGCCCGTATCGCTATACCGTACCAGCCCGTACCGTCATACCGTACCGTCATACCGTACCGACCCGTACCGTCATACCGTATCGTACCGTTCCGTACCGTCGTTAAATTCCGTTCCGGGTGTCAGTGTGTTCTGACACCAATTTTCGCTTCGACCGTCATTCAACCTTACCGTAATCTCTCGTATTCCGCAATAGCTGTAATCTCATTTATGCTCATTTTATTTTATTTTCTTTACGCGAATAAATTAGTTTATTTCAATTGTTATTATTCTCTAACTGCCTCTCCAAATCAGAATCCTGTTTTCTCCATTGAGCTACCTGTGCCCCCCTTTGAAGTGATTTACAGGGTGCCAAGAAAAATGACGCATCTACCTGAGGGATACCTCCGTCCGACCGTCTGGCGCCCGAGCATCCGTTGTCCTCAGGAAGAAGACTCCAACCGACGCACTATCGGCATGAGGTTCGATAGTGGCAGCAAAGAGCGTCACAAGACCTATTTTACCAATTACAATAAATGGAATATTTGGCACGGCTTTAGCTGATTTTGGAGCCCAAGCATACGTACGCGGAGCATTACATAAATATATTAAATATTCACCCATATCGCTACCCCCGTACAAAATAGCACCTGCGAAGAAAGAAATTTTGAATAATGAACTGGACCGACTTCTAGCGAGTGACGTTATTGAAGAGTGCGAATCACCATGGAGTGCTCTAATAGTTTTGGTTCCCAAACCAAAAGGATATATTCGCTTATGTGTGGTCTACCACCGGTTAAATACTGTGACTGAAGGAGACACATATCCGATGCCGAACATAGAATATTTGCTCCAGACTTCAAAGAAAACGAACTTTATGTCGACAACAGATTTTCAGTCCGGATACTGGCAAGTGTACATTCGTGAAAGTGACAGGGATAAGACTGGTTTCGTAACATGTTTTGGAACGTACAGATTTTTTTATTTTTACTTAATGGTATTTAGGGATATTTCGACTGCTGGGGTCATTAATATCCTGGTACAGTGGTTTATTGGGTATAATAACAATACTTAGTCGAGGCGGGATGTTGTGTTATTGTCTTTTTTTTTGGTGTATAGGGTACATTCTGTGAGGATGTGTATCACTTTCAACCGTGTATTACAGAGATCGCATGTGATGCCATCATTCCTGTTAAAGATGTGGTTGTGAGTAAGCCGAGTGTGCCCTATACGGAGTCGTGTTAATATAATTTGTTGGTTTCTGGTACCGTGTAATTTCCATGGTGCTGTATTCTCTCTTATTTGTCATAGTTTGTTGTTTGTTATTGTGTTCCATGTGTGTTCCCAGTTTTCTTTTATTTTGGTTTTTACGTTGGATTTTAAGTCATATGACGTTAGAGGGTTGTCTGACATTGGAAACTGGATGGCCAATTTTAGCAGCAGTGTCTGCTTCTTCATTACCTTGGATACCGATATGGGATGGGATCCAGATAAAAATAATTTCAGTGTTATTTGTTTATAACGATGTTAGTTCTGGATTTTCTATGTTATGGCGTTTCTTGGGTATATTTTTTTAATACTTTGGATTACCCCATAGGAGTCGGTACAAATGGCATATCTTTTGTTCTGGCAATTTTGCTGATAGTTGGTTTCCAGGGTTTTCTTGGTGGCTTCTGCTTCAGCTGTGTATAGGGTGGGCCATCTAATGGGTTCTTTTTAAATCATAGGTTATTTTGACACTGACAGCCTTTTCCCACTCGAAATCTTGATAGTAAGTAATTATCATACCTTCGCGGTACGAAATGAGTCGCTTTACGCTTGAGCAACGTTGGGAAATATTGCAAACTTATTTACAAAGTGAGTGCTGTGTAGCCCAAACAGTGCGTTTGTTGAAAAGAAGTTTTTTACAGAGCCATGGTATCCGACTTTTTTTTACTAAAATTGAAGACATGGATTTGGACTACCTCTGGTTCATGAAGGATGGCGTGCCATGCCACACAGCCCATCCCACAATCGATCTTTTCGACACCAAATTCTCAAATCATGTTATCATCCGTCTTGGCGATGTCAATTGGCCGCCTCGGAGCTGCGATTTGACCCCTTTTTTGTGGGGAACCGTGAAGGACCGATGTTATGCTAACAATCCAGAAACGCTTTAGGCCTATATCATCCAAGCAATCCGTGAGCTACAGCCCGAAACCATCAACCAGGTCTTGGAAAATTGGAGTGATAGAATGCGCTACTACGAAGCCAGCCGAGGCAGCCACTTGAACGAAGTTGTGTTCCATAATAAATGGGAATGTTTGCTCTTACTAATGAAGCCATAATACATGTAAAAAAAATTAATTTTGTTCATTTTATTGCATTTTTAAAAAGAATCTTGTATTTGGCCCACTCTATATATTTATATTTGGCATAACTACTGCTGCTCCGGTTTGATTTTGGTTTTTTGTGCCGTCTGTGTAAATGTATTCGTAGTCTTCGTATTTGGCTTGTATTTGATTAAAGAGACTTCTGAAGTATTCAGGAACAATTTTGTCTTTGTGATAGGTTGCTGACAGTTCCGTATTACATTCGGGTTTTTGGATTTTCCAAGGAGGGGTTTATGTGAAATATGTTACTAAAGTTTGGGTGGTGGGGATTACTGGCTAGGTTAATGAGGTATGATATAGTTAGATATTTTCTTCTGAGATGTAGAGGGTACTGGTTTGATTCTATTAGAATAAAGTTTATTCGTAGCGCTCCTGTTATTATTTTTAAAGCTGTGTAATGGATTGGTTCGATTGTTTTAAGAATATGGTGTTTTGCTTGTGAGTAAACTATACATCCGTAGTCAATCTTTGATAGTATGAGCGCCTTGTATGTTTTAAGTAGTATCTCTCTGTCAGCTCCCCACTGGTGATGTGACATTATTTTCAGAATGTTTAATCTTTTGTGCGTTTCTGCTTTCAGGTGTAAAAGGTACGGTTTCCATGTGAGTTTTTTTTTATCAAGAATCAGTCCTAGGAATTTAAAGTTGTCCGAATAAGTCATGTTGTTTCCATTGTAATTTAGTGAAGGTGGTGTGTGAGGTCGATTTCTTTTTGAAAAGTGTACAGCTTTCGTTTTTGATGGGGCTATTCTGAATCCAGTGTTCTGTGTCCATGTGTTTATGTTTTGTAGAGCAGTGTTTAGATCTTTAATTGATTTTAGGTTTACACCTTCACCTTTACAGTAGATGCATAGATCATCTGCAAAGAGTAATGATTTTACTGGTATAGGAATGCTTGGTATGACCTTCTTAATAGCGATTAAAAATAATGTTACACTGATAACTGAGCTTTGTGGAATCCCGTTCTCCAATTTTTTGTTTTCTGAAAAGTGTCCGTTGAATTTTACTTTAAATGTTCGCTGTGATAGGAAGTTTTGGATGAAGTGTAGCATATAGCCTTGGATTTTATATTCTTTTAATGTTTGTAATATATTGTAGCGCCAGGTTGTGTCGTAGGCCTTTTCCATGTCGAAAAATAATGCTATGGTATCTTGCTTATTCTTGAATGCTTTATGTATGTCCATTGTGATTCTTAATATTTGGTCTATAGTGGATCTGCCTTTTCTGTAGCCACATTGTTCGTTGATTAACAATTAATCTGTTATTTATAATTTTTTCAAATATTTTGCAGAATGTGTTGGTTAGCGTTATGGGGCGGTAGCTTTGAGGGTCAGTTTTTCTTTTGTTCGGTTTTAGCACGGGAATTACTATACTTTCTTTCCATTGTATAAGGGAAATAATTTGTGGTCCATATGTGGCTGTAAAGGGAGAGCAATTCTTGCAATGATTCTTCGGGAAATTGTTTTAGAATTTCAAATGGGATGTTATCAGGTCCTGGTGAACTTTTCGATTTTGATTCCTGAATAGCTGATGATAGTTCCCACATAGTTATAGTATCATTTAGTGGGCTGTTATCGTCCAATATGTTAATTGGTGTTCTCTCTTTTTCTATTTTGTGTTCCAGGAAATCATCGGAGTAATTGTTATTACTAGAATTTTCTTCGAAGGTATTCGCAAGAATATTCGCTATTTCTAGGGGATTTGTAATTGTTATATTGTTATCTATAATAGCACTTGTAGGGTGTGTGTAATTCTGGTTTTTAATCTTTCGTATTTTGTTCCATAACGTCTGATACTGGTGTTTCTGTAGTTAGAGTTTAGTAAGATGTGATTTTCAAAGGCTTCTTCGATTGTTTTTCCTCTTCTGTTTGTATAGTTTGAGCCCCATATTGTATTGTGTGAGTTAAAATCACGTAAGATTAGGTGCGTGTTAGGGATTTGTTGTATAATTGTTTCTATGTCGCTTCGGCTTGGGTTTTTATCAGGTGGTATACATAGATTGCATATTGTAATTTCTATTTGAAGTTTTATATGTACTGCTACTGCTTCTAGATTTGTTTGTATTTGTAATTCTTGCGATGGAATTGAATTCTTAATAAATATTGCCATACCTGCGCTTGCATGAGTTGTATTGGTTCTGTCTTTTCTATAGACATTGTATTCTTTTATATTTATGTTTGAGTCTTGTTTAAGTTTACTTTCTTGAATACATATAATGTCCGGTGTGTATTCTGTAATAAGAAGCTTTATTTCGGCGTAATGGCTCCGAATGCCATTACAGTTCCAGGAGATTATTTGAGTCATTTTGTCGTATTTTCCGTTGAATTTAAAATGACAGTTAGTCTTTTGAAGCGGTATTTCATAGTTCTAGACTTAAGATTGGGATAGATACTTGTGAGCATATCTGCCATTTGGATAGAATTTGAGTTGTAATCTTTGGTTAGTTCGGCTGGGTTGTCTGCATGTTGGGCGTTTTCAATAAAGTCTTTGAAGAGAAGGTATGATATAGGATAGTTTTGAGGGTTTTCATTTATAAGGTCGTGAGCTGGTTTCAACATTTCATCTAATGATAGGATGGGATGAGATTTTTCGGGTTTAATCATTGTTTTTTCTTTTTTCTTGTTTCATTACGGGTGTTTCTGATGAGTCTGTAAACATTTCATCAGTGTGACTATATTGGGACAGTGTTTCATCTATTATACTAGATTCGCTGCTAGCTCGTTCTGCGAGTCGTTTTCCACCGGTTAGTGGGGGCGGTGGAGTAAATGTAGGTTGTGGTGGGTCTAGGTTTTGGTTTGATGGACCTTGCTTGTTATTTATGTCGGTTGCGTTAGCGTTTCTTGATTGACATTTATTTGCGACATGCCCTTTCTGCTTACATATAGCACAAGTAGGATCTTCATTTGAAAGAAATATTCTGTAGGAAGTATCCTCATAGTTTATTAGGAGTGACTATGGGATTGTGTTTTCTTCAGTTGGTTTTATATATATATATATATATATATATATATATATATATATATATATATATATATATATATATATATATTTGTCTTCTAAAGCTTAGAATATGTGAATATTCGCTATCTTGAATAATTCCTTGCATGTGAATATTCGCTATCTTGAATAATTCCTTGCCTAAGAAATGTTATAGATGATACTAGTGTGAGTCCGTTGTTTTTAAGAGTTTGGAGTAGTAGCTCATTTGGAATTGTTGGGCAGACATTAGAGATAATTAATCTTTTTGTAGGTGTTATCAATCTTCGTATTTCTATTTCCTGGTTATCTATTGAGAGTTTGGAATGGTTTATTATGATCTGGTCTACTGTTTCCTTTGAATTTAGATATATGCACATTCGATTGTTCGATATTCTAGAGGCAAATATTATGTTTTTGGGGCCTGTTAAATTTGCAATAGCTTTTATGTAGTCGCTTAACTGAGTGTCTTCGATAACGATAGCTTGGTCTTTTTTGGGATGTTTATATTGTTCAGCAGTTTTTGAAGCATAAGATTGAGTTGGTTTCTGTTGAGAAATAATATTCGCGGCATTTACATCGCGTTGTTTTGATGATAGAGGGAGTGCAGGAAATTTGTAGTGCTGGGATCCGGATCCGGATAGTTTCGGTATCGGATCCAAAAATATCCGGATATTTCAAGATATGTGAATACTTTACTATCCGGATATTAGATCCGAATAATAGACCGGATATCGGATCCGGATATTAGATCCGGATAATAGATCGGATATCGGATCTGGATATTAGATCCGGATACTGAATCCGGATATTGACTCCGATTACCAGACCCGGATATCGGATCTGGATATTAGATTCGGATATCAGATTCGGAGAAAAGAAGCGAATGATTAAATCTATTTTAAATGTGAGTAGCAATGAATTTTAAATTGGGATTAAAGAATTCTATCTTAGGTTAGACTTGTATTCATACATTTTATTAAAAATTCCTTGTGCTTTTACATAGTACCTAGTTCTATTATAATATCACAAAATTAGAGTAAAATTAAAGAGTCTGATTTGTCGATTCCATTTGTGCTCTGTGCTGTAAAACGCCATGTTTTTGTAGCTGTGCTGTACTATGCCACTTAGCTAGGAGGAACGGAACTAGGGACAGGGACAATAAAATCTTTTGAATTTAAAAACATTCATTGGAATAATATCTAATTTTATGTTTCTGTTTACTTCTTAAATAATAATTTCGTTCCAGGTGAGGCATTCTATATATGAGCACCCTATTAAAGTTATATCTTATTATTCTGGTGGATGTATTTGCCGCATAACTGTCAAAAATCCAATACTATTTTTGCAAATTTTGATTACTCTTACTCTCTCATTCTGAAACGAACTACCTTGAATCTTGAATTATAGAGACTAAACTCAATACTTGGATCAGGAACGAATACTCTGGTGTCTTGCCTCAATCCGACACTCGGATATCCGGATCTAGATCCGACACTCGGATATCCGGATCTAGATCCGACACTCGGATATCCGGATCTAGATCCGACACTCGGATATCCGGATCTAGATCCGACACTCGGATATCCGGATCTAGATCCGACACTCGGATATCCGGATCCAGATCCGATACCCGGATATCCGATAACATATCCGGATAACGGATATCCGAGTATCCGGATAACGGATATCCGAGTATCCGGATAACGGATATCCGAGTATCCGGATAACGGATATCCGAGTATCCGGATAGTTTGAGATCCGGATCCAATTTTTTCAGATATTGACAGCTCTAGAAATTGAAGTTGTCATCGCTTGTCAGTTCTGTATTATCATGCACTGATAGTGCAGCTATTCACCAATAGATGGCGCTGTTGTTTACAGAGATCTGTACGCTTTTAATGGATGACACGTTTACTGACTCAAAGATTATGGTTTTAGGGTTAGAGGTTATGGAATAAGTAGTTTTATTTGAAGGAAGGGAAGGGCGTTAGACTATATATTGAAGGTAAGACTGACCTTATATACCGGGTATATGTTGAAAAGTGAAACATAGGCGTTTAACATGGTAAATCAGTTTTTCCGTTCGCATTGCTTCACTAATTATTTTCGACAAAAATGTTTCAAATAAATGTTGTTGAGCATAAAATTCTACATCCGGATCAGTAAACAAAATTTATTGTGGTTGCTTTATAACTGCAGAAATCAAATTTGAAAATAGACGGAATAGTAATTAATAGTAACAGCCATGGAATTAAAAACAGGAGATGAACAAATGCGAAAAGTTTTAAACGTCAAATTATTAGTACTCGTATTTATTTTGACAAACTGTGATTTATGATATTAAATCAATATTGAGGTTTATTATTGTTTATTATTATCAAAAATGAATAACTATTCAGATGAAGAAAAGTTGCAAATAATTAAATTGCATTATTCTGGCCATAGTTTACGACAAATTCGTGACTATATTAGCGCTATTTGGCAGCATCAACATATTCCTGGTACGTCAACTATTCAGAGGTTTAAAACAAAGTTTGAAAAGACAGGTACTCTAAATTTCAAGAAAGAAAGAAACGAAATAATTAACTACAATGAAGAAAATATTCTTGCTTTAATAGAACTGGAGCCAACAATGAGTGTGCGGGAAATTGCCAGAGAACTGAATATACATTTTATGACATTGCATAAAATTCTCAAAAAACATAAATACATTGCTTTTAAATTTCAAAACCACCAAAATATTTTGGAACGAGATTATGAACTGCGTGCATCATTCTGTGAAATAATGATGGACAAATCAAATTATAATATGGACTTTTTAAGCAGTATTTTATTCACAGATGAATGCACATTTACCATCAATGGCGAACCAAACGGTCATAATTATCGGTACTGGTCACAAAACAATCCACATAATATGATAGAATCGAGGACACAATATCGTCAGTCTGTAAATGTGTGGGCAGGCATTTTGGGTGGTAAAATCATTGGCCCATTCTTCATTGAACGAATAAATTCAAATTTATATTTGAATTTATTAATTAATGTAGTTGGACCAGAAATTGCCGAAACAAACAAAGAACATGTGTGGTTCCAGCATGATGGCTGCCCTGCACATAGCACTACAGAAGTTGTGGAATATCTGAACCAAGCATTTCCTGCAAGTTGGATGGGACGTAGAGGACTAGTTAACTGGCCAGCACGGTCGCCAGATTTAAATCCGTGCGATTTTTTCTTATGGGGTCATTTAAAAACTAATGTATCAAAAAAGATATCAGAATGTAGAAGAACTTAAAAACGCTATAACACAAGAATGCCAGAAAATTAATAATCGACAATTAAGGAATGTTCGAAAAAGCTTCTACAACAGATTGGGTTATTGTTTAGCTCAAAACATCTATTATAATTTAAAAATTTAAGAATATTTAGTTTGTTGATGTTTTTATTGAATTTTATTTGTTACATTAATTAATTTGTTAAACATTTATAACAACTTATTATTAGGTATGTTTGTTTTCGTTCAATTTATTTGATTATTCTTATAATAAACATTATGCTTTATTAGTATTATTAAATTTTTATTTAGAAAATAATAATTTAGTACCTACGTATAAATGATTTTGACAATCTTTAATTCTGACATTGACGTTTAAAGCGTTACGCATTTGTTCATCTCCTGTTTTTAATTCCATGGCTGTCACTATTAATTCGCTATTCCGTGTATTTTCAAATTTGATTTCTGCAGTTATAAAGCAACCAAAATTTTGTTTACTGATCCGGATGTAGAATTTTATGCTCAACAACATTTATTTGAAACATTTTTGTCTAAAATAATTAGGGAAGCAATGCGAACGGAAAAACTGATTTACCATGTTAAAGGCCTATGTTTCACTTTTCAATATACACCCGGTATATATATAATATATATATATATAAATTCGGTCTAAATTCAGTCTAAATTCAGTCTAAATTCAGTCTAAATTCGGTCTAAATTCGGTCTAAATTCAGTCTAAATTCGGTCTAAATTCGGTCTAAATTCGGTCTAAATTCGGTCTAAATTCAGTCTAAATTCGGTCTAAATTCGGTCTAAATTCGGTCTAAATTCAGTCTAAATTCAGTCTAAATTCAGTCTAAATTCGGTCTAAATTCGGTCTAAATTCGGTCTAAATTCGGTCTAAATTCGGTCTAAATTCGGTCTAAATTCGGTCTAAATTCGGTCTAAATTTGGTCTAAATTCAGTCTAAATTCGGTCTAAATTCGGTCTAAATTCGGTCTAAATTCGGTCTAAATTCGGTCTAAATTCGGTCTAAATTCAGTCTAAATTCAGTCTAAATTCGGTCTAAATTCGGTCTAAATTCGGTCTAAATTCAGTCTAAAATCGGTCTAAATTCGGTCTAAATTCGGTCTAAATTCGGTCTAAATTCAGTCTAAATTCGGTCTAAATTCGGTCTAAATTCGGTCTAAATTCGGTCTAAATTCAGTCTAAATTCGGTCTAAATTCGGTCTAAATTCGGTCTAAATTCAGTCTAAATTCGGTCTAAATTCGGTCTAAATTCGGTCTAAATTCGGTCTAAATTCGGTCTAAATTCGGTCTAAATTCGGTCTAAATTCAGTCTAAATTCGGTCTAAATTCAGTCTAAATTCAGTCTAAACTCGGTCTAAATTCGGTCTAAATTCGGTCTAAATTCGGTCTAAATTCAGTCTAAATTCAGTCTAAATTCGGTCTAAATTCGGTCTAAACTCGGTCTAAATTCGGTCTAAATTCGGTCTAAATTCAGTCTAAATTCGGTCTAAATTCAGTCTAAATTCGGTCTAAATTCGGACTAAATTCGGTCTAAATTCGGTCTAAATTCGGTCTAAATTCAGTCTAAATTCGGTCTAAATTCAGTCTAAATTCAGTCTAAATTCAGTCTAAATTCAGTCTAAATTCGGTCTAAATTCAGTCTAAATTCGGTCTAAATTAAGTCTAAATTCGGTCTAAATTCAGTCTAAATTCGGTCTAAATTCGGTCTAAATTCAGTCTAAATTCGGTCTAAATTCAGTCTAAATTCGGTCTAAATTCAGTCTAAATTCGGTCTAAATTCAGTCTAAATTCAGTCTTAATTCAGTCTTAATTCAGTCTAAATTCAGTCTAAAATCGGTCTAAATTCAGTCTAAATTCGGTCTAAATTCGGTCTAAATTCGGTCTAAATTCGGTCTAAATTCGGTCTAAATTCAGTCTCAAATTCAGTCTAAATTCGGTCTAAATTCGGTCTAAATTCGGTCTAAATTCGGTCTAAATTCAGTCTAAATTCGGTCTAAATTCGGTCTAAATTCGGTCTAAATTCGGTCTAAATTCGGTCTAAATTCGGTCTAAATTCAGTCTAAATTCGGTCTAAATTCAGTCTAAATTCGGTCTAAATTCAGTCTAAATTCAGTCTAAATTCGGTCTAAATTCGGTCTAAATTCAGTCTAAATTCGGTCTAAATTCGGTCTAAATTCGGTCTTAATTCGGTCTAAATTCGGTCTAAATTCAGTCTAAATTCGGTCTAAATTCGGTCTAAATTCGGTCTAAATTCGGTCTAAATTCGGTCTAAATTCAGTCTAAATTCAGTCTAAATTCAGTCTAAATTCGGTCTAAATTCAGTCTAAATTCGGTCTAAATTCGGTCTAAATTCAGTCTTAATTCGGTCTAAATTCGGTCTAAATTCAGTCTAAATTCGGTCTAAATTCGGTCTAAATTCGGTCTAAATTTAGTCTAAATTCAGTCTAAATTCGGTCTAAATTCAGTCTAAATTCAGTCTAAATTCAGTCTAAATTCGGTCTAAATTCGGTCTAAATTCGGTCTAAATTCGGTCTAAATTCAGTCTAAATTCGGTCTAAATTCAGTCTAAATTCGGTCTAAATTAAGTCTAAATTCGGTCTAAATTCAGTCTAAATTCGGTCTAAATTCGGTCTAAATTCAGTCTAAATTCGGTCTAAATTCAGTCTAAATTCGGTCTAAATTCGGTCTAAATTCAGTCTAAATTCGGTCTAAATTCAGTCTAAATTCAGTCTAAATTCAGTCTAAATTCGGTCTAAATTCAGTCTAAATTCGGTCTAAATTCGGTCTAAATTCGGTCTAAATTCGGTCTAAATTCAGTCTAAATTCGGTCTAAATTCGGTCTAAATTCGGTCTAAATTCGGTCTAAATTCAGTCTAAATTCAGTCTAAATTCAGTCTAAATTCGGTCTAAATTCGGTCTAAATTCGGTCTAAATTCGGTCTAAATTCGGTCTAAATTCGGTCTAAATTTGGTCTAAATTCAGTCTAAATTCGGTCTAAATTCGGTCTAAATTCGGTCTAAATTCGGTCTAAATTCAGTCTAAATTCAGTCTAAATTCGGTCTAAATTCGGTCTAATTCGGTCTAAATTCAGTCTAAAATCGGTCTAAATTCGGTCTAAATTCGGTCTAAATTCGGTCTAAATTCAGTCTAAATTCGGTCTAAATTCGGTCTAAATTCAGTCTAAATTCAGTCTAAATTCGGTCTAAATTCGGTCTTAATTTAGTCTAAATTCGGTCTAAATTCGGTCTAAATTTGGTCTAAATTCAGTCTAAATTCAGTCTAAATTCGGTCTAAATTCGGTCTAAATTCGGTCTAAATTCGGTCTAAATTCGGTCTAAATTCAGTCTAAATTCGGTCTAAATTCGGTCTAAATTTAGTCTAAATTCGGTCTAAATTCGGTCTAAATTTGGTCTAAATTCAGTCTAAATTCAGTCTAAATTCAGTCTAAATTCGGTCTAAATTCAGTCTAAATTCGGTTTAAATTCGGTCTAAATTCAGTCTAAATTCAGTCTAAATTCGGTCTAAATTCGGTCTAAATTCAATCTAAATTCGGTCTAAATTCAGTCTAAATTCGGTCTAAATTCGGTCTAAATTCGGTCTAAATTCGGTCTAAATTCAGTCTTAATTCGGTCTAAATTCGGTCTAAATTCGGTCTAAATTCGGTCTAAATTCAGTCTAAATTCGGTCTAAATTCGGTCTAATTTCGGTCTAAATTCAGTCTAAATTCGGTCTAAATTCGGTCTAAATTCGGTCTAAATTCGGTCTAAATTCGTTCTAAATTCGGTCTAAATTCGGTCTAAATTCGGTCTAAATTCAGTCTAAATTCGGTCTAAATTCAGTCTAAATTCAGTCTAAATTCGGTCTAAATTCGGTCTAAATTCGGTCTAAATTCGGTCTAAATTCAGTCTAAATTCAGTCTAAATTCGGTCTAAATTCGGTCTAAATTCGGTCTAAATTCGGTCTAAATTCGGTCTAAATTCAGTCTAAATTCGGTCTAAATTCAGTCTAAATTCGGTCTAAATTCGGACTAAATTCGGTCTAAATTCGGTCTAAATTCGGTCTAAATTCAGTCTAAATTCGGTCTAAATTCAGTCTAAATTCAGTCTAAATTCAGTCTAAATTCAGTCTAAATTCGGTCTAAATTCAGTCTAAATTCGGTCTAAATTAAGTCTAAATTCGGTCTAAATTCAGTCTAAATTCGGTCTAAATTCGGTCTAAATTCAGTCTAAATTCGGTCTAAATTCAGTCTAAATTCGGTCTAAATTCAGTCTAAATTCGGTCTAAATTCAGTCTAAATTCAGTCTTAATTCAGTCTAAATTCAGTCTAAAATCGGTCTAAATTCAGTCTAAATTCGGTCTAAATTCGGTCTAAATTCGGTCTAAATTCGGTCTAAATTCGGTCTAAATTCGGTCTAAATTCGGTCTAAATTCGGTCTAAATTCGGTCTAAATTCGGTCTAAATTCAGTCTAAATTCGGTCTAAATTCAGTCTCAAATTCAGTCTAAATTCGGTCTAAATTCGGTCTAAATTCGGTCTAAATTCGGTCTAAATTCAGTCTAAATTCGGTCTAAATTCGGTCTAAATTCGGTCTAAATTCGGTCTAAATTCGGTCTAAATTCAGTCTAAATTCGGTCTAAATTCAGTCTAAATTCAGTCTAAATTCAGTCTAAAATCGGTCTAAATTCAGTCTAAATTCGGTCTAAATTCGGTCTAAATTCGGTCTAAATTCGGTCTAAATTCGGTCTAAATTCAGTCTCAAATTCAGTCTAAATTCGGTCTAAATTCAGTCTAAATTCGGTCTAAATTCAGTCTAAATTCAGTCTAAATTCGGTCTAAATTCGGTCTAAATTCAGTCTAAATTCGGTCTAAATTCGGTCTAAATTCGGTCTAAATTCGGTCTTAATTCGGTCTAAATTCGGTCTAAATTCAGTCTAAATTCGGTCTAAATTCGGTCTAAATTCGGTCTAAATTCGGTCTAAATTCGGTCTAAATTCAGTCTAAATTCAGTCTAAATTCGGTCTAAATTCAGTCTAAATTCGGTCTAAATTCGGTCTAAATTCGGTCTAAATTCAGTCTTAATTCGGTCTAAATTCGGTCTAAATTCAGTCTAAATTCGGTCTAAATTCGGTCTAAATTCGGTCTAAATTTAGTCTAAATTCAGTCTAAATTCGGTCTAAATTCAGTCTAAATTCAGTCTAAATTCAGTCTAAATTCGGTCTAAATTCGGTCTAAATTCGGTCTAAATTCGGTCTAAATTCAGTCTAAATTCAGTCTAAATTCAGTCTAAATTCGGTCTAAATTAAGTCTAAATTCGGTCTAAATTCAGTCTAAATTCGGTCTAAATTCGGTCTAAATTCAGTCTAAATTCGGTCTAAATTCAGTCTAAATTCGGTCTAAATTCGGTCTAAATTCAGTCTAAATTCGGTCTAAATTCAGTCTAAATTCAGTCTAAATTCAGTCTAAATTCGGTCTAAATTTAGACCGAATTTAGACCGAATTAAGACCGAATTTAGACCGAATTTAGACCGAATTTAGACTGAATTTAGACCGAATTTAGACCGAATTTAGACTGAATTTAGACTGAATTTAGACCGAATTTAGACTGAATTTAGACCGAATTTAGACCGAATTTAGACCGAATTTAGACCGAATTTAGACCGAATTTAGACTGAATTTAGACCGAATTTAGACCGAATTTAGACCGAATTTAGACCGAATTTAGACCGAATTTAGACTGAATTTGAGACTGAATTTAGACCGAATTTAGACTGAATTTAGACCGAATTTAGACCGAATTTAGACCGAATTTAGACCGAATTTAGACCGAATTTAGACCGAATTTAGACCGAATTTAGACCGAATTTAGACTGAATTTAGACCGATTTTAGACTGAATTTAGACTGAATTAAGACTGAATTTAGACTGAATTTAGACCGAATTTAGACTGAATTTAGACCGAATTTAGACTGAATTTAGACCGAATTTAGACTGAATTTAGACCGAATTTAGACCGAATTTAGACTGAATTTAGACCGAATTTAGACTTAATTTAGACCGAATTTAGACTGAATTTAGACCGAATTTAGACTGAATTTAGACTGAATTTAGACTGAATTTAGACTGAATTTAGACCGAATTTAGACTGAATTTAGACCGAATTTAGACCGAATTTAGACCGAATTTAGTCCGAATTTAGACTGAATTTAGACCGAATTTAGACCGAATTTAGACCGAATTTAGACCGAATTTAGACCGAATTTAGACTGAATTTAGACTGAATTTAGACCGAATTTAGACCGAATTTAGACCGAATTTAGACTGAATTTAGACTGAATTTAGACTGAATTTAGACCGAATTTAGACTGAATTTAGACCGAATTTAGACCGAATTTAGACCGAATTTAGACCGAATTTAGACCGAATTTAGACTGAATTTAGACCGAATTTAGACCGAATTTAGACTGAATTTAGACCGAATTTAGACTGAATTTAGACCGAATTTAGACCGAATTTAGACTGAATTTAGACCGAAATTAGACCGAATTTAGACCGAATTTAGACTGAATTAAGACCGAATTTAGACCGAATTTAGACCGAATTTAGACCGAATTTAGACTGAATTAAGACCGAATTTAGACCGAATTTAGACCGAATTTAGACTGAATTTAGACCGAATTTAGATTGAATTTAGACCGAATTTAGACCGAATTTAGACTGAATTTAGACTGAATTTAGACCGAATTTAAACCGAATTTAGACTGAATTTAGACCGAATTTAGACTGAATTTAGACCAAATTTAGACCGAATTTAGACCGAATTTAGACCGAATTTAGACTGAATTTAGACTGAATTTAGACCAAATTTAGACCGAATTTAGACCGAATTTAGACTAAATTTAGACCGAATTTAGACCGAATTTAGACCGAATTTAGACTGAATTTAGACCGAATTTAGACCGAATTTAGACTGAATTTAGACCGAATTTAGACCGAATTTAGACCGAATTTAGACCGATTTTAGACTGAATTTAGACCGAATTTAGACCGAATTTAGACCGAATTTAGACTGAATTTAGACTGAATTTAGACCGAATTTAGACCGAATTTAGACCGAAATTAGACCGAATTTAGACTGAATTTAGACCAAATTTAGACCGAATTTAGACCGAATTTAGACCGAATTTAGACCGAATTTAGACTGAATTTAGACTGAATTTAGACCAAATTTAGACCGAATTTAAACCGAATTTAGACTAAATTTAGACCGAATTTAGACCGAATTTAGACCGAATTTAGACTGAATTTAGACCGAATTTAGACCGAATTTAGACCGAATTTAGACCGAATTTAGACTGAATTTAGACTGAATTTAGACTAAATTTAGACCGAATTTAGACCGAATTTAGACTAAATTTAGACCGAATTTAGACCGAATTTAGACCGAATTTAGACTGAATTTAGACCGAATTTAGACCGAATTTAGACTGAATTTAGACCGAATTTAGACCGAATTTAGACCGAAATTAGACCGAATTTAGACCGAATTTAGACTGAATTTAGACCGAATTTAGACCGAATTTAGACCGAATTTAGACTGAATTTAGACCGAATTTAGACCGAATTTAGACCGAATTTAGACCGAATATAGACTGAATTTAGACCGAATTTAGATTGAATTTAGACCGAATTTAGACCGAATTTAGACTGAATTTAGACTGAATTTAGACCGAATTTAAACCAAATTTAGATTGAATTTAGACCGAATTTAGACTGAATTTAGACTGAATTTAGACCAAATTTAGACCGAATTTAAACCGAATTTAGACTAAATTTAGACCGAATTTAGACCGAATTTAGACCGAATTTAGACTGAATTTAGACCGAATTTAGACCGAATTTAGACCGAATTTAGACCGAATTTAGACTGAATTTAGACTGAATTTAGACCAAATTTAGACCGAATTTAGACCGAATTTAGACTAAATTTAGACCGAATTTAGACCGAATTTAGACCGAATTTAGACTGAATTTAGACCGAATTTAGACCGAATTTAGACTGAATTTAGACCGAATTTAGACCGAATTTAGACCGAATTTAGACCGATTTTAGACTGAATTTAGACCGAATTTAGACCGAATTTAGACCGAATTTAGACTGAATTTAGACTGAATTTAGACCGAATTTAGACTGAATTTAGACCGAATTTAGACCGAATTTAGACCGAATTTAGACCGAATTTAGACTGAATTTAGACCAAATTTAGACCGAATTTAGACCGAATTTAGACCGAATTAAGACCGAATTTAGACCGAATTTAGACCGATTTTAGACTGAATTTAGACCGAATTTAGACCGAATTTAGACCGAATTTAGAC